>CM053769.1:331692217-331724913 GCA_028658325.1 Potorous gilbertii | reverse complement strand
CAAATGGGGAGAAAATTTTGGAACCCAAAATTTTGTGAAAATGAATGTAAAAAGTAAATAAATGAATTTATATATATATAAAAAAAGATGTGGTCATTTTATTGTAGCTTTTAAGGTAATCCAGTAATTCTTAAATTATCTCTCTGACATATTTCTAGGTCAGTTGTTTTTCCAATGAGATATTTCACATTTTCTTTTAATTTTTCATTCTTTTGAATTTATTTATTGTTTCTTGATGTCTGATGGAATCATTATCTTCTACTTGCCAAGTTTTCATTTTTAATGATTTATTTTCTGTATAGAGCTTTTGTATCTCTTGTTCCATTTGGCCAGTTCTGCTTTTTAAGGGATTATTTTCTTCAGTAGCCCCAACAAGTTGTTGCATTCACAGTGGCCACACCTCAGGAAACCCTTTCAACAGACAGGCTAAACCAGGGTTGAGGGTAACAGATTGGTCTTAAACCTGTTGGTGAGTTAGGGAGATGTATAAAGAAAGCACCTAGTAAATATTTGTTAAATTTAAATTTTTTTCTGCTTTTCTTGTTATGATTTGTTATGTTTATTTTATTGGTTTTTAAAGTACTTGTATTTTTTATTATTCTCCTTGTCTGTGACTGGTAAATTTTTAGATGTACTGTTATATTCTCTTTGCAGTTATTTTACTTAGTATTTTTATGTCAATATTCAGAAATGATTCTGGTCTGTAGTCTTTTCGATTAAAATTATTTTACCCTCTGGAAAGCATATTTCTCTGGTTTGAAATAGTCTATATGGCACAGTAATTATTGTTAGATTTTCTTGTGAATCAATCTAGATATAGCGTCTTTACATAGATCTTTTCTTTAATGGCCTATCTTCCTTCTCCTCCTTAGATTGATCTGTCTAGGTAATTCATTTCTTGTTTTGTTAATATTGATATGTTACGTATCTGTAGATAATTATTTCTCTTAGATCCCTAAATGTCTTAGTATAGTACTATGTATATAGTGTAGATATATATATATATATAGTATACTATATATATAGTACTATATAGTAATATAGTAACTTTGTATTAGTTAACTGTATTTGGTATATATACTACATATATGTATATATATATATATATACATATATACAGTATATAGTAACTTTGGCAATTATATTTATTATGTGCTTGTATTCTCTCCTTTATTATTTCTTGTTTTCATGGTTTTAAATTTGCTCTCTTCTTTCATTATATAGTTTTAGTTTGATCAGTTTTGTTAGTCTTAAAAACTAACCCTTGAATTTACCTATTTAATTTTTTTCTTGTTTTCTATTTCATTGACCTTGGGTCTTGAGGTAGTTTTTCTTGTTTTTGTTCTTTTGTTTTCTGTTACTTTTTTTGTTTTCTCAGTTGAAGTGCAGATTGAGTTTTATGAATTCCATCTATTATTGTTTTAGGCATGCAGCATTATAAATTTGACTGTGTTGATTTGTATTTATCCCGGAGATTTTGATATGTATCAATATTGTTGTTATCTTTGTATTCTGATTTTGTTTTTATAATGTCCTTCTCCCTCAGTTGCTATTTAATATTTTAAATATAATAATAATATTATTATTAATAATTATAATTTAATAATTTAAATATTGTTATTATTATGTCCTCTCCCCAGTCGCTATTTAATAATTTAAAAACTTTTTAATGGACCTAAACATTTTGTTCATTGTATCATTATTTACTACGCTCTCAATAAACATTTCTTAAACAATCTCTGTTCTCAAGCAGTGTACAGTCATCTGATGAAGACAATATAGAAACAGATATGTAGAAACAAGATATAGGCAGAACAAATTGGAGGTAATCAACAGCAAAGGTATTCTTATCATTAAATGTAGCATATAACTTTTCTGTCTATATTTACCCATTAGTCGTAGCCCCTTGGAGGAGGTGAACCTAGTGTTGATGTTACATAAAACATTACTGTTTAGCAGGTTTTTTTAAATAGACTTATAGAACTGAGTGGGACCGTTACAGATTTACTTTGTATATGTGAAAATATTAGCATTATTCTTAATGATTGTCATTATTATTTGGACAATTTGAAAGAAAGGTGTGGAGTGGGATGAATATGATAGGGGGATTCTAAAGAGAGAACTAACCTCCCCTCCTCCTACAAATGAGTCAGTTAAGGTGTAGAGAAGGGGAGGTATTTGACACATGGTCATTGGACTGATTAGTGAGAGAACCTAACTCCTAAATCATTGCTTTTTTAAAAAATCTATACCATATGTGTCCATCCTAGGGTTAGTCTAGTAAATCGTTGGCATTGAATCTTTTTTTTTAATGAAACTTTCTCCATTTTTCTAACTTCTTTGCAATTTGTTTTAGTTTGACTTCCTGTTGTTAAATATATAGCATCTCCAGTGTCTCTAATTCTTCTGGATCCTATATTGAGAAAATTCACTATAATTTTGGTTTAGACAAAATAATGTATTTAGTTTTCCTGAGATTTGAAAAATAAGACTAGGTATCTTAATTATTAAGAAATTAGGAGCTTATGTAATAAAAATGACAAAGCTAATGTAATAAAAATGACAATTCTTCCTAAATTAAATTACTTATTCAGTGCCATACCAATCATGCTACCAAAAATTATTTTATAGAACTAGAAAAAACAATAATAAAATTTGTCTGGAAGAACAAAAGATCCAGAAAATCAAGGGAGTTAATGAAAAGAAATGCAAGAAAAGATGGCCTAGCTGTACCAGATCTTAAATTATATTATAAAGCAGCATTGATCAAAACTACTTGGTATTGGGTAAGAAATAGAGTGGTGGATCAGTGGAATATGTTAGGGTACGCAAGACACAATACTCAATGACTATAATAATCTACTATTTGATAAATCCAGACTCCAGTTTCTGGGATAACTCACTATTTAACAAAAACTGCTGGGAAAAATGGAAAATAGTATGACAGAAACTAAACATAGTCCAACATCTTATACCCTGTACCAAGGTAAAATCAAACTGACTGATACTATAAGCAAACTAGGAGAGCAAGGAATAATTTACCGGTTCAATCTATGGAGAAGGGAAGAATTTATGATCAAACAAGAGATAGAGAACAATACAAAATGCAAAATAGATGCTTTTGATTACACTGAGTTGAAAAGGTTTTGTGCAAACAAAGCTAAGGCATCCAAGATTAGAAGAGAAGCAGAAAGCTGGGAAAGACTTTTTACAGTCAGTATCTCTGGTAAAGGTCTCATTTCTAAAATATATAAGAGAAATAAGTTGAATTTATAAGAGTACAAGTCATTCCTCAATTGATAAATGATCAAAGGATATGAACAGGCAGTTTTCAGAGGAAGAAATTAAAGCTGTCCGTAGTGATATGAAAAAATGATCTAAATAACTGTTGATCAGAGAAATGCAAATCGAAACAACTCTGAGGTAACATATCACATCTATCAGATTGACTAACGTGACAGAACAGAAAAATGATAAATGTTGGAGAAGATGTATGAAAACTGTAACACTAATGCATTGTTGGTAGAGCTGTGAGCTGGAGAGCAATTTGAACTATGCACAAAGGGCTATAAAATTGTGCATACCCTTAGACACAGCAATATCACTTCTAGGCCTGTATCCCAAAGAGATAATAAAAAACAAGAGAAGGACTTACATGTACAAAAATATTAATAGCAGCTCTTTTTATGATGGCAAAGAATTGGAAATTGAAGGGATATCCATCAATTGGGGAATGGCTGAATAAGTTGTGGTATATGAATGTAATGGAATGCTATTATTCCATAGGAAATGTTGAGCAGGTGGACTTCAGAAAAACCTGGAAAGATTTATATGAACTGATGCTGAGTGAAATGAGCATAACCAGGGAACATTATACACAGTAACAGCCACACTGTGTGATGACTGACTTTGATGATGAGTCTTATTGCTATTAGCTCTTTGCACCAATGTAAGGACAATATAATACAACTCCAGAAGACTAAGAGTGGAAAATGCCATCCACATCCAGAGAAAGAACTATGGAATCTGATTGCAGATGGAAGCATTTTATTTGCTCTCCTTTTTTTTTTGTTGTTTTGTTTTGTTTCTTTTTTCTTGTGGTTCCTCCCATTAGTTCTCATTCTTTTTTACATCATGAATAATGTGAAAGTGGCTGGTTGGTTGTTGTCCTTCATTCTCAAAGAGGACCAAAATGACATCACCATTATAAAATGAAATTTCATTGTGTCCTACTGTGGCTGATCAGACCAATATGAGCTCAGAATGCTCTACCATAGGTTGGGCACAGATAGTCCTTGTGAATATTTGGGATGGTTACTCCATATTTGTGCATCCTACGTTTACTTTGTGCTGTGTCAATTCTGCTTTGCCCGTAGAGCACAGTACCCTTTCTGATGTGGGCATGCCATGCTGAGCAGGCCTGTGCCAGTGTCTCCCATGTTGCACAATCAAATCCAAGGTTCTTGAGAGAGACCTTGAGAGTGTCCTTGTATCACTTCTTCTGACCACCCTGTGATCGCCTGCCCCATGTGAGTTCTCCGTAAAATAGTCTTTTTGCCAAGTGTACATTTTGCAATTGAACAACATGGCCAGCCCTTTGGAGTTGTGTTCTCTGAAGCATAGTTTGAATGCTTGGCAGTTCAGCTTGAGCAAGGACTTCAGTGTCTGGTACCTTATCTTGCCATATGATCTTCAGAATCTTCCTAAGAGAGTTCAAATGGAAGCGATTAAGTTTCCTGGCATGGTGCTGGTAGACTGTCCATGTTTCACAGGCATACAACAGTGAGGTCAGCACAACAGCTCTGTAGACCTTCAGGTTGGTAGTCAGTCTAATACCTCTTTTCTCCCAATTTTTTCTTTGGAGCTAGCTCTGGCAATGCGTGCATCAACGTCATTGTCAATGTATACATCCCTGGAAAGTACACTACCAAGGTAAGTGAACTTATCCATAGCATTCAAAACTTCTCCATATGTTGTAACCGATGGTTCTACATATGGATGTTGTGGTGGTGGCTGATGGAGCACCTGTGTTTTCTTGGTGTTAATTATTAGGCCAAAATTAGTACAGGCAGCAGAGAATTGATCCATACTTTGTTACATCTCAGCTTCAGAGGCTACATTGAGTGCACAATCATCTGCAAACAGAAAATCATGCACCTATACTCCCTCTACTTTGGTCTTGGCTGGTAGCCTTTTCAAATTGAAGAATTTTCCACCAGTAGGTAGCTTACCTTGGTGCCATATTCACCCACATTGAAAGCATTTGACAACTTGGTTGAAAACTTCATGCTAAAAAGCATGAGACTAAGCACACAGCCCTGTTTCACTGCATTGGTGACTGGGAAGGCACAAGAGCATAGTTCACTATCCAAAACCTGAGCAAACATGCTATCATGAAATTGATGTTCTCCAGGCAATGAAATTTTGACATAATTTTCCATAGGCCCTCAGGACTAACAGTGTCAAAGGCCTTGGTCAGATCTACAAATATTTACAGACCTCTGTTCTGCTCCTGACATTTCTTCTGGAATTGTTGGGCAGCAAACACCATGTTGAGTGTTCGTTGGCCCTTTCTGAAACCACACTGGCTCTCAGGTATGTGAACATCTTCCAGGTGTAGGATTAGCCCATTGAGAAGGACTCTACCTGGAATTTTGCCAGCAGTGACTAAGTGAGAGACCTCCCTGTGATTGTCACAGTACTGCCTATTCCCTTTACCGTTATAAAGATGGACAGCGGAGGCATCCTTGAACTCCTCGGGGATAATCTCCTCATATTGCTAACTGGGAGGCAACGTTGAGCCAACATGTAGCTGGCAACAGTGGAGGAGAAACAGAATGGGCAGCTTTCAGAGATTTGGTGTATAGCACTGCATTTGCTCATCTGGGTCAGAACACTCACAAACACCAAGACTGGTGTGATGAAAATGATGAGGAAATTCAGAAGCTGCTAAATGAAGAATGAGAATTCCACAGGATATACCCACAGGATAGTTTATCCATTTCTAAGAAGGCAGAATTTAATTCCATGAAAAGCAAAGTACAAGCAAAGCTTAGAGAGATGCAGGATTCATGGCTCAGTGAGAAGGCAGATGAAATTCAGTTTTATGCTGATAGTAACAATTCAAAGTGCTTTTATGATTCCCTGAAAGCTATTTATGGACCAAAAACCCATCACAACTACCCAGTGCTGGTGGAACCACGTTAATTAGTGATGAGCACATGATCCTAGAGAGAAGGGCTGAACACTTCCATAGTGCTCTCAACAGAATATCATCAGTTAATGCTGAGGCCATTGACCATTTACCTCAGGTTGAAGTCAGTCCCCACCACCTGAACTTCCAACTGAAGAAGAGGTTTTGAGGGCCATTAGGCTCCTTTCATGTGGCAAGGCACCTGGTGCTGATTCTATTCCTGCTGAGATTTACAAGGTAGGGAGACCATTGCTCATACAAAAGCTGACAAATAATGTGAAAATATGCTTAATATGAATGTATAAGTAGAGCTTATATCAGATTGCATGCTGTCTTGGGGAGGGGAGGAGAAAATTTAAAACTCAAAACATATTGAAAGTGAAAGTTGAAAACTAAAAATAGATAAATTAATTATAAAAAAAAGAAATTAGTGCTGGAGAGGATTCTGGAAAGATGGTGGAGTAGGTCAGAAAACTTTATCTCTCCAGATTTTTTCCACAAAAAAAGACAGAATACTCTAGAGCTGCAAAAATAAATATGGGTTAAAGCAGTTGTCCTTCAAAGACAATTTGAGAAAACCTCAGCAAAGACCAGACCTCTGCTTGACTGCGCAGACTCAAAAAACAACAAGCCCTGGGGGCAGCTAGGTTGAAAGGCAACTTCTGCTGTAGAAACTTTCATCCAAAAGACAATGTATATGGGCAAGTATAGTGGCATGGCTAAATAGGAGAAGATTGAAGGACCTTCTACTCTTGAGCAAAGCCGTGCTGACCAAATGAATCTCAGACTGTTTTGTCCCAGTAAAGGAGCTAGAGCCTACTTGGTGAGTGCAGTAGCAAGGGGCAGGTACCCTGCAGGAAAGCAGAGCCTCTGGTTGCAGTTCTAGGAAAGAGAGGACAGTGATAGTTTGCAGCCACTGGAGGGACCATAGGGAGCAAAGCATTTGCTGGACAGTGTGGTTAGGCTTATGAGTGGAGAGAAGAGCCCAAGGTTGAGCCCTGAAACAGTCTTCAGAAAATAGAATAAGAAGGACCTGAGTCTTGGGGCATCATTTCCCATACCTTGGGGCTACAACTTGGTTATATTAGTAGCTGCTAAAAACAAAATGAAATAAAAATAAATAAGTAGAAATGAGTAAGTAAAGGAGAAAGAACCCAACTGTAGATTGTTATTATGAGGATAGAGAAGATCTGGGTTCATATTCACAGGAAGAAAATGGAGCTAAAAAGGCACTCATTTTTCAGTGAGAAACATTAAGTGGTCCCAAGCACAAAAAGAGTTCTTGGAAGAACTTAAAAAGGACTCTAAACATCAATTAAGAGAGATTGAGGAAAAATTAGAAAAAAAAGAGCAACCAAGAGAGTCGAGAAAATTATGAAAAGAAAAGTCCCATCTAGAAATAGAAATCAAAAACTTAAGGAAGAAAATAATTTCTTGAAAACTAGAATTGGGCAAGGTGAAGCTAATGGTGTTCTAAGACACCAAGAAAATCATACAACAAAATCAGAAGAATGAAAAAGTAGAAGAGAAAGTGAAACATCTCATCAGAAAAACAACTTATCTAAAGAACAAATTGAGGAGAAACAATATATGAATAGTTGGACTACCTGAAAATTATGATTAAAAAAGAATCTTGATATAATAGTACAAGAAATCATGTAGGAAAATTGCCCTGAAGTTCTAGAACAAGAAGGTAAAGTAGAAATAAAAAAAAATTCACCACTCACTACCTGAAAGAGATTCCAGAAGGAAAACTTACAGGAGTTTCATAGTTAAGTTTTAAAGCTCCCAGGTTAAAAACAAAATATTAGAAACAACAAGAAAAAAACAGTTTAAGTATCATGGAGCTACAATAAGGATTACATAAGACCTCACAGCTGCTATGTTGAAGGACAGTAGGTCTTGGAATAGTACACTCTGTAGAGCAAAAGGGCTATGGTTATGACCCTGGGTAACTTACCCAGCAAAGTTAAGTATAATCCTGAATGCAAAAAAAAAAAAATGCATGTTTAACAACTGAAAGACTTACATGTTTTTGTGACAAAACCCCCAGAACTTAAGGGAAAATTCGACGTATAACATCCAGGAGAAATATAAGGTAAACATTAAAGATCATTTGTAAGGGACTCAATGCGGTCAAATTGTTTAGTTTGTATATATGAAAATATTAGCATTGTTCTTATGATTGTCATTATTTGGTCAGTTTGAAAGACTTGGACTGAGATGAGTATGATGGGGGGATTCTAAAAACATAAAACTGTAGGGAAAGATACAAATGAGGCATAAAAGGAAAAATAGATACAGCAGAAACTAGTAGCAGAAGGGTGGGTAATGATGGAACCTTACTCTTATCAAGAATGGGCTAAAAAGGAAACAACATATATGTCTTGAGGGTTATGAAAGTCTTCCAAATTCAGAAGGAAGAGGGCAAGGGGACAGGATTGGAAGGGGGAGAGGATAAAGGAGGGATTCTTAGAAGAATGGTTAAGAAATAGGAGGGCAAAGTAGCAGGTAGAAGTAAAGCAGAGGAGTGAAGAGGCATAGGGTGAACAGGATGAGAAGAATAGTGAGGAAAAATATGAAGGAGGAAAATACACAATAAGTAAATTGTAGCTTAAAAATGTGAATGGGACTTTACACATAAAATAGACATGGATTACAGATTAAAAATTCAAATTCAACAATATATTGCTTTCAGGAAACATAAAATGAGAGGTAAAATATAAAGATAAATATATAATAATAAAATTATAAAGACAAAATAAAGGGCAAAAGTAGAATTTATTATGTAAAATAAGCAGAGATAGTAACGATCTCAAAGTTAAAGTTAAAATAGATTTAATCAAAACTTTAAAATAGAGAAGCTGCGCTGTCTTGGCAATTATTATTCAGTATTGTTTTAGACCATTGAAAACACCTAGACATTATAAAATACCTGAGCTTATACCTGCCAAAACAGACACAGGAACTATATGAACATAAACATAAAACACTTTTTATACAAATAAACTCAGATCAAAATAATTGAAATTATATTTATTTTTTATGGGTAGGTAAAGCCAATATAAATTTAAAAATGACAATTTTGCCTAAACCTAATTTGTTTCTTCACTGTTATCTCGATTAAATTGCTAAAAAATTATTTTACTGAGTTAGAAAAAACATAATAATAAAGTTCATTTGGAAGAGCAAAAGGTCAGGAACTTCAAAGAAACCAGGAGAAAAAAATGTAAAGGAAATATATTCAACAATATCAGACCTAAACTATATTATAAGGTAACAGCATTGTTGAAGCATAAAAGGGATAATTTTGATTTATTTTAAATGAAAGTTTTCTTATATAAATAAAACCTATGTAGCCAAGAATAGAAAAAATGAAGAAAATTTGGTACAACCTTTCATATATAATCTCTCAGGATGTGATTGGGTTGGAATATTGCTTTGGTGTTGGAAAATGATGAGCTTTTTGGTTTAGAAAAAGAGGGAAAGATTTGGACTTACGAAGGAAGATGCTCTCTACCATTAGAGAAAAAGATGATAGGAGGAAATAAAGCAAAAAACAGTCTTACATATATGTGTATGAGTATGTGTATGTATGTTTATATATATCTATGTGTATATATATTTTTATTTCTCCATGCTTAATTGTAGCCTTCTTTAGAGTGGGGGAAAGGAGGGAGGGGAAAAAATAAGTTAAAAGTGCACAGCAGAGAACAATAAAAACCAACAAGGAAGTAAAGAAAAGTTGGGCAGCTTTGAAAACTATGTGTAGTATTATATAGGTTTTCTTAAAATAGAAATTTATTGTTTTATATTGAATTTTCTCTTTTGGTCTTCTGTGTACATGGTAATGTGTTGGGTTTTTTTTTCTCTCCTCATTTTATATTTAAATTAAAAAAAAAATTACCAGGAAAAAGGAAAGTAGGGCTGCCAGTTAGCTTGAATTTCAGTTCTCTTTTATCTATTTTTTATTTCATCCTTGCTGGTATGAAGACCATTTTTTTGTAGAGAAAATAGAAACAAAGTAAGACTTAAGCAGTTCTTTTATATTTCTGTTATTGTATCATTTACCCAAATAACATGATTATTCCATGTTTGACCATCTTGTTCCTGACATATATATAAATATATATATATATAAATACATATATATATGTATATATATATACATATATACATATATATATTTATATATATATGTATGTATATATATTATAGTTATCCTTAACTCTGTTGTATTTTGGAGCAGGACCAAATTGGTGAGGAAATTGGAGACATTTTAGGATTGTTTGGTGGAGGCCATTTCATGATTGTTTAGCCTGAAGGGAAAGAAGACTTATCAAGTCCACAGTAGGGGTCTGCAAACATCAGATGTAGAAAGGTGATTAGATTTGTTTTACTTGGCCTTAGAAGGCAGAAATGGATAGAAGTTATAGTGTGTAAGTGACAAACTTAAACTGAGGAGGAACTTCTTTTGTTGAAAAATAAATTTTTATTAGTATCTTTTGTTTTTACACCACCTAAATTTCTTGCTGTATTCTATCTCTACATCACTGAAGCAGTCTCTTATAACAAATACTTTTTTTAAAAAGGAAGAAGATAAGAAACAGTAGGCAAAACTGTTGTGTGCATCAAAAAATTCTGACAATATATGTAATGTTCTACATCCCTAGAACTCTCCTTCCTGTAGAAGAGTAAAGGGAACTGCCTTCTCTTTTCTCTTCTTTGAACCGTGCTTGTTTGTAATTTTGTTAAAATTCAGTTTTTATTGTTGTGTGATTGTTGGTTTTTCAGTTTACAGTGTTGTGTTATTGGAAATGGCAGGCCATTCCAGTAAATTTGCCAAGAAAACCCCAAATGGAGTCACAACATGACTGAACAACTACAAAATTGGTATATTACAAATGAAAACTTCCTATTATTATGAAAATGATTTTGACTTCATGGACCACCTGAGGTCCTTAGACTTCACTTTGAGAACCAGTGGAATAGATGAATTTTGCTATTCCTTGCAGCTCTTGAGATATTTTGATTATGTTCATTGTTACCCCACCCCCCTCTTTTTTCCCTACTGTCCTCTCAGAAGCAGCAATTGGATAGGGGGAAGCATGGGAGACAGAATATCTGATTTTGCAGTCTCAGTGACTTTTGGAAAGTTATTTACATTCTCTGAGCCTTCATTTCTCTTCCTACAATGTTGGATTGATAATTGCATTAGCTGTCTTAAAGGTTTGTTGTGAAGAAAGCATTGTAAACTTTAAAATGCTTTAAAATTGCAGCTGTTATTCTTATCAGAGATAACTAAGTGTTGTTGAATAAAAAATACTTATTTCGATGAACCCTTTTCAAAGGAAAGTTATCTACCTGTTTTATTTGGTTTAGGTAGTTTGAAACACATTATCCCCCTTTATTGGAATTCTTTCTCCCTCTTCTTTTTCTCCTTTCTGTGTTATAATAGTAATTTTCTTCTAATGAAGGAGATCTTAATGTTTTTGGAAAGTCTGATGAAGTCTATGGATCTCTTCATAGAAAAATGTTTTTGTTTTATTTTTTATAGATTTTTATTGCTGTCTTCTGTTTCTTATGAAACCATGATTATCCCAAGGGTCCTTCTTCCTTCCCCTCTCAGAGGACCATCCCATATGACAAATAGTAATTTTGGAGAGAGGAAAAACCCCAGCACAACTGATCTACGCATTGAAAAAAAAATACAAAAACATGTTCAGTGTGCTATTTATGTGGACTTCCCTACCTCCATGAAGGATGGGTTGAGAGTGTCTCCTTATATTTCTTTATTCAAGTCTTCTCAGTCCTTATAATTTTGTTATGTTTACTTTTGATTGTTGTGTGTGTGTAGTTCTTTCCATTTACATTACCATGGTTACTGTGTAAATTGTCTTGGATCTGCTTACTACATTCTGCCTCAGTTCATATAGATCTTTCCATCTGTATTCATCACATACATCATTTCTTACAGCACAGTAATATTATAACAATTTGTTTAGCTGTTCCCCATAATAATATTTTAAATGAATAAAATACATAGGATTAAGAGGTTAACCAATTATATTAAATTTCATTTTTCAAAATATTAAAAAAAATTTAACCCCAAGTTAAAAACCCCTGTAATCTAAAGTTACTTTGTGTCTTTAAGGGCATTACATATAATATAGATGCATTTACACTTCTCCCTATTCAGTGGACTAGTGTCACCCACGGCCGATGGATCCTTTAAAAATTTTAGTTTCATTTGCTGGATTGTCTGCCCCACCCCTCACCCCTACCTCATCGCCATATTCTAGTGACTATATATTCTCTTCAGAAGGTCATGGTGGAAAATTTTAGGGAAATTCTTAGTGTAATAAATTTATACCTCTGATTATAAGAGTATCGAAGGTACCTTGTCAAATTAGGTTTTTGTGAAGTTCAACCTAAAATACCACTCAGACTGGTAAATTAGATACTTTCATTTTTATTAAGTTTCTGAGTAAGTCACTGACAAAAAAAATATGCATTTGGAACAAGTGGAAGAAGAAAAAAATTTCGACTTTACTGTCAAAAGATAGCCTTTTGAAATAGAAATTTTGTAACATGCCCACTTTCTAGTTTCTTATTGTTTTTTGAACTCCTTGTTAAGTTACAATGATTACTTTATGACTGTACTGGAAAAAGGCTTGACAAAAAGAAATAATTTCTTACGGTGGGTCAAAGTAATAGTTTATCTTTGAGAATGAGAACACATGCCCAAATTACAGTGGAATGGAGTATCATGTTTTATTCAAACTTAGACATTCTGTGCTGATTCACATTTGTTAAAATCATAACTACTGGAAGACATTCTAAGTTGATTTCTTAAAAGGTGGTTATATTAGAAGAGGCTTACAATTTTATTTATAGAACTGGGTACCTTTGTAAGTTGATAAGTATTTTGCAGTCCTTGAAGATGTTAGAACAAAAATGTTGCCTCAGATTTGTAATCTTCTCGATGTTCCATTGATGGAGGTTTGATATTTGAGAAGCTTTCATTGAAAATAATAGCTTTTGAAGACTGCTTGGTGTTATAGAAACCCATTAAAGTATTAAGGCCAAAAGATACTCATTTCATAAATTATGGGATTATGATTTAGAGACCTTGGAAATTAGGCCCTTTAACTTCAAATCTTATACATTTCCCACCATGCTATATTGCCTGGATGGTTCTTTAATATGAGAGGGATGGAGATTAAATATACTTATTTGTCTACTTAGAAAAAAAGATAACCTCATTTTTTAATATTCTTTGTTGGTTTCCTCTTTGTTTCTGGGTATGTGATTCCGTTTGTTTAGTCTTTATGGCTATCTGTGGTTTGTTTTTTGACTACTTTGTAGTATATGTTTGGGTTTCTGCCTCATTATTATTGCTTGTAAAATCTTTCAGTTAAGCATATGAGAGTATGGGAGTCAAGACACTCAATTGTGAAACAGTTTCACAAAATTGTGAAAGGCAGCCAGGTATAGTGAAAATATTGATTAAAGTATGTTCAGAGTTTGATTATTGTCTCTATAAATTTCAAATGCCTGTCCAGCCATGGATTATGCCTACACTTGTCTATCACTATGTATCTTTTCATTTAAAAAAAGAAAGCACTTTGTAAACTATAAACTACTACATAAAACAGTGAGTTTCAGCAACTGCCTGGGGGGTGACACACAGTAAACATTGTTGAGGTAGTTGAAAAGAGCCTAATTTCTTTTGTCCCCATGCTTATCTTGTATTCATTCAGCTACTTATTGAGCTTCTGATATGTGTATAAAACTGTGCTTGATGCTGTGGAGTTGTGATTCTTGTTCCAGCTAAGTAGGTTTTGTTATACAAGGCTAAACCTTCAGAGACAGTTTTTTATCTTAAATACTATCCCTTAAATTTAGTAACTTCCACCAGATGAATATACCCAGGGCTCTCTTACTTTGGGGCGGATCCTGTGGTCCTCTGAAGTGGTTCTATGTATTTGAGTGCCCTCTCTTCAAAGTTACGATTATGTCAGATATAATCACTGGTTCCAGCCCAGTGGAAATATGCAGTGGGAATACAAATATTTTGACTATGTCCTGGTATTAATTGTTGTCACTAATTGGGACCTAGCTGTAGCGGTACCTGACCCTTGCTTAGTGGACTAACTGTATAGGCTTTTCCCAGGCATGAACAACTAAAGTAATTTCAGTTCAACAAATTATTATATAATCCAGTTTTATTGAATAGTTATTGGTTTTCAATTTCAATTTTAATTTGTGGCTTGTGAATTAGTACAAGAATCATTATCTCTATTTTATAGGTGAGGAAACTGAGACTTGGAGAGATTGTAAATTGCTTATAGCTAGTAAGTGGTTGGATTTGGGATCCATACCTTTTTTTTTTTTAATTTTAAAATCTAATGTTATTTCTACAATGTCCCACTAGTCACTTTCAAATTAACTTACTATAGTAATTTACATTTTTAGTGATCTTAAAAAGGTTATATGTACTAGTCTTAAATATTTAAGTACTTTAAGAATCCATATTTTCATTGGTAGAAGTATTCTTTTTAGTGATGGAGATCACATCTTCCACCCATTCAAAATCCTAGTAGCTGTTCTGATCTCCAGGACACACCTCTTCAGTTTGTACCTGCTTCACAGTCTTTCTCTCCTCCACAACTCCTGCCCTTACACTTCAAGACTTTAACATATACATTGATACTCCCTCAAACACTAATCTGCGTTCCTCAGCTTCCTAATTGATCATGACCTAGTCCTCCACATCACCTCAGCTACACACAGATGGTCATACCCTTGATCTTCCTGTCACAGACAAGTATTTTGTGTTCACAAACTGAAATTCCCTTATTTGATCACAATTCTCATTCTACCTCTCCTACCTTGCAACCCTAAACCTACCCATGAGACTTTTTTCTTATGTTCAGTTTTACTTTATTTTCTGTTTGGAATTCCTTCCTTCCCACCTTCCCCCACCCCAAGTCACTTACTGAGAAAGCAAGAAAAGAAAACCCTATTACAGGTGTATATAGTCAAACAGACAAGCTCTAACATTAACCATGTTCTCTCCCCCTTCTCCTCCTGATATTTTATACTCTTGAATGCATATCTCTCTGTTTGAACCTAGATAGCGTGTTTCCTTATTGAGCCCTCTGGAACTGTGGTTGGTTCCATTGTGTTGATCCAGAGTTCCTAAATCTTTCAAAGTGGTTTTGTCTTTACAGGATTGTTGTTTTTCTATAAATTGTTCACTTGGTTCTGCTCACTTTACTTTGCACCAGTTCATATAAGCCTTCCCAGGTTTTTTCTAAAACCATCCACTTCATCATTTCTTATAGCACAATAGCATTCTATAACATCTACATGTCATAATTTTATTCAGCCACATCTCTGAGGAACCCACTCAATATCCAGTTCTTTGCTACCACAAAAAGAGATGCTATAAATATTTTTTGTATGTATGTATCCTCTTACTATTTCTTTGATCTCTTTGGAGCATAGACCTCGATTATATCTCTGGGTCAAAGGAAATGCACAGTTTAATAGTTTTTTAGTCATAGTTCCCAATAGCTTTCCAGAATGGATCATTTCACAGCTCCACCAACAGTGCATTGAAGTATCTGCAGCCCCTCCAGCATTTATCATTTTCTCAGCTCTGCCAGTCTGATCTCCCTAATTTTTTTGTAAGTATCAAATGACATATGTGTGCTTATCACAGTGCTTGGCACAGAGTACATGCTTAATAAATGCTTGTTTTCTTTTTTTTTTTTCTAGTTTTTCATCACTGATTCCCTCTAGGACACATAGAACTGGGTGTCTTTTAGACATTTTGAATGCAACATATCCATGAACTCATTATCTTTTCTCCCAAACCCTTTCCTCTTTCAGACTTCTCTGTTACTTTCTAGGGCACTGTCATCCTAAATCCTCACCCTCTGTTACTGTCCATATTTTGTCTGTTGCCAAATCCTGTCAATTATACTTTCACAACATATCTTGTATATACTCACTTCTTTCCTCTGATATTGCTGCCACACGGGTGTGGGCCACATCATCTTACTTGACCCAACCTTCTGGTTATTCTTCCTGATGCAGGTTTTCTCCCCTTTTCTTTCACAACTTGGCCCCTTCTTACCTTTCTAGTTTTATTACACTTTACTCTTCTCCCTATACTCTGTCATCTAGTGACCCTGACTTCCTTGCTGTTCTCCTCACATGAAACTCCATCTCCCAACTCTAGACATTTATTTTCATTGGTTGTCCCCCATGCCCAGAATGCTCTCCTGTCTTGCCTTTACCTCTAGTTTCCCTCACATCTCAGTTAATAATCCAGCCTCTTGGAAAAAACCTTTCCTGATCTCTCTCAATGCTAACACCTTACTTCTGTTGATTATCTCCAATTTACATTGAATTTATCTTGTAAGTACTTTGTTGTTTTCATGTAGTCTCTCCCATTAGACTATGAACTTCTTGAGAGTAGGGACGATCTCTTCATTTTCTTTACATACCCAGTGCCTAGTATACTGTGGTTGCTTAATAAATGGACTGACAGTCATCTGGTCAAATCACTCCAGAGAGTTGACAGACATACTATCATTACAGGTCTGTTATTTGAAACATTTCTCCCACTAGCTACTCCCATTGATTGCCCCTGCCTGAGGCTGGAGTTTTTTCCTTTTTCCACCTAACAAGTGGCAGCAGGAAGACTGATCAGCACTACCTACTGCCAATGAAAGGAGCTATGGCTCTTTCCTTTCCCCAATCAACTGTAACTGCTCCATTTTTAGGTTGCCACCATGCACAGGATGCCAAACTGGAGACTACTGACTCTAACGTCACTAGCTCTGCTCAGGGTATCCTAGAGGCCCCATTCTATGGAAACCCGTAGATATGCTATCCTATTTATAGGGAGCCATTTGCCCTGCTATTATTCCTTGAGGTCCTTGGGGTCTTTCTTTCTTTCCTGATATTTCTCTTAAGTAGTCCTTGGTCTTTACATCTGCCATGAGCTAAACATCCCTTTTTTATATGTTGTCTCTCCTGAGAGGGTGAGTTCTTGAGAGCAGCAATTTGTATATTTGTTTTTCTAACACTTAGCACGATGATTGGGACACAATAATCCCTTCATTCCTTTCTCTAATCTGACCTTTACATGACTGCTAAAATAATTTTCTTGAAATATAGGCCAAAATCTGTTATCTGCTCAAAAATCTTTAATGATTCTGTTTAGGCTCATTAACTTTAGACTCATTACCCCCTCCACAGTCAGGCTCCAACACACCTTTCCTGTGTTATTTCCATTTCTCTTTGTGTAGTTTGTGGCTACCAGACTGAACTTCTAGCTTTTCCTTTAACTTTTGGTTTTCAGAAGTGGGGTCTGTAATATCTATTCAGAATGAAGTTTCATCATAAGCTATTTGGTAGCCATGTAAGTTCAGGTTACCAGCTCCAGACTTCTCTCACATCTGCATAAACTTTGGTTGCCTGCCTAGGTCACTTTATTTGTATGAGTGTATTTTTAAATTCTGAATTTAACAAATACTAAATAAAAGTATTTCAATATGCATTTTAGAACAGAAAAAAAGAGTTGTGTGTATAACTGTGAATATGTTATGTATAGTTGATTTTCTTCTTAAATATATATAAACTCGGATTACTTAGCAGGAGGTATTTCTAACCTTTCTTGCCTGTCTGGATTCTGTTTTGCTCAATCTAGGATTTGTTGCCCTGAATTCGGGTTTAAAATAGAATATTTCTATCTTACAGTATTTCATAAGTTTATTATAATTGACTTCTGCATCAGTTTCCTATTGTCTCATATCTATCTTCCAACTTCATATTTTCCAGAGAAAAATAGACTAGCATAATATCTTAGAGTACATTCACTGAATGGAATTAGAATTAAAAGACAAATTTCACCCTGGGGAGGATCTGAAAAAAATTCGACTTTCCTTCTCCCTGTCTTCATCTAGGTATTTCCAGTGCACTGGAATGGTCTTGTAGGAGAACGTATTCCTGTTTTCCATTGTCACAATAAGTTGATAAAATAGAAGAAAATATTTCAGTAGCATTTACTCTGGCTTCAGCCTCTTGCCTGGGGTACCACGGAAGAGGGAGAGACAGCAATTGACATGTATTAGGAAGACTCGAGCACCACCATCACCTTGACCATTACATGCCCTGACATGTGGTAGAGACAGCCCAAAAGTTCAGAGAATAATAGCATCCCCAGACCCCGGTCATGTTTGTAGTTTAGTACCCATCCAAGGAAACAGACATGGTGAAGCTGTAACCTGGCAACCCTTTCCTCCTCAGGAGCTATTGACTATGCAGAAAAGAAAAATCTCACCAAAGCCTTTGGCACACTCAAAGCTCTGTGTCAGAAATGGGTATAGTTTTATCAATGGAAATGGCACTTAGTAAAAATGCATTACCATCTGCTTGGCTGTTGCATTCTAAGTACTACTGGGCCTTCCCATCTGTTTTACAGTCAGAATTTCTTGAATGTGTTGTTTTTGTCATTATAATGTGAGCCCCTTGAGAGCAGGGATTATCTTACTTTTCTCTTTCCCTCCCTAGAGTTTAGTCGAGTGCTTTGTACCTAATAAGTGCTTATTTATTTGGAAGCAAGTCAAGAATCACCTTGTATTTATCTCAGAGGCAGGGTTAATAATACTCCCCTCTACTATTCCCCCACGTCACCCCCAACTCCGGCCTCAGCGCACTACTGCATGCATTGTTTCTTCCTTTTATTGTGAAGTGTTTCTAGCATTTAGGCATCAGAGGTCACTAACATATGAATGTCTTAAGTGAGGTATTGGAGGTCCCCTACCCAGTGTCTAGAACTGTCTTTACTTGGCAGGTATCAAGTTTGCTGTCCATGTGGTTTTTCTTCTACAACTCTCCCTGTGTTTCTGATGTTTTCTGTATTCTTTTAATTTTAAATGCTCTGTTCAAAACAATGACTAAGCTTTCCTTTTATGTTAACAGTTCCAGAGAATTCATTTTTTCCCCCTGTGGTACAAAGATACAAAAAAAAACGTTGAGGAAAACAGTGCTAAGCAAGTGTTAAATAAGAATGCTTTTTCTCTAAGGGTAAGGATTGGGTCATATTAATCTATCTTTCTCTAGCTCCTAGAAGAGTACTTTATAAATTTTTAAATAGGACTTGTAATTTCTTTAATGTTAAGAAATTTTTGATGAGGGAACTCTGTCTACTCATGCAGATCTGAATCTGTCCTTCAATTTATAACCTTAAAGAGCTTTTTTGGAGGCACCATGAGGTTAAGTGACTTTTCTAGGGTCAAATAGCCAGTATGTATAAAAAATAAGACATGAATCCAGGTCTTTCAGAGTTTGAGGTTTGGCACCTTGGGTGTGTAATAAATATAGAATAGAATGCAGTTTCTTGCATGGAAGATAAATCAAGTATTTGCAATGAAATGTAAGATGTAAATGGATTTCTGAGGACTAATGGTGTGGCATATCAGAAAAAATCAGGAGGCTTTTTTCCCTCCTATGCAGCATAAGAAAGATTGGACTAGTTGGTCACTTCCATTTTTAAAAAATTATAAAGTAATTTTTATTATAAACTTGATCAGCATTATCAACAAACTAACTTTGAAATAAGCTACAAAGAAGACATCATAAAGAATATCATGAACTATAAATCATCTACAGCTTGAGTATTTTAAAAACAGTTTAACATTTTAATGTTTTAGAAGATGGAACTTAACTATGAGCCAAAACAGTTTTAAAATTCTTTGTTATATTTTTACATACTTTCCAACTACTCTCCAAATGTGTTTGCTTTTAACAAAATAATATTCTGCATCCTGGTAGAGAGAGAAGTGATGAACTGGGGTAGAGAGTCTACATATAGGGTTCACAGATACTGCAAGGTATCTATGGAACTCTGTGAACTTGGATTAAAAATATTTATTTATAGATATCTTAATTTTCAATAATCTTTGTTTTCTGGGGGCAGCTAGGTAGCACAGTGGATAGAACACTGACTTTCTTCTACAACTCTGTTGTAGTTAGGAGGATCTGAATTCAGTGCAGCTGCAGACACTTGCTAGCTATGTGATCTTAGACAAGTCATATAACCCCAGTTACTTCCCCACCCTGAAATCTCCCCCCAGAAATTTTTTATTTATTTTATATTGTTATATAATTGTTGCTTTTAAAAACATTATTTTGAGAAGAGGTTCATGAACTTTGCTAGGCTGCCAGAAGGGTCCTTGACATAAAACAGTTTTAGAACCTCTGTATTAGAGGTATAGAACCAGATATGCTTTCTCAAATATCGGTAATATTTGTTAAGTTTGACTAGGCATGTTTGTTGTAAGGATGAATTTCTATTTGAAGGAAAAGGGAAGATGGTGCCTTTCAGACCTTATATTCTTTATGTAATTTTGACTTTCAGCTGGTATAATCAGAGGAGAGTTCCAGGAGGAGGAGACGTTTAAGTGGCCTTTAATTGGAATTGAACTGAATTGGCTGCAATCGCCAGGATTTTTACCAGATTTGTTGAGGTGGTGGCTGAAGAGAAGCACTATTCATGGTTACAGTCTGATAAGAAAAAAACAAGGCAGATTTGACTGTCTCATCTCCTGGAAGTCCTAAGTCAGCAGTTCTGCTTTGTTTCAATGACATCATCATCTTAGCGCATTTTGACCCCCAGGTGGACAGTTAGCATGAGGAACAGATGGAGCCCTTTAATAGCAAGGATTTTCTTTCCTGTCTCTGGAAGTCTGAAAAACACTACACCTTTCACATTATAAGCTTAAATTAAAACAGTTTCTAGCTAATGTGTACTTAGATTTGAAAAGTTCTAATTAATGGAATCTTTAGTTTACTTTTGCTATGGGACAAATGTTAGGGTAAATTATGTTTTTTTAATTTAACTTTTAAATTGCTGGAAAATTGATTTTCTTTGTCTATTTTATAGATAAATCAAAATAAAGCAAAACAGTACACAAAGAGATTTTATCTTATATGCAAGCAAAATCCTGTTTAAGTGCCTACCTCAATATGTAATCACAGTTACGTGCTTATACTCAAAACTCGAAGTAAGTGATGGAAATATTGTCCTCATTTTACAGATTAGAAAAAAGCTCAGAGAGATTATGTAACTCATCTGTTATCATTCAGCTCAATTAGTATCAGAGTTGTAATGTGAGCCCAGGTCTTTTGATTCCACTGTTAACTGACACTACTTTATAAGTAATCATTCAGCAAGCATTAAGTATTTAAGTATTAAGTATTAAGGTGCTCTGTATACCAAGCATTGTGCTAGCTGCTGGGAATCTAACAACTGAAATGAATTATTTCCTTAAGTCAAGAAATTTCTATTCTAACAGAATGAAATTTTACCTTATCCTATCCTCCAGCCCATGTTGATATTCCTTTGCTAGTGTGTATGCATGAATTCTGTTGGGAGAGAAATTACAGATAGAAGATGTCTTTCCAAGCCCTTGTTGTTGCTATTGTTCATCCTTTGCTCTGGTAGTATCAGTGTGTTTGAAGAATTCGTAATTCATTAAAGTATTGCGCATATAAATAGGTCTCATGCCCTATGACATGACATGATAAGTGTAATAATAAGTGTAAGCAGCTAGGTGTAATGGAAATATTATTAAAGATTATACTTGTTAAAAGGGAGGACTTTGAGGAAGGAGCCAAGATGGTAGGGTAGCAGGAAACAGCATAGCTGAGTTCCCTTCCATAATTCTCCAGACAGACATAAACTTGATCTTGATGAGGAAATTCAGAAAAAGTCGTAAGTCATTTGTCCAGCCCAGGTTTACTTAGGGAGATGGATAAGTCTGCAGACACTAGGGATAGGGTCAGGCCAGGAGTATACAATTTGTGCACGTCAGTGCTCAGGGATAGGCTGTGCACCAGGTCAAGCGGAGGTCCCAGATCCATAGCAGAAATCCCCAGACCCATACCGAGGCACCATGATAGGGACAAGTGCCAAGTGGTAGCTTTATCACCTACTACCTAGTTCTGGATCACAGATCCATGGCAGTCTGAGAAGGAGACATGTACCCAGGGGTGATATTCCTAGTGGTGAGGCCCTGGGGGAGTACACAGAGAAAGGAGAAAGTTTAAAACAAGTAGTAGTGATGTAGCTCAGACATTAGGAGCAGTGCAGGTCTCAATTCGAACATCCAAGTCTCAATTTCAAGTCTCCCAAGGACTAACCAGAGAAGAAATCCTAAACCAAGGGAGAGTCTGTAATTCTGTCACTAAATTAAAAGAAATTTCCACGTAACTGACAGAGCCTGAGGCTAGCAGCAGTCTACTCCTGCTCAGCTCCAATCCCAGGTCAGCACCCAGACTTTGCCATAGATCAGACCACTTCCTGAGCTGTCTCTGAGATCTGGATACTCAGTACTTCAAGAAGATGGCAACAGGACCAACCCAGACTTTACATCCAGAAGTGCCACAGAGCCAACCCTAACATCAAATCCAAAGTCAGTAAGTAGGATGGAATTATAATCAAGCATAAAACAATTCTCCCACAAAGAGCTGTCATGGTGGCCGAGATGCAAACCAAGAAGAGAATGACTTCAAAACATCTACAAGGAATGTCTCAGAGAAAAACACACCATTGTCACAAATAATTGGAATTTGAATAGATGAAACAACAGTTAAAAAAGTTTTTAAAAAATTATGTCAATGAAATAAGAGCATGAGGAAAATATTGGAAAAGAATCAAGCATTTTGGAAGGAAGAATTGCAAAGGGAAATGAATAATTTGGTATTAAAAGTATAAAACTTTGCTCAAACAACAAACTCCTTGAAAATTAGAATGGACCAAATGAAAACCATTTACTTGATGAGAAGGAAGAAATATTAAAACGAAGTAAAAAAGACTGAAAAAAATTAGAAGAAAATGTTATGTGATATTTCTTAGCTAAAACACCTCACCTGGAAAATGGATTGAGGAGAAAATAATTTAAGAGTCATTGAACTATCTGAACATCACAACCATAAAAAGAATCTAGACATCCTATTTCAAGAAATATTAAAAGAAAATTTCCCAGAACTCTTAGACCGTGAGGTCAAAGTAGAAATAGAGAAAATTCACCAGACAAACTCCCAGGAAGATGACAACCAAAATCCAGAGCTTTCAGGTTAAAGAAAAAATACTGCAAACAGCCAGAAAGAAAAAAAATTCAAGTACCAAAAAGCCACAGTCAGGATCACACAGTATTTAGCATCTACCATTCTAAAGCAGTGTAGAACTTGGAAATACAGTGTTTTATAAAGTTAAGAAAATGAACTTACAGCCAAAAATAACTTATCCAACAAAGTCGAGTATAATGCCATAGGGGAAAAAATGAAACTTCAATGAAATGCAGGGCTTCCAAACATTCCTGAAGAAAACATAAGAGCTTCATAAAATCTTTCAGATCCAAGTAGACTAGTAACATGTAAAAAGATAAACATATGAACAGCAGTAAAGGACTAAACAAAGATAAATTGCTAATATTAAAAAATGAGAGGTGATATATGTGTCTCCCCTGAAACTTATCATCATCATGGGTCATAGAGGGAATCTAATTAGATTCCCTAAAGCCTAAGAGTGGTTCTGTTGTATCTTGATCATCTTAAATAAAGAATGGAAAGAGAAATGAAGAAAAATGCATTAGGAGTGGGTGAAAGGAAAGGAATATAGACAAAATTATCTCATGTAGACACATGCCTAAGTAGATATCTATATAGACAAGGAAGAATGAGTTGATGAAGCAGCTGACACTGCATTGTCACTCTCATCTGGATTGATTTAGAACAGAAGGAGTAACACACACACAAACACACATTTGGATACAGAAGTGCCTTTCATTCAGCATGCAAATAGGGAAAGGGGAGAAGGGAGAAGAAAAGGGAAGAGGGAGAAGAAAACTTCAGGGAGGGTAGATTAGGGGAAGGATTAGTCCTAAGCAAAACACACTCTAAAGGTAGACAAAAAATATTTATAGTTGTTTCTGAAGTGACAGAGAATGGGAATATAGAGAGGTGTTCATAAATTAGGGAAATGGATGAACAAGTTATGGTGTATAATAAATGTGATGGAATACTGTTGTGCTGTAATAAATGATGGAGAGTTTCAGAGAATCCTGGGAAGACTTAAACAAAGTGATAAAGAGTGAAGTGGTTAGAACAACATATAATAATGACAACAAAATGGTAAAGGTAAACACACATTTTCCACCTCTCTGAACTTTTTTTGGACTTCTTTTCTCTACTTTGCCTTCATGCTCCCAGGGCCTCATCATTAAAAATCATATCTTCCTGTAGGATCCAGTCAGCCTTAGTACACCTCATCAGTGCCCTCTGCCCATCTGATTTGGAGGACAGAGCCACAATTTCTAAAATCCCCATATAAGGAAGGCCATCTATTTTCATTTTCCATCTACCTGTACTCTTGAACTTCTTTGAACTTATCCATTATGTACTTGGATTCCTCCTCTACCACCTTCAGGTTCCTTTTTCTGTTGTTTTACCACATAAGGGCAGGGACTGGCTTTTTTTGCTTGTTTATATCCTCACTATTTAGCACAGTGCCTTTCACATATTAAATGAATATTAAAGTGCTTATTGACTGACAACTGTGAAATAATTAGTAACTCTTATCAGTGTAATGACCAACAACAGTTCTAAAGGATTAATGATGAAATATACGATCCGCTTTCTGAGAGAGAGGTGAAGAACTTAAAATACGAAATGAGACAGATAGTTTTTGGACATGACCAATGTGGAAATTTGTTTTGATTGACTATGTTTGCAGTTGGTTGTTTTTCTTTAGTTATCAGTTGATCCAGGATGAGGTAGGAGAGTGAAAGGACTATTTTTTAAAAAGAGACATTAATGATAATAAAAAACTCCACAATAATACAAGATAGGGGTTTCTATTTGAGGCAAAGAGAGCTGCTGAGTAGTGATGGTAATAAAAAAAAGCAAAGAAAAGAGAGTCATTGAAACATTTAAAAGAATAAAAGAGTAGAAGGAAGTTGAGAATAGGAAACTGCATTTCTGTTACTATAGTATTAAGTTAAAATACACTTTAAAATCTTATATATTGTTCTCTTTTCCTTTTTTGTATGTCGCAGTGTTTATGTTGATGTTGGTTATATTTATAAAAAATAGGAAATTGAGAAAAAAACAATTACTGAATTACACAGCTATTTTTAAAAAAGAAACATTTTAAAATATCTTTTGTTTTCTAAAATATTATAGTTATCCCAAATATCCCTTCTACTTCACTTCCCATAGAACCTAATAAATAGTATTTTTAAGAGGAAAAAAAATCAGCACAACTGATTAATACATTGAAAAAAGTCCAAAAATATATGCAATGTACAAATGTGTGGAGGTCCTACTTCAGTGAAGAGATGGTTGGGAATGTCTTCTCATCCATCTTTATTCAGTTCTCACTTGATCTTTATAATTTTCCTATATTTACTTTTGCTTTTTTGGTATCTAGTTTTTTCCCATTTCCATTTTATTTCATATATTGTTTTCTTGACTCTGTTTACTTCATTCTGCATCAGTTCATATAGCTCTTTCCATGTTTTTCTGTATTTATCACACATTTTTTTCTTATAGGACAGTAATATTCCGTTACATTCATGTGCTGCAGTTTGTTTAGCCATTCCCTGGTCTAAGGACATTTTTTTTGTTTCTAATACTTAGCTATCACAAAAAATGCTAATATAAATATTTTGGAGTATATAGGGACTTTCTTATTGATGACTTTCTTGGCGTATGAGCTTAGCAATGGAGTCCCTGGTTCAGAGGGTGTGATCATTTTTAGTCACATTCTTTGCATAATTCCAAATTGAATTCCAAAATTATTTTGCCATTTAACAGCTCCACCAGCAATGTGTTAGTATGCCTCTCATTTCATCTCTTCAGTAATGACTATTGCCATTTTTAATCATTTTTGGAAATATTGAATGGTATGAGGTAAAATCCCAGGGTTGTTTCGATTTACATTTCTCTTATCATTAGTGAGTTGGAGCCTTTTTCATGTGGTTGTAAATACTTCTTTTGAGAACTTTTTCATATCTTATTACTTGTATTATGTATTTTTAATTGCTTATATATCTTGGATAGCAAACCTTTATCAGAGTAATTTGATATGTAGATTTTTTTTCCCACCATTCAGCCACTTCCCATCGTATCATAGGTGCATTAATTTTGTGTTCAGAAACTTTTCAGTTAGAACTGAACATGGAACAACTAATTGGTTCAAGATTGGAAAAGGAATATGACAAGGCTGTATATTGTCAACTTATTTTTTTTAACGTATATGCAACTTATATTTAACTTGTTTCCATCATGAAAAATTCCGGACTGAACAAATGAAAAGCCAGAATTAAGATTGTCTGAAGAAATATCAACAACTTCAGATGTGTAGATGATACCACTCTGATGGTAGAAAGTAAAGAAGAATTAAGAAGTCTCTTGATGAAGGTGAAAGAAGAGAGTATAAAAGCTGGCTTGAAGCTTAACGTAAAAAACAAATTTAGATCATGGCAAGTGGTGCCATCACTTCCTGGCACATAAAAGAAGGATTGAAAGGAGTGTCAGATTCAATGCTCTTGGACTCAAAGATCATTGCAGATGGCAACTATAACCTTGAAGTTAAAAGATGCATGCTCCTTGGAGCAAATCTGGAGCATTTTCTGTAGGAAATGTGGATGGCATACTTTAAAAAAAGACCCTAGAAACATCACTTTAATCAATAAAGGTCTGTATAAGTCAGAGTTGTTTTCCCAGTTGCAGTGTATGGCTCTGAGAGTTAGATTGTAAGGAGAGCTGAGCACCACAGAGTCAATGCTTTTCAAATTGTGGTGCTGAAGAGTACTTTAGAGACCCTTGGATAGCATGGAGATCAAATTAGTTGATACTTAAAGAAATCAATTCATATTATTCATTGGAAGGTCAAATATTGAAGCTGAAGCTTAAACACTTTGACCATATAATGAGAAGATGGGACTTACTTAGGGAAAAAAAAACTCTAATGGGAAAAATTGAAGACAAAAGGAGAAGGGCATGGCAGAGGATGAAATGGGTAGATAGTTCCAAGTAAGTAATGAATATGAGCTTGGACAGATTTCAAGAGATAGGGGAGGATAGAAGGATCTGATGTGCTATGATCCATGGGGTCACAAAGAGTCAGATTGCATGACTAAACAACAAAAAAGCTCTTCTGTTTCAAGCAATCAAAATAATTGACTTTATCCTTGTGATTGCTTCTATCTCTTGTTTGACTAATAATGCATTATGAGAAGACAAGATTCATTGGAAAAAGACCCTGATGTTGGGAAAGATTGACAGCAAAAAGAAAAAGCGCCAACAGAAGATGAAATGGATAGATAGTATCTTGGAAACAATCAACATGAACTTGGACAGAATTTGAGAGAGTGTGGCTAGAAGGGGACTGACAGTCTATGGTCCATGGGGCCACTAAGAGTTAGACCATGACTGAACAACAGCAGCTCCTTCACATACTTGTAAGAGGTATATGGTTAATTTCTTTTCTAATTTTTATATAGTATGATCTTTAATATTAAGGTGATGCATCTATTTAGAATATATGATGGAATATGGTGTAAGGTGCTGGCCTAACACCAATTTCTGCCAGACTGATTTTCTCAACAGTTTTTAAAAAGTCATATAAAGAGTTTTTTCCTAAGCAATATATATTTTCCACTTTATCAAATACTGGGTGATCTAGTTCTGTTGTTTGTGATTCTTCCTTGTCTAATCTGTTCCATTGATTTTTTCCTCTATTCTAAACTACTATCAGATAGTTTTGATGACTGCTCCCTTATAATGTCGTTCAAGGTCTGGAAGTGTCTTTGCTTCATCCTTACTTCTTTTCATAATTTTCCTTGGTATTTTAGATCTTTTGTTTTTCCAAATGAATTTTGTTGTCACTTCTGTAAATTCTCTTGATAATTTTATTTGCATAGCATTAAAAATGTAAATTTTTTTATTGACATGGCATAGAATATATCTCTATTTAAATTATTCTTTATATGTTTAAGGAGCACTTTTGAATCTACACAAATCTTTTCTGTGCTTTGGTAGATTGAATCCCGGATATTTTGTACTTTATAGTTATTTAGAATGGTGTTTTCCTTTCTATTATTGCTTCTTGTGTTTTAGTATTATTATTGTTATGTTATATAGAGATGCTGTTGATGTTTGAGAATGTATTTTGTAGCCTGCAACTTCGTAAAAGCCATTGTTTCAATTAGTTATCTTTGCTGATTCTCTGGGGTTTTCCAAGTTAATATCATATCATCAGCAAAAAAAAGAGATAGTTTTATTTTCTCTCTATCTATCTTTATTCCTTTAATTTCTTTCTCTTACTGCTATTGTTGGCTTTTCCAAAACTATATCAAATAATAGTGAGGAGAGTGGGCATTCTTGCTTCACTTACATTTTTATTGGAAAAGGGTCTATTGTATACCCATTGCATATGATGCTTGCTTTTCATTTTAGAGTGATGTCTTTTTAGATATTTTTAAAAGGCCCCTTTCTATGCCTATACTTTGTAGGATTTTTAGCATGAAAGAATGTCATACTTTGTCAGACTTTTTCCACATCTATTTAGATTATCATATAATTTTGGATGTTTTGGTTTTTAATATAGTTAAGCTGATTATTTTCCTACTGTGGAGCCATCCTTGTATTTCTGATCCTACTTGATTATAATGAATGATTTCTGGTTTAGATAATTGGACTGTTTCTCAACTTTTTAGAATAATTTATGAAGTATGAGAAATAAGTTTTCTTTAAGAATTTGATAGAATTCTCCTGTGACTTCATCAGAACCAGGTGTCTCTTTACAACTATATCTGTTTTCCTTTCTGAGATCAGATTATTTAGGATGTGGTCTATCTATCTGTTCTGCTGATAGCTTGGATATTTCATATTTATGAAGGCACTTCTCTACCTCTTTTATGTTCTCAGTTTTGTTAGCCTCTAGCTACATATTATGTTCTGATTATTATTATTTCTTTTCATTTCTCCTGTTTTTGCAATGATTTCACCTTCCTCATTCACTATTTTATTGATTTTATTTTCTACCTTTTTAATCAGCTTATCACTTTTATTTGTTCAAAGAACTAGCTTTTACTTTTCTTTATCAATTCTATACTTTTTTCTTTGTTTCCTGTTTATTGATTTCCCTTCTCATTGTGCTTATTTTAGGTTTACTTGTTGGTTATTTTAAAAAAGTTTATATTCATTTTATTATTTTTTCCTGTTTTATTAATACATGTTTGTAAAAACATGAGTTTTCCTCTAAGAATTGCTTCTGTTACATTTCAGAATTTTTATATGTTATTATCATTTTATTTTACATAGTTATTGTTTCTGTGATTGGCTTTTTCGATCCACTCTTTATTTAGAATTTCACTGTTAAGTCTCCATTTGGGTATATATCTTTTCCTTGTGGTCCCTGAACCAATTACTGTTTTTATAGTGTTATGATCTGTAAATATGTATTAACTATTTCTGCCTTGTTACATTTGTTTGCAATATATCTGCAAAATGGTCTTTTTGTAAAAGTTATATGTGGTGATGAGAAATATGTATGTTTTCTTGCTATCCCAATTAGAAGATATCATGAGTCTTATAACTCTAGTTTTTTCAACAGTTTGTTCTCTTCCTTTGCTTATTCTTAGATGTTTCCAAGACTGAGAGAAAAATATTGAAATTTCCTATCACTATTGTATTATTGTTTTTGTCATATACTATAATATTTCCATTATTAAATGTAAATATTAAGACACATGCAGTGTATAAGTTTATTACTGAGATTGGTTTGTTGGTTTTTTTTTAAACTTTAAGTACAATATGGTTTCCTTGTTTATCCCTTTATATTTTTTGAAGATTTGTTTTTGTTTTGTTAAATAGCACATTGGAAACTTTTTTTTTTAAAGATTCATCTGATGTGGAATAAATCCATCCCCTCAGTTTTTATATTGAGTATATCTATTTTTTAAATGTGTTTTTTTGTAAGCTACAGATTATAAGGTTTTGTATTCTTATGTAATCTTATCACTTTTTCATTTTGTTGGATTGTTTAATCCATTCACATTTAATATTATGAGAGGTTTATATTTTCCTTCATTTGTCTCTACAAGTTGTATTTTTTTAAAGTAATGAAACGATTTATTCTTCTACTTCAGCTGTAAATACAATGCTTTCATTTACTTTATCTTAATCTTTTTAAAGATGGCTAGTCCTGTTTATTAGTTTGTCATCCAACATACATAGCCTTGTTCCCACTTCTTTTCTTTTTTCTGTTTAATAGATAAAAATTATTTCTCATCAACAATTGAGATGATTATATTTTATATTCTTCCATATTTTTATAGTGTATGGATAATCTAGTGGATAGAGAGCTGGTTTCAGAGTCTGGAAAACTTTTGGTTAAGTCCTATCTCTGACACATATTCACTATGTTTGAGATAGGTATGGGACATCCAGTTTGAAATGCCCAAAAGGCAGTTGGTGATATGGGATGGAGATAGTCAGGAGAGAAGTTAGGGCTGGATATGTAGATGTGGTAAACATAGGGATGATAATTTAACCTGTGGGACCCGATAAAATCATGGGGAGGACTAAGGACATGACCTTAGGTTAGTAGGCATGATCTGTATAAAGAATCTTCAAGTAGGAGGAGAACCAGAAGAGAATAATGTCATATGAAAACTGAAGAGAGTATCTCCAGGAGCAGAGGGAAGTCAAGAAGGATAAGGAGGACTGAGAAAAAGCCATTAGATTTGGTAATTAAGAAATCAGTGGTGATTGTGTAGAGAATAGACTCACCTGAAAGATGAGATTTGGAGGCCAGAGTACAAAAGGTTTAGGACTGAATGAGAGGAGAGGAAATGGGGCAACTGAATGATGATGGTTCTTTGAAGGATTTTAAGCCAAGAAGGGGAGGCAACATCCTGGATGACAGCTTACAGGGATGATTGAGGGTTTCTAAAGATGGTAGAGACATGGGTATGTTGGTAGGCTGCAAGGAAAGACCACTGGGATAAGAAGAGATTGAAGATTAGCCAGACAACAAGCATAATAGGAAAGACAATCTGCTGGAAAACTCAGTAGGTGATGGTTTCAGGAGTACAAATTTTGCCTTGGAATTTGCCTTGTCAAGGGAAAGAAACTCTTCTAGAGACCACAGCAAAAGAGGAGATAGTAGGGGAATGTCTGAGTGATGTGAGATGAGGAAAGTAGAAAGATCTCTTGGTAAATAACCTTAATTTTTCTGTATAGTATGAGATGAGGTCCTCAGGTGAGAAATTGCGATTGCACTCTTTTTGTTGTTACATTTTTTTTTATTTATTTGGGTTCTACACATACATTCCTATTAAACATATTTTCACATTAGTCATGTTGCATAGAAGAATTAAAATGAATGGGAGAAACCATGAGAAAAAACAAACCAGAACAAAACATAGCACAAGAGAAAATAGTTTGCTTCATTTTGCATTCCAGTTCCATAGTTCTTTCTCTGGATGTGGATGGCATTTTGCCTCAGAAGTCCTTTGGGAATGTTATAGGTCCTTGGCATTGCTGTGAAGGGCTAAGTCTATCAGAAACAGTCTTTGTTCCCTGTGGCTGTTACTATGTATAATGTTTTCCTGGTTCTGCTCATTTCACTCAGCATCAGTTCATATAAGTTTTTCCAGGTTTTTCTGAAGTCCTCCTGTTCATCATTTCTTATAGTACAATAGTATTCCATTACATTCATATACCACAGCTTGTTCAGCTATTTCCCAATAGATGGGCATTTCCTCGATTTCCAGTTTTTTCTGCATCTATTGAGAATAATCTTATGACTTCTGTTAGTTTTGTTGTTGATATGATCTATTATGCTGATAGTTTTCCTGTGTTGTATCAGTTCTGCGTTCCTGTTCTAAATCCTACCTGATCAAAGTGTATTATTCTCATGATAAGTTACCGTAATCTTTTTGTTAATATCTTATTTAAAATTTTCCCATCTATATTCCTTAGGAAAATTGGTTTATCATTTTCTTTCTCTGTTTCAGCTCTTTCCAGTTTAGATATCAGAACCATATTTGTATCATAAAAAGAATTTGGCAGGACTCTTCCAATTTTCCCAAATAGTCTATATAGTATTGGAATTAACTGTTTTTTAAATATTTGATAGAATTCACTTTTAAATCCATCTGGTGGGCAATTTGTGTTTTTGTAAATATTCATCCATTTCTCTAAGGTTATCAAATTTATGGGCATACAATTGGGCAAAATAATTTCTAATTATTGTTTTAATTCCCTCTTCATTGGAATTGAATTCATCCCTTTCATTTTTGATACTGGTAATTTGATTTTCTTTTTTAAATCAAAATTTTTTTAAAATAAATTTATTAACTTTTTACATTCATTTTCACAAGATTTTGGGTTCCAAAATTTTCTCCCC
>CM053769.1:331461625-331691717 GCA_028658325.1 Potorous gilbertii | reverse complement strand
CTGCCCCTGCTCTGGTGGATAACTTGTAACTAACTTGTTTAGGCATTTCCTGACCAATGATACTTATTAATTGTAACAAAACCCCATTGTGATATTGTAAAATCCCATTACATAGTTTTGTAGTTATCCATGATAGAGGTTACCATTTGAACCTGTGTCCTTGTCACCTGAGTGACAATATGTTTACTGTCTTCCTTTTAAGCTTACTCCTCTGGTCCTTGATAATATTGTTTTACTCAATAAGTCTTTTTTGCTAAACCAATTAACAGTGTTGTGTGGGACTGTACCTGCAAATAAAATAGTAGATGGTAAAGAGTTTGATAATGGTTTTATTTAATATTTCTTCTTTAGCTGTTGTCTTTACTATAGCTGTGCTATAGTGAAAAGAACTCTGATTCTGGACTCAGAAAAGAGTAGTTTTCCATAAGGTCTGGCTGATACAGATAAGTTGGAAAGTCTTTAAGTATGGCACTCCTTGGGGCTTTATGTATCTGTATTCCAAGACTAGCCTAGCTAAGAATGGAGGACTTCCTCTCTGAATTTCAGAAAGTTGGCCCCTAGATGATGGATTTTTTGTTAGCTTTCTTTTGGTCTTATCACCTTGTCACATATGGAGTGGATGGTTGTAATCTGTGTAGGTAGAGGGAAAATTTACACTAATGAAATCAGATTTTCTGAGACTGAAAGTAAAATGACATTTTATTTGAAAGCAACTCATTTATTGAATAATATCTTAGTATTTCTTACCAACTTTTAATCTAATTCTGGCCAATTCAGGACATTGCTATGTTGTATTTTAGAAATATTAGTGTTTTAATTCTTATTAGTAACTAGTATCATCATGTTATCTTTCAAATTAAATAATACTAACATTAGTAATACTTCAGAGAATGGTGATTTCCTTGATGTGAGTTTTCCTTCTACTGATGTAGTTCCCAGCTTCTGTAGGTTTTAGGATATCTTCTTCTTGAGTCACTATAGTTGTGTGGGAAATCATATCCAGAAGGCCAGTCTTCTGGTAATAGACTTCAAGATGGTAGATACAAATCTATTGTTGGTCCCATTTTTGGACTCTTTCCATGTTATTTAGCCTTGCTGGAAGCTGTGTTGACATCAGCCATATAAGTCACAAGGAAGCATTAGAAAATTGCTGAAGTAGAATAATAGATTGCTTACAATTGTGTTTAGTCATTTGTATACAACAAATGTTATATTTTACAGATGAAGGAAATGAGTCTGTAATTTGCCTAATGTCATGCAGATAATAGTAAAGCTAAGTAGTGGAACCACTACTTAGTGGGCACCACTGGATCACCCAGTTTTTCCTCTATATTGTTGCATTGCATTTGCACATTATATGCGATTAGAATATCAGGGGCTCCTATTCTTTAAAAAGGAAAAAAGAAATGTCTGTTAATTTGGAATCAGTCATTTCTATAGCTTATTTCAGTGTAACAACTTTCTCTTGTTATACTCTGAAACCAATTTAGGGGTAAAAATAATGGAAAGTAATTTTTAAGTATTTTCCCATAATTCTTTTATAAAAGTGATACCAGGTCATTGCATTTTATTTCACGTTTCTAAAAATGTTTCTGTTGTTCAAAGGGTTGATTTTCTTTCTGTTTAATGCTGTCGAACCCCAGGACAACAGTTAGCAGCCATCACTGCATGGGATCCCTCAGCCACCAATCTCACAGCTCACATTACTCTAGTAACCCCATTTGGTGGGTAATAGGCTCTCTTTCTTCTACTTTAAAAAATTACTTCACAAAATTATGCTTTATGTGCATGTCTTAATTGTTTTGTGTAAATGGCTGTTTGAGATATAGATATTTTGCAGTCCTTGTGGCATTTGTCCCTTAAAATTCAAACATGTGGTCTAAAGAATGTATTTAAGTTGAATTCATTTTTTATGTCATTGAATTTAATTTGTACCTTTGTGAAATAAGTAACCAAAGGAGAATTTGCCTCCTTTTGTAATGCTGGTTTTTATTTGATAATATGTCGATTTATCTTTTACCTACAAAATAATGAAGTACTGTCACATGATATTTATCCATTGTGACACAATACAAGTAAGAGAAACAGAAATTACCCAGTTTAAAAAAAGTGTTCTTGTACACTAAATGTAGCCATAGTCTATGTTATACTTTGTCCTAAATTGCAGTACTATTAGGGTTTGCTTGATACCCTGAATTTTGAAATGGAAAGTACTTTTTTAAAATCTCCTTAACAAAACTTTACATCTAAAGCTCTTTCCAGAATTTTAGAGCTAGAAAGGACCTCAGAGGTCATCTACTTCAACCTATACTTAACCAAAAATCTCTTCTACTACCTTCCTAACAAAAGATCATCTACGTTTGCTTGAAAATGAATCCACTGTTTCCAGAGATAGCCCACTCAAATTTTGAATGGCTGTCTTTGTTAGGAAGATGTTCCATTAAAGGGAGTCAAAATCTACCTATCTGCAGCTTTCATTTTGCTCCTAGTTTATCTCTTTAGAGCCAAATCCCTTTTCTATGTGACAAAAAGATTATATTTAATTTTGTCAATATTTAATTCTGAAAGATGTCAGTGTAATAAGTTAGTTTGTTTTTATTTATATTCTCTTCCATTTTCTCCTTTAAGTTAGGTGGTTTGATCAAAGGGATATTGGAAAACCTTTGTTTTTCCAGTTGTCTATGCTTCAGTGTACTATATAATAGGCATTGGAAGAGGCGTTTTGGTTCACAGTTTGCTTATTACGTTTACTTTTATATTCACTGGAAGGAGGTTGATGGTTATCTTATGAAGAGTAGAGTTCATAAGTTTGGCATCTGATGTCAGTGAATTTCCTAGCACCAAAGATAGTTAGAGGATTGGTGACCATTTGTCAATGACGTGGTAGACATAATTCTTGCTGTGAGTAAAGGATGGACTGGATGACCTCTGAGGGCCCTTCTAACTCTTAAGATTCTATAATTACATTATGATATTGACCAGTAATTTTCAAAAGAACCATTGGATTCATCAACTCTAGAAGCAGGGATAGATAGTGCTTTGACTTGTAGAAGCCTACTGGATGGTCGGGTACTCAGTTTTTGGTTTATAGGAGAGCAAAAGGAAAAGATCTTCTTAAAGACTTGGATTTGACAAGAAAGCACAGTCTTTAAATTCAGACATAGGAAAAATTTCCTGCTTACATTTTTGTACATTAGGCTATTAATTTAGTCCTCTGAGAGAATATATGAAGAGTGAGGGACAGAGGAGGACTCTCTCCTGTCTCCTTTCTTTCTTTAAAATTCTTCCTCTTTGGTTTCTAACTCCCAGGGATTCAGTTATCATTTTTGTGTAAATTAAATTTTATGTATTCAAACTTCTTTTGGACTCTGACTTTCTGTCACTGTGTGCTTGCTGGACATCTCCTGGTTGTCCTATGAACATCTTAAAAGTCAACATGTCCAGAACAGTACTTTTTCTCATCCTAAGCTCATTCTTCCTTTTGACCTTATTTAAGTACTACCATTGTTATACATGTCTCTTTCCTCTGTGACTTCCCTCCATTCACACAGCTGCTATTTTGTTTCAGGCCTTATCATCACTTATTTACACTGTTGCTATACCCTCTGGCCTCAAGTCTCTTCCCCTCTTCACATCATCTTTTTCACAATTGCTAAAATGTCTGATTATGTCTCTGATGTGCTGAAGAAGCTTCTGTGCTTCCCTATTGCTTCTAGGATAAAATACAAATTCATCTGTTTGATGTTTAAACTCCTTTATCATCTTGCTCTAGCCTTTCTTTTCAGGCTGATCTTCCACATTGCTTCTTCTTACACATGAGATATTTCAGTCAAACTGACCTAGTTCCTGGTTCATCTCCTCCTTCCATATTTTACTTCCTCACTTTGCTCTCTGAAATCTTTAACTTATGTACAACTTCCTACAAAAGACTTTTCCTGATTCCCTCTGTTATGATGCTGCTTAACCTTCCCAACAATGGGTCCTTGCCCAAGCTCCACTCTATGACTGTTTTTGGACCCTCCTGGCTTAAAGTTAAAAGTCAATAGTAACTGTTTCTCTTTGAAACAACAACAACCCTGAGGCTCCTGCCCCTCTCAGGATGCACTAATTTGGAGTATCCACCCCAGATATTCACGGGGACTCTCTGTGCCCAACCTGTGGTAGAGCATTCTGAGCTCCATTGGTCTGATCAGCCAGAGTTGGGCACACTGAAATTTGACTTTATCGTGGTGATGTCATTTTTGAAAACGAAGGACAACAACCAACCAACCAAGTTTTTAAGAGGCCTATTCACTGAATGGGCATTACCTCACTTTAAGTGAGTACCTGAAAAGACCTTAGCCTGAAAGGGCCAGGGTCTTCCACTGCATCTTGGGCCATCTCCAGTCATCCTAATGAATATCTGGTCACTGGATTGAGATGGCTCTGGAGGAGAAGTGAGGCTGGTGACCTGTACAGCCCTCCCTCACTCAAAACAAAGTCAAATGCAAGTCACGTCATCATTTCTCTGATGGCATGGTCCTCTTTGAAGATGAAGGACAAACACAGTTTACCCTTCCTGAGAATACTTTGTATTGATTTTGCTTATATTTTATATTTGCTTATCTGTGTACATGCTATTTCCCACCAGGAGAATATTCACTCTTTGCTGAGGGCAAGGATTGTTTTTGTCTTCCAAGTCTTTGATGTCTTTGAGTTGGCACCCAGTAGTCACTTAACAAATTCCGGTTAAATTTGAACTTGAAAAAGTAGTTTGAGTAGTTTCTGTTTCTATAATGTCTTATATATAGTTTACAATGTGATCTTCTCACAGTAGCTCTTGGGAGTATTGCATATATTATTTTTATTTACATTTTGCTGATGAGAATACCAAATTTTAAAGGAATAAAGTTACTAGCTCATGGCAACAGGACTAACAGGGGATAGAGCTAGGACATGGATCTTGTTCTAACTCTAGTTCTAATGCTCTTTCTGTACAATCCTATTTAACCTAAAGTTTAGCTCCTTTGTGTAACAGAGCTAATGTAGAGTATAATGTAGAGTATAATTCCCCTTCACATCCTCATAGCACTCTGTTCTCTACTTCTCTTTAGGCAGTTACCATGGACTATTGTGTATTATCATCATCTTATATTTGTGTCTTATCCTTCTACTAAAGTCTGAGCTTCAAGACTGTGTCTAATTTTTCTGTCTCCCAACCTAGCATACAGTGCTCTCTGTACATTGTAAAAACTGAATTATTTATTCATCAGTTTCTACATGAAGCTAATGTTCTTATTTTAGGAAATAGAACCTGATGAGAGAGTGCTTTTATTACCACCCTATAGTCATACTGACTGTGAAACACATCTACTCATTTTATGTTAACATATGTTTATTTATCACCTACTATGTTCAAAATTCTATGCTTGATGTAAGGAGAATAGAGTTTAAATAAGACATAATGATAGTTTAGAACTGCAGTGTAACTTAGAGATCATCTAGTCCACCCCTTTGCTTTACAGATAACAGAAAGTGAGGCGCAAAGAGGGAAAATGACTTTATACAGGTTACTCAGGTAGAAAGTAGCATACTTGGCATCTTAATCTAGGTTCTCTGAATTCAAGTCCAGTACTCTTTCCATCATACTATATTTCCTGGTGTTATTTTGATCTTTGCTGTCATGCAGCTTATGATCTCATAGGAGGCAAAGACATATGTAGGAATAATTGTACTATGTAGTAATATGTGACTAAATGCTTTATGAGAGATGAGGGAGGGGGATAATATTTCATATTTTAGGTATGCTACTTAACATAGTATTTCTCTTTGGTGCTGGGATGTTTAATTTTGAATTCCATTTTGTGTGATTAGAAATTTCTAGTTGAACTCTTGAAAAAAGAGTCATTAATTTTATGGTAGATTAATAGGGTAGTCCTACCTTTATGTATGTACCTATATTCTGTATTTTGTCCACTTTTTTTTTGTGCATGTGCAAGCATTCTATATGGTTTATTTTGACTTTTTATTTGTGAGCCTTTTATGTTATTTTAAAAATTTCCCTTACCTGTAAACCATTTATGTTGTTTAGAAAACTTCCTCAGAAGTTGCCTTTGAAATTTTTTTATTAGCAACTCGGAGCAGAAGTCGTCCCAATATGCTAATTGACCAGCACGCAGACCATGATGGAGTATCCCAAGAGACGATTCAGGAAGTGCAGCCAGAAGAAGTGCTGGTCATTTCTTTGGGGACAGGCCCCCAGCTCACTCCAGGCATGATGTCAGAAAATGAGGTAGGCTTGTTTGCCGAATATTAGACATTGTCTGAAGCTTCATAGTAATAGAAATTCTCACTTCTCTAGTGCTTTCAGGTTTACAAAATGCTTTTACTTCAATCATCCTGTGACGATGCCCTGGGAAGCCCATGGATCATTATCACTTTTTATGGAAGAAAATGAAATGCTTAGCTTGAAATGACTTGCCCATGGTCTCTTAGTATTAAAGGTAGAACTTGAAACAGGTTTCCTGACCCCAAATTCATTACTTTTTTTCATTGTGCTATGTAATTGTTTTATTGTCTTTCTTTCCACATCAGTTTCCCTTAGGAGAACATGCTTCATGAAGTTATTTTTTCATAAGGCTCTTTCTTTGATGATTTGACAATTCAGGATGCCTTGTGAAAGGACTGATGTTAGCAATGGAAGACTGAAGTTGGAGTTTGATTCTTAACTCTGTGACTTACTAGTCTTGTGGTCTGGGACAAGTTTCTGTGATTCAAGACTAAGGTTTTTTCCATTATACAAACTGCATCTTTTGAAATCACTCCAAACATTTAGTGTCCTTTTTGGGCTTCTGTGAGCATTTGAATAAATTGGCAAAAGGTGTATTCCCTTTTTGCAGATGAAGCATATCATTCATGAATTTTTATTAAGAATTTATTATTTAAAAAAATTTGTGATTTTTATAGTAGTGGATGGCCTTTTTAAAAACTGACTGGGTTGGTCTTTTGGCAGACATGTGATCTGTCTCTGGGCTTGTATGAAACTGTTACAATGTGGTCTAGGGGCTGCCTGGGCCTGTTATGCACTGGTGTGACCTGGGAAAGGGTGAATTGAGGCAGACTTTACATTTTGACTCTGGTTAGTAGAAGAAGATTTTAAAGAATTAGAGAACTCTAGAAGTGGAATAAGGCAGCTAGGTGGCACAATGGATAGAGTGCTTTGGGCCTGCAGTCAGGAAGACTCATCTTCCTTACTTCAAAACTGGCCCTAGACCCTTATTTGCTAGGTTGACTCTAGGCAAGTTACTGAACCCTCAGTTTCTTCATCTAAAAAATGAACTAGAGAAGGAAATGGCAAACCACTCCAGTATCTCTGTCAAGAAAGACCCAAATGGAGTCATGAAGAGTTGGATATAACTGAAAAATGACGAAACAACAAGAAAAGAAGTGGAAGGGGCACCTTGAGAGCAGTAGCAGCTTTTTTTCCCTGTGAGTTTTCAAGCAGGGCCTTTTAGATGTGGAAGGTGGAGGGAGATTCCATGGTTCTCTCTGAGCCCCAGTTTCACTATTTTTGAAATGAGGACAGTGATTTATACATTACCTACTCAGTAGGGTTGTTGTAAGGAAAGCACTTTATAAATCTTAAAGTATTATAGCAATGTGAACTTTTATTGCAAAACTTAAGTTTGTTTAATTTAAAGAAAATGAACAAATATATTTTCAAGTAGATTTTTAAAAAAATTGTGCAGTGTAATTGTTTATACTATATTTGACATTATGATGTGCTGGTACTTAAACTATTAACAATTGGTTATTTAAATATAGATTAAAATTTCTTATTTTTATGAGGTAAAGTGATATTCATACTCCTACTTATTTCCAACATTTGCCTGGAAAATAAGATACTTAGGGTGTGCCTCTATTGCACTGATTGACTTTGAATAGGTCATTTAATCTTTTAAAAAATTGGATATCTGATTCAAAAATGAGTCGGGAAGATTGTGATGAGAACCAATAAACAGTTTTGAAAGTGCTTTACAAATATCAGGCATTGTAAAATGCATCTTGATTAACATTGAGGATTAGGAACTGGGGTTAGCAGCAATATTGAACCTTCGTATGTGGCTAGATTCTGTAAATTTAATTGCAAGCTCAACTCACACCAAATTACAGTGTTTCTGTTTCCAAGGAAATATTGGAAGTTTTATGGTATCTCAGCAACTTAACTTTTAAAAAGAGAGTCACAGGAAAAAATTTGCTCAGATTTAATCCTTCCTGCTGACAGTTTTATTTCACAGATAGATCTCTCTTAACATAAGTGGACCATTTCACAGACCTCCATGTAAAGTGATTTTTATGTGATGTGAGTTTGCCCCTATTCACTCAGTTTATTTAACCTATTTATAACGAAGTTATACACAAAATAATAATACCTTTATACAAATCACGTAATGTACTAAAATACAAACATCTTACTGTACCATGATAATAAACAGGGTTATGAAATGAAAGGTAAAGTTGATGATAAAGTATGCACAGTGCAGCACAGTAAAGTTAACATAGCTGTGTGATATGTTGTTTCTTCCCCAGCCATTGCACCTAACCTTTGTCACTGACTGCAACCTTTTTTAAAAACCCTCTTTTTTAGAAAATGTATTTATTTTTTGTTTTCTACGTTCACCTCCATCCATAAGCTTTTGAGTTTTAAATTTTCTCCTCTTTCCTCTCCTTCCCCTTCCCCAAGATGATGCTACATATAAATATATGTTAAACATATTTTCACATTAGTCATATTATAAAAAAGAATTAGAATAAATGGAAGGAATCATGAGAAAGAAGAAACAAAGCAATTTAAAAAAAGAGTAAATAGTACACTTCAATCTGCATTCAAACTCCATAGTTCTTTCTCTGGTTGTGGATAGCATTTTCCATCATGAATCTTTTGAAGTTTTCTTAGATCCTTGCATTGTGCAACCTTTTTAGGAAGCTGTTGAGAAATATTTGGACAATGGCTCTCTTTTTTTACCTTGTATATTTGATAATTGCAAGCAGTGTTATCGCCAACTATTTTTAAATTTTTAAAAATCTTGAGATGTTTGGATCCATCATTTTAATATAAGGAAAAAAATTCACTCTTATGATGAAATGCTTCTGACAGATGCTTTGCTTTTTTTTTTTTTTTGACCTCAGGTTCCAGAGTTTCCCTTTGTTCTTCTCAATCTTTGTAGCTAGGAGTTCAATTGATCCTCATTTGACAATTCTCCATGAGACTGAAACAACTCTTCCACATCATTCTAATCCACTTCTAGCTCCAATTCTTAGGCCAGTTTTAAAATTTTGTTACTCACATCTTTGAATGTTTTATCTTTGTCAAATTCATACTTTTTTCCAAACTGTCTTCATACATGTTTGTTATATCTTCCTAATGCCTTTCAGAATTCTTTATGTAAAGTTAAATTTGTGTTATATAAATTCACATAAAGCAAGAGCTATTTATACTTATTTATCTATCTTGACACTGGGTCTCCCCTCATTCTGGTAGCTAGGGGCAGTGGCAGGCCAGTAGTCAGGAACTCTTTCTGAGTTCAAATCTGGCCTAAGACATTTTTTTAGCTGTGTGTCTCTGGACAAGTCTCTTAACCCCATTTGCCTCAGTTCCTCATCTGTAAAATGAATTGGAGAAGGAAATAACAAACAACTCCATTATCTTTGCCCAGAAAACCTTAAATGGGTTCATGAAGAGTCAGACTTGACTGAAAGAACTGAACAACAGCAACTCTCTAGATTGCTTAGAATGGAAGTGCAATGGCTAATACTGATCATCACAGAAGCTTTAATTAACTGCTCCATCTTTCTGCCCTGGGACAGATTGTCCCTCTTTAGTCATTTGGTGGCCATTTGTTCTTACGGTCTCAATATTTTGGTACCAGATTTAGTGAGGACACCCAGTGTACTTTAGCCTTGCTGCAGCAGCTCAGAATCCCTGGAGTCAAGCCTCAGGACTCCCAAAGTAGAGCTTCAGGAATGTGTCACAGAACACAGCCTTCCTGTTCATTCTCATTTCTAAGGAAAATTGTTAGGGAAGTTATAAAATAGGGTTTCATTTACTGCCTTAGAAATCCTAATGGCTGAAAATGGTCATAAAATAATAAGTTTATTAATACTAAAATACCAAGAGTACTAAAAGACTTTTACATTTTTGAAAATTTGATTAAGAAAAAAAACCTTAAAATAGTGGTATAACTATATAGTAGAAAGAGTACTAAATTTGAAATTAGGGGACTGTGACCTGCTGTATAATAGAAGGAATACAGGATTGTGAATTGGATGACTTATATTTGAATGTTATCTTTGCTACCTACTATCCATTTGACCACAGGCAAGTCACTTTTCCCCTCAGTTTCCTTGGTCTATTATAAGAAAGGGTTGTATTACAAAGTCTCTTCCGCTTAAAGCTTGATAGTATTAGGAATAATGGCTCTGATTCTTATTAGTTGTGTGATTCTTGAACCTTCCTTTATATCTGTGTACTTAGTTTCTTCATCCTCAGTGTAGAATTCTTATGTTATCTACCTTTCAGAGTGGATTAAAATAAAGGGTAAACCTTGAAGTGCTATAGAAGTGTGAGGTTTTTGTTGTTCTTATTTGTTAAAAAGTCCATATCCTTTTCTCTTGTTATAATTTCAATACCAGAATGATTTTATCTCTTAGGTCTTAAACATGCAGCTTTCAGATGGAGGACAAGGAGATGTCCCTGTTGATGAAACCAAACTCCACGGTAAACCTGATAAAACCTTGCGCTTTTCCCTCTGCAGTGATAATCTGGAAGGAATATCTGAAGGTGAAGGGTTACTTTATTCCAGGAATTGTGATTCAAGTAGATTTTGTAGTTTTCTTTAAAGGAGCTTTATTAAGAAGTATTCTTATGCCATCCTTGCCTTTTAGTAAGTGTACTGCAGTTGGCTATAGAGATAAATACTTGAAATTTTATATGCAAAACATTGAAATGAGGAAAAAAGAGAACTAAGTTTGCTTCATTAAATTGTTGCCAATTTTTGGCAGTTTTGTGTATTTCCTGTGAATGCCATCAAAGTATTTGCCTTTTAGACTCTGTAGCTCCTTTAGAGGTACATAAGTAATGCATGTCTAGCTAGAACAAACAAACTAGCACTTTGTCCTAGTAGCATTTATAGTTTTAAATTTTATGTTATTTTTTCTTCCAAATTTGGTCTTACATATTTTCTAAACTAGAGCTAAATTGTTGTAACTCTAGGTGACAAACTGCTTGCAGTTGTTTTTGTTAGATTTGTACTTCTGACCACACTTGGCATATATAAGTGATTAAAGAGTGATAGGTTGCACTGCACCATTCACACACCTTGTTGAGCCAGGAACATACAACAGAAATATGAATGAAAAAGTTGAATGGTTAATTCTCAAAGTGGAATTTTTGGTCATTCTGTGAATCAAGACTACTACCCTGAAGAATTTTGAGATTGCAGATTCAGTATTTCACTTTCATTCTTAATTCTCAGAGCAGTATCTTACAGTTTTTAATCACTTATCAAAGCATGAAAATTTGCATGTGGCTCAGCAATGCATCTTGCTTAAAGACAAGTCACTAACAGAAAAAAAATTTATAGGTCCTTCAAATCGTTCTAATTCGGTATCTTCTCTGGACCTGGAAGGAGAATCTGTATCGGAACTTGGAGCAGGACCTTCTGGGAGTAATGGAGTTGAAGCCCTGCAGCTTTTGGAACATGAACAAGGTAAGAAATAGATAAAAACAACCACAAATTACAAAAAACTGCCTTAAGCTTTTGGAGGTCAGGGACCAAGTTACATATTTTTTTTTAATCCAACAGCTCTTTTACATTATAGATGTGTGATAATTATTTATTGAATCAAGTTGTAGTTCTTGATTTTCAGTGTGCCAAATTCTGACTCTCTCTGATAAGAGAGACCTTTATTGCTTTGCATGTAGCAGTTAATAAATAAATACAGGTTGACTTTAGTTTAAAAAGTTTCTTTATGTTGTAACTATTAAACTTAATTTCCTCTTTGGCTATTTCCTTCTTTTTCATGAACTCAGTTTTGTCAGTAAGTAAAATTTGTAGGCTCACATTACTGAGAAGAATGGATTTTTTGTGAATTAAAAGTGTTCAGGGTAAATGAAGAAACATTTCTGAGTTGTAACTCAGAGAAAGATTCTTTTAACTTGGCCATAGCCAAATGGATGCCTGTTTTATAATAGGGAGGAACTTCTCATTGTTTTTGACAGCTACAACACAGGATAACCTTGATGATAAACTACGGAAATTTGAAATTCGTGATATGATGGGGCTAACAGATGATCGGGATATTTCAGAAACAGTGAGTGAGACCTGGAGCACAGATGTCTTAGGCAGTGATTTTGATCCCAACATTGATGAAGATCGATTACAGGAGATTGCAGGTAACTGATAAGGGTGTATGGTAAGCTCTCTACTGATATTTATGTAGTTGTTCCCTCGTTGTTACGCTCTAACAAATACCACATTTTAGGGTAAAGTGATCTTATTTTCTTGTGTGTAAACCTAATTCTGAAATGAGTCATTTTATTCTATGGTTTTTATTTATTTAAATATAGACAAAGTTCTCCCTTCTTGTACTTCATTCTGAAAGAAAATAACTACTTTCCTGAATTACTTTTTAGCTTCCTCTTATTTTTAGGAACTGGTATCTGTCCTTAGTCTGTTTTCAGTAAATTCCTCCCCAAGAGTAAACTCCAGGTCATTGAGATGCGAATTAACTCTTTTCTGAGCATGGGAATTACACCTGTAAATTCCAGTGCAATTTGCAGCATGGAGGATCTCAGAAAGAATTAATTCACCTCTAAAAGGTCTGTTCAGCTTGAAAAGGTATTAAAAATGGTAAAGGTTTTTTCCCACGTGAACCAGTCAGAACAATTCTTTCATTATACTATGTTGAAAATCATAGAACTTCTTTTAGTTGTATGTTTTAATATAGCCATGCAGTAATGTTGAGTCTTTTTACATGTATTCTTAAATAGTGTAAATAGATTTCTTAATTAGTCTTGCATTACTCTGTTCTAGATGCCAAAGGAGTATTATTCCTGGCATTGGAATATATGAAGCAATAAGCTATATTTGCAGTTGAATGACTGCTGTAGAGGAGGTGTGTATTCTACTGCAAATACATTTTATCGCTCTGTGTACTCCATCATTCGATAAGGTGCCAGAAGAAAGCTTATTTGGCCATTGTGTTCCTGTGAGGTTGAGTCTCTTAGTTTGAACTTTTGGGAGTCTCTGCAATGCTTTTGTTACCTGTGGAGGAATGTATGTGGAGAGAGATGTTGCAAGCTGGAGCATCATAGCTGAATTAGTAATATTGGCAGCTGGCCACAGTGATTTGAATGACGTTGTGTTCACGTCAAGGAGAGGAAAGTATGGAAAAATAGGAAACCAGTCCATGGAATTTGAGTGTTGCCATGGTTTATATTAGCAAACCCTTGTTTTGAGTGATGATTATGGTTCAAAGCATTCTTCCTTTTCTCTTAGTACCTTGCCTATAGGCTCACGAATTTTGTAAGGCTCGTGTTGGGTCTTTCTCCTTTTGTCACTGCTCTTTCCATCCAGACTTTTGTTAACCCTTTGCTCCCCACTGGTTGTACAGGTGCGGCAGCAGAGAACATGTTAGGCAGTTTGCTGTGTCTGCCAGGTTCAGGGTCAGTGCTTCTTGACCCCTGCACTGGTTCTACCATATCAGAAACAACCAGCGAAGCTTGGAGTGTAGAGGTATTACCAAGTGACTCAGGTTAGTATCCTGTCCTCATTTCCATTTTTTTCCTTTGCACAGAAGCAATCAATTTAAGGTCCTTAAAAATACATGGCTTGAGTGTGCATTTATTTAACAAACATTTACTTTTTAGTCAGCTGCTGTGTGCAGCATACTCTGTTTGACACTGGGTAGATTCAAAGTTTAGTTAAGATATGGTCCCCTTCTTTATGGACCTCAGTGGTGATTTGTAGGGGGATAAAATCCCCTACGCCTAAATGACATTGTTCCTTTTAAGACTCAGCTTGAGTACTCATTTCTTCAGTCATTATTGTCCTCTTCTCCCAGCCTCCATTGTATTTACTTTGTATTAATTTATCTTTGTCCAAATTATTTCATCCCAGTAGAGTGTAAGTTCCTTGAGGGAAAGGATTGTTTTATTTTTGCCTTTGTATCCTCTGCACCTACCATGTAATACCTTGAGCATTTTAGATACTTAATATGCATTGAATTATTATAAGTTAAGTGTATTGGAGGAGGTACAAAACAAAGTGTTAAATGAGATCCCAGGGGAAAAACATTTTGCTAGAGAAGATTATTCATGGCAGAGGTGGCATTCTTATTTAAGTTTTAAAGTGTGATTAGAAATAGGAGATGTAAAGAGGCAAAGTGAAGGCATGCCAATTATAGAGAAAAGTAGAAACAGATGTACAGAGGAAGGAAAGCAAACACTAATCTAGTTTACCTGGAAAGAACATTGTGTATGTGTCTCATATACGCATTTGCGCAGACCTAAATGTGGAGTGATACGTGATTAGGCTGGATAGGTCGGGTGGTATTAGCTTGTAGATAGCCTTGAATATGAAAGCAAAGTAGGGAAAGAGGATGGACAACTAGATTTCTCTTATGTCACTATAGCAAAATATTTTCATTTGGGATATTTTCTCTCCATTAATATGACATAGAGAACACTGGACTTGGAATCTGAAGGCCTTTGAAGTTCAAGTCCCAATTTTGCAATATATTGTATGATTTTGAACAATTCCTTGTCCTCTCTGGACTCTTATTTTCTTTAACATAAATGTAGGTTTTGGACAAGATGATCTCTAAAGGCCCCCCAGCTCTTAATCTGTGATTTTGAACTCTTTGGGAACTTTTGAATTATCATGCTCAGAATTTTTTCTAAATGATTCAATTCTGTATTTTTAAAGAGCAATTACTGTTATTAGGATCACTGAAGATGAGAGCTCTCTCTCAATATAGCTTCATAGATGTAGCACAGGATTAGCAGTGCCTTTCAGAAGCTGAGTAGAAGAGTATCCTGTAGTTACAGTTAGGTTTGTGGCAATGAAAGACTACCCCCTACATTTTGTAAAAAGTTTGAAATTAAATAATAGGCTTTCAGAAATTCTTTTATACAGGATTACTATAAATCCATATATATAGTACTTTACATATTGAGTGACATTTTCCTTTTCATGCTTACAAAAAAATGTCCAGTATCTTTTATTAGAGGACAGTTGTCACAATATTAAAATAAAATTGCATTCATCCAAAGGTTGGCCTGATTCCTTTAATTAAGGTACTATTGACTTATTTTGAAATGTGAATATTTTGGCATACTTTTTCAGAAAATCAGATATACCAGTGTCATTTTTATAAGTAGATGATGCTACTAATTGAGTGTGGTGGCATATACTTGAGTTGTTTTTCTAAAGATAATATGTTTTAGTGGAGAGAGCCCAGGACTTGATGTCATAAAACCTGAGTTCATATCTTGGCTCTAAAGTTTACAAGATATGTGACTATTGGCAAGTCACTTAACTTCTCTGGGCCTGTTTCCTTATCTGTCTAATGGAGATAAAAGTATTTGCACTGCCTCTCTTATAGTGTGATTGTGAGGAAAGCACTTTGTAAATGTTCAATACTACTGAAATTTGATTTATTATTGCTTACTAGTGATGATGTGTTTGCTCCCTGCTATTCACATATCCTTATCCAAATTTCCATGCACATCTACCAGAACATAGTTTTTATGTAAAAACTGGAGTTGAGGACATAGTCTGTTGCCTTGAAACAGAGTTTTCATCTGTGCACAATTAACCAACCTGTAGAAGAATGGAATCTTTAAGCTTGACTTCATTAACACAGCGGTCTAAGCCACTGAAGTAACTGGCCCAGATATGGAAATCTATTTACACTGGTTTTGTTAATCCTCAGGTGGGCTTTTCTGTGTAGGGGTTAATAGAAATTGAAGCCATAAGGAACTGAATGAAGCACTGATGTGAGCACATTACTGTTTTCCATCCAGAGGCCCCAGACCTCAAACAGGAAGAGAGATTACAAGAGTTAGAGAGCTGTTCTGGGCTGGGCAGCACCTCTGATGATACAGATGTTCGGGAAGTCAGCTCCCGCCCCAGCACTCCAGGCCTCAGTGTTGTCTCAGGTATTTCAACCTTGTTTTTTGTAAGAAGTATTTTAAAGTTTTTTTTTTTTATTTCAAAAAGTTTTCTGTTGATGTCAGCATGATATTTAACCTTGAGGACTGCATCAGGAAAAATCTCTCTTTTTAAATTAAAACTGATTTTAAGGGATCCTACAAACTGTGGCTTGGTTTCACTTTTTAAATCAATGAGTTTTCCATTTAGTTTTGAACCTGATGTTTGTGTTTTCCTTGTACTATGATGATCAGTGAGTGACAGTTTAATAGAGTGAAAGGATCATTTGTCTGGGAGTCAGAAGACTGAAGTTCAGATTCAGGCTGTGCTACTTGTTGACTGATTAAATAGCAGACAGCTGTTTAAGCTTTCTCTGCCTCAGTTTTTTCATCAGTAAAATAGAGATGGTGGTAATTGTACTACTTACTTAATGGGGTTACTGTGAGGAAATGACTTTGTATTGTGAATTGTGAGCATATGAAATAATTCAGGTACATGTAAGACAGTTTAGATGATAATCAATGTAAAACGCTTCGTAATGGTTAAGAAAGCTACAAATGTCAGCTATCATTTTATTATTATTATTTTCATTATTATGGTATTGTTCTCAATATCCAGTAGCTTGCTATTATGTAGCCTTTACAGGTTAATTCTCTTTATGTTATATAAATCAGTTTTACTATGCTTAAACCTAAATGTAAAAGTTATAATACCAATCAGTGTATCTAGCCAGCACACGACAAATTTGTCAATATTTAAAGGCTTTTTTAATCATTTTCTTGTGTTTTTTATGTCTCTTTTTCTCCTGTAAGGCATCAGTGCAACCTCTGAGGATATTCCTAACAAGATTGAGGACCTTAGATCAGAATGTAGTTCTGACTTTGGTGGCAAAGACTCAGTCACCAGTCCAGATATGGATGAAGGAGTCCATGGTAAGAAAGGCAAACATTTACCTCTTGTCCCAGGTACCTCAACTATGTCATGTAATTTTATTTTCACCAGCATTCCAGGACTTTGTTACCTAGAGATACATGATCCGATGAGACAATATTTCATTGGTGTGGCTTTTTACCTCTATCAACAAAACAGCTTCTCTCTGCTTTTTAATTTTGTTTGACTTTTATTTGTATTTTCTCTTTTCTTTTTTAATTCAGAGTTGTCTACTTTTTTTTCAGTAGGAGCCTAATTAATTTGAAAACCATTTACTGTAGACCTCAAGAATTTTATATTCATAACAGTGGTGACACATGGTGTCTAAATGTACAGTATGTACATTTTATAACAAAGAAGTTGCCCTCATTACATTTTAGTCAGTTTTCCCATGCAAAAAGCTTTGTGCTAACCAATGATAAGTTTTTGATCATGTCAGTGAGAATGCCATTTAAAAATTTTTTCAACTAATAAAGATTATTTTTTCTTCCTACTTCCCCTTTAAAAAAAGAACAAAACCCTTTAAGGTTAATTAAATTAAATGTTTAGTCAAGCAAAACAGATTCTTGCATTAGCCATATTAAAAATGTGTGTGTACATATGTAAACATATATACTTATATATACCTCTGTGTGTAATATATGTATCTGTCTGTATGTGTATGTGTGTGCATATAAGTACATCCTCTCTCACATTGTGATGTATACGCTTTGTCCTCTGGAATCACAGTTATTGTGTTGAGCTTTACTTTTTAGTCTTGCAAAGTTTGTCTTTACAGTTTTCTTGTTACTGTATAAATTGTTCTAGTGCTACTCATTTCACTCTGTATCAGTTTATTTTATAAGTCTTGTCAGGTTTCTCTGAAATAGTTTCTTTCTTTTTATGGCACAATAGTCCATGACATTTGTATCCCATGACTTATTCAGCCACTCCCCTATTGATGGGCATTTCCTTAGTTTCCAGTTTTTTGCTACCACTGAAAGAGCTGTTAAAAATATTTTTGTTTACATTTCTCTTCCTTTTTTTTTTTTTATCGGAGCACATGCCTTGTAGCCAAACTATTTTATTTTTCTTTTTTAAGACTTTGTTTTTTCTTTCCCTTAGGCTAGAGGCAGAGTAGCCACTTAGAGTGGTCTTTCATGGGCCCAGGCCCTTTGCTGCTCTTCTGTCCCAGTTGACTCTTCACTTCCCCTCACCCCCAAATCCGGATCTAACACAGTCCTCATATTAACTGTTGAATATAGTATGGACACCCAGGCGGCTTAGCCAACTGGAGCTCCAAACTACAGAACCCAAGTGATACACCAGCTCCAGCCTCTGTAGCAGCCAGTATCACAGGGAGGCAGCATCATGCTTGGTAGCTAGGTTATTTTCAAGAGTTCTGCATTTTCAATTCTGACTCTGAAATTTACATTGTAGATAGTGTTTTTTGCAGTTGCATAAAGAATATAAATTCATAGAACCAGGTAGATTGAAACATTACCCAGAGTTTAGCCACATAGCTAGAAACTTGAGGTGTTTAGGACTATTGTTTTACTAGTTTATGTATCCTTTCTAATTATGTTTAAAGGGTTTGTCTGAAAAGGCTCAGGCCCCATGATAGACACTCCAGTTTTAGGGTTTTGTAGGTACTATTGTAGTAGTATTGTAGGCTGTACATCTGTTTGTTGTCTCTCATTCTTGTAAGAGGATCTGTCCATTTCCTTTTCAGTTCTATGTCTCAATAATATCATTTATGCTAATTCTCAGCATTGAAAATGAAAACGTATTTTACTTATCCTTTTACATTTTAAAATAAAACATCAATAATTTATGAAAATACTTACATGATACCAGCTTTAGAATAAAATGTTGTAATTGTAGCAACTGATTTATTTGCTATTTTTGGAAATTTCCCCTATTTACTTCCAAAATTTCCTTTTTACATTATTCATGCTTATATGTGGCCAAGTCATTAACTTTTCCTATGTGGTGTGTGTTATATTTCTAGCTATCACATTTTGTTTTATGGTAGGACATGTTCAGCTTTACTCTTTTTTCCTCTAAGACTGTGCTGGTGAGAGTATGTCTCCAGTATGGGTTGTTTATGAATTTTTATTGGATCTTTGAAACGTACTCAGAAAGTAAATAAACACTGAACAAATTGGGAAACTGAAAGTGCTAAATCATGTTTACATTTGACTCAGTTTCATATTGTGTTTCAGGAGCCCACCAGTTGACTTCTCCTCCCTCTCAGTCAGAGTCTTTACTTGCAATGTTTGACCCATTGGCTTCACATGAAGGTAATTGAATAATTGAATAAATTGAATAAATAATTGAAATTATTGAAATTATTTCTTCCGCTCTTTAGAGCTCATTGTTAATTGGTGTCTAGCAGCAGCTGATAAAGAAATTAAATACTTGGTTTCTAATTTTCTGGTGCTGAGCCATTCAGAACTTAGCTAGTTTGGTCCTCAGGCAATAGACACATAGTACAGTATTAGACGTGCACTTGAAGATTTTCCTATTAAGTAAATCCTGTGAGAGCTTGTGCTTCGATGGAAGAATTCAGGGTACTTTACTTATTACTGTGAAGCATTCAAGGATTGAATAATTATAAAGACGAAAATAAATATAGATCCTTGACTTAATTTTTTTGTTGTTGCTTTTTTTGTTTTCATATCATTTACATTTCCCAGTGCATCCCTATCCCATCATCCTCCTAGACCTTAGAGAGTCATCTCCTATAACAAAGGGAAAAAAAGAGGAGGAAAAAAAAACCGTTTTAGTAAATCCTAACTAACATTGAAAAAAAATCATAAAATTATATATATTTTTCCACATCTTTAGGCCCTCACTTCTGCAGAGAGGTTGAAAGAGCTACCTTGTCATGTATCTTCTTTGGTGCCAGATTTGATTGTTATAATTTTGCCGAGTTCCTTGACTTTTAGCAGATTATTTGTAACCAAAGAAATAATCATCATGTAATTGAAAACCTTTGTTATATTACTTGTATCTCAGTTGGGAAATTTTTCTTTATCCAAGGGGCTTCTGCTGTAGTAAGACCAAAAGTTCACTATGCTAGACCATCACACCCACCACCAGATCCTCCAATCCTGGAAGGAGCAATGGGAGGGAATGAAGCCAGGCTACCAGGATTTGGCTCTCATGTGTTGATTCCAACGGATGCAGAAGCATTCAAACAGAGACATTCCTATCCTGAACGATTAGTCCGAAGCAGGAGTTCTGATATTGTATCTTCAGCTCGGAGACCCATGAGTGATCCCAGTTGGAATCGGCGTCCTGGGAATGAAGATAGAGAAATGCTTCCTTCAGCTGCCATTGGATCTCCTTTAGTGGCTGCACCTCCATCATCATCCTCATCTCCTAGTAAAGATTCCTTGAGAGGAGAGGTGAGGAGCCCCAGATTTAGTAGAGCAGTAGTTTGTTAACTGTTGGTTTGAATGACCTCAGCAAATACTGTTGATTTCTCAAACTAACATGGAGTCTGTTGACCAAGCTGGGCTGTATCTGTGATTAAGTGTAACTTGATGACCTAGGACAGTGATTCTCAAGCTTTTTGGTCTAATGACCACTTTAGACTTAAAAATTATTAAGGACCCAAAAGACCTGGGGTAGTAGAGGCTATAACTCATTGCTTATGGGTTATATCTATTGATATTTACTGTATTTGAAATTAAAACCGATAAAATTTTAAAATATTTATTTCTTTAAATAATAAACCCATTACATGTTAACAAATAAATAACTTTTTGTGAACTTTATGAAACAAAAAGTAGAAGAATGGTATTGTTTTACATATTTTTGCAAATCTCTTTAATATTTGACTTAATAGAAGGTAACCAGATTTTTTATACCTTCTTCCTCATTCGATTTATTGTTATATTTTGTTTTGGTTTGAAATATATAAAGAAAATCAAGTTTGACATAGATTTGTAGTTGAAAAAGGCCAATAATAATAGACCAATAACATCTTTTATTTTTTAAATTGTTTTCAGTTTTCTCCCATCACTTCCATATATCTTAGATTTTCTCCACCTCCCTCCCTGAGATGGCATGCAATCTTATATAGGTTCTACATGTACATTCTTATTAAATACATTTTCACCTTGGTCATGTTGCATAGAAGAATTAAAATGAATGGGAGAAACCATGAAAAAACAAAATATAAACAAGAGAAAATAGTCTGTTTCATTCTGCAATCCAATTCCATAGTTCTTTCTGTGGATGTAGAAAGCATTTTGCCTCAAGAGTCCATAGGGAATTTTTTAGGTCCTTGCATTGCTGTGAAGTCTACCAGAAAAATTCCTCACACACTATGGTTATTGCTGTGTACAAAGTTCTCCTGGTTCTGCTCCTTTCACTCAGCATCAGTTCATATAAGTCCTTGAGGCCTCTTTGAAGTCTTCCTGTTCATCATTTCTTATAGCACAATAGAATTCCATTATATTCCTATACCACAGCTTGTTCAGCCATTCCCCAGTTGATGGGCATCCCCTCACTTTCCAGTTCTTGGCCACCACAAAGAGAGCTGCTATAAATATTTTTGTACATGTGGGACCCTTTCCCATCTTTTTGAGATATAGTCCTAGAAGTGATATTGCTGGGTCAAAGGGTATGCACATTTTTGTAGCCTTTTTGGCATAGTTCCAAATTGCTCTCCAGAATGGTTTAATCAGTTCACAGCTTCACCAACAGTGAATTACTGTTCCGACTCTCCCACATCTTCCCCAACATTTGTTATCTTCCTATTTTGTCATGTTAGCCAGTCTGATAGGTGTGGGCCAATAGTATCTTAACATCATTATGAAAGTAATTTTGATTGTGGAGATAGACATCCAGGGTTGGTGGATCACACTTTGAGAATCATTGATCTAGTGAAACTTTTCTTTATTACGCTAAATACCCTGAGACCAAAGATCCCTAGGCAGTTTGGTTTTTATTGAAGAAGTAGTAATTCCACAGTTTAATTCTATAAGTATTTATGAAATAATGTACTAAATGCTAACATACAAGGATGAATTAAGACACTGTCTTGCTCATCAAGAAGCTTAAAATCTAGTAGGGGATATAAGATGTACACAAACAAGTCTACAGCTTTTTCAAAAGAGTCATGAGTTAGTATGAATTGTTAGTATGAGTTCTCCTGCTGCTGCTGCAGGCTATAGCTCCTCCACACTTCAGTTCACATTCCCTGTGAGGTTCTATGGACAGAACCATCATTTTACCTGTTTGGCTTTGATTCTTTGCAAAATCTGATCCTCAGACTATGGACACACAATTCAACTCTTATTAATGATAGTACTTCATATTTGTATTTTAAACTTTTTTTTACAAAAAGGATTTTGAGCTTTTCTCAAAACATTTTCCCATGTCTTAAAATCATTTAATTCTCACAGTATTTCTATGAGGTATGCAGAAGAATTAATTTTAGCTAACTTTTCAGGTAAGGAATCTGAGGTTTAAATGGAGGCAAAGTAGCTATCCCAAGATTATGCTTTGAGATAATGACAGAAAGGGGACCAGAACTCACACCTCTTTACTCCTACTCCGGTACTTTCCCCATCATATTCATTTCCTTTTCCTTTCCCCGTGGAATCCCCAAATATATATAAAACTTCGTGCCTTTGCAGTCAGTGCAATTTTATACGTAAGGTAGAGTCTGCAATGATTTTTCTAGTAAATCATTATCCCAGGGACTTTTTTAATACTTTATAGATGTTTTGAAAACTTTTTATACCTATCTCAGCTGCGAATAAAATGCTAAAATCTTTCTGCAGACTGAAGAACGAAAAGATAGTGATGATGAGAAGTCAGACAGAAACAAACCTTGGTGGAGAAAACGTTTTGTTTCAGCTATGCCTAAAGGTAATTTCACAAAATTATTAGAATGCTATGGTTTAGGATCAGAGAAATAGAGTCCATTGATTTCAGTAAGTCAGTATTCTAGGTCTTGTGGGATTTGGTTATGACTTGACTTCTAATGGGTTTTAAGTGACTCATCTTAGATGGATATTAAGACAAAGCTTTAGGATTTTAAGATTACTGCTCTGCGACCCGTGGTGTGTTGATTTCTCATAAACCTAGGAGAATATGTAGGCTTGGGATGTGTAAATACGAAATCCTGCTGAAGTTCACTTGAAGATACTTTGGACAGATATATCACTTTCCAAACTCAATAAAAAAGAATTTTATCCCATTATGGTATTGATTTTTAGAATTTGCAACATTAATTTAGACACCTGGAGTAAATTTAAAGTTTTCATCTTTAAGTTGAGTTTTATCCCTTTCATCTTAGTGTGCTGGTACTGAAATTCACTTGTTTGAGACATGTGCTTTTCCTGTGAACAGCTTGGCATTGTAGAGATGTTAATATTTAAGTTTGCACATGTATTTTATACCTGAAAAAGAGAAGCATCAGGAGTAGAAACAGGTGCCACCTTCACATGCCTCCCCTTGGTAACCTGGGACTCTGGAGCTATGGATGACCCCTTTCATTCATAATTAGGGCCTCTTGCTGAGGAGAGAATGGTGTTCCGAGCTTTGAATGTGGTGTTTTTTGTTTTTTTGTTTTTTTGTGTTTTTTTGGCAGGTTTCAGAGTGCAGTGGATTCAACTTAATCCCTGATTACCTCTTAATTGATCCTTTCTTATAAAAGAGAATCTTCAAATAGACTCTGAGAACTCAAGTTCAGTTGTTTTCAAGAACATTTGTCTGTGGAAAGGATTTACACAGAGAATTTCTTAGGTTTTCAGCTTTTAAGGCCTCCTTTCATTTAGAACTGTTGGCACACCAGTATCTCCAAAATGACTGACTACTGTCTTCCGAGTACAGTACAGTATGTTATATGTCACACTACTGACTTTATTTAATTTCCAGCTCCTATACCATTTAGAAAGAAAGAAAAACAAGAAAAAGACAAAGATGATCTGGGGCCTGACAGATTCTCAACACTTACAGGTTTGTAGATCCATGGACTTCCTGGCTCCTTCATTCCCAGAGCACATATTCCATAACACTTTTTCTTGGGTGCCATAAACGTTACCTCTGTAGAAAAGTATGTTTGTGTGTGTGTGTGTTTGTTTGTATGTGTGTGAAATGATGGGGAATATTTCCTTCATAGCTCCGTAGCTTCTAATAGAAGATTGTAGTGGATTATTAGTATGCTCTTGCTGCAGACCACCACCACCATCATCATCGTCATCGTCATCAATTTCAATTTATTGTGAAATTTCTAAAGCTGAACCTCTAGGCGCATCTACACAAATTGTTCTCTCTCAAAAAAGACACATTCCCTCTTGGGAAAACCCCTAGCAGATCTCAAGAATAAGGTCCACACCACATCTTTAGCCCATGTATTTGACTGATTATCCTAGATTTTAAGTCCGTAAATTTGTTTTATCAGTATCTTGCCCTTTAAGTTATTCATTCATACTTGGTGTATGACATTTTGCTATGTCAGACCAGAATTTTCATAATGGAATTTCAGCCTAATTAGCAGATAACAAACTAGTAAAATGTGCTTATGTTATGTGCTAATTTGCACTGTATGCAAGTTTACTGTTTTTATCTTCTTGAGGATTTAGTATTTTCCTTTCTTCAGCAATACTTGATGAGTGATTAGACCAACCATGAGTGAGTCCATATTTAGGCGTATCCCACATAAAGTTGCCCTGGTCAGTGTTATATAGCAGTGATGTAATTAATACACTGGATGCAAACCCCACCATACTCTTGAGATATTTCCTTGTCATTTCATGCAGCCAACCAGTTGTGAAGTTGATTGTTCCTATGGAACTTATCTTTACTCTTAATCCCCACTCCCACTCACCCACTTCAGTGTTTTTCCCCTTTGTATTTTCTAAGAACTCTTTAGTGATTTATTAGGCAGGCTGTGCCTACATAATTAACTAACCTGGAGTTTGAAAATTTTTAACTTATTCCAGTGGCTATAAAGAATTAGGGTAAGTTTACATCTGTTCTCACTCCATTCTGGATTTTTTTTTATTGTACTTAGTTAGAATAATGGTTTTTTTAAAATTAAAAATGGATAGTTTAATTGGAAAAAAATTCTACCCTGGGTCCAAGTAGAATCCTATTTTAATGATTGCCATTTTACTATTTAGACATCCTATTAGGTAGGTCATAGCAGTAGTTGCTTTGTTGATCAGGATACAGTAAATTCTCTTAAATGAGAAGTCTCTTAAATGAGAAGTCCTATGAAACCTGTTTTCCCAAGTCTTGGTCCTATTCAACAGTCTATTTAATATTGTCCTTGTCATGAAGTATGTGCACAGTACCTATATTTAAATACCTGTGTAATTATGTATAATTACAAATATTACGTGATTTTAAAAATTGTGTTGATGGCCTTTGTGAGTTTGTATTAATTTTATTAATCTCATGTTTAAGTTGGGTGGGTAGGATAAAGAATATTCTCTGGCTCTTGGTGCCTGTGCTGGAAGGAGAATGAAGTGCTGCTGTGAGTAACTTTTCGAGATTAGGTATCAAAACTTATAGTTAGGTAATTCACAAAGTAGTAGTACCAGGAAGCACAGAGTAGTGGAAATAGCAGTTAAATTTAGACTGGAGTCCTGTATTTGCCACTTAGTAGCTCTGTGACTCTGGACAAGCCATTTTCTCCTCTGGGTTTTAATATTCACATGTATAAAATAAAGCAGGTTTTATTAGGTGATTTCTAAGGTCCTTTTTAGCCTTAACTTGTGATTCACAAAAGCATACTAGAATTGGAGAGGGAGGGAAGGAATAAGCATTATATAGCACCAAGGTGTCTGGCATTTTACTAAGCACTTTTTAAAAAAAAACCCGTTATTGTCTCATTTGGTCCTTACAACAACCCTGGGAGGTTAGGTGCTATTATTATTCTTCCCATTGTACAGTTGAGGAAACTGAGGCAAACAGGTACAGTGGCTTGCCCAGGAGTCACATATCTAGTAAGTGTTTTAGGCCTAACCATTCCCCCACCAGCTGCCTCAGTGAACCCAGATTTGATGACTCTTGTCTAGCTAGTACACAGCTTACCCAGCTAGTAAGAGGCAAAGTTGGGGTTGGAACATAGTTTTCTTCTGATTCCAAATTTTTTTTTTTCATCCTGGCTGACTTGTGCTTCATTTCTATAATCTTCATCAGCGTGTGAACCAAAAGCCAAGAAGTATTCTTTATTTAAAAGCAAACCATTTTAGCATCAAAGAATCATCAACACATTTTGGAAACTGTCCAATTTTATTACGAATCTACTGTAGTATTTCAAAAGGTCTGTGATTTTATGAGTTATGAGTGCTTCCTCTACCGCAGCATATTGTGGCCCCTCTTTGCTTTAGTAGACAATCTTTATGAGTTATTCTGGCCAAAAATATTCATCATCTGGTGGCCAATCTTGAACTTCTTTGCTTTAGGTTAGTTAGTTTATAACAAAATAGTTTACCCCTGGGCCTGTCCTCAAAGCCTTTCCAGTTTTCTTGCTGGCTTTGTTTTTCTCTGACAGACAAAAAAGATTTGTCACTTGGCCTTTGCAACTTGATGGTAAAACCTGAAAGAGATTGTCCGCTTCTCTATAGACTTCTAGAAATTAAGAAGCTATAAATAAAAATAGTTAAAAATAAAAAAACAACCATTTCCTTGTGAAGAACAGCTTCTTAACCATGAGAACTATACGGAAATGAAATGGAATGCTTCAGTAGGTAGTGATTTTGTCATCCCTCAAGGACTTCATAGGGAGTTTTGAGGACCATTAATCAAGGATGTTTTGGAGAGGATTCATGCTTAGGTGCAGGATTCAGCACTTCTTAAACTGTGGGTTTATTCCCCTGTGGGTATAAGAAGTGCTGAAGGGATTGTCAGCAGAAAAAGTTTGAGTAGCCCTGAACTAGATGACCTTTGAGGTTTGAGTTGAAGAATCCCTTCCAACTCAGATTCTATGAAATAGACAAAACTTTTCCTTTCCCCTCCCTTCCTCATTTAGTTGTTTTGCAGATACAGTACCAATAAATGTGTTTACTTTATTAAAATTTAAAAATTTCCCACTCTGTAGCCTTGTTTTAATTTTTTGTTCTAAGTTTATCATTCTTCACTCAACTCTTCCACTGTTTTATTAAGTAGCCACCCTGAGTTCTCAAAAACTGTGCTAGCCAGGCACAAGCTCTGTCAAGTTTTACCAGGCTGAAAAGGCTTCAAGTGTAAGACCAATGTCATTGGAGAACAATCATAGCTATGTGTGGACAGACTTGTTTAAAATTTGGCTTCCCAGAGATATTTTTGCTTGTTTAAAGTTTGATTTCCTGGAGATTTTTTTGTTTTGGCTATTGTATTAAGAAGTTATTTACTAAGGCATAGAAGGGTTGCAGTCTACACTGGTAGAAAGTACCTACACAACTAAAGTTACAGATGCTTTAAATATTTAATGTAATATAATGATTCTGATGTCCCTTTGAATATGTTAAAATGGGATCCTACTTGTAAATTGATCTTCAAAGATAACTGCATTTCCCAGATCTCCCAGGATACTGTTATTTGTGACCTTTGAAGATATATTGCATCCCAGAGACTTGGAGTACTTTCTCTTAATTATCAATTAATGAGTGACTCCTCACTTCATTTTGGCTATGACCCCATTTTAGAATGGTTTATTTTGCTGGATAAGTGACTGCTCCCTTAGTAAGTAGAACTACAGTTTGATGATAAGATTCATACCAGGTGCGCTTAAAGCATTCCTTGAATATCTGCAGGTGATGTTAGAATGCCTCAAGTAGCATTAAATGTACAATTATGCTGTACCCCAACAACCACATGGTCTCAGTATATTGGAATGTGAGGCAGCCTTGTTCAGAAGTGGTGTGGAAGAGTAATTTATAAATAAAGGATGGAGGAATATTTTCTTTTCCTTAAAAAGAACTTAATTCTGAGGTCTGAACAGTTTACCTTTTTTCCCCCTCAGCCTGGAGATGTCTCTGAGTTAATGGAGTCTGCATATAGAATGGCATTTGTGAAAAGTCTTGTTAAATAATGCACCTGCTAATCCAGTTGGTTTGGGTGTGATTGCTTAGGAATGCATCTCACCCTGTAGTCTTCACTGAATTTTCATTGTGTAGAATGCTGGCGATGATGAGATGTGGAGCTGCTCATCCCAATTTTCTGCTTGAGCAAGGCTCTGATTATTAGAAATGGGGATGAGTAGGCAGCTGCATGGTGCCTCTTAACATTGAGATATGTGCTCTTTTAAAGATTTGCCTCCTAATTCGCCCTTGGGATTTTCTTGTTACTGGTATCGTACTAACTTCAAAGACAGTGCTTATGGAAGTGAACCAATTCTTGTGCATGTTCTCTTTGGTTCCTCAGATGATCCTGCCCCCAGACTCAGTGCACAGGCCCAGGTTGCTGAGGATATCTTGGATAAATACAGGAATGCCATTAAACGAACTAGTCCTGGTGAAGGAGCTGTGGGGAGCTATGAAGGTGCAGGTAAAAACTAGCCCTGGGTTAGAGTTATTGACATCTAGGTTTCATTCTTCCCATAGATTTTTCTCAGTCATAGAAGATTAAAGCACATACAAAAGAACTTTAGAAATTATGAAATTGGTGCTCCTCATAGAGGTGGAGGTTCAAGTTATGGCTTTACCACTAATCACCACTGATTGTGGACAAGTCATTTAACTTATCAGAGTGTCTCATTATCCCACACTTCTTAGGGGAAAATGATTTCTGAGGTCTTTCCAACTTAAACAGTGTGTATTCTAAGATGACTTCTTTGTATTCTGTATTTTATTATTCTTTGTTTTATAAGATCCCTTTCAACTCTAAGATTTAATGGTTGTGAATCTAAGTACGATAAAAAATTTTAAACTGACTTTTACCTTGATGTGGTGGTATAGGAAATGTTAATGTCTGGGTGTTTTAGAGTAGTGGTTCCCAGACTATATATAGCCTGTAGACCTTTGAGGAGCTGTGAAGGTATTGCAGAGATCCATATGCACATCAGCATTGTCAATTTATTTTTATTTAGCTCTAACAAAATAATGTAATAAAGTATAATAGATTGTAGACTGAATGTTTTGAATATGTAACCACAATCTAAAATGTGTGTAGATGCTTTTATGAATTATAAAATATAAATGATTTAAAAGTGTTGCTGCATCCATAGTAGTCTATTTAATCACAATTCATTTTCTCAATAAATAGCACAACTATTTTAATGGAATGCCGTAAATTTTTTGACATCAAAAAAGATACTCGTAGTAAAGTTAAGGAACCACTGTTCAAGAGAAGGAAGTGGGAAATTACGTCTTTATTTTTAAAAATAGGAATTAACTGTGAGCTTTTAATTGAAAATTGAATTGATAATACTGCCTTCCAAATGGCTTCAGTGTTGGTTCTTGTGGAACTGTGTAATTGATTTTTTAAATCTTTTTAGAGATGAACTTAAGATCTCAAAGAATCATAGCTTTGAAAGTTTATAACATCTTAAAGATCATTTAGTCCAGCCTACTTGGCTCAGTATGGACTTTGTCTCACAACAAGGGTGGATTATGTATGCTACATGTCCTACACAATCTGTTAAAACAGTTTACCTGACTTAGATTGAAATGTGTCAGTTGAATCTTAGGAAAAATGAAAGGAATATGTTCTTACGATGTCTATAAATCCTTCCTTCTGACACATATTAAGAGAGGGGGTGTGGTGTAGTGAAGAGGGCAATAGATTCTAGAGATCCAGGCTCAGGTCTCAGTTCTGACAATATTTATGTTTATGATCTGAGGCAAATAAATCATTTGATCTCCATGGAACCTCACTTTACTCATCTCTGAACTGAAGAGATTGTATTTGATGAGCCATAAGGCCCCCTTGTAGGGCAGTCATAGTTTTGTTCTAGGTCAGTAACTCAGTTGAGGCCATCTTGTGCTCTGTTACTTAGTAGCCCTGTAATTTTGTAATACTATTTCTTCCACATACTTACAGGGTGGCTGTGTTAAATCAAATGAGAGATAAACTATATATAAGGCATTTATAACTTCAAAATGCTAGGAAATGTCAGTTCTTAATATATAATTTCAAAACTTCTTTAGTGTTAGTAACTTTTCTTTTTTGGGGAGGGGTGGATTTCTTCCCCCGCAAATTAATTTAGTTTTCATCATTTACTTCCACAAGATTTTGAGTTCCAAATTTTCTCCCCATCTCTTCCCTCCCCACACCCCATGACTGTGTACATTCTGATTACTCCTTCCCCCAGTATGCCCTTCTTTCTGTCAGTTGTATGTCCCCCTTTATCTTATCCTGTTCCTCGTTTTTTTTTCTGTAGAGTAAGATAGGTTTCTATGCCTCAGTGCCTTTGTATCTTATTTCTCAATTGCATATAAAAACAATTTTTAACATTTGTTCTTTTAAACTTTTGAGTTTCAGATTCTCTCCCTTCCACCCTCCCCACCCACCCTCAAGTAATTTGATGTAGGCTATACATGTGTCGTCATGCTAAGCACTTCCATAATAGTAATGTTGTGAAAGACTAACTTTATTTCCCTCCATCCTGTCCTGCCACCTTCTGTTCTCTCCTTTGACCCTGTCCTGTTCGTAATCTTTCAAACAGTAATTCATTAAGCACCCACCACCCAACATTGTGCTGTGTGCTGGGTTAAATACACAATTTAGAGAGGAGGTAGACTGCTTTCACAGACGTTGGTCCGGTAGAACTGACCTTAGTGTCAGTTGCCAGTCCAAAAATAAATGCGTTTTAGTATAAAGTTTTCATCTCTAACAGAGAAGTGCAATTCCCATATTGGTTTTTCAAAGAAATGCATTAACAATTCAAAACACAATTTCGTTTGAAAACTTTTGACTCTTTAGAGCCTCTCAAACTAACAGGATTGTGCTTTTTGGGGAATGGATTTTGTTTAGAAGTTATGGGAGATGGTGAAAGTGTACATGACTCTCCTCGTGATGAAGCCTTGCAGAACATCTCCGCTGATGATCTCCCGGACTCTGCCAGCCAGGCAGCACCCCCACAGGACTCCCCTTTTTCTTACAGGTACAGTGGGGCCTTGGAGGCTGCATTTGGGCTTTCTGCCAGCCTTGCAATCACTTTGGTTACCTGTTTGCTCAGCTGTTACTTACTTACAGATATAAGAAGCAAAGTTTCTATAACACACAAATTCAGCCCTCTTGACTCATATATTCTAGTGACGGGGATGGGTTATTTACACCAATAACTGTAGTGCACAAATGGGATAATAGTCAATGTAACCGAATTCTAAATCAAATCTTTAGCTAATTCATTTGCTAAAGATGAGGAAAAAATTGGTTGAAGAACTGTTATGAGGCATCCAAGCTCTAGGCTTGGAGTCAGAAAGAGCTGAGTTCAAATCCAGGCTCAGATATTTATTGACTGAGTGACCCTAGGGAAGTCATTTAACCAGTGTTTGCCTCAGTTTCCTCATCCGTAAAATAGCACCTACCTCCCAGGATTTGTTGTGAGAATCAAGTGAGATAATGGTTGTAAAGTACTTATTAACAAAGTGCCTATGTCATAGTAAAGGTTATATTAAAGTTGTATTATCTCATTGAGATAACATGATTGATCTTGTATAGCTAGTAGATGAATGAATTAAAAAGCATTTATTAAAGGCCTACTCTGTTCCAAATATTGTGTTAAGTTCTGAGAAAAGAAATCGTGTTTAACACGTAGTAACTGCTTAATAAATGCTTATTAATTAAAATAGAAAATTTGAGGCAATCCTTGCTTTTAAGGAGTCCACAGTTTTATTGTAGGAAACAATATATATAAGAGGTCAGCTGCAGGACTCACGGAAAGACCCAGAAGTCCTAACAGTTTAGCAGTGAGGTAGCTGGCAGGACCCAGGGGTTCTTCGAGTATTTCAGCAAGCCCTGGAGGGTATAATATCAGGGCAGATGGTAAGACCTAGAGGACCTTCAGCTGGAATGGTAAGGTGGATGATAAGGCCTGGTAATTCTTCATATCATGGCCAGAGTTGTAGTTCGTGACTTCCTGCTTATCCAGCTAGTGTTAGCATGGATGATTCTACAACTTTTGCTTGAATACAGATCTTTTACTCCAAATTCAATGTTTTTCCTAGCCTATCTTGATTTTCTTATATTGTAAAATATGAAGTTCTTGAGGACAATACCGCCTATTTTCATGGGAAGTGATTTTGGATATTGTGAGGCTGCGTCATCTTCCTGTCAAGAGTTGGCTGATGAGAGCATCTTGTAACTGCACTGAAGTAGGGGGAAGATCCATCGTTTATTTGAAGAATCCTTTAGAATTTTATAGATTCAGGCATGTACATATCTGATACGACAAAATGCCAAGTATATTCTCTTAATTGAGTATCTGTTCAAGATGGGACCAGGACCTGCCTAGACTTCTCATTTCTGCTGATTAACATGGAAGAAACCTGGAATAAATTTCTAGAAAATGAAGGATTTGAGGGCACAGTTGGCATTTTTTCTCTGTTAATGATCATGATTTTGGAAGAAAACGTCTTTGAAAAATACATGGCTAGCTGTACAGATAGAGGAAAAAAGATTTGGTATATCCTATCACCATATCAGAACATCATTTCCTCCCAATTATGCCCATTAACCAAAAGGCTCCTTTAGTAAGAACTATCTTGTATGTTTTCACAGTTATGATCTATTTTACAGAATCACAGAATTTGAGAATCAGAACTACAGCAGGCATCTAGTCCCACTCATATGCAGAAGAAATCTTTACTGTAATATACACCACAAGTCATTGTCCAGCCTCTGCTTGAAGACCGCTAGGGAGAGGGATCTTACCATTTCTCAAGGCAGACCATTCTTCTTTGGGACAAATAATTCTTTGCAACTACCACTCATTGCTCCGAGTCCTTTCTTCTGGGGCCCAACAGAAGATGTCTAAGCCCTCTTCCAAATGACTTTCAGCCCTTCAGAGGCTTAAAAATAGCTGTCAGATACTTGGCTATAACTATCATGTCTCCCCTGACTCTTTTCTTCTTTAGGCTAAGTATGTCCCGTTTCTTCAGTATTTATCCTTTTGTGACACGGCATCAGGGGCCTTCCCTGTCCTGGTTGCCCTTCTCTGGACATTTTGCAGCTTTGTAATGCCTGTCTTAAACCTGTGCTCGCTGATGAAAGCAGAGTATGTTAGGATTCATTATAACTATTGTTATCTTTCTTAAGCTACCTTTTAATAATGTCTTAGCTTTTTTTTTGACTACCATATCATATATTGAGTTGGCAGTCCCCTAGAACCCCTAGATCTTATTCACAACTATTGTCTAGCCATTCCTCCCTCATCTTGTTCTTGTGGAACTGATTTTTTTTTTGTATCCATGTACAACACTTTACATTTGTCCCTATTAAATTACAACATATTAATTTTAGTCCAAAATTGTGGCCTGTCAGGTTCTTTTGGAACCTTTCTATATCCCCTAGTATGTTTGCTTCACTTCATCTCCATATTGGTTGAGCAGACCATCTTTGCCTTTGTGTAAGTCACTGATAAAAATATTCAAGAGGAAAAATCCAGGCGCAGGTTCTCCATTGGAGTAGGCCTACCATGTTGACATCGTACATTAATGTGGGCTCTTTGAATCTTGCTGTCCAGTTCTGAATTGAAATGAAAGGCATCATCTCGGCTTTTCATATTATTGTTATAATAAAAGGCTCATGTCCCTCAGTATTGAAACTAGTTTCCTGTATTTTTACATTCTTCTAGGGATGCCAAAAAGAAACTGAGGCTTGCACTTTGCTCAGCAGATTCTGTTGCTTTCCCAGTGCTGACCCATTCAACGAGAAATGGTCTGCCAGATCATACAGACCCAGAAGGTAAGATGCTGCTGCTTGATCAGTGGATAATGACATGTTTCTTCCCCCCTGTATTCATACTTATAATATACTTTATGGGCAGTTCCTTCACTAAGGAACAAAAATTTTGCTTTCTCATTCTGGTGCAGAAGTAGCATATAGTTCTTTAAGGTTAGTTAGTATAGAGCATAAGCTCTTGCATGCCTCAAGTGTTGTTTCAGTAATAGGCTCTGTATTAGCCACGGATCCTAAAATGAAGTTCAGAAGGTTCACCAGAAAATAGATTACTTGGAGCAGTTAGATCTGCAGTAAATAGAGAAGTGGGCCTGGAGTCCGGAAGACTTGAAGTCATGTCCGGCCTCAGACACTTACCAGCTGTGTGACCCTGGGCCAGGCACTTCACTTCTGTTTGCCTCAGTTTCCTCGCCTGTAAAATAGAGGTAATGATAGTGCCTCCCTCCCAGGGCTGACGTGTGGATCAACTGTGACAATAGCTGTGGAGTGCCCGGTCTAGTGCCTGGGGCGGAAGCTTCATCTGAATGTTAGTTATTTTTATTATTACTGGAGGGTAACTTTTTTTTGGCCACAGCATCTCAAAAAAGTGGAAGAATTGTTACCTGTGTTAAAGTGGAGAGGGAGTTCCCATGCTAATATCATCAAACTTCTTTTGTCCTTGAAACCTGGATAATTCATGTCCATATTTAAGTATGTCACTTGCTATAGGATGCAAAGATAGAATGATACATGGTTTCCATTCTCCAGGAGCTCCCAGTTTAGCGGACGTGTCCAGGATATATTCACAGAGATGGATGGCCTCATATTTTTATATAAAACATTCTGTAATAAGGTAGTGGAAATAAATATACTACCATAAATATAATTCCCAACTTGGGAATAAGTTTTATTCCTAAAGTGAATTTGTAAATTGATGGTTTGGAATACAGTGTGTGTTTTTTTCTGAGGAACAGTATGTTGTACATAGTGATTAGGTTCTCCATCTAACCCACAAAAATTAACTGCTGTGTTCCTGAATTGGACTTTAAAAAAGTCCAAGCATCTTTGATTTCACTGGTGTACTACTCTACTGAAAAAGATGGCAGTGTCCTTCATGTCTTAGTAGATGATTTTTGTAAGTAAAAATAATTAATGTACATTGCCTAATTGAAATTTGTTATTATTTAGTGGCTAAATTTGATCACTTATTAATTCTCTCCTCAGGTATTTTGGTCCTTGGATAACAGACATTTAGCCCCATTATCTGACCTGTACTTGAATTTCTTCTAGCTTGTTGGGACCTGGTAAAGCTTGTGCTGCAATACTGTAGCCTTCAAGAGCTCAATGTTACTACCATGTCCTAATGCGTCATCTGAGGAGGATTTTAATTATGTGATTGTACTGATTAGCCATAATACGAGAGGCAGTTTTCTCTTAAAAACCCTACTCTGACAACTCATAATGGGTTGCAAGTGACTTTAGCTTCTTTTAGAGCAATGCCAAAAGAGGACAACAAGCATTTATAGCATAATGGCTGACATTTATGTAGCGCTTAGAGGTTTGCAAAGCACTTTACAAATATCATTTCATTTTAGCCTCACTTTAGATACTATTATTATTATTTTCATTTTACAGATGATGAACCTGAGGCAGGTTATCCTTTGTCCAGGGTCACACACCCGATAAGTAAGTGTTTAAGGCTAGATTTTAATTCAAGTTTTCCTGATTCCAGGTCCTTTTAAATATGGGTATACTTTTGAGTACAGGCCTGGCAATGAAGAGCCCTACCCCTAGCCAAGTGCATAGAGGTTTATTAATAGAGGGGTTGTATTGTAATGATGAAATTTTTTTGCCACTGCAACTCAATGTGACTGTCTACTAAGGCGTGGAGAAGGGATGGCCCAGCAGACAGTGTCTGCATTGTGGTAGAGCAGATTCTTTATCAATCTGGAATTCAAGCTCATGGAAATACATGACACTAGTGTAAATTGCCTTTTTTTTTTTAATTGTTAGACAATGAGATTGTATGCTTCCTAAAAGTTCAAATAGCTGAAGCAATTAATTTACAAGACAAGAACTTAATGGCTCAACTTCAAGAAACAATTCGCTGCGTGGGACGCTTTGATAATAGAACTTGTCGGAAGCTTCTGGCATCTATTGCGGAGGACTACCGGTAATTTATCCATCCATTCAGTTTTTAAACTTGACTTTCAGCTCCCTGTGTATTTTCTTTCCTCTTATTGAATCATTTAGAAAAGAACCCTAGTGATACGATTTAACTTTAATAATGGAAAAAATTGGTAGATGTGCTTTCATTAGTATTGTAGTGAGGTCATCATAGAGAGATGTGCTTATTTTTGGTATCAATTAGCGTGGGATACGTCTTCCTTTAAGGTGATGTCTGAGGGACAGCAACATTGCTGGAATAGATGCATCATTTAGGGAAATTCTTCCTTTAAAAAAATTGGCTGTTCATATGCGAATCTATTTCTGCTCAAAACAAAGGTTGTATTGTATTAGTTGTAAAATCACTGAATTTGGAGATAGGAGGGTTGAGTTTGTAGTCAGGTTTCTCATTTTAAAATAGGTATGGCTTGTGAAGGAAGTGCTTTGTTGGCCTGAACACACTGTAGAAATGTGAGTTGTTATTATAATTAGTTATGATAGAGGGTGTGAGTGCTTTGGTATGGAGAAGAGATTATGGGAATGGGAGGATGGAGTAGATTTACTCCACTTTGGCCAAAGTAACCTAGAGTTGTATTAACATTACTACTGTGCGATCATTCTGGGCTCCTATCAGTTGATTTTCTGCTACCTCTTTTTTGCAGGACACAAACCACGATGTAGCGAGAAGGCTACTAAAGGGTTTAACGAGTCATTCTGAAAGCATTGGGTTTATTTGTGACATTCCTCAGTGCTAGACAGCAGAGCTTGAGTCAGTGCCACATAACATGCAGACAGAGAACTGAACTGAGTCACATCTGAATTTTCTTCCTAGCTCTTCTGCTTTCTTCATGTGTGACTTTGGGCAAGTCACTTTTAACCTCTCTGGCAGAATATTGGAATCCTAGAGATGTGCTGGTCCAACCACCTCATTTTACAAATGGAGAAACTGAGACAGAGAAGTCATTTTCCCAAGATCACACAACTGGCTGGTGACAAAGTCACTTGAATTCAGGTCTTCCGATTGATTTTTGGTTCTGTAAATTAAAAGAATCATAGAATCTCAGGGTGAAAGGGACCTTGGATAGCATCATCTAGTTCAACCCTTGGCCAAACCAGGACCTTCTCTGTAGTCTCGTCTGAAGATTTCTGAGCATTAGAAATTTAACACCTTCTGGTAGAGTTCATTCTGTTTTGGATTTCTTCTAATTGGTAGGAATTTTTCCCCTGTGGAAGTCCTTCAGATATATAAAGGCAGAAATCATCTCTCCTCCCCACCTTCATCATCTCTTTGCCTCTTTAAATCCCCTTCCACTTTGATTTGTTCAAGAAGAATGGTTGTGCCTTTTGGTTTATGAACAAATGCCCCAAAAAAACTTCATGAAGAGAAAATCTTGATCTTGACAGAGACTTTGTATGTTATGCTAGTCTATATCCGTTGGTTTTTGAAACATTTTTTCTTTTAGGAAAAGGGCACCATATATCGCTTACCTCACCCGTTGTCGCCAGGGGCTACAGACCACACAGGCCCACCTGGAAAGGTTGTTACAGAGGGTTTTGCGAGACAAAGAGGTGGCCAACCGGTACTTTACCACAGTTTGTGTGAGATTATTGCTGGAGAGCAAAGAGAAGAAAATTCGGGAATTCATTCAAGGTAAATAAAATGACTTTGGATTTGAGGTTGAGATTTGTGGTTCTATCTGCTGACAGATCTGCATTAGAGACTGGAGATGTAGGGTTCATATCCCATTCTTTTGTTCTATGACCTAGGGTATTGTGCAGACCTCATCCCTGCCTTAATAGGTGAGAGATGCACACAAATAAGTGTGAGAAAGGGTTGAATGTTATAACAACTGAGTGATTGAAGTGCTTTAGGAAAATTTGAGGGGAAATGATCATTTTTAACTGGAAGGTGGGGTATGTATTAGTTTTTATAATAGACTTGACACTTGAGCTGTGTCTTTGAAGGAAGAGAAAGATTGCAGTAGATGGTGATGAAGGAGTATGTGTCAGGCATGGGACATGCTGAGGGTAAAATGTAGGCAAGTAGGAGAGGACAGGAGTAGATAGGGGAACAAGCAGTCCAGTGTGGCCTAGAGCCAGAAAAGGGTAGACAGGTAGTTTAGAGCTGGAATTTAAGGCACTTTGAATGTCAGTCCAAAGTTCTTTTAGGCATGAGGAGCTACTGAAGATTTCTGAGCAAGAGAGTTTGTACCCTAGCATCCTTAAGTTTTCATAGACTCACTTTTTGTCCTCCTCCCACTGCCTTCATTGTAATTATTCTGAAAATCAGGAAAACACAGAGACCTGGGACTGCAGGAGAATTTGGTATCTTTTAGTTGGCAGCTAGGATTGTAGCCAGTTAGTTTTTTTTCCCTCCCTAATTTCTACTTTGTGTGTTGTTTTACATTGAAGACTTTCAGAAGCTCACAGCAGCTGATGATAAGACAGCTCAGGTAGAAGATTTCCTACAGTTTTTATATGGTGCCATGGCTCAGGATGTCATCTGGCAGAATGCTAGCGAGGAACAGCTCCAAGATGCTCAGATGGCAATTGAGCGAAGTGTGATGAACCGAATTTTCAAGCTCGCCTTCTATCCGAATCAAGATGGAGACATTCTCCGTGACCAGTGAGTAATAACATTGTTCTGTGCCTTTGCCGGGCTATCTAGAAATAAGCTAGGTAGCTTTATGGAGAGTTGTGGAGGTAATAGTGGAATGGTTAGTGAGTTTGAGCCCCAGTTCCACTTTTTATTAGTCATGTAACAATTCATTTCACCTTTCTGAGCCTCCGTTTCCCCATTTGTAACCTGGGAATAATAATACCTGCCTCACAGTCTTGAGAGGTAAATGCTTTGCAAATTCTGGCTTGCTAAAGCAATGAGGGCAATGGTTATTGTACCATCTAAATGAGACTTAAAGCAGGCCAGCCAGCATGTATAGTATTTATCTTGTTTTATAAAGCAAAAGACTTCTTTTGAAGAAAAAAAGCATATTATAATAGTTCTAAAAATATTTGCACTACCAGTATCACAGAGTTGATCTGAAGATCAAATTATAAATTTGTATAGAATATATTGTAACTGCAATTGTGATGTAAGGCATCATTTATTTTTAGATTGCTTTAAGGCTCTAAAAATTATCTTTTTACTGATTCATTTGTTTTTGAATATATTGTTTCTGAATATATTCCTCCCCCCTTGCCTATTTAGTGAGCAATTCTTTGTAACAGATTAAAAGAGAGAGAAAAAATACAACAAAATTAATGACTGAAAGTATCAACTACATTCTCCATCCATAGTCTGCCAGCTCTTGGGGCCCTTTTTCATCTGTTTTCTAGGGCCAAGCTTGTTCATCATTTTTACAGACTGTTTACTTTGAAGCTTTTTTTTTATTGTTTCCATTTATTGTTTTCCTAGTTCTGCTTACTTTACTGTTCATCAGTTCATATGTCTTCTTATGTTTTTCTGTATTCCTCATACTTGTAATTTCTTATGGCACAGTAATATTCCTTTGTACTTAATTGTATGCCTCAATTTATTTCATTCCCCATTCTAGAGGGGCCTGCTTTTTTTCCAAGTTTTTTGATGTCATAAAAGGTGACATTGAATATTTTTATGTACATAGAACCTTTCTTTCTGTCTTTCACTTCCTGAGAGGTAGTTCTATGCCTAGTAGCAAGTGGAATCACTAGGTCAAGGCATCTGACTGTTTAGTCACTTTTTAAGCATCATTTCAGATTGTTTTCTGGAATAGTTGGGTCACTGTCATCAATTCTATATCATTATTCACAGTAATAGTATTAGAGTTTTGATAATATTGGTCCATCTGTAAATAAGTCTCAGTTTACTCCAAGAAGTTTCTATACTTAACTTTTATCCTATATTTTAATATCTTTTGAAAGATAAAATTTAAAAGTACCTCATGTTATTATTCTAATCCATATCTGCAAAGAAGATATCTATAAACCTGAAGAAATGAGTTATAACTTGAAATATTTTTGTTGTTGTTTTTAGAGTTCTTCATGAGCATATCCAGAGATTGTCTAAAGTAGTGACTGCAAATCATAAAGCACTTCAGATACCTGAGGTAATATAATTTAACAAACTCTAGTTTACCCAGAGTAGTTGTGTGTTAGTAAAAGTTATTTACCAATTTTAGATTTCCAGTTTTCAAATAATTAATATTCTAAAATCTATAGCACTATTATTTAATTTCAAAAATTGCTTATTAAGGTTTCAAGACTATTGTACCTGTCATTGCTTGTTTTGGGCACCAGATACCATCTAATAATACCTTGGACACAGACAAAAGTGTGGTCAGGTGGAAAAAGTTGCAGTCAAAAAATGCAGTTTAGAAAGGCTTTTAAGGATTGCCTTAAAATTTAAAAAATGAGGGTTATTTCAGAACCAATCTAATTAAGTTTGGAGAGCTACCAGAATTTGGCCACCAGGGATTTTCTTTTTTTGTCCATAGCAACTCTTACAACCATCTACCAAGATTTAAAGGAGTTCTAAGCAGTGTTGTTGGAGGTATTCTCATTGACAAAATCATGAATCTTGAAATAATGAATTATGGCTCTATGAATATTTTTAAAAGTGTAGTGTATTCTACAAACTAATTCGTTGCATGACAAAAGTGGAACTTATTAGAAATATCTTGAAAGACTGGACAAATGGACCAGATCTTCTCAGACCCAATTAAATGTGAATGACCATAAAGTCTACTTGAAGTTAAAAAACATCAATTGTACAGGTACAGAATGAGGAAAATGGTAACTGTTAGCAGTTCATGTGAAAGATAACTAGTTTTAATTAGGCTTCCAGTCACACATCAGACAAAGGTGTGATGCAGTAACCACAATAGTCAGTGTGATACTAGATTGTGTGCCTAGGAGCCTGGTGTTCTCTTGCTCAGTAAGCTTCAGAGATTCCCTCTCACCTATAGTAACAAATGCGTACTCTTCTCCTTGGCATTTAAAGCCCTTAAAGCCTACTGCCAACCCAGCTTTCTAGGCTTCCTGCAGATTATTCCCTTTTGTGCCATCACTCTACATTCCTCACACTCTGGTCCTCTCCCTATTCCTTACACATCTGTATGCCCAATAAATACAGTATACTTGAGGGCTACTAGCACAGGTTCATGCTTGATCTAGTCAGACAGGCAGACACTTTCAGAGGGGTTAATAATCTTACTTTATTCCAGTCCAGTGTTCCAGTGTTCTCACAAGAGTTGCTAACAATGGAATAACTAACTCTTACAGCACTCCCTAATCAAGCTTCTTGCAGGGGCTGGCGAGAAATGGGGGCAACTACCCCTCTGGTCAACTTGTGCACTTTCCTAAATCCCCTCAAGTCTTGATGGGGCCTGGTCAAGGTACACATATAGCATTCCAGCTTGTGCATTCAACCTTAAGGGTTCTCCACTCACTGACCAATGCCTGCCTATTTTATAGGACCTTAACAATCTATACAGGTAACACATGGCCTTCTTCTGTACTTGTACTTGTTAAGAATTGCTGATGTGAAAGTAGCATATTTGTAAACTGTAGTCTTCTGTTGTCTGTCGGTGGTGATGGGTCCTGGTTAATATCAGAATATGAATCTCTTTTTTCTCTCCTATAGGTCTATCTTCGCGAGGCACCATGGCCATCTGCACAATCTGAAATTCGCACAATTAGTGCTTATAAGACACCCAGGGACAAAGTGCAGTGCATCCTGAGAATGTGCTCCACAATTATGAACCTGCTCAGTCTGGCCAATGAAGATTCAGTCCCCGGAGCAGATGATTTTGTTCCTGTTCTGGTGTTTGTTTTGATAAAGGTAAGCCAGCTACTTACATACTTCCATAAATTTGTGGTATCATTGGGGAGATTACTGATGCAAATCATAGTCATTCTTTGCCTTCCTTTGTGGTATGATTTTTTTGTCCACATCTTTCTGTAAGTCCACCTTTGAGGAGCCACCTAATGCCCTACAGACCTTCCTCTAGGTCTTTTGGTATGTTGAGGGTACTTGTGCATTAAACTGTCTGTTTTCTTGCACTCTTACTATATGATTAGCTTGAATCATTTTCTGGTTTTTGTGTCATTGATGTTCTCTTTTATTATAAAGGCCATTCATTACCACTGTTAAATACGGTAGAAGCCTAGTGACTATGTTAAACAATAGAAGCTGGATAAAATGAAGGATACAAATAAAGATAAACTCTGATATTTACAAGGCACTATGTGCATTATCTCATTGGATTGTTGTTTGTTCTATATAATGGTAGTAAAAAAATAACCCACATTTACAAGTTTTAAGGTCTTAATTTAATTAATTTAAGATATTTTGCCCGTTGTTCACTGGTTCTGTGTTCTTGGGGTCAGTTATTATACAGAAGTTAGATGACAAGTTAGAGCTTTCAGAAAAAAAAGGATGGTAATCCTAAACTCCTCACTAAACTTTCTTTCTTTCAAAAGTAGTGTCAGAATCTATAACCCAGAGGTAAACAGATAATGCCTATTTCACTTACTGTTGCCTTTAGTAATTCATATACGTAAATATTATTTTGTACTACTTACCACTCTTGCCCGTTAATTTTAGGAATGTATTTATTACTTTAAACTGTCAGACATAGGTAATCATAATGTTTGGTATCACTTTGATTTTTACATATTCACATTTCAGAATGTTTATGTATTTTTTTTCCATTTTTCAAATTTTATTTTTTTAATTAATGAGCATTTATGTTCTCCTTCCCCAGTGAGGGGAGCGGAGAGAGAAAAAACAAAACCCTTATATCAAATATGCATAATCAAGAAAAAGCATTCCCACATTGATCATATCCAAAACATATATGATGTTTTGATATGATATGATCTCATGTGCATCTTAAGATCTTTATTTCTCTGTCAGGAGCTGAGTAGCATGCTTCATTATGTCTGAAATTGTAGTTGGTCATTGTATTAAGTCTTTCAAAATTGTTTCATTTTACAGTGTTGTTATAGTATAAATCATTCTCCTGGTTTTGTTCACTTACTCTGTATCAGTGCACATACTCGTGTCTTGTCTTCTAAAACCATCCGTTTCATAATTTCTTACGACTCAATATGGTTCCTTTACGTTCTTATGCCAGATTTTTTGATGGGCATCCACTAGTTCTTTGTTCTTTGTCACAGCAAAAAAGGAATGGTGATCTGGAAGTATCAAGGCCATCTAAACACATTATCATGCCATGTTAGCATAATTCCTCAAAATGTCCTTTTCATGCTTCTCTTGATTCTTGTGTTTGAAAGTCAGCCTTCTAGACCTTCTAGTGTTAATTTTCTCCAAATTTACAACTCTGAACTTTTTATACCTTATTTATTAAAAGTGCTGTTAAACCAATAGAATTTAATAGTAGTAAACAAATGTGTTGGTGATATTTTAGAACAACTTTTAAATAAATGTCTAAGGTACAACTTAGGAACTTGTTCATTAACTCCTTTTTAGAAATGAATAACAACTTAAATGAGTTTGGCCTGGAGTCAAAAGCCTTCCTTTCCCAATAGTTTATTATCTGATTTTTGCTTAGCTTAATTTTAGTGCCCCACAGCTTCTGTGGTACCTTGATCCATATTTTATGTAGGGGAAGAGAGAAGGTTAAAGGACCCTTTTTCTCTTTTGTGAATCTGAACTCCATGAGTGGGAAGGATTAGAGGAAAACTCATTCATTAGTCTGGACACAGAGAAATGAGTCTAGCTGCCAGCTGGGCCTAGGAAAGAAGGCCTTTGGTTATTGTATTCAGGGTACAGAACTGCCAGTGAACTCATTTGGGGGAGGAGAGGATAGATAAAAGGGACCTTGGAGGTTTTCCATTCCAAACCATACTCGAAAAATTTTCCCATTATACAATGTCCCAAGTGATCATCCAGCTTTTGCTTGAGGACTTTGAGGGAGGGGAAGGGTTCTTGAGGTGGCCCATTTTATTTAGTGTTAATAGTTAAGAAACTTTTCATTAAACCTCAATTTTCCTTTTTGCAGCATCCACCTAAAGATGAAATCTCTTCCCTTCTTTTACATTAGAGCCTTTTATTTACTTAAAAGCAGCTGTTATATTCTCCCTAAGTTTTCTTTCCTCCATACTCAATATTGTAATTTCCTTTAATTTATTCCATAAGGTGTGATAATGAGACCATTCACTCACTGTTGTGATTACCTTCCTCCTGATACTGTAATTTACTAGTGTCCTTTTTAAAATAACACTGATCTTAATAAAGATGCCAGCTCCTTATGCCAGTCTGTGGCAGAGTAGAGCAAGATTGTCACCTCCCTAATTCTGTGCTAATCATGGTACCTCTTTAAATGGAGGTTAAGGCCCCATTAGCTTTCTTGGACTTTTAGCCAGTCAGAGCAGCTTGATGTAAGTTCATAGAGTTTTAGTCCAGTAAAATTACCAGATTGCCTTTAAAAATAAATTCTCATACCTTTGTCTTTGCAACACAGCAGTTTTTGAGGAGTGCAGGGAGCAAAAAGCCCTTCAGATTTAACTCTCCTCTGTAATATTGACAAAGTTCAGCAGAAATACCTCATGAAATGATCTCATCTGACACTGTATATTATATCTTCCTTGTTTTGTCCAGTTGAATTTCCCTCTAGTCACACCTGTCTCATTTTGTACTTCTGAAGTTGATTTTTTAAACCACATGGGAGGCTTTATATTTAACAGAGAAAAAAAAATCCATCTGGATTGTGTTTTACAACAACGATAGTAACAATATAATAGTTATAATAACAGCTCACTTTATATAGTGCTTACTGTGTGCCCAGCATTGTGCTATGTACTTTATAAGCATTATCCTGTGGTCCTCACAACAAGGCTGGGATGTAGGTCCTATTCTTACTTCCATTTTACAGATGAGGAAACTGAGGCATTCAGAAATTAAATGATTTAATTTCCCAAGGGCACACAACTAGTAAGTGTCTGAGGTCAGATTTGAACTTGGGTCTTCCTGACTCCAGGTCCTGGCATTCTATCCACTGTACCACAAGCTGCCTGAATAGAAAGAAAAACAAACATGTGGAAGGAGCCTTGGCTGGGAATATTACTTAGCTTTCTTCTCAAAGTGATCCTGGAGAAAAGTATGTTATAATCCTTAAAGTGCTAAAGAAATGTGAGTTGATCTTTACGTTAATTTGTATTTGTTGTTTTTCTTCCAGGCAAACCCACCCTGTTTACTGTCTACTGTTCAGTATATCAGTAGCTTTTATGCTAGCTGTCTTTCTGGAGAAGAATCGTATTGGTGGATGCAATTCACAGCAGCAGTTGAATTCATTAAAACCATTGATGACCGGAAGTGACCTACTCTGAAGCCTGCTAGGGCAGGCAGACTGTTTAGGGGAGCAGAATCTCTTAAATAATATTCACCAGCTGCTTGGCAGGCTGAAGATTGTCCTTGTATATTGTACAGAGTTCGGGCATTTTCAACCAGATCTTTACTAAACAGATTAATGAGTTAACTAGCAGGTTTTCTTTTCTTTGTTTTTGTCCTCCTTCCCATTCCCGTTTCTGGGTTATTTTATTTTCCCCACTCAGAGTAGAGGCCAGAGCTGCAACAAGGGACCACATTTTTCAAATATTTTGGAATATAAAAACCTCTTGAGAAAATTCCTAGGTCACCATTCATGGATAGCCAGCCATTCTTTCCTTTTCTTAAAAAAAAAAAAAGAAAGACCAGGTCACCTCTTTCAAGATATCTAATATTGATAAGAAAACACCTACTGAACCTGAAGGTTTATAACAGTTGAAACATTAGTGACATTATCTCTAAATCTCTGTATACCTAAATTGAAAAGCTGAGAAGGAGATGTAAATATAATATATATATTTATATTTGTTGTACTATGGACATCTTCAGACTCTTTCATAAACAAGGAACTCTTCTGTGTCTTGACAGTAGGTTGTGCCATAACCCTGTTGTGATATGGTTTCCTCAACAAAATTAAGCTGAGCTTAAAACAAAAAAACCCCATAAATATTTATTAAAATACAGTGCAGTTTATTGAACTTTCCAAGAGTTTGATACATGCAGTGCTACAGTTGATGGGAAGTGTAAATTTTTGGATCTTTCATCATGGAGGTTTGGGAGCTGCACATAAAAGAGATGGACTGTGTCTAGAGATAAGTACTGACTATAGAAAGGAATAGTAAATATCAGATACCTTATTGTAATATTTTTCTTCTGAAATATTGTGTATACTGTACAAACCCCAAACAGAGCTCCTTATGAACCTTAAATTGTAATATATGTTTTGATTGATTATTCACATTGAATGCATACGCCAGGGGATTCAGTGAATGGCGTTTTTTTTACTAAGTGTTCTTTGTATTGTCTGCTCTAGTGGTGCAGGTTTTACTAGTCATAAAATATTTTAACAAATCACACTGTTCTTATAAAATATATATATATTTTATATATATGTATATATAATATATATATATACACATACATATATATTCATAGATAGGCACCATGTCAGGGTATTTGGGCAGATTTCTGTTATTTTCTCCTCTCTTCTAAAAATATGTTTTTCTTTTCATTTAGATAACTAAACTGACAGATTATCCTTGGTGCCTGAGAAGCTGACTAAGCAGGCTCTTGACAGCATTAAGCACATGTCATGTATATAAGTGAACATTGGCTGGTTTTGTTTTGTACCTCTGTTATTTCTCAGTATAGAAAATAATCGGTTCTTTTACATAAGGGAGAGCTGAGTCAGCTTCTTAATGCTAGTACCACCCCACTCCCTAAAGTATTTTTATTGCTGACAGTTTTGAGGATGTAATATCCATCCTCCTGTGGGCAAGAAAAGACAGTCTGGTTCTTTTTCTTTAGGATGTGCTGTTAAGCATTTATAAAATACTGAGGGAAAAATCAGTTTCTTATTCCACCATTCTCCCTTTTCCATTCATTTACTTGAAGACATCAAGTAATATAGAAGTAGGTGTAGAGTTAGGTGTTTATTTTTAATGAGTGAACACATTAAACTAATACTGCTAAACTTTCGTCCTTTGTTTAAGTTTAAAAAAAACAAAATACAAACTTGTGTACAATATACTGTTTCCTAGGCTGTGCCTATCACAGTTGCCTTTGTTATCGTAGGTCAAAGTCTGTTATGTATTCCATTACCAAAAATCAAACAAAACCCCAAACATTTGTATGATAAGATTTCTAAGATTCAGCTGGTCAGCTTATTTCCATTGCTATTTAAAAATTTGAAATCAATTGTAATGTGATTTGATTTTGATAATTTAACAAAAGATATTTTTTTCATTGTACATTGACTGCTCCCACCCCCCAGGGACTGTTCAAATCTATTCTGTGTCATCAATGTGAAAATTATAAGATTCAGAAATGAACCTACATAGACTTATTGTTTTGGAGAGGGGGTGGAGGGTGGGGTAAGGGTTTCATTTCTTTATAACCTTGACTGGAGGCATAGTGTTAAAGTGCTGGTAGCAATAGAATTTGCCTTATTTAGTGTTGCCTACCTGTAGTAATGCAAATGCTTGAGCCCATAGTCAGAATACCATAGAAGTTCAGTTTCTGTGGCTATGCATTCTTTTGTCATTTATGATAGAGATGATGACTGTACTCTTAGGCCTGACAATGGAGGCTTTTAGCAAATTAACATAGTAGAGCTTGTTCAAGAAATATTTAACATATTTGTTCTGAGAAACATCAAAGTCAAGAATTATTTCAGGATCAACAATGACCAAGTTGTGTTCAGTGTTAGGATTTATTATTTTATTGATATATAAGCATGGAAATCAGTACACTATCTGGTGTGTGTGTGTGCGTGTGCGCGTGTGTATGCATGCGTGTGTATGTGTGTGCACGTGTGTATGTGCGTGTGTGTGCGCGTGTGTGTGTGTATGTTTTGTGGGGAGGGGAAAAGAAGTAGTATGGGCTTGATTTTGCTTTTTCAGAGTATTGGAATGCTATTTGAAGATTTGTACTGAGCTTTCTCCCAATAACTTAAAATGAAACATTAGTGTGAAAGGGCACAGAACCTCTTGCTTCTCATGCTGAATGACTTCACAGTGGGTGTTCAGTTGGGACACTGGTTCACATTGGAGGTTTGCAAAATTAACATGGTAGAGAGAGCATTGGATTTGGAATTAGAAGACTGGTGTTTGAAACCTGATGCTTTTGTTTAGCAGCTATGGGACTTTAGGCAAGTCATTTCTCTCTAGGTTTTAGTTTCTTCATCTGTAAAATGAGGAGGTTGGTCAATAGGATTTATAGGCCCCTTTTATAGGCCTAATTTTTTCCCAATTGAAAAGAGAAGAAAGCTGATTTTGTTTATTTGCTGCTTCTGAGAATTGAGTGGAAGAAGTATAACTAAAGATTTTGAATTTTCCTCAACCCCTCTATAAAATGAGTTTACTGCCTCTGGTTTACATCAGAGTTTCAACAATAACTGTTTCTTGATTCATTTTTCCTTTTATTAAAAAATACCCTGATTATTGAAAACCATTTATATAAACATTTTTTGATCAAAGAATTAAGCTTTTTAAGGCTTATCAGACTCAAAGGTGTCTTTTCCTGATGTGACTTTTAATATTCTTCATATTATATGTCTGTAGGAAGATTTCATTTTGGTTTTCTTCTTGTAGTTAACAGAAACACAAACAAAAACTACCTAAACCAAAAATAAAACAAAAATTACCCAAACAAGAAGCTAGAAGAAAGCCCGTCCTCCCTCCAAACAATTACAAGAGCAAAGACTGTTTTACTACAAGAGCCTTGTAGCTACAGGAGCAGAACTTTAGGAGCTATAAATGTGTTTAGAATGTTATTAGATTTTTTTTTGACAAAGGTAAATGAAATGTATAAAAATGGTTGTTTCTCCAAAGGTAAATGAAATGTATAAAAATGGTTGTTTCTCCCCCAGATGGAAGTAAAGGTGGAAGGTGAAAGAATAGAGAATTTGTTTACCTGATTACTTGACAAATTATGGCAGTGACTCTTAGTAGAAATAAGCTTTCTGTCTAATAGGATGGCTAGGTATAGGTATAAAGATAGATCCTGAGGTGTTCTTTTTAAAAAAAAATAGGAATTTATTGTGGTTTCTGGTTGTAGACCAAATTTACCAGGAGAACTAACCAATATGATGTGAAAACTCGTTTTGGGGTTAAGGTACCCACCCAGGGTACCCCAAGAGATCTTGGGTTAATTGCATTTGCTAAGGTTGACATGATTTCCTAGTTGTGGATATTTGTATTGGTCAGTCAACCTAAGGGAACTGACCCAGAAAACTGACCAGTCAGCCCACAGAGTTGGCTCAGGGAGATGTCTTTGTTTGGTCTTTTCTGTGTTCTCCTGTCCTAACATTGAGTGGATGATTTCCCAGTATCAGTGCTCTTCTCAGAACTTTCCAAGAGCTGTAGGTTATCAGAGCCCAGGAGTTCTTTTGTTAGAGCTCTTCCTCTTGATAATGCTGTGTACTTTTTAAAAAATATTTCTTCTGTTCTACTCCCACCTTTTTTTGAGAGAAAGTCTGTGTCTGCCCTATTTTTATTTTCTTTTACTTAAGCAAGATTATTCTGAAGAATTCTGAATGTTACCTGCCATAATTTTAAGAAAATAAAGTTCCAGAAACAATCTTTTTAGCTGAAGACTTTTTTTTTTTAAAGATTGATAGTTATTTTTTGGAAAACTATTGAATGCCAAAATGCTTGGGAACTCTTTGCCAGACTGAGGTAACTGAATATATTATAGAATGTAAACAGTACCAGAAATGGCTCCTCAGTCAAGGATAGCTTTTCTTTTCTTTAGAAAGCTGCATGTAAATGAAATCAAAGAAGAGTTGTGTGGTCAAGTGGAGATCAGTGGTGTGGCCAGTGATGTGGCAGGAAGTTCCTGGTAGCAGCCAAATAGGAAGTTGAACTTCAGAAAGAGAGTGTTTTGTAGCTAGCCAACAACAGTCAGTATGGCTGAGCCTGTGTGGCTTTAGACTTCATCTCTGCTGAACTATTCTGTGTTATGTATCTATCGTGTGCTTCTCCTGTATTGAAAAGCTTTGTACTGCCTCTCCTCTTTGAAACTGGTAAAGCCTTTCTATAAGTCTAAATTAATGAGCTTGCACAATCTTGTATACCTACAGGAAACCTGTCTTGTCTCTAATGTGATTATTAATGTATTATATCATTCTGTAAAACTGATTAAAAAAGGAGAGCAGTTTAACTCCCTGGATTTTGTTTCCATCATCATATGTAGTTTGTCTTATAAGCAATGTTGAAAATTCTTTTTGAGTTGTAACTATTACTGCTCGTCATGAATTCACACTTATCTTTTCCATAAGAACACTTGAAAATATATGTCAAATGTTTTGGAAGAAGGAATTAGAAAGAGAGGCTACATGAGTATCATGGGGAAAAAAGAACACTGATCTAGGAGTAAAAGAGACCCAGAGTCCTGGTTTTACTTCCAGTTTTCCATGTGAGTAAGTTGAGCAAATTCAGGTGCCTTCTTACTCCAAATCCAGTGTCTTTTCCACTACACCATATTGCTGCTCCGTATTTTTGCTTCCCTTGTCCATGGGGAAGGTGCCCTAGATGACTTATGTCTAAGCAAGCTCCCTTCCACCTTTAATCTTCTAAGGTTCTAGATCAGGGAGCTGCCATGGAAAGACACACCAGCGTGAGACACCTCAGAATCTTGGGTTCAAATTCCAATTCTTCCTCCTTTCCTTTGGTCAAGCCTCAGTTTCCTCCTCTGTAAAATGAGGGAGGAGAGGATTTGGACTTTCATGTTTTAAGTTCCTACAAGCTTTAGAATCCTATGAAGATGAATGTTTCACTTTTGGCACAGTTTCTTTCTTTCCCTGGTTATGGAAACCCCAAAGCAGTCCAGTTTGTTGAAAATTGTGTGGGTTAGTTCTTATTAAAAAGACAGACACCATTAGAGACAGCTTTGTTTAATGGGAAGAGCCTTGATTCTTAGCATCAGAAGGCCTAGTTTTGAGTCATACCTTTGTCCCTTTGTAGTTCTGTAACCCTGAACACATCACTTCTTCATGAGCTTCAGTTTCCTTATCTATGAAAGAGAATAATGTTCATGCTGCTTATTGTACATGGTTGTGATGCTCAAGACGAAAGTATCCAGAATGTTTTATGTATGTGAGCTGTTACCATTACTGCATTTCCTAAAGCCATGAGGAAAACTACAGATAAAGAGCCTACCCTTCAGAAGTAAGCCTACCTTTCAGATAAGACCTCAAGGGAAGGGCGAAGGTGAGGAAATGGAAAAATCGAAAAGCCTTCCTTCGCAGATTTTCCTTTCTATGGAATACACATAGTTTTAGAAGGGACCTGTTAAAAAAAAAATTTAAGCTTCAATCCTTAAGGGATCTGGGAACTCAATGGTGTGAAAATCTCCAGAAAGGCATATTGCATCCCATCTATATCTTCCCATCTGTTGTGATTTTATCTTTCTGTTAATCCTCTACAGAAAAACTTCTTAAGACACTGAAAGCCTTCTTGTAATTTTAATATTTGGTGAGTAGAAATGCAGCACTGTGGTTGCCCATAACTTACCCCCCACTCATACTGTATGGTTTTTGTCACCTTCTTTTCTGGGCATGCATGTAGTAGATAGTATCTTTCATGCCACTTTTTTCATACATGTAGTAACCTTGCCCCTTAATTGAGATCCACAGTGCAGCTTTCCATTGTCTTTTGGGTCATGTAATTTTGATTCTATCTGATACTGTAGTGGTACCTGATTGGTAACCATATTGCATCAAGTAGGGGAATATTATTTAGAGATGGGCTTTTGTGGAAGTAAGAAGTTTGAGGTCATTGTGAAAGCACTGTTTGTCTACTTAGTTCTAGACCTGCTCATTGTCTGCAGTGATTGTTCAAGATATGTGGACCAGTGGACCAAGTCAATGAGCTACCCCCTTCAGTAGAACTTGGACAGTGTGCATTCTTACCCATATGATTTTTCCTGTGTGGATTGCTAGATTTTCTTTTAAAGACCAAACATCTCATTGAGAAGGCCTTCTAGTATATTTGGGCTTGAAACAAACAGCACATTGTTATCCACAACAGGAACATGGGAAGGAACTTTAGCTTAGTAAGAGTTTCTTTGGACCAAAGCAGAGCTAAGTTTTAAAGTTAATGCTACATCCTCCTTACATGTGGCAAAATTTTATATTAAAAACTTAGTAATTATGTACATATTGGGCTCTTTTTTTTGCCAGTTTATTATCTATAGCTCTGCACTAGCTTTTTTTGTCTGGGGCATTTTGTGTTTTGACTATTGAATGATTTTAATTTGATCTTAATAATGATGAATAATGATGACAGTAGTATTTATATGGCACTTTTAAGATTTGCAAAGTGCTCATTTGATCCTCAAAACAACCCTGAAAATTAGGTTCTATTTTTATCCCCATTTTACAGCTGAGGAAACAGGTTAAACAACTTCCCTAAGGTTACAAAGTTAATTGTCTCTTCACTGCTCACTGACTACATATTTAGCCAGACCTATCAGTAAAAATAGGGATGCTATTAAAGAAATATGTCACAATCTTTTTAGGTCCACATAAAAGGCTCAGAATCCTAGCTTATAAATTCAGTTAAACGTTTGTTAAGCACATAGTTGTGCAGAGCCCAGTGTTCAGATTTGGGTTCCAAAACAAGACTTGCATTTAGTATGCTTATACCCAATGGGAAACAAGAAGTTTATGGTCATATAAAGGAGAGAAAAATGTTTGGACTTTGTTTGCCAAGTACCATCAGAAAGTTGAGGGAGGAGAGTTCACTTATAGTTGATAGGGATGGAGGTAGGGCTTAGGTAAGATTTCATGGGAGAGGTGATGTGACACTTGTGCTGGGCCTTAAAAGATAGCATGATCAGAGACACAGATAGGAGTATACCTTAAGAGAAATAGTATGAACTGAACTTTGAGAGGTAGGTCAGAGCTAGATAATGGAGTGACTTGAATGATCAAACTTTGTTTCCTAGAGCTCTAAGTATTCATAGAATGTCTTCATTCAACCTAGAATTTTTTTTAAAATTGGCCACAGAGGTAGAAAAATTTTAAAATACGAGACTTCAAAGGTATCCTCTCTGTTCTGTGCCATGATGGAAATGAAAATAGCTGTTGTGTTTCCAAGGCTAAGGGAGAGTGCATTTAGGAAATTATGAAACATGGAAACATTCCTGGAAGACGGAGTTGAATTTGGCTTTGTTATAGGTAAGCTGAGAATTAGGTGGATTCTTTCTGCTTGAGCTCTAAATGAGGAGTGTAGTTGTTCAGTTCAACACATATTGAGCACCTACTATATGTAAAGCCCTGTGATTCTAATCACAGGTATATTGGTAAATGTTTAACAGCCAGCTCTTGGAGGGGGCAGGGGAGGGGGCTGGGGTAGGAGGGTGGGAGATGTGCTGCAGACACTTTAAAGTTTATTCTGCATTACCAATATTCTCTGCTTTCTTAAGTCTAGACAGTCAACAAAACAAATCAATTCCTGATTTATATAGCATTTGCTGATTTTTGAGGTGGAAATGCTGAAGTGTTAACCAGTTAGTTTGAGATTGGGGCCTGAACCTGAATCTTGTCTAGTATTTGTCTACACCACACTGCAATGGAAATTGTAGCAATCGTTTAGCATATACAAGGTACTGCCCCAACAAAAGCCATATAAATTAATTAGTGTAAGTAAAAACCTCATCTTACAGGTGAAGAAGCAAGCCAGAAGGAGGCTTGCAGGAATTAACTTGCCCATGGGCACAGAATTTAGTAGGAAGTGACCTCAGTAGTTGAGCTGGGATCCCAGTTGGTCTTCTCATCCCAGCTCCAGTGTTTAACCTGCCAGTGTACCCAAGAACAGTCTGGAAGTTACAGTGCGTATGAGATTCATTTCATTGGAGACTTACTGATGAAATACATTGAAGGAAGGTAAATTTAATTTCTGGGACCACTTTTTAATGGTGCATGTGGATAGTGCAATGATTGGCACTATAAAAATGCTAGCTGCTACTATTATTCAGTTTGAAGCAGTATGGATAGAGGTGTTACTGGTTACTTTGTACTTTGGCTTATGATCTTCAAAAACTCTCATTCTGTCTTTGTCTCTGGTTTACCTAATGTCCACAATGACTGGACATGAACCATTCATTCAACAATCAAGAAAAAGTGAAAGTTCTGACCAAGCTTGACTGACAGAGCCTTCAGAAACTTAGGTTCCCTTACATCCTGAAATAAGGACTTTAGTGAAGCATATTTATGCATATCTGCATTAAAACATGCTGCTTGGAACTTCTTTTACTTCTTCTTACCCCTTTGTTGTTTCAGATAGCAAGGGAAGAGAGATAGATGATAAAGTAACTCTTAAGAACCAAGTAAAATTCAGAATAAAAATTCATCTTTAAGAAAACAAAACCAAACCCCCAAATAAATTTAATTTTATTCCATGGCATCTATAAAGGCATTGAATTCCCCCCCCCCTCCGCCCAATCCCAGTAATGGTAGGGAAACTGACACTAGGAGAATATGTAATCTCAAAGCAATGCCATCTTCCTAAGGAGACACTTGAAGGAACCCAGGATCACTTTTTTTGATGGAGAGCTAGAGAAGGACTTCAGTTGTACAGTGATGGGCAAAGGGATACTCAAGACAGAAGTTCACCATGCTACCTCTAAAAAGGCGAGGGATGAAGGAGTTTCAAAGGATGTAGAGATAAAAGGGACTTTAAGACTATCTAGTCCAACTCCCTTGTTTTATAGCTGGAGAAACTCTGACCCAGGGTAGTTAAATGACCTTGCTTGAAGTAATGGAGCTGGAAGCCCAAGTTCTCTGATCCCAGACCCATTGCCCTTAACTTAGGAGTCAGGAAGGGTGTGACTGTGATGTATCATTTGTCAGTCAGTAAGTACTTATTAAATGTCTTCTGTGTACCAGGCACTATCCTAAGTGATGGGGATACAAAGAAGGGCAAAAGACAAGGAGCCCATGTTCTAATGGAGGAAACAACATGTTAGAATAGTAAAATGGACAGCGGGGGGTGGTGGTGGAGAGAGTGACTTTTCTGCCTAGGTGACTTGGAGGTTGATGGTTCTTTCAATGGTAATAGAGAAATAAAGAGGGGAAAGTTTGCAGAAGGAAGATGGGCTTAGTTTTGATCATGCTAAGATGTCTACAGGACATTCGGTTTGAGATGTCCAGTAGGCATTTGGAGATGTGAGACCAGAGGTCAGAAGCGAGGTTAGGGCTGGATAAGTAGATTTGAGAATTACCAGCAGAGATGTTATTTGAATCAATGGGAACTGATGAGATCACCAAGTGAAATAGTAGCGAGGGAGAAGAGAAGAGCGCTCAGGGTAGAGCCCTATAACACCCTCACTATTAATGGGCATGACCTGGATGAAGATCCACCGGAGGAGTCGGGACAAGGGAGGTAGGTAGGGGGGAATTAGAAAAGAGGAATGACATGGAAACCTGGAGAGGAGAGAGTATCAAGGAGAAGAGGATGTTAAAAGCCGCAGAGACTTTAAAGATGAGCTTTGAGAAGAGGCCTTTAGATCTGGCAATTATGAGATCATTTGTAACTTTGCAGAGAATAGTTTCAATTGAAAGATGATGTCAGAAGCTGGACTTTATGGAAGTAGAAACATCAATTTAAGATGGCCTCAAGGAGTTCAGTAGTAAAAGGGAGGAGAAATGGGAAGATACCTAGTAGAGATGGACAATCAAGTTGAGTTTTAGTTTTTTGAATATGGAGGAAACAGACTAATTTGTGGATGTAGGGAAGCGTCCAGTAACTAGGAGAGATTGAAGATAAGTAAGAATGGGGCACTCTTCTAAAGAAGATGGAATGAATCACATGCAAGTGAAGGGACTTATGTAAGCCTCGGTTCCATCTGTAAAATGGAGGTAAGAATTACACTATCTCACAGGATGGTTGTGAGGGAAGTGCTTTGCCAACCTTAAAGGGCTATGCAAATGTGAATTTTTATTATTATTACATCACATTCCATTTGTGGAAAATTATTTGGCTGAGGTGACAAATGGTACAGAACTTGCCCAGAGGGAAAACTTAACTCACACACATCAAATTTATTTCAATTATGAATCATACAATTTGTAACATCCAAATTCTGTGTTTGCATGAATATACATGACAACAGTTTGAACAATTCAAACCATGCTAACAGAACGGACAGGCTGCTAAGAATAATATAGTTCAGTTTAGCATTCTTGCTTTCCAGCAACTTACTGTCCGGATCATCTTGGCATGCCAGAAGTAGATTTCCCATCTCACAGGTCTTGCTTAACTCTGAACTTAAGCAACCTCTTTGACTTCTCCAGTGACTACCCTTGTTCCTCTATTTCCACAGGGTCTTGAATCTCCCACTGATGCAGTCCAGCAACTCTAATGTACTCAGAGTCTTAGAGAGTTGCCAGGGGTACCAAGAGGTTAAATAACTTGCTGGAGGTCATACAACTGCTATGTCTTAGAGGAAGAACTTGAGCCAGGCCTTTCTGACCTCCAGATGACAATGTCACATGGCCTCTCAGCCCATATGTTCATTTTAAATGAGAAATTTAGATGACCAAACTGTTGGGTCTTACCATTGATTCATTACCATTTGGTAAGCCTTTACCATGTAGAAGAAAGGCACCGTGCAGATGACTGGGAGAGATACTTTAGTTTCAAAGTCAACAATGAACATTTGTTGAGGACTTACTATGTTCAAGGCAGTGCACTTGGCTTTGTATACAAAGACTGAAATGTTACCTGCCCACATGAGATCTGAAGTTAGAGGGATAAGACAGGGAAGAATATAATATACAATATTGTAGAATTAGTGGATCACTTGTTTCATGTTTTACCCTGACCAAAGAATTTATCAGCATTTTGTTGGTTGGGACCCCTTTTGGCAAGCTTAGGGAAAGACAATCACACAGAATGGGTAAGCAGAGGTGACTGGATTCTGTGTTGTGGGAGAGAATACTCATGTCGGTGATAACACCTCTATTAGCAGGGACTTTGGAGGTCATGGGAGTCCAATCTTCTCATTTTACAGATGAGAAACTGAGACCCAGAGAGGTTAAATGGAAGGGATGGTATTTGAACCAGATCCTTTGGCTCTAAATCCAATTCCAGAATATTGGAGTAAGTGTATTAGAGTGCAAAACTAAGGCTTATGTGAGCTCTAAGGGTGTACCTTCAGGCTAAGACTTCATTGATGAGATGACATTTGAGTTGTACTTTCAAGGAGGGTCTCAGCTATAGATCCTGTGTCTGTGCAATTGCCAGCAGAGTGCAATGCAAAGAAGCTTGTGCAAGACTTAAAAAAAGACCTAAGATTTTATTTGGTCTGGGTATGGCAACCTATCTATAGATCACAATCTTTGTACACCTGCGTAGGTCTGTCCTTTCCATCTTGTTAGGACCTACCAATGTTTGTTTTACTGGTATAGCCCTCAAGAACTCAGGTTAGGCATCAGAGAAGGAATGAATTTCCAACCATCCTCTAACACCCACGCCCAAAGCCCCCTTCTCCAATAAGACTTCCCTAATTCCCTAGGTCCAACACCACCTCCCCCTACCTCCTCCCTTGCCCCACCTCACACTTCATTTACACCTTTCAAAAGCATTTATTAGGTAACACTGTATGTAGGATCATAGATTTGGGGCTAGAAAGGACAGTAGAGGCCATCCAGTCACCAAATCTTGGTTCCTCCTCTGGAACATTTCTCACTTCCATCATATGCCTAGTTTAGGCCCTTAGCACCTGTCACCAAGATTACTTCATCAGCCAAGTGGCACAACGGATAGAGTGCTGGGTCTGGAGTCAGGAACTCATCTTCCTGAGTTCAATTCTGGTCTCAGACACTAACTGAGTGACCCTGGGCAAGTCATTTAATCCTATTTGCCTCAGTTTCCTCATCTGTAAAATGAGCTGGAGAAGAAAATGATGAATTACTCCAGCATTTCTTCCAAGGATATCCTAAATAGGGTCAGAAGAGTCAGAGAGGACTGAATAACAACTTATCTCCTTGTTTCCTGTCTTTTCCCCACCTCAAGCAGTCTGAATTGATAATCAGGTCTGACTGAGTCACTCCTCTGCTCAAGAAATTCCAGTGGCTCTCTCTAGACGCAAATATAATCTCTTTTGTTTGGCTTTTAAAAACCTTAAAAAGTCTGATCCCTGATTGCTTTTTCCTGCAGACTAAGTTGTAGCCCTTACACAATATTTCATCTCCAAGCCTCAGTGCATCAGGCATAGACTATTTCCCATGTTTGGAAAACATCCCCTTTCCCTGTCTTCTCTCCCCCTTATACATAATGCTCATGGGTTCATGTTGTCTCCCACGGAAGGTCATCTCCTTGAGGGCAGGAGCTTTAATTTTTGTCTCATTTCCTAGCACAGTGCCTGGAACATAACTGCTTTATAAGTGCTTGTTGGATAAATTCATCTAGCTCATTCCCTGTATTTTACACTTAGTCCGAGGAGAATTTCCTTAGTAATACATCAGAGTTGGGATTTGAACCCAGGACCTCTGACTCTAAATTTGGCACTCTTCCCCCTTTACCAGAGTGCCTCTTTAGTTTTGTGGCTGTGTGTATTCCGCCACCAGCATGTAAACACCATGCAATCAAGTGCCTTATCTTTGAATTTTCTGTTGCCCTCTGTTCATCGAACAGCTCATGCACAGTTATGCACTTAATTAATGCTTGTTGAATTGAGCTGAGGCCTTTGTAATATTAACAGTCCATTAATCTGTAAGAAAGCAGCCAGTGTGGTTTTTCCCCTATCCTCAGTTTCCAGATTACCTGTTTGTGGGCTGGGTCTGAGTAATCCTTTATAGCCTGTAGGAGGGGACGCCTCACCAGGTTCTTCAGCTCCCTCGGGTACAGGTAGGTTGGGTCCCTGTAACCACACCACACCCTCACCCCCCGCAAGCCTGTAATCCATTTTCCAAGAGGGTCCTGGTGCTTCATCCCTCTTGCAAGCCCTGAGCTCCCTGAGCTTCCCAGTCCTGGGGGCCCGTTTGCTTTCATCACTAGTATAGGGGTGGTGAGTCTTCAGCGGCACAATGGAAAGTGCCAAGGATTTGGAGTAGCAGGCCCGCAGTTCAAATCCCACCTCTGCTACCCTGGTCTCTTTGGGTCAGCCCCTTACCTCCGAAGTACCTTACCAGTAAGACCTGGGGTTGAGCGCCGAAGCCTTATAGCTCTCCCCAGGCCCTCTCCCTGGAACCCTTCGGCTGAGTTTGTACATTTCGCGGTTCCCTTCTGCGGGGCTGGACCACACAGAGCCCGGGGGCAGAGGAAGGAAGGGATAAGTGGGATTCTGTTAAGGCTGCCTGGGCGCAAGGAGAGGGAGAGGGAGGCTTAGGAGAAGGCTGACTTGCCTTGATACTCACTTAGAAACTCGGCAAAGAGGGAAGAAAAAGCCGCCTTCCTTGGGTGATTTTAGCCCCGGGCTTTGGGGCATAAATCCAGCTTCTGAGAGCTCATCTCGCCCCAGTCCCAGCTCCAGGTAGCGGGTAACGGTCAGTCACACCTTGGGAGCCTTGATTCACTTCTAGCGCTGGAGCCTGGAGCTCAGGAGCAGGACCACATCGCCGCCTGGAGCTAGGCTATGGGTATCGGGGCAAGGAAATGGGGGTCCTGCCTGCCTTTCTGGGGTGGGGGGCGGAGGAAGGGGAAAGAGCGTTTATACGGGTTTAAGCTGCCTGCATAGCTGGGAGAGATCACGGCCAGGACACGCCTATTGGATGGTGCCTTTTGAGACTAGGTGTCTCAGTCATTAGGTCGTGCAGTCTATCCTGGGACCTAAGACTGTTGGTGTTGGCAACCTGAGGGTTACAAAACGAGTGTAAAGTGCCAGAGTCCGTGACGGGAAGGGGAAAGGGAGGGAGACGCTCTGAGAACCCACTTGAAGGGAGGGCGCGTCAATTCAGTTCAATTTAGTCGAGGGTAGGAACAAACTAGGACAGCCAGGTGGTGCAGTGAGTAAAGTGTCAAAAAGATTCATCTTCCCGAGTTCAAATGTGGCCCCAGGCACTTACTAGCTGTGTGTGTGACCCTAAGCAAGCCATCTATCCTTGTTTGTCTCGGTTTCCTCATCTGTAAAGTGAGCGGGGGAAGGAAATGGCAAACCACCTAGCATCTCTGTCAAGAAACCCCAAATGAGGTCACAAAGACTCAGACATGACTGAAAAACGACTCAAAAACAACAAAAAGGAGGAAAAATATCCTACTCCTTAACATTCAGAGCTGACCAAAAGTGAAATGGGCTGCCTGCCTCCCTGGCATTGGCTCCCAGCAGAGGTTAAATAACCATTTGTAGGAGACACAGTAGAGGTGATGAAGCCTGTTGAGGAGATAGTTGAACTAAATGGGTTCTTAGGTCCCTATGGAAAGAGCAGCATATATTAATTTGTTAAAGTGCTTAACTTCTTCCAAATCTACTTCTGTCATTCATGGGGAATCGTGAAGTAAGGCTCTGGGAGCTTCATGTGACCTCTCCGGCCTTCATGCTCATATTCACTTAGCATTCTTTAAGGGCTATTCACAAAAGCTGAAAGAGACCTCAGAGATCATTTAGTCTAACTTTTATTTTACAGGAGAGGAAACTGAGTCCCACAGAAGTTAAGTGATTTGTCCATGGTCGGTCACACCCAGTGGCAAAGGATTTGTACCCATACCTTCTTTCTCCTAGTCAACTGATCTGTGTCTTACCTTTTTCTCCTCTATTGGCATCTCTAAAGGCAGTAGCTAATTGTTTTATTTAATCAGATATCATCCTAGTTGTCTAGTGCCATGCTTTGCACACAGTAGATGCATAACAAATGAATGAATGTCGTGGAATGTAAAATGAGCCTTAGAAAGGAGGTCTAACCATACTCGGTGAATTTCTATTCATTCTTTAAAGCTGAAGTCATGGGACTCTCTGGGTAGCCTTCCCAGATCCCACCTTTGAGTGACACCTTTCCTCCTCAGATCTCACACAGTGCTTTGTTTATGGTCTCCCCATGGTTGCTCAATATTGCTGTTAATGTAGTCTCTTGTTAGCTTAACCATTCTTCTGAATTTTTTTTGTCTTCTCACTTTCATCATAGTGAGAAAGCACCAACCCTTAATATTGTTAGGACTGAGATGAAAACTTTCTCTGACCAGGGACCGAACCAAAGCAGACACTAATAATGCGTCTCCAGGTGCACAGAGAGAACTTTTCAAACTGACAGGCAAAAAAAGCACAGATGTGCTGTCTGCCATTGCCACATTCCTGTGGTCAGACTGAAGAAGCCACAGGCTTGTCTGAGAGTCCTGTCTTGGGATTTCAGCCTGCTAAAGGATTGGTCAGCAGAGAGGCTGTGAAGTAGTGTAGTATGAACAGTCCTGGATGGAGAGTCAGGAGACCTGGGTTCAAATCCTGACCTTGTTCCTATCTTTCTGTATTTCCTTAGTTTCCTCGACTAAGGAAGAAAATTCCTAAAGCCCTTTTTGGATCAAAATTTCTGCTTTAAGCTCCATTCTGGGGCTCACAGATTTAAAGATGGAAGGAATCTTTGAAGTTATCCAGTTCAACCTCCTCATTTTAGAAACTAAGGCCTAATAAGTAATGTTCCCAAGACCTCAGCTTCTTCATCTGTAAAATGATAATTTATAGGAGGAGCTGCTTCCAGCTCTACATCTATGATTCATGTACAATCACTAGAGAAGTGAAAGACCCTCCTATTTCCCTGGAAGAATTAATATTTGAAGCAGCTTTAAGAATAACAATGATACTAACTCTTTATATTTAGATAGTGCTTTGTGGTCATAAAATATGTTACCTCCCTGACATGATCCTCACAATAACCCCTTGAGGAAGGTGATGCCAATTTTATTGCACCCTTCCCCCCCATTTTGCAGATAAATCTGGAGCTCAAGGAAGTGGAGGCTAGAACAAAGTCACACCGCTGGTGAGTGCTTTAATCAGTCTGATCCTGGCTCATCAACTGTTGTCTGTCCTTTGTTCTTGATAGAGGACCATGACATCAGGGAGGTGATGACTTGCAAGTGAATTGGATTTAAGTGAGGCAGGGCTGTGCAAAGTTACCAGCCTCACTTTCTGCTCCAGAGCCATCTGGGTCCAATGATCGGGACAACTGGAGATGGCCCTGGATGTAGTGAGAGACCTTGATCTTGATTTGATTGAGGTAATGAGTGAATGTAAATAACAATTGTTTCTGTTTTGACCAGAAGCCCTGAGGTACTTCCTCTCCCAGATGGACTTTTTTTTTTTGGTTAGATAAAAGAGGTCATTTTCTGCCTCATTTCTTACCTATCCTTAATCATCACCTGTAAAATGGCTGTGATAATACTTAATTTGCCTTTCTCACCTGGGTGTTGTGAATCCAGGGCTCTGATGTTTTGCAAATAGGAGCTGTGGGCTGGACTGCTAAGGACCTAGCAAGTGACAAGCAGGCAGCTGTTTTGAGCTGGCAAGCTGAACTGCCAAGGTGAATCCTGAATTCAAAAAGAAACTCCATCTTGTAGATCTTTATATTTCCATTAGCATTACCGAGTACTGTGTTCAAATGAATTGATAGCAAATTCCTGTGACCTGGGAGGTTAGGCCTGAAACTTGCTGGTTGTTATTTTTTAAGTAAGTATTTATTAGGTACTTGTTTACTATGTAAAATGTAGACAAATATTGTCTAATGTGATCCTCACAACAACCCTAGTAGGTAGTTGCTATTATCATATCCATTTTATGGATGAAGAAGCTAAGGCAGTGGAAAGGTTAAATGACTTGCTCAGGACTACACAGCAAGCAAATGTCTGAGCACAGATTTGAACTCAGGGCTTCCTCACTCCAAGAAGAAGGCTCTATCCACTGTGCCCCACAGGTATTCCTGTTTCATTGTGCCTCACAGCTTTTCATGAAGGGAAACTATGTTAATTCTCTTTCTAGGTGCATGTATATAGAAGGGCAGATTTAGGATAATTGTAAAGCAAAACTTTCTAACAAAGCTACCTAAAATTGGAGGGGGATGTTTCTGGATGCAATGGGTTTTCCCTTTATTAGAGGTCTTTCAAGGGTTGAATGATGACTTGGAGATGTAGAAGGGACTTGTACTTATGTGTGCTTGTATTAGAGGTCCTTTTCAAGTCTGAAATTCCGTGGTATCATCTATACTTTTCCAGCTTCTCCCAGGAACTGGGGTTTTGAATCAACCCCGACATTCTCATTTCATTTTCCCTTCAGTTCTACCATCCATCATATGATGAGATCTAGACCTGAAATAGATCATAGAGGCCTCCTACTTCAATTCCCTCATTTTACTGGTGTGTTTACTGAAGCCTAGGGAGAAGTAAAGCCCGAGGTCACAGAGGGAATGTCAGAGGCAGCATTTGAACCCAGGATCTCCAAACTTCAGAGCAAGTGCTCTTTCTACTGTACGAAAGCATGGGTTCTGGGTTCTGAGAGAAAGGAAGGGAGGGAGGGAGGAAGGAAGAAAGGAAGAGAGGGAGGGAGGGAGGAAGGAAGGAAGAGCCTACAGGACCTGCCTTAGGATGATGAGCCCAGGGTTACACAGCTGATAAGTGTCTGGGACCCAATTAGAACTCGGGTCTTCCTAACTCCAGAGCCAGTGCTGTATTCAACTCACCACCTAGCAGTCTACTCAACTGGCTTCCCCACACCCTTGCTCACCTGAAGATCCCATTGAAGACTGAACTGACTGAGCCCCCATTTTTTTCCCAGTTATATAAATTACTGTGACCTGAGTCCCAGATATACACACGCACACACTTCTACCCCTTCGTCATTTCTATAGAAAAGAACGACTGAATTGTAAGTGCCTTCTTAGATGTTTCTTTGCTAAAAAGAAGAGTAATAGCCCCTGTAAAGTCCACAGCACTTTAAGGTTTACAAAGTATTTTTCTTACAATAGCCTCATGAGGTAAATAGTAAAGTGTAAAGTATCTGAGTTTTCCAAATGAGGAAACTGAGACTGAGAGATGTTAGGTGACTTTTATTTTTATTTTTTTAACATTTTTGCCTAATTAAAATTTTTGCCTAATTGTTCATAAAAACAAACTTTAGCATTTGTTTTTTTTAAAAAAATTTGAGTTCCAAATTCTTTTACTCAATTTCCTCTCTTCTGTCTGAGATGGTACGCAATTTGATATAGGTTATACATGTGCAATCATGCAAAATGTATTTCCATATTAGTTATCATGTAATAGACAACACAGACTTCTCCCCCTCCCCCCAAAAAACCCAATAAAAAATAAAGTAATTGTATGATTTCAGACTCTAAAAATCTGCATTCAGACTCTATAAATTCTTTCTTTGGAGTCCTTTGGAATTGCCTTGGATCATTGTATTACTAAGAATAGCTAAGTCATCCACAGTTGATCGTTCTACAGTATCGCTGTTGCTGTGTACAATGTTCTGGTTTTGCTCACTTCACTCCAAATCAATTTGTGTAGGTTTTTACAGTTTTTCCTGAAAGTATCCTGCTTGACATTTCTTACAGCACAATAGTACTCTATCACAATCCTATACCTCAACTTGTTTAGTCATTACTCAGTTGATGGTTATCCCTTCAATTTCCAATTCATTGCCACTACAAAAACAACTTCTATAAATATTTTTGTATAAATAGGCCCTTTTCCCTGCTACCCCTCGCTTAAAAAAAAAACTCTTTAGGATATAGACCTAGTAGTGGTACTGCTGGGTCAAAGGGTATGCATAATATTATAACCCTTTGGACTTAGTTCCAAAATTACTCTATAGAATGGTTGGATCAGTTCACAACTTCATTAACAGTACATTAATATCCTAATTTTCCCATATCCCCTCCAATATTATCATTTTCCTTTTCTGAGTTAAGTGACTTTTAAAAAAATCATACAGATAGTACATTTTGGAACCAGGATGCAAGCTTACATATTAACTATATTAGTGAAACCTCCTTGGGGTGACTTCTCTGACAACCCAGCCTGGCAATCTCTTCCTGTTTGTTAGCTTAATATCTGTATCTCTGTGTGTCTCTATATATTGATATCTAATTCAATCTACTTCTGTTTCTAAAGTCTTCCCATTCTAGCACTTTAAAACTCCCAATTACTTCCAGTGACATAGGTAATGCAAATATTATCATCTCTTCTGTTAACAGATGTTAACAGCTTCTGAAACTGTTAACAGAAACTGAAATTCAGAGGGTTAAAATTACTTGCCTACAGCTAGATTTGAATCCAAATCTCCTGACTCCCAAGTTCATGCTCTTTTCATGATACCAAGATACCTGAATAATTGCTGTCTGAAGTCCTTCCACCTCGAAAATTCTATAATTCTAATCAATCAGCAAATATTTTTTTTAAACTCTTACCATGTCCTGGGTGCTCAGCTAAGTGCTAGGGGTATAGAAATAATAGTAACACCATCCCTTCTCTCAAGGATCATACATGATACTGAAATAACCAAGAACTGTTGGGATTATAGAATTTTAGAACTGGCAGGGACTTTAACAATATCTGGCATTTTAAAAGAGCTTCCCAATTTATGTTTGTTGGACATATTTCAACAAACATTTCTTTTTTTTTGGTTATGTACATTTGATTTTATTATTTATTTATTTTTAGCTTTCAATACCGATTTCCACCAGATTTTTGAGTTCCAAATTTTCTCCCCATCTCTCCCCTTCCCCCACCCCATAACTATGCCTTGCATTCTGTTTATCCCTTCCTCCAATCTACCCTTCCTTCTATCACACTCCTCCCTTGCCTTATCCTCATCTTCTCTCTTTTCATGTAGGGCAAGATAGATTTCTACACCTCATTACCTGTATTTCTTATTTCTCAGTTGCATGCAAAAACAATTCTCAGTATTCGTTCCTAAAACTTTGAGTTCCAACTTCTCTCCCTTCCTCCCTCCCCACTGAGAAGGCAAGCAATTCAATGTAGGCTATACATATGTAGTTATGCAAAAGACTTCCATAATAGTCATCAACAAACATTTCTTCAGCAACTATTATGTTCAAAGCACCATTTTAAGGATGTCCTTAAGGAGCTAATGTTCTATGTGTTAATAATAAACAATAATAGCAATAATTCATATTTATATAATGCCTTAGTTTTGCAAGTCATTTTACATACATTATATAATTTATTTCTTATACTAATGTGATGATGTAAGTGATATTATTCATAGTTTGCAGAGAGCAAATTGAGATTGAGCGATATTAGTGACTAGCCCAGGGTCACACAATAGTATCTGAGTCCGGATTCCAAACCACAGCTTCCTCATTCTAAGTTCATCATTAGTGTCAACCATCCTCCCTCTTTCATTTGAACCCCACAACAACTCTGCTACAAGCTTATTGTCCCAAGGGAGACCTGGAGGAGGCAAATGATATGCTCAAATGGGGTAAATGTTAGAGCCAGAATTGGAAATCGAGTCTTCTAATTCCATCTCGAAACTCTTTGGGGGGTTACTGCTCTGTCTCCTCTGAGATAGACTAGCAACCGCTCATCACTTTAAGGTTTGGAAAGAGAATGAAAGGTCTGAATTTACACCAGTTGAATAACTTGTATGTGCTAACAGGGACTGTAATTAAGTATTGATTGTAGAGAAAGGTGGTGAGTAGAAGCCACCGAAGAGAGCTAGGGCTGCCTATTATATTAAAGATCCAATACAAACTCTTTTGGCATTTAAAGTGCTTCACAAACAGTCTCTAACCTACCTTTCCAGTTTTGTTATGTATTATCACTACTGGTCCCACGGAGCAAGCAGAAAAGCCTATTCTCTCAATAAGAACAATCAATAGACTTGGAGATGGAGCAGCACTGCCTGATGCCACCAAGAAGTGCTATGGGCCTTTTCCTTTCCTTACTCAACCCTTAGTGTCCTGTTGCCCAGTTGTCCACTGTTGGATGCTGGCACCAAACCTCACTTGGCATGCTACTGTCTCTTCAGTACCCTAAGTACTGCCTGACCTTTCCAGCTGCTATGATTAAATAAAAACAAGAAACTTCTAATCAGAAGGTGCTCCTTGGGAGGAGGGACTGTCTCATATTTCTACTTGTATTTCCAGTACTTAGCATAGTGCTTGGTAATAGTAGATGCTTTTCTATTTCATTAAAACTCTTTACATACTCTACAATCTGGTCAAACTGGCTTTCTTGCTATCCATCACACATCTCCTATTACTATGCCCTTGTCCAAGCTGTCTCTCTTGCTTGGACTTCATTCCCTCCTCATCTCTGCCTTTTAGAATCTCTAGTTTCCTTCAAAATTCAATTCTAGCAGCACCTTCTATATGAAGCCTTTCCTGATCTCCAAATCTACTAGTGCAAAGTTATCTTGTTTTGGGATGTGTGTGTGTGTGTGTGTGTGTGTGTGTGTGTGTCCGTATGTCTGTACATATATATGTAGTTTTTTAAAATTTTATTTTTAGTTCCAAATTTTCTCCTTTCCTCATCCCCTCCCTACCCCCTGAGAAGGCAAAGAATATAATACTCATTATACATATTAAATCATGCAAAATATATTTCCATATTAGCCATATTCCCCTCCCCCGCAAAAGAAAGAGAACAAAATATGCTTTAATCTGCACTTGGAACCCTTTAGTTCTCTGTCTGGAGGTGGATAGAGTTTTTATCTTTAGTCCTTTGGAAGTGTGGTGGGCATTAAATACAATGATCAGAGTTACTAAATTTACAGTACTGCTGTTACTGTGTAAATTCTCCTGGTTCTGCTAACTTCCCTTTGCATCAGTTCAGACAAATATTCTCCTCCCCTTAATCATTTTCTGAAACCACCCTCCTCATCATTGCTTAAAACATAATACTATTCCATAACATTCATATGTCATAACTTATTCAGCCATTTTCCAATTGATGGGTATGCCTTCAGTTTCTAATTCTTTGCCACCACAAAAAGAATTGTTATAAATATTTTTATACATAGGAGTCCTTTTCCTTTTATCTCTTTGGAGTATAGACCCAACAGCAATATTGTTGGGTCAGAGTATGAACACTTTTATAGCTTTTTGGAAATGGTTTCAAATTGCTCTCTAGAATGGTTGGATTAGTTCACAGTTCCACCAACAATGTATTAGTGTATCTGTTTTCCTACATCCCTTCTAGCATTTGTCATTTTCCTTTTGATTCAAAGTTGTTTTAATGTGCATTTCTCTAATTATTAGTGATTTAGGGCATTTTTTCCTATATGAGTATAGCCTTTGGTCGTCTGGTTTGCACAGTGGATAAAGTGGATGGATGCCAGACCGGAAGACAGGAAGACTCATCTTCTTCAGCTCTATTTGGCCTCAGCCACTTAACCAGCTGAGTTACCCCAGACAAGTCACTTAATCCTGTTGGCCTCAGTTTCCTCATCTTAGACTTAACTAGAGAAGGAAATGGTGAACTACTCCAGTATCTTTGCCAAGAAAACCCCAAATAGGTTCACAAAGAGTCAGACACAACTGAAAAATGACTGAACAAAATTGATAGCTTTGATTTCTTCCTCTGAAAACCTTCTGTTCATATCCCTTGACCATTCATCAATTGGGGATAAGTATTTTGTAAATGTAATGAGGGATGGGACAGGTCAGTGAGGGCTTGTAGTTCTTAGAGTATGTGCGAAATATTCTGTCATCAGTTCAGTGATGCTTTGGTGAGCCTGCTTTTGGAAATGCATGATGAGAGCACTCTTCCTCTCTCTGCTTCAGAGGGACAAGGTTTCCTCTCTTTCCTGTTGACTCTGAGTAGTGAGAAAAAATGTTCTAATTGTCTGCTGAACTGGAACAAAATTCATGCAAAAGGCTTGAACAGACAAATTCTCTCTTTCTCACCCTGATATTGAGAGAGGTGATAACCTCTGGGAGCCTTCAGCATGGAAGAAAGGTGGTGGCTGGCACTCTTCTCTCCCAGGCTGGCTTCACATGGCCACAAATGTGCCTCAGTCACCATTGTGTTTATTTCTGTATCTTGGGTGAGTATCAAAGACAGAGCAAGTCAAGTTACAACCTTATGAAATCTGAAAGATCAGAAGAACCACCAGAAGTCCAGCAACTAGAGTCCATGGCAGTCTGAAGCCCTAGCAAGTGAGACTGATAAGGAACCAACCCCAAGGAGTGATCTATCTGTCCCAGTCCAACATCCAACTGACCCAGAAGTTGAGTCACGTTGAGCTATAAGTAAAGGAGCAAAGTGCTACATTGGCTATGCCATACATAGTAGACCCAAGATGGTGAAGGAAAGCCATTTTAGAGCTGATTGTGCTTTACTTATCGCTATACCTTCTCAGTGAATATTTCTTTGTAAAAGCTAATTGATATTGGGAAGATATTAACTAACCATCTATATTGGGGAGAACACACCTGATAGGGCTCATGAGTGACTGTCTTAGAAGCTCCCCTGCCCCAGCTTCTTGAGGTTACCCCTAGAACCCTAAAGAGAGCCCTCTATGGTTTGGGGACTCAACCTGCTAATCTGAGTGTCATTTGGGAGAGAGTCCCAGAGCCCAGGAGCTATATATACGTATGTTTATATATGTACCTATTTCTACCTCAATAGAATATAAACTCCTTGAGAAAAGGGGCTATCTTTTTTTTGTCTTTATAACCCCAGATTGATATAGCGTCCCTGGCACACAGAGGTGCTTAGTGTATGCTCAATGATGGATTGATTATTGAATGGAAGGATACGAGGCAGAGGACTGTCAAAAAGGAAGGGAGACACTTAGTGAGAACAGTTCTAGTTAGGGGAGGGAATATTGTGGAGTGTAAAGAGCACTGAACTCTCTGGTCCTTTGACCTGACGAGGATTTAATTCCCAGATTGTCTTCTATAATCTAGTAAACCTTGGTCGAATCACTTCACCTCTTGAACCTCAGTTTCTTCATCTGTAAAAATTGGGGGGAAGGGGAATCTAAATGATCTCCAAGGGTACTTCCAGTTCTACGTCCCATAATCCTTACACTACATTTGAGCCAATCATGACCTATATGATCATTTACTTCCCTTCTTTGAACCTTGGTTTCCCCATCTATGAAATGGAGATAAGAATGCATGCACTACCTACTTTACAGCGTTATTTTGAGGCAATTATCTTGTGAATTATAAAGGACCATAGAAACTCAAGTTATTTCTTTTATTACTGTACTTACTAGCCATCACCTTGGGCAACTCACTTTTCTGACCCTTCACCTCCTCATTAAAGTGGGCAAAATAATCTTTATACACTTTACCTTAGAAGATTATTGTGAAGAAAGGGTTTCATAAACCTTGAAGTATCAATGAAATGTAAATTCATAGAAGCATTGAGTCAGAGCTGGAAGTCTTCTGGTTCAATCACTTGCCTAAAGCCACCAGGTTGCAGTAGTTGTAACAATCCTGATGACAATGATGATAAAGGTAACAATTATATAACACTTTAAATGTCAAAAGTTGAAATTGACCAAGTTTTATTCATTTGAGCTTCACAAAAACCATATGGAGATAGACTTTTTACAGCTGAGACAAACTGTAAGGCCAAATGACTTGCTTAAGGTCATCCAGATAGTAAGGAGCAGAGCTGGGATTTTCATCTAATTCTCTGCCTCTAGATACATCACTCTTTCCACTACATCTCAGACAAGTGTTCTGTAAATCTAAATGCATGATGGTAATGGATTTTTTGTTATAATTATTTATCACCATTATTTATTTATTTTTAAATATTTATTTTATTTTTTAAAATTTATTAATACATTAATAATTAATTTATTAATTAATAAAAGCTTATTAGTATTTTCTACCTATGTGACCCTGAGCAAGTCACGTCACCTTCCTTCTCTGAACCCATTTTCTTGTCTAGAAAAGGAAAATAATAGCAGTTGTATTATCTACTTTATCAGGTTGTTTTGAGGAAAGTGGCATTTTTTTACCCTCTCTTTCACCCTCTTCTGGATATTCTTTTCTATTTAGGTTTTTGTGACACTCCTCTCTCTGGTGTCTCCTCCTACCTTTCTGACCACTCACCAGCCTCCTTTGGCCGATCTTCTTCCAGGTCATGCCCACTAATAGCAGCTTGTTCTGGGCTCTCTTCTCTTCTCCCCCTATTACACCATTTCACTTGACCTCATCTGCTCCCATGGTTTAAATTATTATGTCTATACAGATGACTCTCTGACCTACTTATTCAGCTCTAACTTCTCTTCTGACTTTGGGTCTCTGACTACTTTTCAGACTTCTTGAACTGGATGTCTCCCATAGACATCTTAAACCCATGTCCAAACTAAACTCTTGATCTTTTCCTCAAAACCTCCTTTCTTCTGACTTTTATTACTGCTGAGGTACCACCATCCTCCAGTCACTTTCACTTACAGCCTTAGTATCATCCTCAGCTGCTCACGCTCTTTCACCCCTTACATCCAATCAATAGTCAAGTCTTGTATTTTCTACCTTCCTAGGTACTTTCTACCTACATTTCTCTTTTATGCCCACTTCTCTCTTCTGATGGTGCCAGCACCCTCACCCCCTCTTGACTATGGCAGTTACCTAGAGGTTGGTCTCCTTGCCTCATCTTTCTCGACTCCAATCTATCTTCCACTCAGCTATCAAAGTTATCTTTCTAAAATTCAGGTCTGGCCAACTTTCTGGCCTCCTACCCCCATTCAATAAACTCCCTAGCTCCCCGTTACCTCCAGGATGAAGTATAAAATCCTCTGACTTTCAAAGCCCTTCATAGCTTGACCCCTTCCTACCTTTCTGGTATTCGTATCACACCTTACTCTCCCCTCCATGAACTCCTCGATCCAGTGACTCTGACCTCCTGGCTGCTCCCCTAACATGATATTGTCTCCTGACAGGACATTTTCCTTGGACTTCCCTTTCTCATCTCTGTCTCCTGACTTTTCTGGCTTCCTTCAAGTCTCTGCTAAAGACCCACCTTTTGCAAGAATCCTTTCTCAGTCCTCCTTAATCTTGGTGCCTTTCCCTCTGAGTCTTCCCCGGATTTATCCTACATATAACATGTTTGTACATGGGGTTTGCAGGTCCTCCCCTGGCAGGCATCATCCCACTCCCCATCAGACTATGAGCTCCCCAAGGATAGGGACTATTTTTGCCTTCGTATCCTCCAGTATTCCCCATGGTGCTTGGCACATAGGAGGTGCTTAATAAATGCTAACCGACTGAAAGTGCTTTATAAGTTGTAAAGTACCACTGAAATGGGACTAGTGCTACTTTTTTTTTTCTCCCATTTTTATTTCCATACACATTTCCTATTTCTTTTCACCTTGGCTTTTCCTAGGGCGACATCTTGTGGCCAATTTTGTAAATGACAAGAGAGGGAAGGAAGTATTGGAAAATTTCTATCAGAAATTCTCTGAGGTGGAATTTGGGGAGACCTCCTCCTTGGGAAGTGATATTCTCAGCCAGTAGCCACAAATATGGAGAATACGTAAGAATAAAAATGGAAGTTGTTCTAGAAAGAGGAGGTTTCTGTTCAATATAAAGAAAAACTTGGTTCTAGCAATCGGAATAGTCAAATTGGAATGGACCTCCTGGGAGGAAAGGAGTGTAATGATAGTTTCCACGGCACCTGTAAGCTTTACAGTGCACTTCCCTCACAATAGCTTAGCTGCATGGTAGGCAGAGTAGAATAGAGCTATCATTACCCCTATTTTGCTGAGGAAACTGAAGCCTGGAGAGGGAAAATGATTTACCCAAGGTCACACTGTCATTAAATGTCAGCCTTGAATTGAGTCCTCTCAACTTCCTGACTCCAGACCAATGCTCCTTACATTATACCAGGAGCTCTCCCTCCCTGGAGGTTTTAAATTGAAAACCAGATGGTCGTTTGTCTGAGGTTGGAGGAGGGATTCCTGCTCAGGTTTAGTGAGGGCTAGATGCCCTTTGATGTTCTTCCAGTTCCATAGTAGTCTAGAAGAAATGGACCAAGGGCCATATTTTTTCTCCTTTTGAGTTGCCTGTCTGTATCATGAACATATGTCTTTTCCTAACCACCCTAAAGTTAACCCAGATTTTCAAATGAGTTTTCTGGCATTTTGCAGAGATGCACCAACTTCCTCCCTATTTCATTCTATCTTTATTATTTGGGTTATTATTGTGGCCTATATGCTTATGCTATTGTTTTCTTCCCTGTTTTTCTCCCTCCCTCCCTCCCTCCTTCCTTCCTTCCTTCTTTCTTTCCTTCCCTTTCTCCTGCCTGCCTTTCAATCTTCTTTTCTTTCTATCTCCTTTTCTCCCTTCCTCTTTCCCTTTCTCTTCCTCCCTTTCTCCATCTCTCCTTTCTTCCCTCCTTCCTTTTCCCCTGCCTTTCAACTTCCTTTTCTCCTTCACTCTCTCCCTTCTTTTTTCCTCTTTCCTTTTCTTCCTCCCTCTCTCCCTTCCTCCTTCCCTTTCTTTTCCTTCTTTTTTCCTTCCTCCTTCCTTTCTTCCTTTCCCCCACTCTCTTCCACCTTTCTCTTCTCTCTCCCTCTCCCTTCAAAAACATGAGTAAGTAACCCCATTGGATATAGAGTATATAGTACTCTGCCATAGTATTCCCTGCTTCTCTAACAAGAGGAAGAAAGCATATTACATTCTCCATTATCTAGGATTATTACTAGTTTTTCAGTTATTCATAATTTAGCTTCCTTTTAGTGATCTGTTTGTTTGCATTGTTGTAATCATTTTACATTTCTTTTTTTGATGCTTATTTTACTCTGCAGCAGTATGAGCAGGTCTTCCCATGTGACCCTGAATTCCTTTTATTCTTAATTTTTACTGCACAATTATATCCCAATATATTCAGTTTAATCCAATCATTCTGAATTCATAGACTTTCAACAAAATGAACACTCAATTTTTTTTCACTGCCTATTCCTCTGGTTGTGGCCTTATTGGGCAGGTCCAGGGTCTTCAACATATTATTTATTCAATAAAAAAATGATAGTCATTCCCATTTGTATAGCAATACAGTTTACAAATTGCTTTCCTCAAAACATATCTGTGAAATGGGCAGTGGATTTTTATTTTCATTTTGCAAATGACACAGACAAGGCAAGTAACTTACCTATGGTCACACAGACAGTAAATGACAGTACTTGAACACAAGTCCTCTGGCTCTTAAGAGTCAGGTCCTTTCTACTGTATCCCACTGCTTTAGATAGACCACCTCTATGATGGCTAGCATTATTATTTCATTTTACAGGTCATAGAAATTATAGGCTTTAGAACTAAAAGGAAATATGTTTAACATGATTTGTACAAAATATGTTTAACATAATTGTACATGGATAACCTATATCAGATTACTGGCTATCTTGGGGAGGGGGGAGGAAGGTAGGGATGGAGAAAAATTTGAATTCAAAATCTTATAAAATTGAATGTTAATAACTATCTTTACATGTAATTGGAAAAAATACCATTAAAAGTTTTTTAAAAAGCTAAAAGGGAATATTTGAGGGCATTTATTTCAATCTGTTCATTTTTTAAAAAGTTTTGTTTTAATCAGCCAAGATCTGCCTTTTTACTCACCTACTTTAAACCTTTAATTGAGAATTTAAAAAAAAGTAAAACTCATTACAAACAAAATATTACAAGCAAAAATAAATTTCCACATTGGCCACATTCAAAGAAATATTTGTCTCATTCTGTGTTGTGAGACTTTCATCTCTGTAACAGGAGGTGAGTAGTATGTTTCATCATTAGTTCTCTGGAATTCTGGTTGATAAAAAGTTCAGTATGACAGTATTCCATCACATTTATAATTTGTTTATCCATTCCTCAACTTATGGATACTCCCTCAAATTTTCATTCTTTACCACCTCAAAAAGAGCTATAAACATTTATATATCTCTTTAGAGTTTGTTTTTCTTAGGACTAATTTCTCCCTTACCATATGCTTTAATTTTCCCTCTTCTCCCCTTTCCTTTTTATTTCCCTGCTGAGTGAAATATATTTCTTTGCCCAAAAGTGTGTGTGTGTGTGTGTAGTCTTTTTTTGATCAGTTCAAATGAGAATTTCAAGGGTCTGCCTGTTTACAACTTACTACTTTTTGTATAGAGGTCTACTTGTACTCACTGGTTGTGTAAAGCAATTTTCCCTAACCTTCCTTTCCTTATCCCCAAGTATTTTCCATTCTTTTCTTAAGATCAAAACATAGCAGAACCACGCCTGGGCCTTGTCTAATTGAACTCTCTGTAGTGAACTCTGATGGTAATAGGATTTGGAGGGGACGCATGTATCATTTCCTCATGTTGAATGTAAGCAGTTTTATCTTTCTTAGTCCTTTTGTCTTCATTCATGTTAACTTTTTTATGTTTCTCTTCACTTGGGTATTTGAACTTCAAAATGTTTCTGTAACTCTGGTCTTTTCTTCAGGAATGCTTGGAAGTCCTCTGTTTTATTAAATGCCCATTTCTCCCCTCACCCCCAAGCATTATACTATTTTGCTGGATAAGTTATTTTTGGCTGTAAGCCTATATCCTTTACCTTCTGCGATATCAAAGTTTAAATCTGCCATTCCTTTATGTTGTGACTGCTAATTGTGTATGATCCTGATAGTGGTTCCTTAGTATTTGAATTATTTTTTTTCTCTAACTGCTTGCAGTATTTTTCTTTGACCTGGAAAATCTGGATTTTCACTATGATCCTCCTGGGAGTTTTCATTTTGGGATTTCTTTCAGAAGGTGATTAGTGACTTTTTTCTACTTTGCCCTTTGTAACTCGGATGGGCTGGTCACATTGAATGCCAAATGTATGCTTGCCAAAAACACTATTTTATGGAGAACTCATTCATACAGGGTAAGTGATCATATGGTGATCAGAAAAAGTGATACAAGGACATTCTCAAGGTCTCTCTTAAGAACTTTGGAATTGATTGTGTGACACGGGAGACACTGGCACAGGACTGCCTAGCATGACATGCCTTCATCAGAGAAGGTGCTGTGTTCAATAAGCAAAGCAGAATTGAAGTAGCTCTAATGTGAGATATGCAAATTTAGAGAATCTACCTGTATGATAATTTAAATGGGAAAATCTTTCCCATTCATTAATAGGCTTATGTGACCTGCTTGAATCATATGTGGTGGGAGGAGCTTGCTAAATGGGTAGAACAGAAAGAGGAGGAGCTAGACCAGAACTGAGAGGTTGTTCAGACTAGACAGAACTGAGGGAAACAGAGACAAGTAGGCAACTGGCTATCGTGAGTGAGTGAGTGAGAGAGCTTGTTTGTGATTTGTTTAAGGGAGCTAGTTTGTGGGAATCCTAACAGAGGGAAGGCTTGGGGATGGTGTTGCCCTCTACATTGCTATTGTGTATAGATTTCTTTGCTGCTGTGATGGATTTGGCTTTCTGGTGGTTGAATAAATGTTTTGGTTCTGTCTTCTATGTGGAGAGTCTGTTGTATTTCAAGATTCAGAATTGCACCAGGATATTCATGTCTGGCATAGGCACTGTGAATATTATGTTGGTGCTACATCATCCCAAATGTTCACATGGACTATTTGTGGTAGAACATTACTAGCTCATATAGGTCTGATTAGCCACAGCCAGACAAACTGTAACTTGACTCTAACACAGTGATGTCATTTTGGTCCTCTTCAAGAACAAAGGACAATAACCAACCAAGCAACTTTGCCCTCTGGTTCTAAGAGATCTGTGCAGTTTTCTTTTCATATTTCTTGAAATAGGATGTTTAGGTTCTTTTGTTTGGCTATGATTTTTGTGGAGGCCAATAATTCCTAAATTTTTCTTGAACTCAGTTATTTTTGCCATGGCATATCTTATATTTTCTTCTATATTTTCAGCTTTCTAACTTTAATTTTCTTTTCTTTTTTTGCCTCATGAAGTCATTGACTTCTAGTTGGTCGATTCTAATTTTTAGGAAGTTTGTTGTTTGTGTAAGGTTTTAAGCCTCTTATGTCAACCTGATGATTTCCTTTCTACTTCCTTCTTCCATAGCTCTCATTTCTTTTCCATTTACCCCCTTAAGTGTTCTCATTCTATTTGTAAAAAAATTGAAAAACTCTCTTTAAAACTTTAGTTTCTTTCTTGCATGAATTCTAGTTGAGCACATACTGTGTTTTTCTCTGAGATTTTGCCTGTAGATATTTTGGAATCATTCTTTTCTGCATTTATTTCTTGGGCATTCTGCCATAATAGTTAGTTATGGTGGGATCCTTTTGTTTGCCCATTCTTCCAGTATAATTTCTAATGCTGGATTAGATGTTAGGGATGGACTCTGCCATCTGGAGGAAGGCTCTGGGCTGGTCCTGCTTGCTGCTTTCTTGGGTTATTGAATATCGACCCACAGGCTGGGGAAATGTAAGTGTTCAGTGCCCCCAAAGTGGTCTGATTTGGGGCAAAATCTGTTTGCTGCCCCTTTGGTCTGAGCTTACAGATTTCTGGTTTGGGTTTGGATCTGAGCAACAATAGATTACTTTTAGATGCTGTAGCACCAAAGCAATATTCACAACACCTATAGCAGCCATGAATATGCCAGTAAAATTCTGTATTGTGAAATACAACAGACTCTCCACATGGAAGAAAGAACCAAAACATTTAGACACTAGAAAGCCAAATCCCAACACCAGAAAGCTAAATCCATCATAGTAACAAAGAAATCTATGCACAATAACAATGCAGAGGATAATACCATTCCCAAGTCTTCCCTCTGTTAGGCTTCCCAAAAACCAGCTCCCTTAAACAAATCACAGACGTGCTCCCTTTAACAATTTACAAACAAACTCTTTCACTCATGCTAGCCAGATGCCTGTTTTTCTCCCTTTCTCTCAGTTCTGACTGCTCTGACCAATTTCCTCTCAGCTCTGCTCTAGCTCTGCCTCTTTCTCTTCCATCCACTCAGCAAGCTCTTCCCACCATGTGACTCAGGCAGGTCATATGGGCCTATTAATGAATGGGAAAGATCTTCTCATTTTAATTACCATTACAGATGCAACCTTTATCTGCCAGCTGGAAAGATCTATTGTTCAGAGTTACAGAACTGTACATTCCCTTTTGGTCTGAGATTCCTGCCTTGGATATTCCTTTGAAGGCTGGGCTAGATAGTAGAGGTAAAACCCTACTTTGAGCTTAAAGTCTGAGTTACATCACTGATGTTTGCTTTTGATCTTTCTCCTTTTTAATTCCATATATAGTCCAAAGCTTCCTCTTGTTGGGAGCTGGATATTATGTCTTTGTGCAAGTCCACTTCTTACTCTGCCCTGGATCTGTGACTTGGAACTGGGTAGTGGGTGACCAAACTGCCAGTTGGCACCTTTCCCTGTTACAGTGCTCTGGTATGGTTGTGGGAGGGCCCCAATATGAATCTGAGATCTCCTTTTGTCCTGTTGTACAGACTTTCCCTGGGAGCTACAATGCTCCACCCAACCAATTCATTTTGGAAATGGGGAAACCATGTCTCAGAAAGTGGAAGAGGCTTGCCTGTTGCTACACAGCTAATAAATGTCAGAGCTGGCATTCACACTCAGATTTCTTGATTCCAAGCCCAGTACCCTTTCTACTATATTAAACTGATTTGGACTGGGAAGGGATGGAGAACTTTAAGGCCTATTACACAAGATGACCTCTGAGGATCATAGTTTATTTTTTCAGGAGTAGTGGTAGGGTGTGAGGTTATTGTCATTGCTAACATTATTGTTAACAATTGTTAATCTCATTTGAAGAACATTTTCAATTAATTTAACAAGTAACTCTTCAGTACATTTGTCAATGACATGAAAAGCTACTCTCTCTCTATCCCTTCCGCCCTCCCTCCCTCTTTCTGTCTCTTTCTCTCCCTCTTCTGCCATCCCTTTCTGTTTCTCCCTCCCTTCCTCCCTCTCTCCCTCTTTCTCTCCCTTTCCTTCCATTCCTTTCCTTTCTATCCCTTCCTCCCTCTCTCCCTCTTTCTCTCTCTTTCTTTTCCTCTCCTGCCATCCCTTTCTCTCTCTCGCTCCCTTGCTCCCTCCCTTTTTCTGTCTCTCCCCTACCTGTCTCTGACCCTCTATTGCTGTGTCTCTGAATTCCTCTGCCTCTCTCTCTATCCCTTCCTCCCTTCCTCCCTCTTTCCCATTTTCTATCTCTCTCCCTCTCCTTCCTTTCCTTTCTTTTTCTCCCTCCCTTCCTCCCTCCCTTTTTCTGTCTCTCCCCTGCCTTTTTCTCTGACTCTATTGCTATGTCTCTGAATTCCTCTGTCTGTCTCTCTCTGTCCCCCTCTCTTTGTCTCCTTGGGGTTAGGAGACCCGATTTTGAACTCTGATTCTGATAGTCATTATTTATGTTTATTTGTTCGTGGCGCTCATCTTCTCTGGGCCTCAATTTCTCTATCAGTCAAATGAAGGGGTTGGAATAGGTGACTTTGAAGGTTGCTTCCAGCTCTAAAATGGCAATAAAGAGATGAGTTTGAATCCTGGCTCTGACACTAACTTTGTGATTTTGAACTCCTTACTTTTCCTTTTCTCCCCCTAATGAATATATATATATATACATATATATATATATGTATATATATATATATACATATATATATTTAAAAAGTATTTTTTCCAATTACATGTCAAGACAAATTTTAACATTCATTTAAAAAAATTTTGACATCCAAATTTTCTTCCTCCTTCATTTCCCCCCCCCATAAGATAGTAAGCAGTTTGATATAGGTTATATTTGTGCAGTCATGCATATTTTCACATTAGTCACTTTGTGAAAGAAGAAACAGACCAAGAGAAAAAACAATGTGAAAAAAATAAAGGAAATGAAAAACATATACTTCGGTATGCATTCAGGCTCCATTAGTTCTTTCTCTGGATATGGATAGCATTTTTCATCATGTATCCTTTGGAATTGTCTTGGATCCATTGTATTGTTGAGAGGAGCTGAGTCATTCATAGTTGATTACTGTACAATGTTGCTGTTACTGTGTATAATGTTCTCTTGGTTCTGTTTACTTCACTTTGCATCAATTCATGCATCCCTTTTCCTTTTTTGAGCCTTAATTGATATCACGTTCATTGCATCAAGTCCAAGAACATTGTAGAGTCTCTTAAATGAGAAATTCAGAAGAGCCTTACTCTGATGAATTTAACTATCTACACAGAGAAAACCAAATGGATGAAGAAAACCTATTGTCTAGGCTATAATATACAATTGGGCAGGTAACCCATAGAACTCATCCACCAGTATATATTTCTTGGCCATACATTGCAAATGGATAGGGAGTTACACCTAGAATTTAAAAGAAATGTGAGTTGAATTGCTTTTGGGGAAATCACAAATGATCCTAAGTTTTTCTCTGACAAAGACCCATTTTAAAAATTTTAAAAAGACACATTTGAAAAATATTGTATTGAGAATTGGCTTTGGAGCCAGTGAGACCTGGACTGAAGTCCCCCTTCAGACACATATTGGCTATGTGACTCTGGGTAAGTCAGTTCATGTCGCAATGCTCTGGGTAACTCTCTAAGACTTTAAATTGTAGGAAGAGGACAACCTGTGTTGATTGAAGGAGTTTTCCCATCTAGGAATTCTCTGAAATCACAAGTGATGCTATAGGGCAGTGAGTCATGGAACACGACATCCTCCAAAGAATTGATGTTGATAATCACTAAAATGGCAATGGAAAAGCACGTGGTCCATGTGCTCAGGCTGCAACATTTTATAAAAAAGGGATTATGTAGAAGATGCTGATGTCACAAAAGAAATGCATAAGAAAGGGGAAAAAGTATAGGTGATGGGTTAAGAGTTGGGGAGAACTAGTGGACAGCACTGGTGGTGGCATTGGAAGGTGAGAAAACATGAAAAGAAAGCAAGAAGGCCACTAGCATGTTGAGTGGGTCTTGTGTGATGAATTTATGGGAGGTGGTAGACAAGGGTCACAAAAAGATGAGGAGGCCAAGGTCAGCGGGGACAGGCATTACTGGAGGAAATAGCTGCATGAAGGAGATCCTAGATCAGGGTTGGAGAACTGTGGCCTTGGGGCCCTCTAGGTCCTCAAGTATGACCCTTTGACTGAACCCAAACTTCACAGAATAGCAGAAGGATTAGGGATTTGTTCTGTGAAGTTTGGATTCAGTCAAAGAGCTGTACTTGAGGACCTAGAGGGTCAAATGTGGCCTTGAGGCCTCAGGTTCCCCACCCCTGGATCTAGAGCCATTGAAGTTTTGTAATAAGATAAGGGATTAAGATCATCAGATTCTCTATCAAGCAGGATGTTTGCCAGGGGCGTGTTTTACAAACCTAAAAGTATTGGAGAGATGGGAACAGTTCTTATTTATTCTTTGTCTTTATTTTTAATTGTAGCAGAGAAGCTGAAGCTGGGGAGAAGGGACTTGAGAGATCACTTAGTTCACCCAGTTTCATTTCCCAAAGGTTATTCGAGGTTGAGAAAGGGGGAATGACTTGCCCAACCAAGGTCACACAGCAAGGGAGTGGCGCTCCCTCAAGAATCAGGGGATAGGAGGTGGTGCTGGGAACATGGGGTTGGCTGTGAGGGCCCTTCGCCAAGCCTTGGGGAAGCAAGCTGGAGAGATTCCCCCTGCGGAATATGAATGAAATTAGGAATTGGAGACAACAGATGAGCTGGCTGCCAGGTGACCGAGTTGTTGGGGGAGGGAGAATGAAAGAGGGGCGCTCGGTGGTGGCTGCCTCCGCTAAGGACTGCAGATTGAAACAGTGATGAAGATAAATGGAAACCCCTTTGGCAGAAAATCTGTGGATAATCAAGGCTGATACCTGTTCAGAGAGGCCTCCTGCCAGCCCTTGCTCAAGGAAACATTAGGATAAGACTTTGCAGTGAGAGCCACCTTGTTAGTGCTGAAACAAGGGGAAAAAATGAAAATCACCAGACTCTCATTAAAGAATAAAATGATACATGGTACTTTGGCAGAAATTGGCTGCTTCGGAGTGCCTCCCTTGCTCAGCAGGTCCATCATTTTCCCTTTCCTTTAAAATAAGACTTTAGGGGAAGCCTGTTACAAGAGACAGTGCCTTAAGAATAACATTATAGGAAGGGATACCTTCAAGGGGGAAGGGCCAGTGATGTTTGTGAAGATGGGCATGGTCCAAATAGGGCAAGAGGCTGAACAAGAGAAGATGGGGTCTAGGATGGCTCTGAGTACAGGGCAATGAATCTGGGGAAAGGAACAGGGCCAAACAGAACAGGAAGCAAGGGTCAATGGGCTGGTCTTAGTCCCTGGTAAATGGAATCTGGTATCATGTTACATAGGTTTCATAGAATTAAGGTGAGGAGTTGGTCATAATGGCCTTACTGCCATTAGACCTTGGCTGTCACCTGTTCTTGGAATCCCCAATCCTACTTCTCCACTTGAAAATTCCTGCTCATCCTTGAAAGTTCAATTCAACAGTCATGAAAACTTCCCTGATTCCCTTTATTTTTCTACCAGTAACCACCTTTCCCCTCAGATCTCATACAGCACAGACTTGGCCTCTCTAACGCATCTCTCATGTGATCTTGTGTATTGTAGTTATTTATCTGGGTATCTTATACCTTTGGGCAACTAGGTTACACAGTAGATAGAGTTCCAGGCCTGAAATCAGGAAGACTCATCTTAAAAAGTTCAAATCAGGCCTCAGATATTTATTATCTGTGTTACCCTGGGCAAGTCACTTAACCTGTTTGCCTCAGTTTCCCCATCTGTAAAATGAACTGTAGAAGAAAATGGCAAATTACTCATTATTTTTGCCAAGAAAATTACAAAGGGGTTTACAGAGAACCAGACATGACTGAAATGACTAAACAACAATAACAACTTAGACCTTCACTACATTGTGGGTTCCATGAGGGTGAGAACTGTGTCTTATGGACTAATAAATGTTTAAACTTTGAATTTCTTTTGTCCATCTGAATTTTGTATTTCTTCCATTTTTCCTGACTTTACTCACAGCAGATTTCTTAATCAATAGTTGTTGAATTGAGTTGAAATTGAGAGAGGGATCTACATGATCTCTGAGGTGCCTTTCAGCTTTAAGTTCTGTGAGCTCATGGAAAATCTTTATGTGGCTACTGCATCCCACCCATGCCAACTTAAAGATGGTCAGCTTGAAAAAATGTGAAGAGATACCATTTGGAAGCCTGTGGGATGTCTAGATGAGTTCTAGAAAAGGCAACTCTAATACTTCTATCCCTCTCCCCCATTCACAAACTAGAAGGCTGCAAGCCCAAGCAAAGTGGGATTTTTGTTGTTTTCTTTTTGGAGTTCAGTTTCCCAGGCTTATTGAAAATATCTGAAGGCTCAATCTCCTTTGAATCCTGGTAATTCACAGCTATGAGTTGTAATGCCTTCTGGCTTTGAATGTATTAGTTGAAAACTATATATACTGGGAGGTTGGTATTTTACTTTGGGGCTTAGCTTATGAGAAGGACCGTTTGATTCCCTGGTCGAGACTCTGAGTAGCCATATGTTCAGACCCCTCAACTGCTCACATGCGAAGGCTCTCTCAATCCAGTGGCGTATGTAAAGTGTGTAGCAATATTACTTTGATTCAGGCAGTCACAGTCCTGTCTGTTGGTCTTTATGCTAATTTCTCTGCTTATATGTTCTCTATTGTTCAGGGTGTTGACTTTTTCCCTGAACTAGTGAAATAAGATCGCTGACCTCTTAAGAACTGCTTTCCTTTAAGAAAAACAGATCCAAGGACCTGTGCTAGCAGGTCATCTTGGGTGTGCTAGGGTGCTTACTCTTACAAAGGTTGGTCCTAAAAACATCTACATTGTTTTGTTGAGCAGTCCATTTGCTGGTTAAAACCTACTTCCATTTTGGAGTAAGAATATCCCATATTTGTGTAGCCTTTATAGATTACAAAGCACAGGGCAGTCCTGGGAGGGCACCATCCCCCATCCTAGATTCCTTTGTCTCCTTATCCTTATGATATTCATGCCCTAAATGTTGTCAAGTCTATATCACCTCTACTATCTACCTTTTTGCTCCTGAGCCTCTAGAGGAAGAGATTTATTAGAAGGACCAGAATTTAAGAATACCTTGTAGAGCCAAGCTGTCAACTGATGTAGTACATTTGCATATACCAGCAATAGAAAGAGAAGAAATTTTTTATTTCAAATGAAATTTGTAATATCTGCTTGTAATTATTGATATTTAAAATGCACTTGAACAGATGGGAGAAGTTATAGTAAATTGTATAAAAATAATAAATTATTAAAGAATTATTGTTAATTGATACAATTGACACACTTGACTCCTTTATTTTCTGTGCCACCTAGGTCCACTCTAAGTTCATGCTATCTAATATCAACTAGGACACTTATGCACTCTTAGTCAAGTTGTGAAATGATCCAACCATTCTGGAGAGCAATTTGGAACTACACCCAAAGGGTAATCAAGCTGTGCATACCCTTTGACCAAACAATACCACTCCTAGATCTGTATCCCAATGAGATCAAAGAAAAAGGAAAAGGATCTACATGTACAAAAATATTTATAGCAGCTTTTTTGTGGTAGCAAAAAACTGGAAATCGAGAGGATGTTCATTAATTAGGGAATGACTGAACAAGTTGTGGCCTATGATTGTGATGGAATACTTTTGTGCTGTAAGAAATTATGATGGGAGTGGTTTCAGAAAAACATGGGAAGAATTATATGAACTGATGCAAAGTGAAGTGAGAAGAACCAAAGGTCATTGTGCACAGTAATGACAATGATATAATGACGACCAACTGCGAAAGACTTGGCTTCTCTGATCAATACAGTTATCCAAGATAATTCCAAAGAACTCATGATGAAAAAATACTATCCACTTCCAGAGAGAGAGAACTGATGAACTGAGTGCAAATTGAAGTATAGTTTTTTCACTTTCCTTTTCTTGTTTTTTTTAAGAAATATGACTAATAAGAAAATGTTTTGCATGATGTCACATGTATAATTGATATGATGCTGCTTGCCTTCTCAGTGGATGGGGAAAAGGGTGAGTGGGAAGGAGAGAATTTGGAACTTAAAATTTAAAAAGGGAAGAATGCCAAAAAATTTAAAAATCTGGTAACAAACAAAAAGAAGGAATATTAATAAATAATTTCAAAATAATTTGAGGAAGCAAGAAGTACGAATGACTTCCAGGAATCAGGAAAGGCTTCCTAGATGAAGTGGCTCATGAACTAAGCCTTGAGGAAAATTAAAGATACTAAGAGTTGGAAATGAGGAGAAAGTACGTCAAGCATGGGGAGAAGCAGGACATGAAATGTTGAGTTCAAGAAACAGCAAGGAGGTCAGTTTGGCTAAAAATATGGAAAGCCTGAAAGGAAGTAATAAAAAAATAGGTTTTGAAAAGCCAATAAGCCAAAGTGTGGAGGTCTTCAAATGCTAGAGTGAAGACTTCATCCGTCCTGAGCCCCTTCTTCCTCTCTGTTTCTCACCTCCAAACTTCTCTCCTTCTTTACCCGTCATCCTCCACTCTTCTGCTCCAGTCTCTGAGAAAGAGATGTCTCTTCTCCATCAAAGCTAACTCTTCCACTTTTACCCTTGATTTCCCCCCCCCCCATCTCCTGGAATTTATTCCATCATCCCTGTCTCTATGTCTGTATCTGCATTTTTCTCAGGTTCAAACTTTTCCTGTCTCTTGGCTCTTTCTCCACGACCTACAGATATACTCAGGTCACCCTTACTTAAAAAAACAAAACAAACTTTATTTGCCCTTACTTTTTTTCTTAAGCCTTTGTCTTTGATATCTCTTTTCTCTTCTAAACCTCTAGAAAGTCTGTTTTCCCTCCCTCTTAATTTCTCATCATTTATACACCTTATTTTCCATTACTCCTTTTCATGAGCTCAAAGTCCCAGTAAAACTGTAACACAAGTGGTTCCTCTAACTTGCTATATCATTTCTCACCTCCATGCATTTACACGAACTGGTCCCTGTGCCTGAAAAAGCACTTTCTCCCCATCATTGTCTTTCAGAATCATCATCTTCCTCTAAGACTCAGTGAAGTCTTCCCTGATTCCCCCAGCTGAAAGTATCCAACTCTTTGCCTCACTTCCTACTCTGTGTCATACTTATTTGTTTATATGTTCTATTTCCCTCCCTTCCTCACTTCCCTTGAGAGCAGGGACTGGTCATTTTCATGTTTGTATACTTCACACAAAGCTTGTCACATATGATGAATAATAAGTGTTTCTGGAATGTGTGTTGAATGAAGTAGGAAATGTAAATATTATTGTCCCAATTTTACAGATTAGAGCATTGACATTTGGAGAAATGAAGTGACTTGCTTGAGGGTACACAATTAACAGATGACAGCAAGAATTTGAACTGAGTTCTTTTGATTCCAAGGCCAAGATTTTTTCTAGTACACCAAGCCGTCTGCTAAAATTTATTGATCCCCAGGCTCAGTTTGAAGGTGGATAGACTGTGCATCTTCCACAAAATCTGGGCAAGGGGGATTTTAGGGACCATCTAGTTCAACCAGTACCTGAGGATGACTCCCTTCCACAACACTTTTGACAAGTAGTCATATAATCTATGCTTGAAGACCACCAGTGACGGGGAACTCATGACTTTATAAAATGTCTCATAACCTTTTTGTACAGTTCTGATTTTTGAGTATTTCTAACTGGATGTCCCATAGGCATTTCAAACTGAATATGTTACAAACAGAATTCGTTATCTTTCCTCCCAAATCCACAGCGCTTCCTGTCTTTCTTTTATCTGCCAAGGGTACCACCATATGATACAAGCACTTGGGTTCATGATTGTGAGATCTTCAACTCTTCCCTTTGCCTCCCTCTCTGTATCCAATCTGTTGCCAACTCTTGTAGATCCTACCTTCACCACTTCTCTTACTTCACTCTCCTCTCCATTTACATAACCATTGCTCTAGTTTGAACACCCATAACCTCTTGCCTAGAAGATTTCTGCAGCTTCCTCCTTGGACTCCTTTCCTTCAATCTCTCCTCTCTCTAATCCATTCTTCATAAAGCAGCATTGTTCCTAAAATGGAAGTCTATGTCACTCTCACTTAAGAAACTCCAGTAACTCCCTCTTGCCTCTGGGATCAAATACAGATTTCTTTGACAGAGCAATCAAACACAGCTTCACAATTTGGCTTCATTCTTTTTCTTTCCAGATTTTTTTTAAATTTTAAATTAAATTAAAATTTTAATTTAACATTAATCCCTTTCACACATTCTACATTTTGGCTAAATTGTCCACTTGAAGTTGACCTTCTGTGACATTCCCTTTCCCTTCTCTTTGCACAGACTGTTCCCTGGGCCTGGAATGTCTTCCTCCCCCCTCACCTCTACTTCTCAGAATCCCTACTTCCTTCCAAACTCAGTCAAAGCATCACTTCCTAGGTGAGGACTTCCCTGGTTTCCCCCACTCCCAGCTTCTAGTGCTTTCCTCTCTAGAAAATATCTTATATTTACTTTGTCTCTATTTCTTTTTACTTCTATGTGTACATGGTGTTCTTCTTTCCCCTCTAATTTTCCCTTCCACCAAGACTGAAAACTCCTTGAATACAGGAATTATTTAATTTTCAACTTTGTATGCCCAGTTCCTGGCATATCAACTTCATCATCGTCATCATCATCTTCATCCTCCTCCTCCTCCTCATTATAATAACAGCTAGTATTGATATGTAACTTTCAGGTTTGCAAAACTCTGTAATTTATGTTACCTCATTTGATCCTCATCATAACCCTGTGAGGTATTTAACAGGTTAGGAGCCTGTGGCTAAGTGACTTGCCCAAGGTCACCCAGCCAGGGAGTGTCTGAGGAAGGACTGGAACTTACATTCAAATTGCACAAAAGCAAATGATTTTTTGGTTGTTTTATTTGGATCTTTATTTTGAATTGAAATCTTCCTCTACAGCTTCTACCCACGATTCTGCATTTTTTCCTTTTGGGCTATGCAAAACAAATCTAATCCCTCTTCTATACGATAGTCCTATAGGTTCTCAAAGATGCCCATCATGTTTCTGCTAGGTCTTTACCAAGGGACCAGTGTCCATGTGTACAAGAAGCTGTCACATAGGGAGGGGAAGGAGGGAACTGTCAGTGTTCAAGGGGAGGGGACCAGGTTGGGTGTAGAGCAGGTTTTCTGGCTCTCAGGGGCCCACATGTTCTTGAAGCAGATGGGGCTGAGGGATATTTAGAAAATAGATAGTGAGATTCACTCCCAAAGTGAGACCATCAGAATAGACTCACTGGATCAAGACCTCTGGTCCATGATACAGAAATATTTGGTCTAGGCAAAGGCCTGATGCTCCTCTCTGGCATCTGCTCAAAAAATTCAAACATCCCTAGTTTCCCTTTACAGCCATTTATGAATCTGTCATCCAGGGTGGGGGCAGGGGAGGGAGGGAGATTGGAAATCACACCATTCAGGGACTGGTTGAAGGAAATGGGGATATTTATCCTGGAGAAGAGAAGGCCTAGGGGAAACATGGGTACTCTCTTTAAGCATCTGAAGAAATGTCATTGAGAAGAGGAATTAGGCTTATTCTGTTTTCCCCTCAAAGGACAAAACTAGAGGGATGGGTGGGACATTTTAATTCAATGTGAGGGAGGATTTCCTACCAAACACAGTTGCCCCAAAGTAGAGTGGGCTGCCTTGGGAAATGATGAATTTCCCATCTCTGGAGGCCTTTAAGGAGATGCCAGATAACCACTGTTGAGAGATAATGGCTAGGGGACCTTCATGCTCAGAAAGGGCTTGGGCTAGGTGGTCTCTGAGGTCCCTTCCAGCCCTAACATCTTCTAACATTTCATGTTCTGAGGTTCTAAGGTTGTATGTAATAATATTGTTAGTATCGCCCCCAACAGGGCTGTTGTGGGGAAAGTACTTTGTAATCTGTAAAGCATTGTAGGAATGGGGGCTGTTATTATGATTGCCAAGGTCCCTTTCAGCCCTAATGTTCGAGGGTTCGGCATTACTACATTTCCCATTCCTTCCCTCTGAGGGACAGGGGCCCCAGAAACAGGGTTTTCCCTCCCCCTATTGTTTCTAAAACATACAAATCATTCTGGGTCCAGCTCTTTATTTCATTAGATGAAATGTACATTTGAAAACAACAGAGGGTGAGGTTTAAAAGCAACATGCAATTTTTATTACGTCGATCTCCCAAATTGTCATTATTTTGGTCCCTGCGGTGTTATTGACCTTGATTCTCTCTCATTTGCATCCAACATTTTTCATCCTTTGGAATATGGTGTTTTGGGACCTTTCCATCATTAAGTGGATTTACAGCCATTTCCCTGTGTGTTTTCTCCAAGGGGTTCTGTTATGAGATGCACATTAAATCTCCATTAATACCTCATTATCCGACTGATAAGATTACCATGATAATGAGGCAGAAATTCTAATTGTTTCCCTTTTTATTGTGCCTTTCATTTAATCCTATACCTGGAATTCAGTCACAAGCTGGTGAGCACCAGACAGAATTCCAGTTGCGTTTTAAACCTGGGAAAGGAAGATTGGAGGATCATTGGTTTTTAGAGCAGGAAAAGGCCTTTGAGAACATGTAACTGGCACAGCATCATCTGAACTGATTGTGATTGCAAAAGGAAAAGACAAAAACATAATCTCCCCAGTTTGGATTTCTTTGCTCTGTGAAAAGTTTGTATGAGAAGACATAAGGGATCGACCTGTCCCTGAGGGCTTCTCCTGGTATAATAAAGGACACGAGTAGGAGATCTGGGTTCCAATGGAGGTTCTGACATTGGATGAGTGAGTCACTTTCTCTTTACAAGTCTCAGTTTCCCCTTCATCAAGTGTAAAGTGAAAGCAACTCTGTGAGTCCCAGAGAAGGTATAGATCTGCTTTGGAAGTAGTGCTTGATGGGAAGTTCTGTTCCCTGTGGTTGAAGATCTGGCTCCCCACAATAATCCTTGTCCTACCTACCATGAGGTAGGGTTGTTGTGAGGATAGTGCTTTGTAAACCTTAAAATTATACACACTATAAATGATCATCTCTTCCCATTATGTTTGGATTAGTCTTCCTCATGCAGATTTGATCATGTCCCTATTCTTTTTCAAAGGTTTCAATGTCTCCTATGGCCATGTAAAGTTCTCCTTAGCATGGCATTCAGGGCTTCTCCAATCTTTTCCTAATCTACCCTCCAATGCTCCAGTCAAACCAGACCTTTCACCTTCCCCAATACAAACACAGTGACTTCTTTCTTTTGTTCTCTGAAATGCATGCCCTTGGAACAATTATTCTATAGTATCTTTCTTCACATGCATGAAAACCCTCAGTGAAAATTGGGACACTAATGCACTATTGGTGGAGTTGTGCACTGGTCCAATCAGTCTGGAGATCAATTTGGAACTATGCCCAAAGGACTATAAAATTGTGCACACCTTTTAATGCAGCATTACACTGCTAGATCTGTACCCCTAAGAGTTAAAAGAAAAAGGATCTACATGTATAAACATGTAGCTTTTTGTGGTGGCATAGAATTGGAAATTGAAGGGATGCCCATCCATTGGAGAATGGCTGAAGGAGTTGTGGTGTACAATTGTGATGAAATACTATGGTGCTACATGAAATGGGGAGTAGGATGGTTTTACAAAACCCTGGGAAGACTCCTATAAACCGATGCAAAATGAAGTAAGAACTGGGAGATTATAGTGCATAGGAATAGCAACATTGAATGAGGATCCATCTTGAATGACTGCTGTTCTCAGGGATACAATGATCCAAGACTATTTTGGAGGACTTAGAATAAACAGTACTCTCCCCCTCCAAAGACAGAAGTGAAGGAATCTGAATGAAGATTAAAGCATACGTTTTTACATTATTTTTCGTTTGTTTTTTGATCTGTGTGTTGTAACATGGCTAATATGAAAATGTTTTGCATGACTGCACATGTATAATCTATATCAAATTGCTTACTTTCTCAATGAGAGAAAAGGGGAGACATTTGGAACTAAAAATACCCAAATGTTAAAAATTATTTTTATATGTAATTGGTAAAAATAAATGAAAAAAGAAAGTAGGGTCTAAAAAGTGGAAAAAACCCCAAGCCCTTCAGTGACTCCCTATTATGAACAAGATAAAGTTTTGCTTGGCATTCAAGGCTGTCTACAACTTAGCACCCTTCCTTTCCAGACTTGTCTCATGTAATTTCCTTTCATGTCCGTTATGCTCCAATCCAAATGGACAGCTCTTTGTCCTCCCAACAGCCTCTCTTTAATCTTAAAGAGCCATACTGACTCTCCTGTTTTCCACTCTTTCTGCTTTGGCTTACACTGATTCCTAGGCCTGGAATAGCCCCATCCACATTCTTCAAGGATCTGCTGAAATGTTACCTCTCATAAATTCTTCCCTATGTTAGGAAAGCAGAAGTATTAGAAAGAACTCTAAATTTGGAGCCAAAGGACTTGGTTTCAAATTCAAATTAAAAATTTGACTAATAAGGATATCATGAGAATGAGTCAGGAATTATAATAATTTTGCCTCTTTATTATGTCTTTCATTCAGTTCTATACTATTGTTCAGTCCTTTCAGACTCTTTGTGGCTCTGTTCAGGGTTTTCTTTGCCATGATACTGGAGTGGTTTGCCATTTCCTTCTCTGGCTCATTTTGCAGATGAAGGAACTGAGGCAAATAGAGTTAAGTGACATGCCCATGGTCACACAACTAGTAAGTGTCAAAGGCCACATTTGAACTCAGGTCTTCCTAACTCCAGGCCTGGTGCTCTTTCCACTGCCCCATTGAATTCTGTGACTATAGTCAGGTTCAACAAACATTAAGCACCTACCACTTGTAGAACTGGGAATTGGGGAGACTATTGCTTTTAGTGAAGTCACAGTGCCTGGCCTCATGGAGTTTATAGTCTAGTAGCTCTTAAAAGTTATCATCTGAATTATCTTGGGCTTGTCACTTACTTGTGTCTGCTTCCTTCCTTGTGCAGGGGGTATAACAATACTTGTCCTACCTATCTCATCAGAGTGCTGTGAGTCTCCAATGAAATAACATATGTGAAAACTGTAAAATACAAAGCACCATATAAATAGGAGATTGAATTATTTCCTGATCCTATTAGCAGAAAATGACTTTTCCCCCTCTCCTTGGATCTCAAATAACATTTTCTATTTCTTCCATTTTTTCTAAGAGACAATGTGATATAGAGGATGGAGGACTGACCTTTGAATGAGGAAGATCAAGGTTCGTATCTTACTCTGTGATGGACTGGTCATATAATCTCTCCATGCCTCAGGCAAACGTCTGGGTCTATAATTGGCAGAGTTCTACAAAGGTGAAGAGAGTTTTAGCCTCGGGAGTTCCTGCAGAGAGATGAAATCACAAGGGTAAACAAAATAAAGCAGGAGTTGCCTGGGGCACGGAATTACTTAAGGTCCTGCCTCGTAGGAGTGAAAGGCAGAGTACGTGATTCTGAGACTGCTTCTCTATCACTACAGAATACATAGCCTTCTAATAATAACTGTTTAATAAATAAGCACTCGATACAGGGCGCTGGCCCACAATAGATACTTAGTAGAGGCTGGTGGAGTTGAATGGAATGTTGGATATTCCAGTTTGTGTGTATTCACTCTGCGATCTCCTGTGGGAGCCCTCCTCCTCTCCATTCCCGGGCCCCCATTTTCCAGCTTCTCTTTATTTTGTGTCTTCCTCTATTAGAATATCAGTTCCTTGAGAGTAAGGACTTTTATTTTCTTGGTTTTTTTTTTTTTTGGTATTCTCAGAACTTAGCACATTTCCAGGTATACAATAAATTCTTAATAAATGCTTTATCTGTTGATCTGGCCATTCTATGATGGGCATCTAAATGTTATATTTCCCCTAGGGTCTGGCACAATGTCCCGCACACACTGGGCTCTCAATAAATGTTTGCTGAAATTTCCTGGTTATCATAAGAATACATAGCTCTTTACAAAGTACATGCCACATTGATCCCAGACCAAGACTGAATCCTAGCTGTTACTCACTGGGTATAATTCTGGGCAAGTCACTTAACTGCTTTGACTGAACCTCTGTTTCCTTATCTGTAAAATGGGTGCAATGATATTTAGTCATATATAGCAATAATTATCTTCTACACAAGTTATTGTGAAAAATATAATTTGTAAACTAGAGGGAAATGTAATCTTTTTATTTTCTTGCCTTTTCTTTCCTGCTTTTTTCTTTAAAAGCCATGTTTGTAATTTCAGCTGTGTAGGGAGCTCCACGTATCTACCACTGTGACCCCTTTGCTGCATTTTATCCTTTAAGGGAGGTGTCTGGGGCACTGAGAGGTTAAGTCAATTGTTCTGGATCACATTTAGTACTGTCAGAGATGAGACTTGAGCTCAAGTCTTCCTGACTCCCAGGCCAGCTCTCCAACTACTATACAATGCTGCTTCTCAGAACACTCTATAATGTGAATTTTAATCTATTATTGCCACCAAAGTAGAAGATTAGTGTTTGCTTTTGTATCTATCTTCTTGTTAGTTCTCTCTTAGTCTATTCCCGTGTCCAGCACACTGAAACTGACTGACTTTTAAACCCATTAATTAGCTCATTGGACTGGACCAAGCATGTTAATAAGCTAGATGTGTTGTAGCAAGAAAACAGGAAGGAAAGGATCCATTCGGTGTCCTGTGATCTAATATTCTATGTTCCAATGTCCCTTCCAGCTCTAACATTCTATGTCCCATGTGCTGACATTCTGCATTCTACTTAACATTGTGTTCTTACATTCTAGGTTCTAAGGTCCTTTTCAGCCTGAATATTTTATGTTCTAAGGTCTCTACCAGTCCTAACGTTTTGTTACTCTGCTTTCCTCTGAGTTAAAACTTCCTGAATTTCTGCTCTCAAGGGAGCTACCTGACTGTTCCAGAAAGAAAGCAGAGGTGTAAGGTGTGATTTGGAATTTGAACCCTGATTCCCAAAGGTATTCTTGGGTTCCCTTTCCCCGAAAATGACACTGTAGCTAGAAGGTCAGGTGAGAAGCAAAATCACATGGGGCTAAGAAAAAATCCAGAGCTGCTTCTCACTCTCACGGACCACATTTGGCTGGATTCCTGGGAGCCAGGAAACAACTTGACAGCCATTGCTGCTCATGAATCCTTAGACCTGTCAGAAGTCAATCACAGCTGGCCCCTGGACCAGAGAGGAAACAGGGTCCATGGTCTTTCCTCTCCCTCCAAACCCCCACCATGGATTCATATAAGAAACCACCAATTATTTCCTTATTTCATCATTTCTGCCCCAACCAAGATGTTCTCACCATGCTTGGGGTGGGGAGGGGACTCAACAGATGCTAATATTAATAGATTCTCCTTTTGAAGTTGATGAGTGTGGGAGCTGGGCGGAAGGCTCACCACTCCAGAGCATCACCTGCTGTCCTAATAATGAGCCCTGTCATTAATGACTGGTCCCCCATGGCTCTTGCAGCTGTGACCGTCGTGCCCATGCTGAGCAGGCAGGCAGGCGGCTGCCCCTGCCAGGCTGCCAAGAAGAGCAGTTTGACCCCACAGGCGCCTTCTATGACATCCCAATCACTCAGGCTGGGGCCAAACATGGGAGTGAGGAAGGGTCAGGGGGGACCAAGGAGGGAAACTGGGGCTGGAACCAGCCCAACCAATCTAAGAGAAGGTTGAGAGGAAATTGGGAAGGAGAACATCTGCGTCTTTAAGCTTCATGGACAATCAGCATTTGCAGTACAGGTGAAAGGCATTATGGAGTAGTGGGGAAAGCATTGGACTTGGAATCTGAGTAATCAGAAAGGCATCATAGACCTCAGAGGCCATTCAGTCAAACCCCCTCCTTTTTACAGATGAGGAAACTGAGGCCCAGGGAAGTTAAGTGACCTGCGTTAAGGTAACACAGATAGTAAATAACAGTAGAATTTGAACCCAGGTCCTTTTTCTCTAAATCTAATGCTCCTTCCCATATATGAATGGAGGATTATTCATCTTATTAAAATTGTAGAATTTTAGAGCTGCCAGGGACCTTGGAACATAGAATGTTAATGTACTTAAGGGGCATATATGATCTCATCCCACCTCTCATTTCATAGTTCAGGAAACTGAAACCCCTAAATGTGAAATAATTTCTAAAAGCCATTCAGCAGGTTTATCAGAAAGTCTAAATTTATACTTAGGCCTTTTGACACCAAAACTAATACTCTTTCCATGACAACATATTGCTCAGTGGGGCAATGGGTAGAACACTAGGTTTGGAGTCTGGATGATCAAATCTAGTCTCAGATATTTACAAGTGGCATGATCCTGGATAAATGACTTGACTTCTGCCTGCCTCAGTTTCCTTATCTGTAAAATGGTCATAATAACCATACCTATCCTCCCCACCCCCCCCATTTTTATGAGAATAAAATCAGATAATATTACTTTGGGGCATTATGTTAATTTCAGCTATTGTTGTTATGTTGTCATTATCATCCCCAACCCAGGATACTTTGAGGGACCTGTGATCTCAGTGATACAAATCGGGGTTCCTCCCAACAAGGCAGATGGTAATACATCATCACCTTCTCACATTCTTGGTCACATTTGGCTGTCAGTCTTCCATGGAAGATATCTATAACCTACTGATGGCCTTCCTCAAAGTCTTTTAATATTTCCTGAATACTTATGTTACAGTTATCTCTCCTCTTTCCCAGTCTTCCATGTCTTTGTTGAGGTTGTTGTGGCCACTTCTTGTTTGGAGACCTTCATTGATAACATGATGCAAACTATTTGTACACACTATTCATTTTTTTATTGCCATTTGGAACATCTCTAACAGTTCCATTTCATCAACTATCTGTAATTCCTCATTTGATGTCCTGTCAGCATTTTAACTCAACTTGCTCCAAACCAAACTCATTCTCTTTCCTGACCCAATGCATCCTTCTTTCAGATTTCTCTATTTTTGTTGAGGGTACCACTATGCTTCCAGTTGCTTAGGCTCAAAACCTTGGGTCCTCATTCTTTCTTACTCCATATATCTAAAAAGTTGCCCCATAGATCCAATCACATCTCTCATCTCATATATTCATTCCTATCTTGTCAATTCTACTCTCACATCAGCAATTGTATCTCTACCCTTCTGTCTATTGATCATGATCACCGTCTTACTTGAGGCCCTCTTTAGCACTCACCTAGACTCTTAGATTAGCCTCCTAATTGGTTTTTCTGACTTGGGCCCCTGCCCTCTGTGATCCATCTTTCACACAACTGCCAAAATGATGTTCCAGAAGCACTATGTCATTCCATTGCACTCTTAACTCCAATGACTCCCTGTTACCGTTAGGATCTGATACAAATTTTTCTGTTTGGTTTTTTAAACCCTTAACAATCTGGCTCCAGTCTAGTCTTATTATACATTACTCTCTTTCACATATTCTATATTCCAACCAAGCTAATCTTGCGTTCCTCTCACACAGTCCATCTCCATGATGTTGTATGGGTTGACCTTCTTTCCTGAAACGCATTCCTTCCTCACATCAACCTTTTAGATTCCCTAGGTTCCTTCAAAACTCAGTTCAAGTGCCATCTTCTATTCTGAGGTCTTTTCTGGGGTCCCTTGTTCCCCAACAGTGCCTCCCACAACATTACCTTTACTTTGTATAAATATACACATATATCACATGGACATTCTGTCTCCCTGAGAGAATGGAACCTCCTTGAGGACAAAGATTGATTTGTTTTTGACTAAGTAGTTCTAGCACAATATAGAGCATTTAGCAGGTATTTTAAGAAATGCTTTTTGATTGATTGGCTGTTTGGTGATCATGGAATTTACAGTCATACAATACTCCTGGGAGAATATTGATTAAAGATGTATCTGCATCAAGAGACAGCTTAGGATAATTGAAAGTGCTGCATGATTCCCTCCAACTCATTTTCTTCTACTTGTTGAATTCCAAAACTTTGAGACAAATTGGACTTCTAGGGAGGCAGGCAGTGTAGGGTGTGGAAGTGACCTTGGATTTGGAATTGTAAGACCTGGGCTCAAACCTTGACTCTACTACTTATGACCCATGTGACTTTAGGTGAGTTACTTAAACTTTTCATATCTCAGTTTCCTCATGTATAAAATGAGGGAGTTGGACTCATTGACCCCTCTTCATCTATGATCCTACATGGACTCAGTGACTATGCTTAATCTATGATCCTACCTCCAGCTTAAGCTCAACATTGCATTTCCTATTTCCATGCATTTATCCCCCATGCCTGAGAGATATTCTCTCCTCACCTCTGTCTCTCAGAATTTTTAATTTCTCTGAGGGTCCAGCATGGTGAGGAAAGGATTTTTCCATTGACTTCTTCATAGAAACTGAATTTGTATTCAAAAGCCACCAGTGAGAGTCCACTCTGTCTGTTACTGTGTCTTTTGTTTTTCTGACTCTCTCTCTCTCTCTCTTTCTCTTCAGCCTCTGTTTCTATTTATCTTTATCTCCTTACCCTGTCCCTCTTTCTGTATGCCTTTCTCTCTGGCTCTGAGTCTTTGTCTTTCTGTTTGTCTCTGTCCCTCTTTGCTTCTGTCTCTATCTCTATTTCTACCTTTCTTTCTCTGTCCCTCTATCTATATGCCTGTCTGTCTCTGTGTCTGTATGTCTCTCTTGCCTGGCTATGTTTGAATGAGGCAGCAAAAACTGTTGTAAACCACTGGCTAAGGAGGAGAGTGAGCAGGCATCAGAGATTTACTCTCCCCACTACGGTCAATATAAAGCATGAACTCATGGCCCTGCTGCTGCTTCTGTCCCTGTTGTGTGTATGCTTTCCTGTTTTAGACAAAATGGATTAGGCCAGAGGTGAGGAGCCTGTGGCCAAGAGGCCACACATGGCATTGTAGGTCCTCAGGTACAGCCTTTTGACTGAGTCCAACTTTTACAGAACAAATCCTTTTATTAAGGGGATTTGTTCTATGGAGTTTGGATTCAATCAAAGGGCTGCACTCAAGGACCCAGAGGGCCACATATAGCTTTGAAGCTGCAGGTTCCCCACCCCTGGATTAGGCTATAACTTTGTGGGCTTCAAAAAGTCAGAAGAGTGAGCCTCAAGAGGGGTCCAGTGATGGGAGTCCATGCCAGAATTTGTAGGCAGCTGGGCCTGGTGAGGACCCAAGTCTGGGGCAACCTGCTTGACCAAGTGTAGCAGAGGATCAAAGGCATCCTAGAGGTAAGGACTTGTTCAACAATGCACTCTATTAAAAAATGAACTTGGTGGAGGGAGGGCAGTGAATGCTTTGTAGTAACAGTTATGACAATACTATCCTAGTAATTAGCATTTCTGTAGCACTTTAAGGGTCTCAGAGTGCTTTACAAGGGCTATCTCTTTGATATTCACAACAAGCCTGTGGGAGAGGTGCCATTATCATCCTTATTTCACCTGAAAAATTGAAGTTAAATGACTTGCCCAGAGTTACACAGCTAGTAAATGTCGGAGGAGGATTTGAACTCAAGTCTACGTGACAACAAGTCAAGCACTTTATCCACTGTGTCATCCAGATGCTCCAAGTTTGAGCCCCTCGCTCCCCTGGGACCAAAATGAAAGAAGAGAGACTCTGCTGTAAGGGTAGAGACCTTGGGCCCTTCCTATCCAAGACTGAGATTTACCCTGTAAATAGAGACCTGGGTTCTTTGCCTTGGTGTTTATTCTTACATTTTGGGTGAAAGAGGTTAAAAGTTATAACTGTGAATTTTGAAGGGTCAGGGGAGCGAGCTGCCAGTAGATCTGGGAGTGGACTTCATGCTGGAGTTTGCAACCAGCTGGTTCAATGGTCCCAATAGGTGAGGAGCAACCTTTGAGACCAGTCCAGTAGTAGCTGAGACAAGGGTTCTTTCAGCTGTGAGCAGCATTTGGACATGAACTTGGTGGGACCAATAATAGAAATGGTGTTAAGTTTGAATCCACTCTCCCTAGAGACCAGAGTGGTATAACCAACAGGATGTGGCCAAGGTGTTGGGGGAAAGGTTTGAACTTCTGTTCTTGCTATATTTTCAAAGTAATCATCTCTTTGTACATGCTAATTTATGTTATTTGCTGAAATGGAAGTGGGATACTTACTAATAACTGGTAGCTCACAGTAGATTGGGGAGGGATACACCTAATGGGGCTAGAGCAATGACATTAGAGAGTAATACCCTAACTCCTTTTGGGTACCCCTAGTAACCGGAGAATAAGACCAGAATATTTATATTTCAATTGCACTTTAAAGTTCACAAAGCACTTTTCTTTTTTAAAAAAATTATTTATTTTTAGTTTTCAACATTCATTTCCATAAGATTTTAAGTTCCAAATTTCCTTCCTATCTCTCCCCTCCCCTTACCCCAAGATGGTATGTAATTTGATATAGGTTGTACATATACATTCATAGTGAACCTATTTTCACATTAGTCATGTAATAAAGAAGAATTAGAACCAACGAGAGAAACCATGAGGAAGAAACAAAAAAAGAGAGAGAGCAAATAATATGCTTCATTCTGCATTCAGACCCCATAGTTCTTTTTGTGGGACACAAAGCACTTTCTTTTGCAGCAACCTTGTGGGAAGGCATAGTATGACTCCCATTTTGTAGATGAGGAGACTGAGGCTGAGAGAGGGAAAGTGACCTTCTGAAGGCAGAGATAATGCAGGACAGTGGAATGATCCCTCCTTTGCCCCATTCTTCCCACTTTTTATTATCCAAACTTTGCATTTAATGCCTTTTGTAACTTTTTATATCCCCTCAGTTTGATTTAAACTCAGTTTAGGGCCAGGATATACCCAGACATCTGAACATACCTGCCTTTGCCTTGCCAAAATCCTTAATTTTTTTCATGGCATATCTCAAATGCTGTCTCTTATTTACTTGCCATAAGTACTTGCCGTACTTACTCTTACTTACAAGAGCTATCTTGTTTCTCCCAGTTGCTAGCATGCCCCACCGGTCCCTGAATTCCTGTGTATTTTATTCATAGCTATTTTGTAATTGTTGATCTATGTTCCTGTTGTTTCCCACCACAGAACATGAACTAAAGCAGCAACTGTTTCATTTTTGCCTTCATATTCTCAGAGCTGAGGATAGTAGCTGGCACATGAATGCTTGTTAAGTGAATGAGTGCCACGTGTCATGGAATACCACCGTCCTAGAAGAATTAAAATTGAGAGTCACTCATGGAAGGAGTACCTACATCTATGAGAACACAAACATTTGAAAATATTGAAATAATACTGTATCACAAAGTATAGTAACAATACTGAATAAGACTCCTGGTTCCTTACTTGGCTGTACTACTCTGGGTCTTCTCTGACTTTTCCATGATGCCACTGGGGTGTGTTACCTCTCCTCTTCCCCTTTCAGCCTCCTTTAGTCTTTTGTGCACTGGCTTTACTCATCAGATTGTAAACTTCTTCAGAGTAGGGTCTTTTTTTCTTATTTATATCCCCAACATTTAGCACAATGCTTAACACATAGTAGCTGCTAAATAAATGTTTATTGATTGATTGACTGAAATAATTTGTCTCCCTAGGGCCTTGCACAAAACAATAAATCAAACATTAGCCTATTTCCAAGGTATAAATGCAGTAAAAAATTTAACAAGCATTTGACCTGGCTCCAGCACACCCCTGCCCCCAACTCTGAGAATAGTCCTCTGCACACAGTAGGTACTTAATTTTTGTTGTCATTGACCCTACCCCAAACTTGCTCTGAGATCCAGAATCATCTTCCTGAGGAAAGTTTATACTTCTATCCCTGGTAATCGAGGCCCCACATGATCTGGCACCATAGAGTCTTTTAGCTTCGTTTCATCCCAGTCCTCTTTTTCCTTTGTTCTAGAGTTGAGCTGGAGGACTTGCCAACGTCCAGCTATATCCGGCACACTCCCCTTCTGTGCCCTGGTTTATAAAGTTCCTCTTGTCTAGAATGACTTCCCTCATCCTCTTCCTCTGCTGAATTCCTCTTAGCCTTGAAAGCTCTACTCAGATCACACCTTCTGCTGTGGCAACATCTTTTCCTGATTCAGACCTTACAGAACATGTTGCATATAGTTCTTTGTTCTTTAGTTATTTTATATTTATATATAACTATAAATAGTTTGTTAGTGTGTTTTACATTTGTCTCATAGTATATGATTTAAGAGCTGGAAAGGACCTTAAAGCCCATCCTTTCCCACATTCTTATTTTACAGAAAAAACAGTCCAGTTAGGGAAGGTGGCTCACAAAGATCACTCAGCTTATAAGGGTCCCTATCATGAATGTCCATTAGGCCCAATTTTGGGATTTCCTTTGTTGGAGACAAAAATATTTGAAGTTATTCTTGCAGAAACCACTTGAGGTTTTCCATGGGGGTAAATATTGATAACTGTGTATGAATATGTGATCATACCCACATGAGGGGGTGCATGTGAATCTGTGCTTGCTACCCTTGTAAATGAAATTCTATGATGAATAAATCTTTTCCCTCAAATTTATTAATTTATTTGCTTTCAGTTTTCCACAATCACTTCCATAAGTTTTAAATTTTCTCCCCCTCCATCTCCCCTCCCTCCATAAGACAGCATGCAATTTTATATGGGTTCTACACATACGTTCCTATTAAACACATTTTCACATTAGTAATGTTGCATAGAAGAATTAAAAAGAATGGGAAAAAGCATGTGAAAAATGAAACAAAACATAATGAAAGAGAAAGTAGTCTGCTTCTTTCTGTGTTCTGACTCCATAGTTTTTTCTCTGGGTGTGGATGGCATTTTGTATTATGAGTCCTTTGGGAATGTTTTAGGTCCTTGCATTGCTGTGAAAGGTTAAGTCTATCAAAATCAGTCCTCACATACTGTGGTTGTTACTGTGTATAATGTTCTCCTGCTTGCTTCACTCAGCATAAATTCATATGCCAGGTTTTTCTGAAGTCCACCTGTTTGTCATTTCCTATAGCACAATAGTATTCCATTACATCCATATACAACAACTTGACCATTCCCCAGTTGATGAGCATCCCCTCAATTTCCAGTTCTTGACCACCACAAAAAGAGCTGCTATAAATATTTTTGTATATATGGATCCTTTTCCCAGTCTTATGATCTCTTTGGGATACAGCCCTAGAAGTGATATTGCTGGGTCAAAGGGTATGTACATTTTTATAGCCCGATGAATAAATCTTTTGAAAAATCAAAATCCTGACTCTGTTGATGCCAGAGGCAATATGGTAGTATAGTGGATGGAGTGCTGGGCCTGGAGTCAGGAAGACCTGAGTTTGAATCTGACTTCAGACACTTACTAGCTATATAACCCTGGGCAAGTCACTTAACTTCTGTTTGCCTCAGTTTCTTCAATTGTAAAATGAGGATAACAATACAACTATCTCCAAGGGTTGTTGTGAGGATCAAATGAGATAGTATTTGTAAAGTACTTAGCATAGTGCCTGGCACATAGCAGATGCTTAATAGATGCTTATTTCCTTCCTTCTTTCCTTCTTCCTCTTCCTCCCCAATCTCTTCCTTCTTATATCTTCTGTGTATATGTGTCACCTTCTCATTTTCATGGCTAGACTATAAGCACCAGGAGGACAGGGATCAGTCCTTATCTATATAGTCTAGCACAGGGCTCTACACATATTAGGTATGTAGTATATCATTGTGTGAAGGAATTCCATCCAACTTAAATCAACAGAGGGTGAGATGAAAAGTTTAGATAAAACATAATTGCTGGCCTAATGGAGATTACCCATGGAACAGGGGATAAAATAAATTCTCTCATTCATTCAGAGAACATTTGGTTATTAAAAATTATTGATATTTTCTGTTTTTATACCACCTTCATTTCCCAATATATTTCACTGCTTTCCCCTTTTAGAGCAGGGTCCCTTACAACAAAGAATGATTTTTAAAAAAAGCTGTTCAGCAAAACTAAGGAACATTTCCATCCTCATTCCTATTAGGTCAGGCAGATCTAGCCCCTAGAGAAGAATGATAACTTTATTCTCAGAACATGCCTCTCATTGAATTTAGTATTAAACTTCATGGGCTCTTTTGGTCCATTCTCCACTATCAGGCTCACTCTTGGCCAATGCCACATGCTGAAGATGAATGTGGTAGGTGCTTCGTGCTCTACCCACAGCCTTCCCATGCATCCAAAATGCCATCTGTGGGGGTGCCCTTCCTCCAGAGTTTGGCCATTTGGTGACAGAGGTCAGGGTGATGGTGGAATCCAGGCCTTGGGGGTGGCAGGGTTACAGACTCCGGAATCTCCAGGTTGAAAGTGAGCTTTCGAGGCAGTGTGGTGCAGGAGAAAGAGCATTGGATCCAGGGTTCAGTCTTGACCTCGCCACTTACTCTCTGTGTCATCTTGGGCAAATCATTTAATCTTTGTGAGTTTCCATTTTCTATAAAATGAGGGGGTTGGACCAGATGACTTCGTATGACCCTTTTGGCCTTAAATGCATGATTCTATGGCCTCAGAAATATCCTTAGCTCAATAGGGAACCCCTTTAAGTTCCATGTTGATCAGGGGGAAAAATGGAGAGACAGAGAATAGGGGACAGCTGTTTTTTCCCCTCTCCTAAAATTCCCCTTCTCTCTCCTAGAGAGCTGCCAAGGATTGGAAGGCAAGAGTAATGATGGTAAAAACTCACATTTTTCCTAGTGTTTTAAGAATTATAAAGTTCTTTTTTTTTGATGACAATTTTGTAAGGTAACTACTGCAAATGATATCAGCTCCCTTTTACAGAAGAGGAAATTGCAGCCCAGAGGTATACAGTGACTTGACATGTCCACTCAGCTAGGAAGCACTAGAGCCAGGGTTCCGGGGCTACCTATCTGGATTTGGGCTGAGCTGATTGGTGGGCCAGAACTGGCAGACCTGCCTTGCCTTTTTCTCCTCGATGAATCTCTGCAGATTTCTAGGTTGAGTTGCCTTGGAGGCTCCCCCCGCTCAGACCTCTTAGGTAGGGCTCCTCAGGTCAGTGATCCATGAACTAAAAAGTCTCTAAGCAGAAGCAATTATTGTCTATCATGTGTCACAAGTCCCTGTATTGACCTCGGTAGATGGAGCCATTATGGCCTATTGAGTCAATGATCCGTGAACGGAAAAGTCGCTAGGAGCTGAAGGTCTCAACACAATAGGTCATAATAGCTCCGTCTATCATGTCAAAAAATATGCCTCTCTGAAGCCTTCTAATTATATATTAACCAATAGGAAATAATTACAGACTCCAGGAAAAATAGGTATTTCAGGAGGCCTTAAAGTATATTTCAAAATATCATTTGAAATTGGCGACAGGGAATGGGCTTGGATTCTTACATTATAAGGCCCGGTAAAGTCAGTTAAAGATTCCATCCCTCAGGCTTACAACTAGTCTGGGGGCAAGAATGAGGACAGAGGCTGCCTATATTTCTGATTCCTCAAATGAAATGAGGAATCCAAACTTCCACGAACAAAATTGATGGGAAAGCAGCCAGAGAAATAGAGCTTTCCCATACCAGCAGAGGGAGCATAAGCTAGCGTGGGCCTTTGTCTTAACACTGCTGAGAAAAAGCACTGGTCCAGACTAAGGCAGACCAGTTAGGGGTGACAGGGACCAGTGTGAATTTTAGAATAGAATAAAAAAGAGGATAATAAAATATTAGAACTGGAAGGGGCCTTAGAATATGGAATATTAGAACATTGTATGTTAGAGTGGGAAGGGATGTTATCATCATCAATATCATCTTCGTTATTACATTAATTGACATTTAAAGCTTTTCACAAACTGAGTCTCACAACTCTGTGAGATCAGTATTACATATTTTATTATCTCCGTTACAAATGAGGAAACCAAATCTGAGAGAAGTCAAGTGACTCAGTCAGGTATTCACAGCTACTAAGTGTCTGAGGCAGAACAAAGACTTTTTTATTGAGCTTTCATGTTTACAAAGAGACTGCCCCTTAAGGTAGGCAGTGCTACTCATTGTTATCCTAATTTTTTCAGTAAAGAAAGCTGAAACTTAGTGAGGTTAGGTGACTTGTGCAAGGTCACACCTCTAGTAAGTCTTAGCATCTGGAGTAGAGTTCTGATCTCTTTGTTTGCACATATGTTGCTCTGTGGTCTGTCCGTTAGATCAGGATTTGGCAGGTTTTTGTTACCGTTATCTAAAGGGGTTACACTAAGGCTTCCTCATAAGGATTGCTGTCAGCCTCTCTCTATGGTGCTGTGAGTTTCTCTCTCACTGTCTCCCCTCTCCTTCCCCACTTCCATCTTCCATCCAGGCTGTGGTATTCTCAACAGTTACCCTGGAGAAAGTCAGCTGAACTGGAAAAGTTGCCACTGCTGCTTGACATATGCTGTCCAAGGTCCTAAACCATGAGATAGCTTCAGATCAAATTCTTGTTTCTGTGGCCTCTGCTTCATGTTGGTGCCAGCTGGATTTATTTTTGTTACTCCACTTAAAAGCCAGGTATATTACATTTCGTTGTTCTCTGGTATCCTTAAGGAGATTGTATAGAGGTATCTAGGCTTTCTACAAATGGCTCCAGCTCTCCCTGATGTTGTTCTCTTAATTGTAGGGCTTGGTCCTTTGCAACCCAGTCACTAACAATCAGATCAGTTTTTACAAATAAATATTTATTTACATTTAAGATATGATCACAAATATACAAATTTACTTCTCCACAATGTGGGAGTCATAATCCTGCCACCACTACTTCTGCTTTTGCCTTGTACCACATCAATCTTTGGGCAAAGGAAGGGAATTAAGTTCATAGTTTAGCTCAGTTCCTTTAGAGCATAGTCCTAGTTCCAAATTCAAAACTTCCCCTGGGCGCAAGTTCCAGGTCCCCTGCCCTCTCAGGGTTTCTGTGCTAGACTGACTGGTTGCACCATCCTGCCTGGATTCCAGGCTCCAAGATCATCATAGCTCAAACTCCCTGTTCTAGGAAGGATCACTTCTAACATCTGAAACTGAGGGAGACTAACAACACAGAACAGAAACAAACATCCCCAGGTCTTGGAGCTGAAGGAGGGAGGGAGAGATGAAGAGGGAAGTCCTTCCCCTCTCATTAACTCAGTTCATGACACCCATACTGTGAGTGAACTGGGATCTTCATCTGTTAGACAAAGGAGGAAAGAGAGGCAGAAAAAGAAAGTGGCCCCAAAGAGAGTGAGAGCCTTAGTCTTACCATTTTTAAAGCCTCAAGCAAGGTTATATCTGCCTATAGGGCAGGGGATGCAGAGGCCATCATGTTAGGTAATCTGGACATGTTCCAAAGGCTCCTGGTAGGGATGGTTTTAGAAAAACATGGGAAGACTTACATGGACTGAAGCAAGGTGAAGTGAGCAGGATCGAGAGAATGTTGTACACAGTAACAGCAGTTGTAATGATGTTCAGCTAGGAAAGACTTAGCTCCTCTGCTCTACATAATTATCCAAGACAATTAGGAAAGGCTTATGATGGAAAAATGCTATCCATCTCCAGAAAGAGAACTGACAGACAGTACAAATTGAAGCATAATTTTTCCACTTTCTCTATTTCTTCCTTTCTTTTTTTTTTCCAACATAACTAACATGGAAATAGGGCATCTAGGTGGCATGGTAGAGAAAATGCTGGGCTTGGAGTCAGGAAGACTCATCTTCCTGAGTTCAAATCCAGCCTTGGACACTTACTAGATGTGTGACCTTGGACAAGGTAATTCTGTTTACGTCAGTTCTTCATCTGTAAAATGAGTTGGAGAAGGAAATGGCAAACCCCTCCAGTACCTTTGCCAAGAAAACCCCAAATGAGGTCATGAAACATTAGACACAACTGAAAACAACTGAACAACAAAATATAGAAATATGTCATATTATTTCACCTGTATAATGGGTATCACGTTATTTGCCTTCTCAATGGGTGGGGGAGGAAGGGAGGGGATTTGGAACTCAAAATTTTAAAATATGAGTTTTAAAAATAAAAAAAAATTAAAAAAGAAAAAAAAAGGCCCGTTGGAGTGTTTCCATATTAGGCAAACTGGATATGCCCAGACAAGCCTGGGTTATATTTCTCTACTTATTTATTCAGGATCAGCCCTCCTCTGATGCCTCATTATGAGGTTAAGGAAACCTTGGGAGTCAGAGAAGCAGGTTCTCTTCCTTGGGTGACTGTGGTCCACTTACTTAACTTCTCTAGGACTCATTTTCTTCATCTTAAAATCAAGGGATTAGAACTAGAAGATATCAGTTTGAACTCCCATAAGCCTCAAAACCCAGTACTTAGAGTTCAAGCTCTGATCCTAATAAGATGGAGAAAGGTTTCTAGAGTGAGCCTGGCTTCTAGATGGACCATGAGTCAATCATCGGAGGAGTGACCCAGCTCTGAGCAGAGAGGCTCATCCCAAGAGGATTCCCCATCAAGGAGTGGTTCTTTTGGACACAGTAGTGCATGAAGAACCATCTACAAAGGCTAAGGATGCAGGGGTGATAGCTGTGATTTGTGTCTTTAGAGGGAGACCCCCATCCTTGCTGATAAAATCCCAGATCCTTGAAATATTGAAATAATTTCACTTATTACAATAGCTTATTTTTCCATGATGCCTTCCAGTTCACTCAGTTCTTTCGTCAAATTGCTCTGTGATTTGCTTTCCCTCTGGTGTATTAGTCACATTTTTATAACGGAGGAAGGCAGGGTGTTGCAATGGAAATAATAACAGCTGGAAGAGTTACAGTATTTTCAAGTTTGCAAAACATTTTATTTATTAATTAACCCGCTTATTTATTTATTTTATCTATCATCTATTTATTTTAAAGCACAAAGTTTTTTTATCCTTTTCCCTCCAATTCCAAATTCTTCCCTACCCAATGAGAAGGAAAGTCTCTTACAGATATGTGTAGTCATCACAAAATATTATCACATTAGAGCCTTACAATCACCCTAGGAGGGAGGTACTACAGGTATCATTGTCTCTATTTTACATGTGAGGGAACTGAGGCTAAGAGAGGTTAAGTGACTTGCTCGTGGTCCCACAGCTAGTGTCAGAGGCAAGATTTGAATCTAAGACTTCCTGACTCTCAACGAATGGTTGGATTCCAAACTCTCTTAAAGGCTTCCTTCAGGAGGCCTTTCCTGATTCTCTAGTTATTGGGTTCTGGTTGCTCCTCATTATTTTTTTTGCATATTTTCCATATTTGCTTATTTGCACACATGTAGTATTGTCCCAGTAGAATGTAAGCCCCTTGAGAGCAAGGACTGTCTCATTTTTGTATTTGGACCATAAGCATCCAACCCAAGGTTGGACATATGTTGTTGTTGTTGAGTTGTGTCCAACTCTTCATAACACCATATGTTTTTTTTTGGCAAAGATACTGTAGTGGTTTGCCATTTCCTTCTCCAGTGGATCAGGCAAACAGAGGTTAAGTAACTTGCCCAGGGTTACACAGCTAGTAAATGTCTGAAGCTGGATTTGAACTCAGGTCTTCCTGACTCCAGACCCAGTGCTCTATCCACTGAACCACCTAGCTGCCCTGCTGGACATATAGAAAATGCCTTATGAATATCGTTTGCCTGATTATACCACATTCCCTTTCTAGGAAAGAGACAGTCTGAGAGACTAGATACCTGAGTTTCAGTTTTAGTTCCATGACTAATTTGCTGAGTGTTCTCCCCTGTCTAAACCTTAGTTTCCTCATCTCTAAAATGAGGGAGCTGGACAAGGTGACTTCTTGAGATCTCTGAGAGTGTGCTGTTCTGGGGAGGTAGTCATAGTGACTGATCTTATTTATGTAGTTCTTTAAGGTTTACAGGCTCGACTATGATTCCATCAGTGCTGAGAACTTCCTCTACCAAAGCAGGCTAGTGCCTTTCCTAAGACTTCTTAGTTATAGAAAGTGGCTTAATTCGGAAGTTAACCGGAATCATTATATTTCTGGAGATGCAGGGACCTTAGAGGCCGTCTCAGCCACTCCTCACTTAGCTCCATTATACAGCTGAGTATAGTCCTAAGGCCTCCATCCATTACACCAAACCTCCTCTCTGTACACACACAAAGCATCTTACGCACATTATTTCATTTGCTCCTTACCATAGGTACTATAGATATCCTTGTTACCATTTTACAGATGAGGAAACTGAAGCTATAATAAAAATAATAATAAAATTAGTATTTATATAGCACCTTAATATTTGCAAAGTGTTTTAAAAGCATTAATCTCATTTTATCCTGATAGCAATCTTGGGAGGTATTTACTAATATTATCCTCATTTTATAGATGAGGAAACTGAGGCAGCCAGAGGTCAGGTGACTTGTCCAGGGTTACTCAGCTAGTAAGTGCTTGAGGCCTAATGTGAACTCAGGTCCTACTGACTCCAGGTCTGGCATTCTATCCCCGGAACCATGAAGTTGCCTAAGGAGGGAGTTTCTCCTCTACTTTGAGAGAGGAAATGACTTGCCCATAGTTCTAAGATAAGGATGATTAGAGCATGGACTCAAATGCAGGTCATCAAGTGATTTCAAATCCAAGGCTTTTCTGATGTCATTCTTCTGTATTTAAGCAGGAAAAGAAAATGTGTGGTTGGTGCATTCGCTGATTCCTTTGTGCCCAGGAATGAGAGGGCACCAGAGGATCTGGGGCATCTCTTAAATGATTCTCCATGTACTGCATCTGAGAGTATCTAAGATGTCACCAAAGGTGGCATCATGACACAGGAGAAGATCCTAACTCATATCCTTCCTAAGATGGGCCACCTAAGCTGAACTGAACTCAGCATCATTCAGCAACTCAATAGGAAAATAATGAATCAATGAGGAAATGGAAAAGCATTTACTGAGTGCCAAACATTGTGCTAAGTTCTGAGTGCACAGATACATTGGCTCAGGCCTTAGCTAGTACTTCATTCCAGCTGTAGAAATAAGGAGGTGGGATGGTCTAACCCCAGGCATAGTCACAGCAGGTTTGTGTTGGAGCAGACCTTAGAGTATAGAATGCTAGAACACAGAGTTGGGGGGAGACTTGGACGCACAAAATATTAGGGTAGGGAGGTACCTTGGAACCTTGTCTCATATCTTCATCTTATATATGGGGGGATCCCAAAAGTCGTAGTGCAGTTTTTAACTTACTAAAGTGCTTAAAAAGGGCAGGTAGTGGATGCAATCCTGGGCTTGGAATCAGGAAGGCTCATCAACCTGAGTTCAAATTTGGCCTCAGACACTAGCTACGTGATCCTGGGCAAGTTACTTAACCCTGTTTGCCTGAGTTTCGTTATCGGTAAAAGGAGCTGGAGAAGGAAATGGTAAATCACTCCAATATCTTTGCCAAAAATGTCCCAAATGGGGTCACAAAGAGTCAGATACAACTGAAATGACTAAACAATAACAAATAACAAAAGCTTGAAAAGCTTCTAGCCTGGTTGCTCTTCTCTGTCTGGATTGTCTTCCTCTTTCCTGGTTGGACTCCTCTGGGCACTCTCCTTTAAAGCTAAAGCTTAAACACTGCACTAAGACTTTTGGAACTCCCCATATGAGGTCCATAGAGATTAAGTGATTGTCCAAAGTCACATGAATAGTATGTGGCAGAGTTAAAACTCAAATCCTATAAACTCAACCCAAGTCCTACCACCCCATTCCCTACATCACACTTTTTAGTTGTGTAATTCCTCTAATCAGTAAGATTCCCCTCTCCATTCTGCCTACCCAGAGTACTTTGCACCTCTCTTAGGCACTGTTTATATAATAGTGTATGTTATAATTAACTTTCTCGACACCTAATATTGTTTCTGCCCCACCTTCAACTCCTTCTCCTCTTGCACGGAGACTGTGAACTCCATGAGGAAAGGGAATAGGCCTTTTCTAAACTTTGTGACTCTCTCAAACCTGGTACATAGTGCCTTGCACTCAATGAAAATAAGAATCACAGAAAGGGGACTGGTGATTACAAAGAGCTAGCATGACTCCAGCAAGACCAAATCATGCCACACTGATCCCATTTCCTTTTTAGACAGGATTGCTGATAGGTGAGGAGAGTGCTGTGGATGTGACATAGCTAGATTTCAGTAAGCTTCTGGAAAAGTATCTCATACTATTCTTGAAAAGAAGATGGAGAGATATGAGACAATAATTTGGCCAACTGGATTTGAAACTAATTGGGTGGCTGGGATCAGAGTAGTTGTTAATGGTGCGATGTCAATGAGATAGGAGGTCTCCAGTGGGAGATCCCTGGGATCTATGCTTGGCCTGTTTTTTAACATTTTTGTCAGTGGCTTAAATAAAGGCATAAAGGATCTTCTCATCCAATTTGAAGACAGTACAAAGCTCAGAGAGAAAGCAGACATACTGGCTGATATAGAAGGGATCCAAAAAGATCCTGACAAGTCAAAGCATTGGGAAAAAATGAATGCAATTAAATCAATAGGGATAAATGTATCTGGGGGCAAAAAAGTCAACTTCACAAATAAAAAGATGAGAAAGGTGTGGCTCTAATGCCATCTTGGCTTGCTTTGAGAGAGGCAGAGCTTCCAGAAATAGGGAAGTGATTGTCCCCTGGTACTTTCCTTTCATTAGACCTCATCTGCAATATAGCATTTAGAAGGATGCTGATGACCTGGAGGTTGTCCAGAGGAAGGCACCTGGGGTGGAGGAGGGCAGCTGGGATAGAGAAGGACAGCTGGCATGATGAAGTATTTTCAGTTTATGTCATATGAGGATCATATGAGGACTTAGGAGTATTTAACTTGGAGAAAAGACTCAAAGAGGATATGATAGCTGTTTTTGAAGGGCTGTCATATGAAGGAAAGATTAGACTTGTTCTATTTGGCCTCAAGGGTAGAACTAGAGGCAATGGGTAGTAGTAGCAAAGAAATAAATCTTAGCTCAGTGTTAATAAAAACTTTCCCAGGAGAAGAGTTGCCCCAAAGTGGAACAGACTGTTGAGAGGAGGGGGATCCCTCTTTGGAGGACTTCAAAGGGAGGTCAGATGACTATTTGTAGGTTGTTATTGTGGGAATTCCTCTTGTGTCTGGGTTTGACTAGATGCTTCTGTGGATTCTTGGATTCCAAGAATGGTGGAGAGCTACCTCTAGCAGTTTCTACCATGGGCATGAGGGTAAATTCTTTTATGTCAGTTTGCCCATCTGCAAGATGGGGAAATAATTCTATGACTTATCTATTTTGTTTTCAAAGTACTGTTAGGAAAGTGAAATTTTGAAAATTGTGATCAAAGAAATGGGAGGGATAGTTGTTGTGGTTAGATGGTATATGGCCCACAGAGCCTGAGCCCTGGAATGAAGGGTCAGGGCTTGGGAAGGCAGGAATATTCAGGAAGACATTCTAGGGCCAAACTTTCTCTTCTCCAGATATCCTCAGATATATCCTCAGAGATCTCAGATACTTGCCCCATCCTCTCAGTAGGAGATCTTACCTCATATTTCATTGAAAAAAAATAGAGGCTATTCATCCTTGAAACTCCCTTTCCTTCCTCACTCTACATCTTCAAAATCTACAAGTCAAGAAACACTTAATAAGCACTTATTACCATGGGCTTAGGAGGCAACTTTGTAGCTCAGCAGAGAGAGTGCTGAGTCTGGAGTTAGGAAAATTTGAGTTCAAATCTGGCCTCAGATACTTACTAGGTGTGTGACCCTGGACAACTTAGTTCCCTGGAGAGGGAAGTGGCAAACCACTCTAGTATCCTTGTGTATCCTTGTCAAGAAAACCTAATGGACAGCATAGTTCACAGGGTCATGGAGAGTGGGACGTCGCTAAACGATTGAACAGTAGCAACAGCACTATGTGTCAGGTACTATGTAAATGCTGGAAATACAAAATAAACAGAGAGAAAGCAAATATACTATGCAAGTGCAGAGAGTCTCTGCCTTCAAGGAGCTTACATCCTAATTGGGGAGATGACAAATGCATAACTAGGTACATACAAAATACATGTACAGCAGTATAGAGCAGTGGTGTCAAAATCAAATAGGCACCTATCTCTGTGACTGTGTATGAACTTAGAAAACCACAAATTAACATTATCTATGTCATGTTGTATTTTTATTTGTTTTGTTAAACATTTTCTTTTTGTTGTTCAGTTGTGTCAGTCACATCTGACTCTTTGTGACCCCTTCTTAGGGTTTTCTTGGAAAAGATACTGGAGTGGTTTGCCATTTCTTTCTCTAGCTCATTTTACAAATGAGGAAACTGAGGCAGATCGTGTTAAGTGACTTGCTTGGGGTCAGAGAGCTAGTAAGTGTCTGAAGTCATATTTGAACTCAGGTCTTCCTGATTCCAGGTTCAGTGCTTTGGCTGCCCCAAACATTTTCTAATTATATTTTCATCTGGTTTGGGCTGCACTTGAGCATTTTTTGCTGGTTATGTGGCCTCAAGGGCTTCAAGTTTGACACTTCTGGTATGGATTGAAGGTAACTTTAGAAGAGAAGACACCAGCGTTTGTGGGAGACCAGGAAAGTCCTCTTACAGAAAGTGGTTTTTGAGTCGAGTCTTGAAGTAAATGAAACATCCTAAGAGGAGGAAGTGGAGGAGAGCATTCCGGGTATGGGGGACAGCCAGTGCACAGAGACAGGGGATTGGAGATGGAGTGAAGTATGGGAGAAATGACAAGTAGTTCAGTACAGCTTGACTACAGAGTGTGTGGAGGGAAGTAATGTATAAAAGACTTGGAAATCTAGGAATAAGACAGGTTAGGAAGCACTTCAAACGCCCTTAAAGAGGATTTCTCTTTGATCCTAGAGGTAATAGGAAATGACTGGAATTTTTTGAATGGGGTGGTGGTGACAAGGATAGACCTATGCTTTAGGAAAATCACATTTGCAGCTGTATGATGGATAAATTAGTATGGGTTGAGACTTGAAGTAGGGAGACTGGTTAAAAGACCACTGCAATAGTTTAGGTGAGAGTGAGTTGGAGGGGCTGGGGATGAAGAGGAAAAGGTTGAGAGGTAACTGTAGAGATTTGGCAGTCAGTTTATACAAGGTGTGAATTACAGTGAAGAGTCAAGAATGACACTGAGATCCTGACCCTGGGAGAGTGGGAGGATGGTGGTGCCCTTGACAGCAAGAGGGAAACTCAGAAGTGGGGTAGGTTTAAGGGAAAGTCAATGAGTTGTGCTTCTGACATGTTGAATTTGAGATGCTTATGGGATTTTCAGTCTTAAATGTTTACTAGGTAAGAGCTAGTTCAGGATATTGATGAGGGCTGGGATATCCCAGATGATCTGGAATGATCATTGAATCCATGAGAATTGAGGAGATTGCCAAGTGAGGGAGTACAGAGGAAAAAGAGAGGAGGGTCAGACTTACACTTAATGGGTATGACATGCATGAAAATCCAGCCATGAAGACTGAGAAGGAGCAATCAGATGGGTAGGAGAAGAGCCAAAAGAGAGCTGTCTTGAAAACTTGGAGAGTTTTTCTTATTCTCTTGTAAGGAATTTATGTTTAATCTCTTCCTGTCTCTTGGATCATTTCCTACAAATTTGCCCAAGTTTCCTTCATCCCTTAGAAAACAACAACAACACTCACTTGACCTTATCCCCTGAAGATACTGTCCTATGTCCTATGTCTCTTCTCCTTTCCACAGCCAAATTCCTAGAAAAAAAATGCCTATTTTTCTTATTTCTATGGTTCCCTCCAGTTCTGATATTCTATGTTTTAGTATTCTCTGTCTCTTCCAATTCTTCCATTTTTCATTTTAAATACTCTCTGTTCTAATGTCTACTCCAGTAATGCCAAATGTCTATACTTCATTACCATCTGTGGTTAGACCATCCTACCTCCTTACTTCTGCAACTGGAATGAATGACTCACTGGCCAAGGCTCATGTTAGTGAATTTGTGCTCGACATGTCATGTCACAGGAGCTTGAGAAATGTTTCTTCAAACCTGGAAAGACTTACAGTAACTGACGCAAAGGGAAGTGAACAGAACCAGGAGATTATTGTACATAGTAACAGCAATATTGTTCATTGAAGATCTGTGCATGACTTAGCTTTTCTCAGCAATACAATGATCCGAGACAGTCCCAAAGCACTAATGATAAAGCATACTATCCACCTCCAGAGAAAGAACTGATATGATTGAATACAGACCGAAGCATGTTATTTTTCACTTCTTTCACTTTCTTCCATTCTTTTTCTTTTATTTGAGTGTTCTTGTGCAAAATGACTAATATGGAAATGTTTTACATAATTGCACATGTATAATCTATATCTGAATGTTTACCATCTCAGGGAGGGAGGAAGGGAGGAAGAGAGGGATAGAATTTGGAACTCAAAAAGACAAATGTTAAAAAATATTTTCTTAATAGGTAAATGGGGGAAAAATATATATATGTATACATGTGTATATATTAATATATGTATATATACACATATTTTATATGTATACACATTTATATATGTACACATATGTATATGTATATCTGTGTGTGTATATATATATATATATATATATATATATATAAATGTTTTTTCATTCATTTATTGCTTCATATATTTATAGCAAGTAAATGAATGATACTGGACCTGGTTCACTTTTGGGTGACCATTGCTATAATCTTAGGAAGGGCAATGGTTCAACCTTTCTACTGTGCTAAAATTCTATCCTTAGTCTCTTAGATAACCCAAGATGCATGCAGCATGTGAAGAATCCCTCAAGGGATTCTGTCCCCTAGATCAGCTGGAAATTTCTCATTCCTTTGCATCGGTTAGGGCTCCAAGTGACAGTGGCTATCCAATGTTGCAGTGTCAGAGCTGGGTTGTTTACCTTAGACCAAGCAGGCAGGTCCCCTGGAAGATCGTGGCTACTGGAACATGGTTTCCTCTTCAGCAAAGGCTCTGTGAGCAGGATTGCCAGGGCCCTCTGGAAGACCCTGGCAAAAAAAGCAGACCCAGAAAGCCTGGTTGGCAGCCTGCTTCTGCCTTAATAGAAAATGCTGTAGGGGGTTCTTTAATAGCCAAGCCCTGGTTCCAAATCACTCCAACTCCTTGGGTAGGGACCTCCTTAGCGCTACCTTGGAAGTTGTTTCGGTTTGTCAGGCTCAGCTTCAGGCTGAGCAGTCCAGAGAAGCTCCTGACAGAGCTCACTGGCCTATCAGCATCTAGTGACAATATGGGACAGCCTAGCTTGATCTACATGGCGGAACAGGGTAGCCAGAGTCACTGGGAGCCAGGAATCTCATTTTTTCTCTCATCCTCCCTGTGGTTAGTGCCTTCTTGAAACTATAACAACTAGTTTTAACTGCTGTTTTTTGCTTGGATTTAGAGCTGGGGAAAGACCTCAGAACACAGAACGTTAGAGTTGGAAGGGAATGCAGGGATCTAGTGCAATGTCTTCATTTTACAGATGAGGAAACTAAGGCACAGAGATGGGAAGTGATTTGCCCAAGGATCCGCAGCTAGTAAGTAGCAGAGCCAGGTTAGAATTCCAGAGTTGCCTGTAATTTATACACTTATGAACATGACTGGTCACAGTGGCATCCATATTGTTTTATGTATTCTTCACAGGGGTGGGAGGAGAAATCACATAAACCAAATTAAATTCATGTGGAGACATAAACCCAAAGGTTGAGCAGTACTTGGAAAGAGTGTTAGACTTGGAATTAGGAGATTGGGTTTGAGTCCTGGCTATGGCACTATGTCTGCAGCCCTGAGGAAGTTGCTTACTATACCTGAGTCTCAACTTCCTCACCTGATTAAAAAACAAAATAAAACTGGATTGACCTGGATGGTGACTAAAGTTCTAATAGTTCGAACATTCTCCTTTCTACTGTGAGACCTAAAGTCTTTTGGTTGTACAATGGGTGTAAAGTGCTTTGTTACTATAAAGCATTGTGCAATTGTATTTTTATTTTATCACATTTTTATACTATTTTGCAATAGCAGATAATGGACTGATCTTGGAGTCAGGATGACCTTTGTTCAAATTCCACCTCTGACACATTTGCTGACCACATGACCCTGGGAAAGTCATATAACTTCTCAAGTGGGTCTAAATTGCATGCCATTTGCTGAATTGCATAGGGAGAGGGTATTTCCTCAAGGGAAATCACAGGTCCGAATCCCCACCAAAACATTACAAAATCTACAAAGACATCTCTAGCTCTGTTGCCAGTTAGTACAACACTCACCACACCAGGGCTCCAAAATTCAGTGAGGCCTCTGTCTGCACATGGTGTGACTTGGGCAAAGACCTAGAGGACTGGAGACTCACATTGACTATTCAGAACCAGAGCAAAAGGACACCTTCTGTATCCTAGTGGGGACAGACCATGCCAGCAGACTTGTGTTTTTCATTGTTCAAGGTTCAGGATAATCATGCTGCCAAGGATACTTCAGAATTTCAGATTTTCTGTGATAATGCAAAGAAAAGTAAATTACAATCCATCAAACAATAATGGGTCTAAGAACCAATACTGGAAAGACATTTTCTATGGGTTAAAAATGTTGAACAAACAGTAAAATTCATTGATGTGTGTCTGTTACTTTCCATAAAAATCCTCCAAATGAGACATTGAAGACTGTATCCAAGGCCTGCTGAAAGTACCATAGGGATGAGTCGGTCAGATATAGAATGTCAGAACTGGAAGGGACTCAAGAACGAAGGATGTCAGAGCTGAATGGGACCTAAGAACACGGAACACCAGAGCTAGAACGAACCTTTGAATGTGGAATGTCAGAGCTGGAAGGGACTTCAGAGATCATCTACTCACATGGATGAGAAACTGAGGCCCAGAGTGGGGAAGTGATCTGCTGAAGGTGACCTATGGGGTAGAGTCAGGGCCTGAGCATACCTGTCCTCTCTCCCATTTCTGGGCATTGAAGCATTAAAGAGGAAAGCCAGATTAAGAAACAAGGAAGCCAGAGGACAGAGCCTAGGGAAAGTGTCCATTTGTTTATTTACTTTGTCTGAGTCTTCCCCAGAATGTAAATGGCTGTGTTTCCCTGCGAGTGGCTGGAGCAGCCCCACATGATGGGGCCCATCTGTCAGATTGTATCTTGGCTGACAGACAATGGGGGTGAGTTTGTCTTGCCTCTGAAGGGCTTTGGATTACTTTATGTAAAGAACCAGGGCTAATTAGGGCCAGTATCTGACAGGAGTTGAGGAAAGAATTTATCTATTTGGAGACCCCAGGAGCTTTGTAAGCTGGGAGGTGGAGTCACTATTCTCTGAGAGAACAGGGCTCTGACTGTGCATGTGGACGTGAGAGTGCAGAGGCTTCTCTGTGTGTGTGCTCACAAGTGACTTTGTCTATATGACATCGCACCTGCTTGTGAGTGATTGTGTGTCTAAGGATATATGATTGTGTGAGTACATATTGATTCGTATTTGCAGTTGTGAGTGTACACCATGAATATGTCAGTGTATGGTTGTGCATGTATGAATGTATGAGTAGGTGTCTGAGTCTGTTTGAGGGTGTTAGAGCGTGCATGTATGTGCACATGTGTATAAGGAGGTATGTTCTTGTATGAATATTTTGAAGTAGGTATACGTGAATTTGAGGGCGTATAAACTGTATGTTTGCACATGAAAGCACCTATGTACATGAGTTTTTTCAGTGCATGTCTGTGCTCATGTCTGCACATTGAGCCTTTGGGGATTTGGCCATCTTTCCCACCCATTGCCAGAGAACGTGCTCCCGGTTCTTCTCCTGCAGGCCTTCTCTGGGCCCTGCCCTGCCCACCTGTGCCCACATTAACCAGCACATGGGAGGCCCTGCACCTGTGCTGCCCAGGTGTGGCCTGTTGGATGTGGGGGTGGGGGGAAAGGCCCAATTCATTATAGCAGCCCTAGCTAACAGCGAAGCCACTTAACCAAATCATGAGCGGAATCATTGGGCGAGGGTTAATCAACATTCATTCATGTTTCCAAGTTTAAATTGAGCATTTGTTTAATTACGTGTAAGTAGCAATACATTCTCGCCATTATCTAAATCACTATTTTATTTCCTGCTTGTGGCTTCATAATGCAGGGTTTCGGCTCCAGCCTCTGCATCATTAACAGAGAAGAGTTAATGAATATAAAAGCGTAAAGGCTAATTACACTTTAATTTACAATCATGGTCTCATTTTGGGACCACATGAAATCTGTTTGGAAAACAATTAAAAAAAAAAGAGTCCACTCTCAGGCTGGTGAGGAGGGCCTGGAGCCAGACGTGGGGCCCAGCCATTGGCCAGGGGCAGCCTCAAGCCCAGCCACACTTGGCAAGCAACTGGCCAGGCTCATCTTGTTTGCTGGAGTGCTGAGGAACCCGGGGAAACTGAGTGGTTTCCTCTAGGTGACTCTCTTTGGTCTCTAGTTAGGTTCCTTTGCTCCTCACTATCCCTCTGGACCCCCTGATGCTAGCTAGACCAGGGCAGAGCTAGGGCATCACTTGAGCAGACAGAGATTCAGTGACCCAGGAAAAACCAGAGGAAGTGGTTTATGAAATCATAGTTTTCTGGAGATAGTGAGCATTTCTTGGCCTTTAGCCTGATCTGTAAAGCGAAAGGGTCGGATCTGAGGACCTCAGTGGGATTCTCCCAGCTCCAACGTTCTATGTTCTGCCATTGCACATGCTAATGTTCTTCCACTCTATGTTTTGTCCACAGTCCAAGGTCCCTTCCAGGTCTTACTTCTGCTTTCCAGCATTCTGTGTTTTAAGGCCCCTTCCATCCCAAGCCCTCTATTTTCTAAGTATCTATCTTCTATGGCCCTTTCCAACCCTGATCCTCCAAGTTCTAAGGTCCCTTCTGGTGCTAATACTATGAGTTTTGTGGTCCCTTCAAGCACTAACATTCTGTGATCAGTATAATCTACCTACTTGCTCTGCCTCCAGCCTCAGAGGAATGCTCATCTCTGGGAAGTGTAAATAAACTGACTGCTAAGAAGAACCAGAGAAGAGGAAGATAATACAAGAATTGAATTGCTCTTTATTTTCAAAAGAGCAGAGGAAAAACAGAAATTAAGATTTTCAGACTCTTAGAATTGGCAGGGACCTTGGAGGTAGTCCAAATTGCATCAGAGAGAGAATTTTCTCAATTATATTCTTCCATGAATGGTTATCCAACCTCTCCTTGAAGACCTTAAGTAGTGGGAAATTCAATACTACCTGAGATAGTCTATACCAGTGTTTGTTGTTCAGTCATTTCAGTCCTCTCTGACTCTTTGTGACCCCATGTGGAGTTTTCTTGGCAAAGATACTACAGTGGTTTGCCATTTCCTTCTCCAGATCTTTTACAGATAAGGAAACTGAGGCAAATAAGGTTAAATGACTTGCTCAGGGTCATATAGCTACTAAGTATCTGAGGCCAGATTTGAACTCAGAAAGATGAGTCTTCCTGATTCCAGGCTCAGCACTCTATCTGCTAAACCACCTAGCTGCCCAATACCAGTGATGGATTGCCCCAATCTTTGGAACATTCTTCCTTTTGTTGAACCTAAATCAACTTCCCTGTTGACTTTTGCTGTTGGATTGCTGGATCTGCCCTGAGACCCAAGCAGCATAATCTAACCCTTAGAGTCATACTCACAGATTTAGAGCTGGCAGAGAGACTTTATACATCTAGTCCAAAGCCCTCCTTTTAGAGATGAGGTCCAACTTAAATGACTTGCCCAAGATCACACAGGGAATAAATTCCTGATCCTCTGAATCCAAAGCTAGTGTCCTTCCCACTGTAGAATACTCTCTATTTGAAGGCCATGGCTTATATCCCTCTTCAGTCTTTCCTGTGCTAAACATACCCATGCTATTTCCAAGATAAATAGAATTTGGTATGTAATTATCCTGTTTATGAAAAATCTTCACCTGCATCCAAGTTCTCATAATCTTCATAGGACTGAGATGTCTTGAACAGGTGAGAACATTTATTTGCTGATTGGATTTCAGATAAAATGGCATGTGGTTGGGAAAAATCCCAGTGGGAATGGATGGACTCATTCTGGGCATGAGGGAGGGGCAGAGTGTTTTGTCTATTTCTCTCTATTCTCTCTGTCTCTTTTCCTGACTCTCCCCTTCCTCACCTACCTTGGTCTTTTTCTCTGTTTCTCTCCCTTTGTTTTTCCTCCTGCTCTTGGTTTCCTCCATCCCTCTCTGTCCCCTCTTCTTCTCTCTCCTTTTGTCTCTTCTTTCTCTCTCTGTTTTTCTCCTCTCCCTCTCTCTCCCTAAGTCTCTTTCCCTGCTCTTTTCCTTCCCTCTCCAACTCTCTGCCTCTCCTTTTCTGTCTTCTCCATTCCTCTCTGTCCCCTTTCTCTTTTCTTCTCTTTTTCTCTCTATATTTCTCCTCTCCCTCTCTCTGCCTCAGTTGCTTCCCTACCCTCTGTCTTTCTCTTTTCCCTCTCTTTTCCTTGCCTCTCCGACTCTGCCTATCTCTGTCTTTTCCTCCGCCATCCCCCTACCCACTTCACCTTCCTCTCTCAGATGGTTTGGGCTGCTGGGTGTTGCTGAGGATGTAAATTAGAGTCAGTTCTCTGGAAGCAGGGCAGTCCGGCTCGTGCTTGCTCGCACCTGAAGGAGACAAGGATTTATAGACTTGCAGATGTCGAAAGGAAAATTCTGCGGGGCTGCTGACACAAGCACTTTGCGATATTTACAATTACCGAGACTCTAACGGTTTGTTTGCCAATGAGCAGCCCTTGGAGTGAGAGCTGCTGGAGCTCCCTCCCTGGGTACTCAAAGAAACCCAGGAGCTCCGGGCTGCTGCCCAGGTTGGCACTCTGAGCACCTGCCGGCGTTCTGCAGAGAGGTCTTCATTCAAGTTGGTGATGGAGGCTAAAGGGTTCCCTTACGGAGCAGTGGAAAGATCGATGAGGCAAAGGGCCTGGCTTTGAATTCCTTTTCTGACATTTACTGCCCGTGTGACTTTGGGCAAGTCACTTCTCTTTAGGATTCAGATTTCTCCTCTTATGAAATATAGGAGTTAAACCAGATAGTCTCTAAATGTTTTTTTCTAGCTCTAACATGCCATCTATCCGACCATGAATTAATATTTATTAAGCACCTACTATGTGCTAAGGGCTGTTAGGCGTTGAGGATTCAGATACAATGAAACACTTTCTAGTCTCAGGGAGTTTAAATTTTGTCAAAGGAGACAAGTACATATCTATACATATATATCTATAAATATATATGTGTGTATGTGTGTGTGTGTGTACACACATAGTCTATGATCAACCTTTCCATGTAATGAGGTCTTTTCTATCCTTAACATTCTAGGTTCTAAAGGCCCTTCAATAATCTTCAAGCATGGTGTCATTGCTTCCTGGTAGTAGAGAGAAGTTGAGGAAAAAATGCAAAATGACAGGTCAATTCCCTTTTTCCTGACCTCCCTCCTAGAATATATCTACCTCCTGTCTTTGGTCCTCTAAAGCTGACCTAGCCTTTGAGGCTCAGGTTAAATTCCGTATCTTCCAGAAACTGGCCAACTTCCATTCCCTAGAAATGAATGAGGAAACATATTCTCTTAAATGATGGATAAATAGTGTCATGGAAGCAATGAACAGGAGCTTGGACAAATTTGGGGAGATAGTGGAGGACAGAAGGATGTGGTCCCTGGGGTCATAGTTGGTCATGACTGAATGAGTGAACAACTCTGTTCTTAAATGGTCTCCTCATACACACTGTCATTTGCTGACCCTCAAGACACAAATCATCCAGATTATAGAATCTTTGAATGTTTTCATTCATTTGGCAAACATTTATTAAGCATCAAATGTTTACAGAGCACTATGTTCAGTACTAGGGGAAACAGAAGCAGTTTCATGGAGTATAATCAACTTTGTACAACTCTGACTCACTTAAATCAATTCATGAGCTGTCATTACCCCATGATGTCATCGGTTCTCTTTGAAAAGGACGAACAACAGTTGATAAGCATTTATTAAGAACCTATCATGTCCTAGGCAATGTGCAAGGTTCCCTTCTACTAGTGTCCATTCTACTAGGTAATACAATGATTTTATGGAGAAGTAAATACAAGATATATGAAAAATATTCAGTGATTTGGTGATGTCAGGGGCATGAACAACTAGAGCAGAGGAGAGGATGAGGAGAAAGCAATTCAGCAGGCCTTTTAAGATAGGAATTCTAAAAGGCAGAAGTATCTAGGTACAGGGAACAGCCCATGCAAAGGCATGGAAGTGGGAGATAGAATGTCAGATGTGGAGAACAGCGGCAAGGTAAGCCAGTCGGATTGGAGCTTAGTGTGAATGAGAGGGAGCAAGGTGTAACCAGTCAGGAAAGTTAGGTCAGAATGTGAAAGGCCTTCATAGCTGAACAGAGATTTTGTATTTTGTCCTAAAGACAATGGGGAGTCCCTGGAAATAACAGTCAAAACTTTAGGAATATCGGTTTGGTAGTTGGGAAGAAAATGGATTGGGGAAAGGAAGAGACTGATCATAGAGAAAAAAATTAGGGGGCTGTTGCAATAGCCCAGGAGAGAGGTGACAAGGGCTTGTACTAGAATAGTTTTGATGTGAGTAAAGAGGAGGTGAAAGATGCAAGAGGTGTTAAGGAAATTGAGTTGAGAAGAATTGGATATAGATATGAGTGGGAGTGAAGAACTGGATGACCCACAGGCTATGTATTGGGATGATTAGAAAGATAATAGTACCCTTGATAGAAATAGGAACATTAGGAGGAGAGGTGGGCTTAGGGAGAAACCTAGAGTTATGTTTTGAGCAAGTTCAGTTTGAGACGCCTATGGTACATTCAGGTGCAGATGTCAAACAAGCAATTGGAGATAACAGCACTGGAGTTTGAGAAATGAAGGCTAAAAATTTAGACTTGGGAGTCTTCTGCCTAGAGATGACAGTTGAGTCAATGACAGCGAATGAATTTGGGGATGGGGTGGGGGCGGGGGGGGGGGAGAGAGAGAGAGAGAGAGAGAGAGAGAGAGAGAGAGAGAGAGAGAGAAACAAGACAGACAGCAGGATGGAGTCCTGAGGTTCACATACACACACGCGCGCACACACACACACACAACATACATACAAACACAATGTGGATTTTTGAACCTTCAAAAGACACTGAGGAGAAAGCCATAGGAAAATAGCATTACAAAAACCCAGAGAGCAGGGAATATCCAGAAAGAAAGAGTGATCAACAATGTCAAAAACTAGAGATGTCAAGGATGAAGAATGAGGAAAGGTCTTTTGATTTATCAACAAAGAGATCATTGTAGACCTTGGAGAGAGCCAGTTCACTCAAGTGGTAAAGTCAGATATTATTTTAAGATGTTGAGAAGTGAGTGGGAATTTAGAAAGTGAAAGTAATGAGTGTAGACAACTTTTAAAACTTTTTCTAGAAGTTTATTTGTGAAAGGAGAGATATAGGACAATAGCTTGCAGGGATGATAGGATAAAATGAAAGTTTTTAAAAAACATTTTAAATTAAAAATTTATTAAATTTTTTTATTGATATTTTTTATTTTTACATTAGTTTCATTTTTGAGTATATTCTGCCTTGTCTTCAACTTTGTGAGCCATCTATAAAAAAAAGATTTAAAAAGAAAGAGAAAAAAATGATACCAAAATTAGCCAACACATCAATGGAATGTTTCACATCCATAATCCCTCACCTTTGCAAAGAAGGGAGGGAAATGCATTTTCTTATCTCTTCTTAGGGTCAGTCTTGTTCATTATAATAACACAACATTCAGTTTCTCTTTTTGTCCTTTCCGTTTACATTATTGTGGTCATTTTGTATATTGGCACCCAGGGTCAGCTTACCATATCGTGCAGTTGTCTTACTATACTTCTCTGAATGCTTCCTATTTGTTATTGTAATATTCCATTTCATTCAGGAACCATAATTTTTCATTCTCCAATCAATGGTTATCTACTTTGTATCCAGTTCTTGGCTACCACAAAAGTGCTACTATGGATATTTTGGTGTAGTAGGGTCTTTTTTCTTTTCTTTTCTTTTTGTTTCCTTCCTCTTTTCTTTTCTTTCTTTCTTCTTTCTTTTCTTCCTTCCTTCCTTCTTCCTTCCTTCCTTCCTTCCTTCCTTCCTTCCTCTCTCTCTCTCTCTCTCTCTCTCTCTCTCTCTCTCTGTTTTCAGGCTTTTTAGGGTATGTATATTCTAAGCTGTGGAATCTCTGGGTCAAAACTTATGGACATTTTAGCAAACGAAGGTTTTTTGAGGATAGGGTTGATCCGGACGTGTTTGTAAGCAACAGGGAAGGAATCAGGTTATAAGGGGAGTCAGAAAAATAGAAAAAGAGAGGGGAGGCTAAAGAGGCAAGTTCTTGGAGTAGATTTGAGAGGGCTTGGTGTTTTCAAGGAGAAGCACCAATTCTGAGACTACAGCAGAAGAGGAGAGTATGAGGGCTGATTCTGAGGTGATTTGAAGTGCAGAATCTGAGCTGAAGTGTGGAATCACAGTTTGGTAGTACTCTTGGTCTGAAGTCTTGAATCCTAGAGCAGTCAAACTCCTCCTTTCAGATGCTTCTCACAGAAAATCATTTCTTATAGCAATCCATTCAAGTATAAGCTCCTTGAAGGCAGGGACCATCTTTTGCCTCTTTGTATCAATAGCACTTAGCACAGTGCCTAGAACATAGTAGGTGCTTAATAAATGTTTATTGATGGACTCAAAATCTGTCTCTCTCAAACTTTCTCCCTTTGCTCTTAGTTCTGGGTTCTGGGGCCAAACTTAACAAATCTATTTTCTCTGCAGTCTTTCAAACACTTGAAGGCAGCTCTCATGTCTCTCCCAAGTCTTGTCTTTTCCCTAAATGTATGTAAATCAGTCCTGACTCTGAGGAGGCAGAACCAATAAGTTTTTGTCAGAAGTCTAGTAGGCAGAGACCCCAATTAGCTGCTCTTCCCTTTACCCACATGACCATATGAAGGTGAGAAAACCAGACAGAAGGAACACTAGTCCTCTGACATCAAGTCAGTTCAGTTTTCTATCCTCTATCCTCTTGCCTTTAGATTTCTATATGTATTAGTCAGTTAACTAGCATTTGCTAAGCCCCTACTGTGTGCCAGGTACTATGATGATCATTGGAGATATGGAGAAAGGCAAACCACATCAAACCAAACCCAAACCAACCAACTACCACCACCACCAAAAACCAGTTCTGACTAAGTCTAATGGGGAGGGGTTTCAGGGAGACAACATACAAACAAAAATATACAGGTGCTAAAATTAAGGAGGGTGGGAAAGGATACTTGAAAGAAGCCAGGGAAGCTAGCAGGAAATGAGGAGGGAGAAAGTTCCAGGTAGGGGGACAGTCAGTGAAGAGAGCTGGAGTTGGGAGATGGATGAGCATGGAGGTCAGTGTCACTAGATGGCCGAGTTCTTGAATGGGAAGTGAGGAGGGTGTAAGGTATAAGAAGACTGGAAAGGTAGGAAGGGGTGAAGTTATAAGACTTTGAAAGCTAAAGAGAAGATTTTATATTTGCTCCTGGAGGTAATAGGGAGCCCTTAGAGTTTATTGAATAAGGAGGAGACATAGTCAGGTCTAGGAAGCTTAATCAGGGAGAGATTTGGAATAGGGAGAGATCTGAACCAACTAGAAGGTTATTTCTATATTCCAATGTGAGGTGATGAGGTCTGACCATGTCAGCAGCATAGTGGCCTCATCGGAAGAGAAAAGGGGCCATATAGGAGAGATGTTATACAAATTTTTTGTCCAAGAATCCAAACTCCCTGGTCTACACTGTTCATCCTTGCCGGAGCATCCCACCTCACTTGTTCCTCTCTCCTTGTATGTGCTCTTTTTACTTCTGCAGAATTAGGTTAGCCAGTTTCTTCAAAGACACCAGCAAAGCTTGCGTCCCTCCTGTTCCTTGTTTCCTCTTTCCAAGGAAACCCAGTTCAGACTGTCAGTATAGTTGCACAGAGCCCCAACCCAGCTCCGTAGCTTTACTCCTTGTGCTAACAGAAGTTTTCTAGTTTTAGTTGTCAGCTCCTGCTTCTTCACCACTTGTCTGTTCTTATTTTGAGATAGGGAAATGCCTGGAAAAGACATCAGAAGTCATCTAGGGCAGGTCTTCTTAAACTTTTTTTTTACTTATGATCCTTTGAAATTTTGGCATTGTTCATTGGTATGGTGTGATGGCCTGTGCAGTGCAAAGTATGAATGCTGTGTGTTCAGAATCAAGGCTTCAGTGAAGTTGGTGAATGTACCATGGGCAAGCACTGCCAGAAACACCTCAGATTCATTACATTTGATTTCGATTTTAGTTTTGATTTGATTTTAATGTTTTGATTTAAAAAATTAATTTTTTATTTGCTTTGATTTTAATTTTTGATCATTGCATGTTCAGAAACCGTTTATTGTTTACAAATTTTTTGCAACTCCATATTGGGTTGTGACCCACAGTTTAAGAAGCACTGATCTGGTGCAATACTTTTTTTTACAGATGAGGAAACTGAGGCCCAAGGAGGAGAAATGATTTTCCCAAGGTCACTGAGCTAGTGAGGAGCAGGACCAGGTTATTCACCCATCACCTCTAGCTCTGGATACAGTGCTCTTCCCACGACAGAAGCTTTTTAGCATAGCCTAGGGGTACTATTTTTCCCCTTCTGAGTGATCAAAATAGACTCATTTCCCTGGTCCTTCATTCTCTGATAACTTAAGATCATAGATTTAAAGCCAGAAGTAATATTAGAAGTCATTCCTTTCAATCCCTCATTTTAAAAATGAGGAAATGACTTACTAGGACTGCCTTGTAAGAAGTGTTGAATGGGGATTTGAACTCAAGAATGACTAATTCTAGGTCCAGGGATCTATCCACTGTACCATGAGGCCTCTTCAGAGTCAGACAAAATTGACCATTGGGGGCTCCAGCCCTCCACAGTTCCTGGGATACTTACTGAGAGAGCACCATCCTCTCATATAGTCTACCTTAAACAAACACAGTGACTGGTCTCAGAATCACCATTTTGGGGAGAGACAAACACTACATATAGAACTGATCCCCAAACAGGTAGCACTTTCCTTCTAATTGTGTCTTTACCCTGTGAAGGATTTGCAGAAGTATAGGAAAAAGGATGGAAAGATATAGATGGCTTATGATTGTGTCTTTGGAAGGAATATCCACTTTGGTGAAATCTCAAATCCATCAGTGCTTCAAATCTGAGTATTATATACCACTGGTGTTGTTTTCAGTGTATATATCTATATTTTTTCCTTCCAAGGAGATTTCATTTTAGGGGTGAGGGCTATATTTGGACTAATATGGAACATTGCCTGTAATTGCTTCCCAGAGGTGCTATTATCTGCCTCTGACTGCAGGCTGTCTCTTCCTGCTTTTTTTCTTATGGGCTTCCTCATAATAATAAAGCTTCCATTTTCATAGCCCTTGATAGTAGAAGCAAGCCTAATGCTAATGCAGGGGGCATGGATACCCTTATTCCACTCCTGATGCCAACCCATGCTTATATCTCTCTCCTCCAAATTCCTATAGCACATCCGGAGCTCCTCATATGGTACTGAATCACATACTGCCTGCGTTCACAGCTAGAATTTCTATTGCCCTTATGGTTAGCAAAACACTTCCCATCCATTATCTCATTTCACCTGCACAACAACTGGTGAGGTAGGGAATAGGAATATTATTTCCCCCATATTATAGCTAAAGAAGCAGGAATGTAGAGAACAAAAGTGATTTATTTATCTAAGGTGACACAGCCATACAACCAGGATTTGAACTTAGAGATTCTGAGTGCAAATCCAGTGTTCTTTCTCCTATATCATACTCTCTCTAGAGTTTTATGGGTATGAATCCTGTGAACTCCTTAAGGAAGGAATGTAGGGTCTTCTCCTTTTTCGTGTTTTTCCCACAAGTTCCTAATAACAATTTCTTTTTGTTTTTTTATCCCTTAACCATTTATTTTCTCCACTTAATAGTATTTAATTTTTTCCAATTACATGTAAAGATAATTTTCAACATTCACTTTTATAAATTTTGAGTTGCAAATTTTTCTCTCTCCCCTCCCCCTCGCACAAGGTGGCAAGCAATCTGATATAGGCTATACGTGTGCAATCATATTAAACATATTTTCACATGAGTCATGTTGAAAAAGAAGAATCAGAACAAAAGGGAAAAACTACAAGAAAGAAAAAAAGAGAAAATAGTATGCTTCGATTTGCATTCAGACTCCATAGTTCTTTCTCTGAAAGTGGATGGCATTTTCCATCATGAGTCTTTTGGAATTGTCTTAGATTCTTGTATTGCTGAGAAGAGCTAAGTCAGTCATAGTTGATCATCACACAGTATTGCTGTTACTGTGTGAAAAATGTTCTGGTTCTGCTCACTTCACTCGGCATCAGTTCATATAAATTTTTCCAGGTTTTTCTGAAATCTACCTGCTCATCATTTCTCATAGCACAATAGTATTCCATTACATTCATATACCACTATTTGTTCAGTCATTCCCTAATTGATGAGCATCCCCTCAATTTCTAATTCTTTGTCATCACAAAGAGAGCTACTGTAAACATTTTTATACACGAGTCCCTTTCCCCCTTTTATGTTCCCTATAGTATATTTCAGTTTAATTCAACAAGCATATCTAGAGTATCTACTAGGAGCCAAGCACTATGTTAAGCACTGGAGTTTCAAAGACAAGAACAAAACGGTTCTTTCTCTCATGGAGCTTATGTTCCTTTTGTAGGGGAGAGAGGAATACCATATTATATAGAAAACGAAATAGACTCAAATAAATTCCTGGAGGAAGGCACTAAGGAACAGGGAGGGGTGTGTGTGGGGGGCGGGGAAACAAAGGAGGCTTGTGGGAGAAGGTGCCACTTAAACTGACTTTTGAAAAGAACTAAGGAATTTTTGAAATTGTAGGGAGCTCACTACTTAATGAAGCAGCCTATTAGGGAAAGCCTTATAGAACCACAGAATGGAAAGGGACCTCACAAATCACCCATTTCAACTTGGATCTGAACAGAAATGACCCTGGGAAGTGGCCATCCAGCCTGTACTTGGAGACTTCTGGTGGAGGTGAATCCACTACCTCTACAAGCTACCCATTTAACTTCTAAGACAGTCCTAATTTTAAGGAAACTTTGTTAATATCAAATTTAAATTTGCCTCTGTTACTTTCACCCATTGCTTCTAATTCTATGGCCAAGCAAAATGTCTTTTACTTCTGCCACTTAACAATACTTCAAACGCTTCTCCATCAATATTTTCTTTTCTAGGCTAGGCTAAAATTTGACTGGAATATTGATACCTTCCTTATCTGTGGCCTTCTTTTGACCTATCAGTTTATTAACATTATCAAAATAAGGAAATGGGGTTAACTTGACTTGTTCTTGATGAAGCCATGCTAGTTCTTGGTTATCACTGCTGCTACTTCTAAATATTCACAAACCATCCCTTTAGTAATGTTTCTAGAATTTTGTCATGAGTTGATGTAAAGGATATAGAGAAGGGAGCTTGGAGTTTAAATTCCATATTGAGTCCATTAGAATCACAGAACCCTACATTCTCACTTGGAAGTTACCTTAGTGCTCTCTACCTGAAAAGGAATGCTCTCTACAGTATTCCTGGCAAGAACTCCCATTTATAGTAACATTTCTCTTAAAGAAGAGATGTGGTCTAGATGTTAGAATTATGAGCTAGATTCAGAGCTGCTTGAAAGACTTGACCAGAAAAATGTCAACTGAGAGGGAGTCTTTTGCAGAGAGCTTAGAGATTACACTCAGGGATTGACTTTGTGCTGTTCAACATTTTAATCAGTGACTTATATGAAGGCATGGAAGGCATGACAGTAAAAAGAATAAATGTCAAGTTTCATGCTTGGTTCAAAAAATCAACTTTTCAAGTACCAGTTGGCCATTCTAGACAACAGTTCCTATAAAAAATAAATGGAGATTCTGATGGCTTATGAGCTCAGTATGAGTTTGCATAAGTTAGGGGACCAAAGAAAAAGTAATACTCTCCTTTGTCTACATTATGTCCAGGATGAGTGGGACCTTGAACTCCGGGCTTCAGACTCCAAACCCAGAGCTCTATCTACTGTACCAAAATTCTTTTGCAGCTTCATGTTTCTACAGATCGGTAGTCTCTCCAAGTCATGTTAGTCCTTCGTTCTGGGTGCCATGGTTTAGGAAAGAAATAGACACACTAGGATGCACCCCAAGGAGAGTGACTAGAATGGTGAGGGAACTGGAGACCACACTATGTGAAGATCGTTTAAAGAATTCCTATATGATTAGCCTAGAGAACACATGACTGGCTGCTTGTGGGGCAGGGTTGGGGAGAGGGCATAACAGCAGTCTTTCCAAAGATTTGAAGGGCTGCCAAGTGGAAGAGATTTAACTTGTTTGGCTCCAAAGGGCCGAACTAGAATTTATGAATGGAGGTTGCAGGGAGGCATATTTATGGAAGCTTGGTATGAGAAAAACTTCCTAACACTTAGAGTTATCAAAAAGTAGAATGTGCTGCCTGGGGAGTTGATTCTTCCTTCTCCTGGGAGATTGAATCACTACTTGTTGGGTATTTTGTAGACTGGTTGTTGTTCAGGTTTGGTTGGGGGCTAGATGGTCCATGAGTCTTTCTCAACTTAGATTTTATGTTTTCTGTCTAGAAAACACTAATTTTTTCCACAATAACTGTTTAAAGCAGGTACTCCCTGCTTTCGTGTTACTAAAACTAGTGTAGGTAGTGTGTTACTAGTCTTATTTTGTGGAGGAGAAAACCAAGTCCCAGAGTGCAGGGATTTGCCGTGTGTGTGTGTGTGTGTGTGTGTGTGTGTGTGTGTGTGTGTATGTATATTTATATAAATAGAAAGAGGCAGGATGTGAATTTCTGACTATGACTGGTGGCATTTCTATGCTCCTGGTGCTGTAACTTGGATACAGATTAAGATGGCTATGGTCACAATGGAGAACATGACTCAGTGGTAAGGTGTTATTTGGCCTCTGAAGGTCTGCAGGGACAGGAACCTCATTACCTCACAAAGCAGCCCATTCTGCTGATATGTTTGAGAGGACAGTCAGAGACATAGACACAGAAAAGAATAGAAAAAGAGAAAAACAGAGATAGGAGAGAGGCAGTTGGGAGAGATTCAGAAACAGAGGGAAAATAAATTAAGAGGGACAGAGACAGAGAAGGATCAGAGACAGAGACTGAGAAACAGAGGGAGAAGAGAGAGAAGAGGGGGGAGGAAGAAGAAAGAGAAGAGGAAGAAGAAAGATGTAGAGAAGGATTAAGACAGAGGGAGAAGGAGAGGGTGAGGAGGAGAGAGTGAGAGGACAGAGAGGGCAAAGTCTGGAGTTTATGGTCCTTTCACAGAGTCAAAAAGAATCTCAGGATCTTCAATTTGGAAGAAACCTTGGAGATAATTTAGACCAGTCCTGGGGCTTTCCTTCTGATGACCATTGGGAACTTGGAGTTATGAGATGGGAGGAGGGGAGAAAGCCTAGAAAGAGGAGAAAAATAGCAGAGTGGGGGATGTGACAATGGAGATAGGAGCCTGTCAACAGGGATTTCCTCCCCTTTGGGGGAGGGGGAGGAATCTGGGGCAAGAGCTGTCTTCTTGCTCATTATCGTCTAATTGCTTTCTAAGTAGGTCCCACCTGGGGATCAGTGATCCCTGAATTGTGGGGATCGTGAGGTCAGCAGGGTCAGGACTCCTGTATCAGGCTCAGCAACCCCACCATCAGCACTGTTGTAAAACTGGTGGCAGGAAAGGCCTGGTTCAGACACTGGGCCAATGAGGGCCCAGCTCCTTTTCTTGGGGCCCATTGATCGCTCTCCCTCTCAGCCTTCCTTTTAATCCACTCAATTTCACTCTGGAGAGATTTATTCCACTTTCATTGGTGCCTGTGAGAGGGTATGCTGAGTCTGCACCAGGGAGCAGGTAAAGGTATTTAATTGGCTTTTCAGGAGCAGGTTTCTTAGTATATTTAGAAGGGAATAGGAATGATTATTATAATGCTACAGCTTTTCCCCAACGGGGCTGGCTACTAGAGTCATTTATTATGGGCAGGCTGCTCGTAGGGGGAATTGAGGAAGAGGGGACTTTCCCCAGGGGTCTATTCATGTTAAGGACCCACAGTCTTGGCTTACTTCTGTATCCAGTTCTCTCCAAGAGGTTTATGGAGCTAAAAAATCACAGACTGAGAGTCAGAGGGGATATGAGAAGTTATCTACTCTAATTGCCTCGTTTTACAGATGAAAAAACTGAGTGAGGTCCAGAGATGATTAGTGACTTGTCCAAAGTCACCCAAGTGGTAAAGGGCAGAGTCTAAATTCAAACTCAGGTCCTGTGACTGACCCTAAGTGACTTCCTACTGCAGCTTGTGGACTTGTTCAGGCTGTTAGTTGTTAGGAGACAACCCTGGGCAAGGCTCATCTTTTCTCTGAGTCTCTATTCTGACCCTGTGAAGTCTTAGGGGAAAGAGTACTAGATTTGGGAGTCAGAGGAACTGGGTTTTAATTTGAGTTCTACTTACTAGGTAGGGCAGGTAGGTAGAGCAGTGGATAGAGTGCTTCACCTGGAGTCTCCAAGACCTGAATTCAAATCCAGCGTTATATACTTACCACCTGTGTGACCCTAGGCAAGTCACTTGACCCTGTTTACCTCAATTTCCTCATCTGTAAAATGAGCCAGAGAAGGAAATGACAAACCACACCATTGTCTTTGCCAAGAAAACCCCAAGTGGGGTCATGAAGAGTTAGGTATAATTGAACAACACAACAAACCACGTAGAAACTGTGGGACCATAAACAAGTGACAACCTTTCTGGCTTCCCAAATTCTGTTCTATAAAGTGGGGATAGTCAAATGAGGTGATTGAATTAGGTATTCTTTAAGGTCTCCATTTCTAAAATTTTTCTTCCGTAAATGCAATACTAACTCTTTTGCTTCCACTGTCCCAGGGATGTTGTGGGGAAAGCTGTCAGTCATGTTAGGTTTAGGGTTACAGTTGGAGGTAGTATTAGGGTTAGGGCCTGAGGCAAGATCAAAGACACTAGATCTCAATTCCAGTTCTGGCCCCAGTGCTTCCCAGCTGTCATCTAGAACAAGGCACTGCTGTCTGGGCTTCAGATCTAGTTTGAATTGAGGAAGATAGTCCTAACAATCATACATTACTTATAATACTGACCTCATAGGAGTTTTGTAAGGAAAGCAATGGAGTGTAGAGAGCTGTATAGTATTGTGGAAAATACAAAATTTGTGTCTGAATTAAGGCTAAGCCACCTACTAGCTATGTGACCCTGAAAAAAATCACTTTTTCTCATCTGCAAAGTGGAAATAATACTTGCTCACAGAGACATTCAATTCAACAAGCATTTATTCATCTCTTATTACATTCAAGGCATTGTTAGGGATGCAAATTCAAGATAAAGAACAGTGCCTGTCCTCAAGTAGTTTACTCTTTATGGGGGAGGGGGAGAAGACAACATTGACAGATAAATATAATTTGAGGAAGGACAAGGCACTAACAACTTGAGGGATCAAGAGAGGTTTCCTATGGGAGGCGTCCCCCAGAATGAAGAAACAGAGTTAAAAAGGGAATGCAGTCTAGGTATACAGGACAGCTTGTGTATAGAGTGAGAGATGGAATACTAATCTGGTAGGCTGAAATGTTGAATGTGTTGTAGCTGAGTTGTGTCTTGTTGTTGCTGAGTCTTTTCAGTGGTGTTGGACTCTTCATGACCCCAGTTTTCTTGGCAGAGATACTGGAGTGGTTTGCCATTTCCTTGTCCAGTAAAAATGAGTCTTCCTGACCCAGGCCCAGTGCTCTGTGCACTATGGCATCATCTAGCTGCCCAGGTAAAAGGGCCTAATATGAAATAAGTCTGGAAAGGAAGACTGGAGTCAGACCGTGAAAAGCTTTAAATGTCAAGCAGATGGAATTGTATTTTATCCTAGGCCCAGTAGGGGAACCATTAGATATTCTTTGTTAGTAGTGACTTAGGGAGTGAACTGTGTTTTACAATGATTATTCTGGCAACTTTATGAAGAAGGGAAAAACTGAAAGTGCAATAAAAAAGGGCAGTATCACCGTCATCATCGTCATCAGGACTGCCATCTTCACTATCATTATTGTCGCTGGAAAAATATTGGTGTTAAAAAAGATGGGAAGAGTTTAGGCTCATTCCCAATGGTGGATAATTTCCCAGGTGCCATGCAGCCTGGTCTCCTCCAGCTGTTCATATCTGCGCCTAACTCATTTCCCATCCTCATTGTTTGTCCAATAAGCCAATGACCACTATGGATTATCCAAGCAGCTGAGTAGCATTGTCTGGACAACAGACATTCTTCATCCTTGTAGATGTAATATATAAAAAATGTTTTGGAAACCTTAGAGCACTATAGAAATTTCAGTTATTTGGAGAGGCATTAAACTATAATGCCAAATGTGACTACATTTAAAATATTGATTTTGTCACTTCCTGTGGGAGCTGGGGCAAATTTTTTTTAACTTTTTTTGTCCTCAGTTAACTCATCTGTAAATTAAGGAGGTAGGACTAGGTGGCCTTTAAGGTCCCTTCCAGCTTTAAATCTATCATCCAGGGGTAATATGAGCCTAGGACTTGTATTATCTGGGGGCCTGTCCTATTTTTGCCACTTAGCTATGAGACTATAGATAAGCCACTTCCTCTCACTGTTCCTCAGTCTTCTAATCTGTGTGTATGGAGACTAGCAGAGGTTTATGCAAGCTCAGTTGTAACACAGAAGGATCAGCTTTTTTTCCAGAGGGTAGGTATCCATAATGGGTCATCTAGGTGGCACAGTAGATAGAATGCTGGACCTGGACTCAGGAAGATGAGTCTTCCTGAGTTCAAATCTGACCTCAGACATTTACTAGATGTGTGACCCTAGACAAGTCATGTAATCCTGTTTGCCCTAGTTTCCTCATCTGTAAAATGAACTGGAGAAGGAAATGGCAAACCATGCCAGTATCTTTGTCAAGAAAACCCTAAATGGGATCATGGAAAGTTGGACACAACTGAAAAATGACTGAACAACAAAGAAATGTATAATAAAACCTGATATGTAAAAGTAGGGAGGGTGATGGCCTATTTTTTTGTTCTTGTCCTTGAATTCATTTAGTTGTCAATTACAGAGAATCTTGGGAGTGAGAGAAGCTTATTCTCTCTAGCTGCAACTCATCTTCTTCCAAGCGGTTTTCAGATAAACCTCACAATGAGGTTTTTGGATGGTGACTCACAATTTGTGAATCTTAATGGGAGCTGAAGGAAATATCCTAGTTTCAAATCAAATAGTTGTTTAAGATCAAGAACTTTGAGTCTGAACCAGGAAAAAAATGACCAAAAGATTAGGCTTAGCTTTAGCTTGAGACTTTCTGTTGGCTTTTGTTGACTGCTAACTTGGGTCTGGTAGTTCCAAGCAGTCAGCTATGAACTAAAGAGATTTAGCTCTTTCTACCAGGTAGAGGCTTCCTAGTTACTACATTTTTGTGTATGATAACAAAAAGTATAGTAGCTGGCTCTGAAAAAAACTGGATGGTTAAAGCCCAGCATTTGGTAGCACAGAACAGCAGAGTAACCGTGAGACTGGTGGTAAAGTCTAGGAGAGAGGTGATGCCCTGGAAAAAGCATCAGAGAGCACTGGGATGAAACCACTAATACATAATGATAGTTCTCTCAGTGGTGTGAATGTACCTGGCCACATGTGTGCCCTTAACCACTTTCCTTCCCACACGTGTGCCAAATATTCATGAACCTTATATTATGACCTTCTTGGGGCTTTTATGAAGAAAGATTTAAAATCTCTATAAAAAGAACTATTATTATTTTTTGGTAAAGTAACAGAGGTGACTTTGCACAGCTATTCTTCATGCCTAATATATACTCTTTCCTCACCTCTGCCTCATAGATTCCTAGTTTTATTTTAGGCTCAGTTAATGTACTTCTTCCTCAAGGAAATCTTTTCTTATCTTAACCATAAGTGTTCTACTCAACTCAAAGTACCATTTTATATTTTAGAAATACTATGGTGCTGTGCATGGAGTGGTGGATGTTTCTGACAATTACTAGCTGTATGACCACTTAACCTCTCTCTTAGGGATAGGAGAGCCTGTAGAATGGGGGTAATTAACCCTATATTACCTAACTTATAGGGTTGTTATGAAGCACAAATGAAATAATGGACATGTAAAGCACATTAGAAACTTTAAAGTGCAAAAGAGTAAGTTATTATTGTTAGTAGTTTCCATATTGCAATTTTCCATCATCCCCTAAGCCTCCAGGAGGAACATAAATTATTTGAAGACAAGTACTTTTTTTTGGTTTTTGGAGTGGGGAAGGCAAGGCAATTGGGTTTAAGCGACCTGCTCAAGGTCACACAACTAGTAAGTGTCAAGTGTCTGAGCTCTGATTTGAACTCAGGTCCTATTCTCTGTTCACTGCAGCACCTAGCTACCCCTACAGGTACTGTTTTTGTCTCTTTTTATTTTCCCAGTCCCCTTTGTACATAGTAGGTGCTTAATAAATATCTTTTGGATTGGATTGACTTTAGAGGTATCTGATTAAATCTCTGCCTGAGTTGAAATCTCCCGTATAGCATTTCCAAAAAAATGGTCCTTAAATTTCTACTTGAACACTTCCAGGTATGGGGAATTTACTGATTCTGGTAAAAGTGTATTTCCTTTGTTGGACAGCTTTGTTATTAAATTGAAAACTTCCACTTTACAATTACTATCCATTGTTCTCAGATGTACCCTCTAGGACCAAGTTGTTATTGTTAAGTTGTTTCAGTTCTGTCTGCCTCTTTGTGATTCTATTTGGGCTTTTCTTGGCAAAGATACTGTAGTAGTTTGCCTTTTCCTTCTCCAGCTCATTTTACAGATGAGGAAACTGAGGCAAATAAGGATTAAGCATCCTCTCTCTCCTTCCCTCCCTGCCTCCCTCTCTCTTTCCCTACCCCTCTTCTTTTTTTCTCCTATCCTCTCTTTTCCTCCCCTACATTCTCTTTTTCCCTCCCTACCACCCTCTATCTCTTTCTCCATCCTGTAGTACTCCTTCTTTCCTCCCTCTCTTCCTCTCTCTCTTCCTCTCTCTCTCTCTCTCTCTCTCTCTCACACACACACACACACACACACACACACACACACAGAGCTTATAAGTGTCTAAGGCTGGATTTGAACTCAAGAAGATAAGTTTATCCACTGTGCCACCTAACTGCCCAAGTAGACCAGGTCTAATACATGATAGCCCTTCAAATAGTTAGGAGCTAAGATTCAGAACCAGAAGGGACCTTAGAGATTATCTCATCAACAATCATAGATTTAGAATTAGAAGGAACCTCAGGGTGGTCTAGTTTACTGTCTCCCTTTTTTTATAGATGAGGAAACCGAGGCCCTAAAGACATGCAGATAGTAAGAGGCAGAACCTAAATTTGAACTCATTCTTTTCACACCAAATATGATGCTTCAGTTGCTGTGTAGCAACAGACTGGTATAAATGATATCATGGGTTGGCAAGTGTTTTCTGTTTATCAATAAGGTTTAAACATATATTATCTAGGTGTACATATTGTATTGACTGCTCTGTTTATCAGTTTTGGCTGAGCTGTATGGGAAACTCCTTGAACACAGGGTCTAGGTCTTTGTGCTCTGACAAGGTCCCTGGAGTACTAGAGGTAATGTTACATGGCCAAAGTCCTGGCTTTGATACTTACCATGTATGGACCTTGGGTAAGTCACTTGCCTCTCTGTGCTTCAATTTATCCCTCAAGTCCTTTCTAGATCCTGATCCTAGCCTGGTGGTAACCACCACTCAATGGTTCTTACTTCAAAGGATTTTTAGTTTCTTCTACCTCTAACATCCAGGATCGTGGGCACTGTGAGCAGTCTGGAGCAAAAATTGATTCCACTTGCTAGTCAGTCCTCCAGTGATGAGCTTCTTTATGCTTCAAATAGCCTAGTCCACTGGTGACAGACATAGAGTCCATTACTGGATGCACTTGAGACCTCATTGGGGAGGGCTTGAGTAGTTGGGAGAGACATCTAAGACACATGTATTTCTAAAGTCTAATTGGTTCCCTGTATTTAATAAATACTATTTACTATTTACTATATAATACTATTTACTAAATACTAAATACTATTCCTGATCAGTTATGGTCCCCTGGGCATTGAGTATGGATTGACAATAGAAGCTGATGCAAATCACCATCATTCCCCTCTTGCCCTCTTCTCAACTTTATTGCTTTGTTGTTGCAGAAGATGAAGAAGAAGGAAAAGGAGAAGATAGAAGAAAAAGAGGAAAATGTGGAGGGGAGAGAGAGAGAGATTGAGATAGTGGTGAAAGGATAAGGAGAGAAAGAAATGTGAAGGGGGATGAGGAGAGAGAACTAGAAGAGGAGAGAGAAATGGAGAGAATGGGGGGATAAATGAAAGGAGAGAAGAGAGAAAATATCAAAAGAAGAAGATAGAAAAAAGGGGAAAGAAATAGGGAGAAGAGGGAGAGAAATGAGGAAAAGAGAGGGGAGAGTAAAAATGGGGGAGAAGAAGAGGAAATAAAGATAAAGAAAAGTAGAAAAAGAAAGAGGGCAAAGGAAAGGGAAAGAGAAAGTGGAGGAGAGAGAGACAGAAACAAAGAGGAGAGGGAGAGAAAGACATAGGAGGAGAAAAGGATAGAGACAGAGAGAAGTAATGGAAGAAAAGAGGACACAGAAACAGCCAAGAGGGTAGACTAGTTGGAAGTAGTACAGTTAAGCTTCCTCTTCTCCCCCAATTCCTCCAGAAAGTTCTAGAAAGCCAGATTCAGTCCTGTTTAGGAAATTCTGACTGAATTTTTTTCAATCTAGGTCCATATAAAGAGACAGGCAGAAATCTGCAGATTAGTATCTGGGGCTGGAGCATAACTTGGAGCACAACACAGAGACTTTTAGCATGATTACTGAATGAAGAGCTTACCAGCAGCAGGGATCCAGGCAAGAGGAGGGCTCAGATCCTGCATAGAGGGACTTGATCTTATGCAGGGAGTAGTGCCAACTGGAAGTTCTACTATTCACCATCCACTGTTGAGTTACAGATCCAGGGTGGACCAAGGAGGGGATTGTGCCTGGAAGTGGTAGTCCAGGACAAAGAGATATCAGGTTCTAGGTTGTCTTGAGTGAGAAACAAGTATGAAAACAAAGAATAGCTTTGTGGCTCCAACCTCAGCATCTCAGGTAAAGCCCCCAGCCAGGTCTGAAGCCTGAAGCAGATTAACTAGGATAGGAAACACATGCCAAAGGGGAGCCTGTCATTTTGTCACTCTGAACCTGTAGAGTTTTCCAATTGGCTAGAAGTATTTGAATTTAGCTACAGGCTACTGGAGCACCAATGACGGGAACCTACAGTTGTGTTGCTCAGATCCAAATCCAGGTCAGAATGTGCAGAGCTCAGACAAGGAAGGCAATGATCAAATTTTGCACTGATCAGACAATTTTTAGAGCACTGAAAGCTTGTGGATCCTTAGTCTGAGTTGTCCCTGATACTCTTTAATAACAAAACATTTAAGATTGAGAAAACAAATTAGAACCCAAGAGGACACAAAATAGGAGCAAGTATAACCCAGCCATTTTTTCCAAAAGTGCAGAAAGTCTTCCCAAATCAGGAACTAATGCTAGAATGCTAGAAGAATGAGTAAACAAACAACAAAAAAAGATTCTCCTCATAAAGAGCTATTATGGTGATAGGGATGCTCAGGACACAAAATTCAGAAGAGAATGACTCTGAAACATTTACAAGCAAAGCCTCAGAGAAAAACATGGCATACACATAAGTTCAACTAGAATTTTCAAAAGAGATGAAGCAAGACTTTTTAAAAAAATGTCTCAAAATGATTTTATAAATTAAATGAGTGTCAGAGGAAAGAATTACAAATGAAATGGGAGTGCTAGAAAAAAAACCGGAAAAGAAATGATAGTTATGGAAAAAAATAGAGAATTAATAGTGTGGCATAAGAGGCATGAATCCTTACCCAAGCAATTGATTCTTTGAAAATTATAGTGGCCCAATAGAAGTTAATGAAGCAAAGAGATAGCAAGAAATATCAAAACTTGGCCAAAAGACTGAAAAAAATAGAAGAAATGTAAGGTATTTCATACAAAAGAAAACTGACCTGAAAAATAGATAAAGGAGAGAGAATTTAAATATCATTGGATTATTTGAAATCTAAGACAAAAAAAAAGCCTAGATACCACATGTTTTTTTTAAATCATAAAAAGAACCTACCCAGATCTCTTAGAGCCAGAAGGCAAAGTAAAAGTAGAAAGAATCCATTGCCTCCTGATTGCCTCCTGAAAGAAATCCCCAAATAAAGAACATTGCAGTCAAAATTAAAAACTTCCAGATAAAAAGAGAAAATACAACAAGCAGTCAGAAAGAAATAATTCAATGACTGAGGAGTTACAGTCAAGATCATACAAGACTTAGCAACCAACACTAATACAGAGCAGAGAGCTTACAGAAGACAAAAGATATAGTCTTACAATAAAAAATAACTTACCCAGCAAAACTGAGTATAATCTTACAGAGGAAAAAATAGACCTTTAAGGAGATAGAGGATTGCCAAACCTTCCTGAAGATAAGAGCTGGGTAGAAACTTTGAAATACAAACAATAGTCAAGAAAAACATATAAAGGGAAATATGAGGGAGCAATCATAAAAGCTTAAAGGATGAATGAGCAGGTAGGTAATACAGTGGATAGAGTGCTGGGCCCAAAGGCAGGAAGATTCATCTTCCTGAGCTGAAATCTGGCCTCAGACACTTACCTCATCTGTAAAATGAGCTAAAGAAGGAAATGGCAAACTACTCCAGTATCTTTGACAAGAAAACACCAAATAGGATCACAAAGAATAGAACTGTACTAAAAACAACTGAACAACATCTTAAGGGATTAAAGGATGGTGTGTTTACATTCTATTATGGGGACATGATACATATGTTCTATCATCACTGGAGGTCATTGAGGGAGTCTAATAAAATAGAGAGTCTCAGAGTGGTTTTGTTGTGTTCTGATGATCTTAAAAAAAAAGGAAAGAGAGGACAAGGGAATACACTAAGAAAAGGGAGAGGAATTGTGGGGGAAATGATCGTACATAATGTGGGTATATAAGGACACTTGAACTGCTCTTTCATCTGGACCTGTCAAAAGAGGGAAGAGCACATACACAGTTGAGTGAAGAAACACATTTCATTCAGTAAGGAAATAAAAGGGAAAGGGAAATGGGAATAGAAATAGATTAAGAGAAGTAGCAGTTGTAAGCAAAACAAACTCTAAAGAAGGTGGATTGCTAAGAGGAATTTAAAAGGAAAGAAAGAATATAAACCTATGATTGGACTCTGCACAAAGGAAAGAGGAGACAGGCAGGGGAGCAGGAGCTGACGGCATAAAATCTAGAGCACTGACCTTCTCTCTCCCGAAACTCAGAGCAATGTAATGATCAGCCCTGATGAAACACACACACACACACACACACTACTTCTACACACACTAATGAAGACATTAATAAGTAATATAATATTGTATAGATAACATAAATAAATATATACTCACATGTGTGTATATGTATAAATATAAACACACACACACACACACTACTTCCTGACTAAGGCTGCAGATGAAGACATTAATAAGTAATATAATATTGTATAGATAACATAAATAAATATATACTCACATGTGTGTATATGTATAAATATAAACACACACACACACACTACTTCCTGACTAAGGCTGCAGATGAAGACATTAATAAGTAATATAATATTGTATTGATAACATAAATAAATATATACTCACATGTGTGTATATGTATAAATATAAACACACACCCACACTACCTCCTGACTAAGGTTGCAGATGAAGACATTAATAAGTAATATAATATTGTATAGATAATATAAATAAATATATACTCACGTGTGTATATGTATAAACATAAACACACACACACACACACACATATATATAGAGAGATATACACACCTACAAATTATATAAATACATACATATAGGGACATGATCAGTTTGTTTTCCTGGCTATGTATATTTGTTAACAGGGATTTTACTTTTCTTTATTTTTCAATGAAAGACTGAGGTGGGAAAGAGAGGAAGATTTTTCCTGGTTGAAAAAATTTTAATTAAAAAAAGAGAGTGTAGATTGAATGAAGCTAAGATGAAAAGGGAGACACAACTGATAAGAAATCTTTGCAGCAACTTTCTTTGATAAGGGTGTTATCCAAGATCTATAAGGAACCAATTAAAATTTATAGGACTAATTCATTCCCCATTTCATAAGTGGTCAGAAGTTATGAACAGGCAGTTTTCAAAAGATGAAATCCCAGATATCAATAGCCATAGGAAAACAATGCTCTAAATCACTATTAATTAGAGAAATGCAAATGAAAGCAACCCTGAATTTCCACCTCACACCCCTCAGACTGGCAATATTGAAAAAGAAAGGGAAATGACCAGCTTTGGGAAAGCTGGTACATTTATATACTTTTGGTAGAGCTATAAATTGGTCTAGCCATTCTGGAAAGCAATTTGTAACCATGGCCCCCAACTTATTAAACTGTGTATAGCCTTTGATTCAGAAATAGCTCTATGAAGTTCATACCCCAAAGAGATCAGAGAAAGGTAAAGATCCTATATGTACAAAAATATTTATAGCAGTTCTTTTTATAGTGTGGCAAAAAACTGGGAACTAAAGAGATTACCCATCAATTGAGGAATGGCTGAACAAATTGTGGTGTATGAATGTGATGGAGCATCATTGTGACATAAGAAATGAGACGTATATTTTTACATGGCCAATGTGGGAATTGGTTTTGCTTGACTATGCATATTTCTTACAAGGGTTTTGTTTTTCTTTTTGTAATGGGAGTTTGGTGGAGAGAGAAAAAAATGCTTATTAATTGAATTTTTTAAAAAGAAGAGAGGAAGAGAAAGAAATAGGAGAGAAGATGAGGAATTAGAGGCAGGAGAAAAATGGAGAAAGAAATGGATAGAGAGGAAAGGGGTAGGGAGAGCAAGTGGGGAGGGAGGGAAGAAGTCCCATTTTTATTCCTTCCTTGGAACAACCCTGTGAGATGAGTTAACTATTAGAATGGAAATTTTGCAAATGAGCCAACTGAGATTCAGAATGAAGTGACTTGCTCAGAGCCACACGGCAGTGACTGGAGATTCAGAACCAGGTCTCCTCACTTCAAGTGTAGCATCTTTCCATTAGACTGGAGTCTAATTACATCCAGCGCGCGCACGCGCGCGCGCGTGTGTGTGTGTGTGTGTGTGTGTGTGTGTGTTTGTGAGAGACAGAGACAGAGAGACAGAGATAGAGACAGAGACATAGAGAGAGACAGACAGACAGACAGGGAGAGACAGAGATGGAGAGAGACAGACAGACAGTGAGAGACAGAGACAGAGAGACAGAGATAGAGACAGAGACATAGAGAGAGACAGACAGACAGGGAGAGACAGAGATGGAGAGAGAGACAGACAGACAGTGAGAGACAGAGACAGAGAGACAGAGATAGAGACAGAGACAGACAGACAGGGAGAGAAAGAGATGGAGAGAGACAGCGAGACAGTGAGAGACAGAGACAGATAGACTGACAGAGAGACAGAGACAGGGAGAGACAGAGAGAAGGACGGAGACACAGAGAGAGAGACATACACAGAGACAGAGAGACAGAGAAAGGGGGACACAAAGAGTCAGAGAAAGAAAGAGAGCCAGAGTTAGAGAAACAGAGAGACAGAGATAGAGAGAGGGAAGCAGGGAGACAGAGAGAAAAAATATAAAGAGATAGACACACAGAGAGAATCAAAGAGTAAGAGACACAGACAGGAGAGATACAGAGACAGAAAGGGATGGGCAGGCAGAGACAGAGATGGAGAAAGACATACAGACAGAGAGATGCAGGAGAGATATAAAAAAAACCCAACTTATTAGATATACCTAAGGAGTAGAGAGGGAGAGGGTGAAACGTGGAGAGGAAAGGGAGAGAGAAAGGAGAGGGAAGGGATAGCAGAGAGGAAGGGATAAACAGGGACAAAGAGTGGGAGAGAAGAGAGAAGCAGAACCAGAGTCGAAGGTGGAGAGAGAAGAGGGGAGGGCCCGGCGTGGTAGCCTCAGCCCCAGGGGCAGGAGGTAGTGCTGAGCTGTTGCCGCTGCCCACTCTGAGCCCTAGATGGCACCAGGAGGCTGCAGTTTAAACCTCCTGGACTGCTCGTGTGGAGCTTGGCTTACAGCTCTAAGAGTATCTAAGGGGCCCAAGATGGGAAGTGTCCACTCCCTGACACGGCCAAGCCCCAGTTTGTGTTTCCATGCCAGGTTCCAGGGGAGTCACATGCTGCCCAAAATAGACAGGGCAAGACCAGGCATGGGTCCAGGACAATGTGGTAGAGGACATTAGCACGGGAAGTGTGGGTACCCAGATGTGTGAGACTGTGTGTAAGTCCTTGGTCATGGGTTTGACAGTATGTCTCTGTGTCTGTCCATATGAGTATCTGAAAATGTGTGACGGACTTTTTTCCTTGCCTGAGATTGTCTTTAAACATTTCTTGTGTGAATGTGTGACATATATATTCACAAAGATACACATAACCTCAGAGAGGCACACTCTTGTCTCTGAGTGTGCCCACGTATATCTGTTACTATGTGTCTGTATGTGTATTTATACCTATATTCTTCTTTGTGTGTGTGTCTATTAATATATGACAGTGTCACTGTGTATGAGTGTGTCAGTGGTATAGATTTCTGTATGACTTTCAGAATCTCATGTCTGTGAGGGTGAGTTTGTCTTTGTGATGTGCATGCAGTGCCTCTGTGTGCTTGTCTCTGTGACAGTAGGTATCTCTGCAATGGCTGTGACTGTCTGTATGAGCATATGGCCTTGTGTTTGTGAGTTTCCATGGCTTTGGGGCTCCATCTCTGCATTTCTGTGTGCATTTTTTGAGTATATGTATCTGTGTAACTGTCTATCTCTGGGAATGTATCTGTGCCCCTTTGTGTTTGTGAGTGTTTATCTCTGTGGCCAAGGGTATCCATACCTATGGGAATGCATAGATTTTTCTGTGACATGTACCAAGGTATCGGTGTGTCAGAGCATGTACTTGTGTGACTCTGTCTGTGTCCCTTATCACTTCCACCAGAAACAATAGTTTTGAGATGGTGGTGGGCTATGAAGCAAGTGAACCCGGATCCCTTTCCCTTATAGGATTTTGTAGGCCCTGTGACCTACTCTGGATTTTCTGAGGCCCATAATCCCCCATCCTAATTCTGAACCAGGACATCTGGCAACCTCTATACATGGGTCAGCTAGAGGAATTCCATGTGATATTTACTAACTGGAAACAATCTTTCTTCTGTGAATAGCCCGTGCACAACTTGCTGTTGTGGCAGCAAATGGTGGTGACTGTGGCTAAACCCCAATTAAATGTGGAGAGAGTAAATTCTCCTTTCTGAATAATGACTATGTCCTTCCTCCATTAGAATTCAGGGCATGAGGGGGGATAGGTGAAGACTCATAGAATTCCAGAAGGCCAGAGCTGGAAAGGACCTTAGAGCATGAGATGTTAGAGCTGGATGAAATCTCAGAGCATAGAATGTTGTAGTTAGATGAGACCTTCAAACAAAGAGTATTAGGTTTGATGGAAATGTTTTGCATGATTGTACATGTATAAACTATATTGGATTGCTTACTGTCTCAAGAAGGGGAGAGGGGAGGGAGAGAGAGGGAGGGGTAGAATTTGGAGCTCAAAATTTAAAAAGATGGTTGAAAAATTGTTTTAAGACATAATTTGGGAAAATAAAATATAATTAAAAAAGAATGCTAGGTTTGGAAGGAATCTTAGAACATAGAATGTTAAGGCTGGTATGAACCTTAGGACATAGAGTGGTAGAACATAAAGCAAGGATGAGACTTTAGAGGTGAATGAATGAGTGAAGCATTCATTACACTTACTGTGTGCTACTACTGGGAATACAAAGAGAGATCTGAGATTGGCTCTGCTGTTGAAGAGCTCACATTCCAATGGGGGTGACAACAGATACAGAGGGTTTCACTTGCAAATCCCATGGGAAGGTGTCATGGGCTTTATGACACTGTGGCAAAGCAGCTGTAATGCCTCCTCTTTAATGTTATTTCCACTGATAAAATCACGAATTTCTAGTGTTGAACCATTTGACAATACCAAAGATTTTGGTGACAAGAAATCTCTTTCTGGGTTTTGCCTGCAGGAGTAGTTCCTAGGATGATGGTTATGGGCCCTGGATCAGGAGCCCAGACATTCCTAGGGCTCCTAGTCTGAAGGGAGGTGGTGATCAAGGTGGCCTGACCTGACCAGCCTATATATGCTGCCTCCTTTCTCTCCCCCAGTGTGCCTTGCTACTTGAAGCTGAGAACATAAAGTTCAATCCCCGTATTTTAAAGATGAGGCAACTGAGACCTAGATAAAGAAGTTGTAACCTATCCAGGGGCACACAGCAAATGTGTGACAAATTCAGAACTTGAACCCAGGTCTTCTGACCCTAAATGCTGTGCACATTCCATTTCACTGCACAGCCACCCCATCTTTCAAAAGCTTCATGCAAGGCAATATCATTTTAAATGGGACCTTTTCCTAATGGGCCACCCAGTGCCTAAGTGATTATAATACATAGGTATCCATAAAATATGCATTGAATAGCCCCTTAGATATTCAGGCACTGACATCCAAGTGTTAGGCCTCTAAATAGAACAAATGAGTGTAAACAGTCTCATGGCAACCCTGGGTACTTGACAGTAAATATGGAATCAGTCCTGGCCAGTTGCAGACACTAGCACTGGAAGTGGAAGTTGCTCAAAGGAGGAAGCCTGAGAGGACCCTTCTGTCATTGAATATCAGGGCTGAGGAATACCTGGGCAGGGAATGGGGCAGATCAGGAGAGAAGGGTGACATAGGGCTCTGAGGAATAGATGTGATAAATCCTCCTAATTTTCATGGAGGAGCTGAGAGGGCACTGTGTGTGAACATGCATGTATACGCATATATATGTGTGTACGTATATATGTGTTGTTGTTCAGTCATTTTCAGTCATGTCTGACTCTTCGTGACCCCATCTGGGATTTTCTTGGCAGAGATACTGGAGTGATTTGCCATTTCCTTCTCTAGTTCCTTTTACAGTTGAGGAAACTGAGGCAAAGAGAATTAAATGACTTGTTAGTCTGAGGCCAGATTTGAACTCAGGAGGAAGAGTTCCTGATTCCATACTGAAATTCCATATCCACTGAGCAACTTAGCTGTCCATATGCATCCTGTATATGTATATGTACATATACATGTATATATGCATGCAAATATACATGTTATAAGAGAGGTAGTGGGTATTGTAGAAAAAGCACTCGACTTTTAGTCAGAAGACCTGGGTTCAAATCCCAGCTCGCTAGTAGCACTACCTAGGTGCTCTTGGGTAAATCACTTAAGTTCTCCAGGTCTCAATTTTCTGATCTGTGAAATGAGTGGATTGGACTAGATGTCCCAAGAACTTTTTCAGAGCTAAATTCTATGACTGTGCATGTATCTATGTTCCTACATGCATGATCCTGAATGTATGTACATGTATGAGACCATGTGCACGAGTCTTCATGTCTAGGTGTGTGTTTGTGTGTATGAAGCAGGGTAGACGAAGGAGGTATATTTTCTGTTGCCCCACCAAAAGAGAATAAATGCTTATTGATCTGCCTTTGTTTCTGCTTTGCAGCAAGTAACGGGGTTGTTAAAAACCTGACGTTTTAAAAGCCCAAGACAGTTCAAGGGTGAAGCTGATAAATTCCATCTCTGCCTTGCTCTGATACAGCGCCCCCTCCCACTTCTTCGCTAAGCCCCAGGAGCCGGCACGTGGGGAAGATGAATGAATGAACAAAGACAAACTATAGCATGATTTGGTTTGATCAGTCCTGGGTTAGGACAGTTCTAACTCCATTGTTTCATTCATTTCACTCATCCATTCATCCATCCATCCATCAATCCGTCCATTTAACTAATCACTCTTTTTCTGAGCTTTCTTTTCTATTCCATAAATTAGAAAGGGTATAGAACATGATTTAAAGGTATTTGAAGTCTGAGATAGGTGAGGAGGAGGAAGAAACAAGCATTTATTAAGTGCTTACCATGGGCCAGGCACTGTGCTAATGATTAGGCATAAGCAAAAAGAAAGACAGTCCCTACCTTTAAGGCACTTTTGTTCTAATGGGGAAAATGAGAGCCAAGGGGGTCAGGCACATGGTTTTGAAGCCAGAGAGCCCAGGAAAAGGGTCAGGAGAGAAATTAAAATTGACCAGGGTCCTTCTACAAAATGTAGGCTCCTGCAGGAACTCATCATGGAGAGAAGGGAGTGGGCATTACATTACATTATTTGGATATTCCAAATTGAGAAGGTGGAAGGAGTGTTTGGATGTTCTAGGGCAAGAAGGCCCAAGGCATGAGAGAAATTCCAGGATGAGACAGCAAAGTTTGGAAGATTGGGGTCCAGGAATGGGGACAGGAGGGGAAAGGAGATGATAAAAGAACATCTGATCATGTGTGTTCTCAAGATTCTTGACTCAGAGAATTTCATCCAATGTTACTGAAAGAAGTTTTATATATGATGTCAGAGCTCCTTTCAGCGATCTCTGAGGAACTGTGGAGAAAAATAGGTACTGGGGGGGCCTGGAAATGGGGAAATGTTCCAGTTTTTGCCAAAGGAAAAAGGTAGATTCAAGAAACCAGAGAGGTTGAGCTTCATATCCATCCATGGAAAAATTCTAAAGCAGATGATTAAACAAAGAGTTTATGAGGATTTAGAGAAGAGAGATATAATCATTAGGAACCAATGTAGGTTCACCAAGAATAAGTCATTTCAAACTAACCCTGTTCCTTGTATTGGCAGGCCTATTATACTGGTAGGTCAGGAGGATGACCTAGACACATTGTATCTTGATTTCAGCAAGGTGTTTGGCAAATTCTTTCATGCTGTCCCCATGGTCATGATAGAACTGTTAGTGTTTGGTTGAACAACCATACCCAAGGAGTCCCTGCTTAATGGATCAATCTGTACCAGGAGAGAGGTCTCTAAGTGGAGCTCCAGAGGGCTTTCTCCTCAATTCTGTTCCATTCAATCCTTTTATTAATGACTTGATGAAATTGTAGAGGGCATATTTCTCAAATTTATTGATCATACAAAGCCAGGAGAGGTAGGGCAATATTAGAATGAATGAATTGGGATCTCAAAAGATATCTACAGTTTAGTACATCTAATAAGATGAATTTTAATAGGGATAAATGTAGATTCCTACACTTGAATGGAAAAATCAATCATGCAAGTACAGAATCATGGAGATAAAAGTTCATGTCAGAAGGTCCTGGGGATTTTAATAGACTTAACTCTTAACATGATTTAACAGTGAGATCTGACAAACTCCAAAAGCTAAATTGACATTAGGACAACTGGCATCGAGGGGATGGGGTGGATAGGGTGCTTGACTTGAATCAAAAACACTTGACTGACTTAGTTACCTGGGGGAAATCACTTCTCCAAGCTTCAGTTTTTTCATCTCTAAAATGGGGATAGTATTAATAACACCCACTTCCCAGAGTTGTTTGAGGATAAAATGCGATAATCACATACGTAAAATGCTTTGTAAAACTGAAAGCTCTAAATAAATGCTAGCTATTAATATCCTGTATTAACAGAAGTATAATGTGCAGACGGTGCCTTTGTTCTTTGTTCTCCTCAGACCACATCTAGATTTTAGGAAGGACCTATATGATGGATAGTACTCAGTGAAGTGTTACTAGAGGAGTACATTTAGAGAGAAATCTAAACTATGTTATAAAAGGATCAGTGGAAGTAATTGGGAATGTATAGTCTAGAGAAGAGAAGACTTAGAGGGATTATGACCATTGTCTTTTTTTTTTTTTTGAGGAGTGAAGGCAAGGCAATTAGTGTTAAATGACTTGCCCAAGGTGACAGAGCTAATAAGTGTCAAGTGTCTGAGGTCGGATTTTGAACTCAGGTCCTCCTGACTCCAGGGCCATGCTCTATTCAGTGTGCCACCTAGCTGCCCCCAAATCATTGCCTTTGAATATCTGAAAGACTGTTAGGTGGAAGAAAGCCTCAAAAGGAGAACTTGGAGCAATAGCTACCTGATACAGGGAGGCATATTGAAGCTCCATAAAAGGAAAATTTTTCCAAAAACTTAGAATGATCCAAAAATTAAATGAACTGTCTTGGGAGCTAGTGAACTCCTCAATATTGGAAGCCTTTAAAAGGGAGTGGACAGTGGTGTGCTGAAGTTGGCTTGCACTGGTTTTTGATAGCTGATTGCTAAAGTTTCAATGTTGGCATTTACATCTCAGAAATACCAAATTTTACAAATCAAAATTCAATTAATTGATTATTAATTTAAGGAAGTGATGAAGAAGGTGTTAATAATGTAGATTAAACCTAAAAGTATGTTATATAAACATGGTTCCTCTCCCCTGCCCCTGAGAGCTGGTTGTTAAACATTTACTAGCAGATACCTGCAGGTAGATAACTAATTATTGGGAAGCTTGAAGGGATAACTGTGGAAAAGAGAGTTAAAGAGGGAATTCTTGCTCAGGCAGAAGTTGGATTGGATAGTCTCTGTAATTCCTTTTAGTTCAGAGATCTTATGAGATTCTATTAGTACAGATAGCAAATACGATGGGAATCCAGGTAGTGAAGTAATTATCTTCATCCATGGTAGTCAAGGAAGAAAGAATATGATTTAAATATTGGAGGATGGATGGAGGGGAAGATACCAAGAGTTTGGAAAAAAATCAAAGCTCATTATTACCGACAAAGGTGATTAAAAAATATAAAGAACTATGAATCCATTTGCCGACTTACCCATCTCTACAAAATCTTTATGAGAATAATGTGCACATGTATTGAAGGCATCCTTGTCAAAAATATGAGAACAAATAGACGTTTACAAATTATATTCTACAGCTAATTACACCTTTATACAATTAACTGAAAATTGCAAAGAATACAAGATCACATGGTGCTTAATGTTTATTGACTAAAAAAAAGCATTTGATTCAGTAGAGCTAAATGATATCTTTAAGACTCTTCTTCAACAAGATGACTTTCATGCACATATTAAGATCATTTAAGAGTCCGTGAAAGGGGTAACAGTAGTAACTTTGTACTCACCAAAGGTATGTGCCATCATTGTGGAGGATGTCTAGTGCAGCGTCAAAATGAGAGATTCCTCACATATTTTAAAATCCTTTGGATGCTTTATTTATGGATGATGTTGCATTGATTACATCAATCCTGGAACACTGCAGATTTTAAAACAAAATCCAGTCACTCAAGAGGTTAGTCTAATGATTTTCTTATCACCTTTGTCAACAATAATAAGAATCATGATATTTTTCTTCAAGTTTTTGGTGTCCTCTTCTTCATCCATATCCCATCTCTTTCCCTGACCACCATGGATGAAAAAACCCCCAACATTCCATTATTTCAATTCTCATAGTATTTGTTGCCTATACTACTAACAGAATTTCACAAAATCTTAAAACTATACGGATTTTCAGAGGCTGTTTAGTCTAACCCCTGCTTGAATAAAAGTTTCTTCTTCGAACTCTCTGTTCCAGGATCTCTTCCAGCTCTGAACAAGTAGTCATCCAAATGTCTTGTAAATAATCCACACAAGAAAAGTCAAATGGATGAAAAATCTGTTTTGTCCATGTTGTTGGATGGAAACCCCAGACAATCTACTAATACACAGAGTTAGTACAGACCCTGTGGATGAACAATAAATTGGATTCATAAATGAATAGGAGGAAAAGAGTGTGTTGGATTGCATTTGTGAAATGCTAACGTGATCTTAATGACCCTAAAACAAAAGCCCATCTTCTTGCCACTAATATTCTTCCAGCAATGCTATGTGACTCTAAGATGGTGGAATAACAGTCTTCAAAGATTTATTATTTTTTATTTTTCTTTTAGATTATTAATTTATCAAATTTCAGCAAACAAAAGAAAACAAAACCAAACATTTCAATATATAAATAAGAGTAGAAAATGAGGATCATCTATGAAACCATCTTTTAAAAAATATCTATTGAATTTTGCACAAAAGTACCAATATTACTGTATTTTTGGGTCCTCCTCTGAACTTCTTTCGGCTCTCTCCTTTGTGTTTTCTATTTCATTGATGTTCTTTTCTTTTGTATTGTTGTTGTTTGCATAGCTATCGCTACCCATCCACTTCCCCCCAAATTCTCCCTGCCCCAGACTAAAATGTCTCTCTTGTAACAAATAAGCATAGCTGAGTAAAATAAATTAATACATTGGCCACATAAGGAAGTGAATGTCTCATTCGGCCCCTCTAGTCAGTCACCTGTAAGCCAATAAATGAGTTGTATGCTTCACACATAGATCTTTTGGAGTTGCATTGATTCGAGTTCTTACATCTTTCAAAGTTGTTTTCCTTTATGTTATTTTATTAGCTATATAAATTGTTCTCCTGGTTCTGTTCACTTCATTCTGCATCAGTTCATGAAAAGCTTCACAGTTTTTTTTTTCTGAAACTCTCCCTTTTATCATTATGTTCATATGTCATAATTTGTTCAGTCATTTTTAGTTGACAGGCATATCTATACTTTCCAGTTTTTGTTATAACCAAAAGTGTCACTACAAATAATTTTCCCTGACTCTGGGCATTTGCACTGGCGTTTCCCCTGGAATTCTCTCCCTCTCCATCTCCACCTCCTGACTTCCCTGGCTTCCTTTAAGTATCAGGTAAAATCCTACATTCTATGGGAAGTTTTTCCTGTTCCCCTTTAATACTAGTGCTTTCTCAATTTGGAACTCAAAATCTTATGGAAGTGAATGTTGAAAACAAAAAATAAATAAGTAAAAATTTAAAACTAATAATAAAAAAGAGAGACTGTTGTTCTCCCTGTAGTCCGCAAAATAGTGAGTAGCTTTTTGTAGAAATAAAATAGTGAAAATGAAAAAAAAAAACCCACTAGTATCTTCCCTCTATTGATTTCCTGTATATAGCTTATTTGCATATTGTTTGCATGTTGTCTCTCCCATTGGACTGTGATCTTCTTGCGAGGAGGAGCTGTTTCCTCTTCTTCTTTGTATCTCTAGAAAGTGCCTGGTACATAGATAACTCCAGGAGGAGAGAGGGGACAGGGATGATATGTATTTCTCATCCTATTCTGACATGATTTGATTTCTTTTGCTAGATTTCTAGGTTTTGAAAGCTTTTCACTAATAGTGAAAAAAGGCTATTAGTTAAATCTATATAGTACTTTTAAATTTCCAAAGAGTTTTACAGATTTTTATTCACTTAATCCTCATGAGCACCCTGTGAAGCAGGGTCATCCCATTTTCCACATGAGAACACTGAGAGTGAGAGCCTAAGTGATTGGTCCAGGGTCACACTGTTAGCGTCTGAGGGAGAATCTGAACACAGGTCTTCCTGATGCCAGGTCTATGACTTTATCTACTGTTCCATGTACCTTGGATAGTATTTGGCCATTTTGGTATGGCAACTTCTTTAAAAATGTAAAAATTTTAATCAATGTCATGCATTTTTTGTTGTTCAGTCATGTCCAACTCTTCACGATCCCATTTGCCATTTCCTTCTCCAGCTCATTTCACAGATGAGGAAACTGAGGCAAACAGAGTGAAGTGACCTACCCAGAGTCACACGGTTAGTAAGTGTCTGAGGCTAGATTTGAATTCATGAAGATGAGTCTTCCTGACTCCAGGCCTGGTACTCTAGCCATTGGGCCACCTAACTTTCTTAAGGAACTTAAGTTTAAGTTCCTTAAATTTTGAGTTGTACTTTTTCATTTGATGATTAAAGGAAAAGGCACTTAGGCAGTGAAATAGATAGAATGCTGCATCTGGAGTCAGGAAGACCTGAATTCAACTAGGTATGTGACCCTAGGCAAGTCACTTAACTGTTGTTTGTTTCAATTTCTTTATTTGTAAAATGAGAGGATAATAGAAGTTCCTATCTCTTGGGTTTGTTGTGAAGGTCAAATGAGTTAAAATTGATAACGTGCTTTGAAAATTTTAAAATCCTATATGGATACTAGCTATTATTATTAGACTGGAATTTCTGTTATATTTTTATCTTCTGTATTTCATTCTGCGTGTTTTGTGGCCTGAGTGATATGGCATTCAGGTTTTCTACTGTGTGCCTGTTAAATACTGATGTAATCTTCCAATGCTTTTCTCCAGATTTTTAATGGCTTTCTCTAAACAATGTTTTCCATAGTGGTATGTGATTCAGGTCCTTCACAGCTCCACCTTTCTTCCTATGTTCTTATTGTAGTCAGAGCCACTGCATATGCTGTTGTTCGCAGCTGTTTTCAGTCTGACGTTGTAGATAAATATATTCATCCATAGCAGCCATTGGAAATGCCAGTTTTTTTTTTAAAATTACTGTTTGCATTGGTCTGTATATTACCAGACTCAAAAAGGGCTTTCAGAATTCTAATTTAAGTATGCTTATCTCCTTTTCAAAGTCATTTCAATCAATTACCCAATCTACCAACAAACAATTATATTTAAACACTGTACTAGGTGCTGGGGATAAAAGACAAAAATGACATAATTTCTGCTTTCTAGAAGCTTACATTATATTATTTAAGCCATTTCATTATTAAATATAATTTCTAGGGTCTTCTTTAAATCAAAATTTTCAGTGATCTCAAATTCTTCAACTTTTTCCCTCCTCAGGTATGTGTAGTTCTTTGATTTCATGTAATTTAGACTTAGGGAAGAAATTACTTCTTATGATTGTCTTGTTCTGCCCTACTCAATATGTGACAGTGTGATATAGAGCTGGGGGGATATTGTTTAAAAAAAAGCAGCACTAAGCTCTTGCCTATAACTGTCAAGATTTGTTTTCAATTTCATTTTGATAGAGCACTGCCCCATAAAGAAAGTATTCGTGTCCATTTCATGCATATTTGTGGTTTGCCTGATTTGATGATCAGTGCAATCTGTTCTGAAACACTGTCAACTAATGATATTTCTCATTTGTTCTGCCACAGCTTGCTCTCTTGTGGTACTAGTTCATAAAGGAGCATCCCTTGTTTCTATATCTTCCCCATAAAATTGATCATCATATCAGTTTCAAGTAGTCTGAAGCAGCTAAGTGGTCCAGTAGATAGAGCATGAAGTCAGGAAGACCTGAGTTCAAATCCAGCTTCAGATATTAACAGGCTATTATGACTTTGGGTAAGTCAATTAATCTCTGTCTGCCTCAGTTTTTGCATCTATATTTTGCATCATATAAATGCCAGTCATCATTACTAGGGTCAGTCTGCAATATTATGGCATCCCATCTATTTCATGAGTTCTTAGGGGTAGTTGCATCACACAAATTGTGGTGCTGTTAGTTCGTGGTATGACTGGTCATTAGAGTCTAATTTGCCTAAGTTTCGTGGATCCTACCAGGCTTTCACAGCTCCCATAATGGTCTCAAGGGCACATGAGGCCCTTGCTGATACATCATCATAATTGGCATTGCCCTACTTTACTATTGCCCTTGCTGGACTTTGAGGAGGTCATTAGTATTACGAATGAACAGGATAGACCATGACACTTACCTGCTCAAGCACCTTCAGTTGCTCCCTGTTGACTTTAGGACAGAATAGAATTTTTTCAGCCTGGCATTTAGGGTTCTCCACTATCTGCCTCAGTTTTGTCTAAGTCTTCATGACCCTGTAGACTATACTGTCCAGAGTTTTCTTGGTAAAAATACTGGAGTTATTTGCCATTTCCTACTCTAGTTCATTTTGCAGATGAGGAAACTGAGGCAAATAGGGTTAAGTGACTTGCCCAGGGTCACATAGCTAGTGAGTGTCTGAGGTCATATTTGAATTCAGGACTTCCTGATTCTAGGCCCATCGCTCTATCCACTGAGCCATCTGGCTGCCACATCAGAAGTCAGTTGAAAAGCCTTTTGCTACCACAAGGTTATCAGATAGGAAACAAGGCCTTCACATGCTCTGAAGCCCACATGCAGATTTCTTCTCAAAAAGCAGAAAAATTCTTTGCATATGTTCATAAGGGCTGAGCTCTTATTGACCAGTCTCCTGTTACACCTAACTTGTATTATAATTATATATGTTCATGTCTCTTCACTCTACTGCCTTGAGAGCTCCTGGAGGGCAGGGATTAATCCATTTTTCACCTTTGTAGTCTTGAAAATTCAGAGAATGCTCATACCAATGAGGTCACTACCTAAATATTGAAGCAAACACTGAAAGTGAGTAGGTTAGTGAGAGGATTGGAGACCATATCATACCAGCTGAATCAGACCAGCTGAATCAACTGGGGATGTCTAACTTGGGGAGAAGTCTTAGGGGACATGATGGCCTTCTTTGAATATTAAAAAAGCTGTCATACAAAGAGGGATTAACTTGGTTGAGTTTGGTCCCAGAGGATCTAACTCAGAGCAGTGGGTAGAAGTAATGAAAAAGCAGGTTTAGGTTTAATATAATAAGCACTTCCTAACAATTAAACTTGTCCCAAAATAGCATCAGTTGCCTGTGGTGAAGGTGGGTTCCCCATAACTGGAAATATTCAGGCAGAGATTAGCTAGCAACTGGTTGGGGATGTTGTATAGAAGATTCCAACTTCCAGCAATTTGCCATTGGCTAGATATCTGCTAAATCTACTTCCAGCTTGAGCATCTAGGATTCGATAGTCTATGAGTTACCTTTTACAAATGTCAGTATTTCTATGTGGTTTCATTCCTCCTTTTTGTATTAGAAAAACAGAAAGAAAGATGTCTAGCCAGTAAACCCCAAGTTAACTGGACAGCCTTTGGCCATCCAAATTTACCTTCCTTTGAAGAAGAGAAGGAAGGGGAGAGGGAGACAGAAGGGAGAGGATGAGTTGAGTTACTGAGCTAGCTGGGTTCCCAGGCAGCTCGGTCTACTCACAGATTGTGTTCGTCCTTGGTTTTCAAAGACCATGCCATCAGAGAAATGATGACATGACTTGTACTTAACTTTGTTTTGAAGGAGGGAGGGCTGTGCAAGGTCACCAGTATCACTTTATCCTCCTGAGCCATCTGGATCCAGTGACCAGATATTCATCGAGATGACTGGAGATGGCTCTGGATGCAATGGGAGACCTTGACCTTTTTAGGTCAAGGACTTTTCAGGTACTCACTTAGAGGGAAGTAACACCCATTCAGTGAATGGGCCTCTTTGAGAAGTAGGCAGGGAATGGTCCCTTTAATACACTCTGAACCCCATAGATTGGACAACAATAAGTCTCACCAAAGCTCAACTTTATGACTGTTCTCTGGACCCTCCTGGGTTTAGAGTGACTATTAATAGTAACTGTTTCGCTTTCCCTTCCAGCTTGATTTAGTTATTTTTTTCTTTTGCTCATTAAAGGACCCATTCCCTGACTACTTCTTAAAGAGGCCTATTTACTGAATGGTTGTTACCTCCTTCTGAGTACCTGAAAAGGCCTTAACCTAAAAAGGTCAAGGTCTCCCACTTCATCCTGGACCATCTCCAGTCATCCCAATGAATATCTGGTCACTGGATCCAGATGGCTCTGGAGGAGAAGTAAGGCTGGTGACCTTGCACAGCTCTCCCTCACTCAAAACAAAGTCAAGTACAAGTCATGTCATCATTTCTTTGATGGCATGGTCTTCTTTGGCAGCAAAGGACCAACACAACAGCAAAAGCAATTGGAAAAACAAGGTTTAATAAAACAAGGTTTAATAGATTGCCCCAATTCTGACTTATAACTGGATGGGCAGATATTGAGTTAGTTCTTTGATGTATATATTTTTTACATGAATGTATAGCATACATATGTGTATATATACACACAGAGAGTATGTTTGTACTATGTTTGTCCTTTGTTTTCAAGGAGGATCATGACATCAGGTAAATGATGACATGACTTGCACCTGACTTTGATTTGAGTGAGGGAGGGCTGTGCAGGTCACCAGCCTCACTTTTCCTCCAGAGCCATCTAAATCTGGTGACCAGATATTCATCAGGATGACTAGAGGTGACCCAGGATGCAATGTGAGACCCTTGCCCTTTTAGGCTAAGGTCTTTTCAAGTTCTTACTTTGAGTGAGGTAACACCAATTTAACGAACAGGTGCAGATATATTTATACACACACACACACACACACACACACACACACACACACTCTATGTATGTGTGTGTGTGTATAAAATTTTTTATAGTATCTCTATATCTGTGTGCCAGAGTGCGCTGGAACCAGCTTGAACTGACTGGTGAGAGCTGATTATTAAATTTTCAGTGTGAGCATTTACACCTTGGAAATCAGCAGATGGTACAAATCTGGGCTTGATTTATTGTTTTGTAAATTGTCCAGATTTAAGAGAGTGATGGAGAAAATGTGACCAATGCAGTTTAAACTTAAAAGGTTGCTATGTGTTTTCAGAGAGCTGGTTAAAAAATATTTACCAGCATATCACTATCCGCGTGTATGCAGACAGACACACTAGCTATGAGAATATGGTTAAGTAATTTAACTTCTCAGTGGCCAAAAAGCTCTCTGAGTTACAGGTGAGTTGTTGATCTGGGAGGGAAAATCGTTATCACAAGTCTGAACAACTATGTCTAAATACACATACCTGTGGTGTCTGAATGTCTCTTTCTGTGTCTCTACCTCTGCGTCTTCCTCTAACTCCATTTCTCTATCTCTCTTAGATAGGTCTGGCAGATATATATTAAATATCCTATAGCCTAAGGCAGGGGTGGGAAACCTGCAGCCTCAAGGGCGCATGTGCCCTTCTAGGTCCTCAAGTGCAGCCCTTTGACTGAATTCATTCCCCACCCCTGTAAGGTCTCTTTAAACATTCCACAGTCTATCATCTAACCTTCTGTGGTTTAAGATGTCTTCCTGCTGAGACATTTGGTGATTCTGGAGAAGGGCTCAGCTCCCTTAAACTGTGATCCTTCAGTGAAACATAGGGCTGCTACCTTGAGCCATGTGCCTTGTTTCCGCCAGGGCTAGTGCTTTTTTCCACAGATAAATTCTCTCTTTAAAACTAGGAGGGATCCTCCAAGTCCACAACACACAGCAGGGAGCTTTCCGAGAGTGAAATGTGTTCTCTGTGTGGGTGGAGATGATTGAAAATCAACTGTTTCCGATCCTGACTATAAAATCTCCTTATCCCCACTGTCAGTTGGCTGGCCTTTGTTCAGGGTAATGGATGGAGGAGCTTAGGAGAGCAGCAGGACCAAGGAATTCAAGTGTAATGATGAATTGGGGAGCTAAGATTTCCCCTGTACATTTATCAGCGGAAGTCCACATCACTTCTTGGTCCCAGAACTCTGCCCTGCACATAGTAGGAGCAGAGTGAATCTGTGCCAATTGATGGATTGGACCCTATGTGTCTGGAAGACGACTGTAGATTCTAAACTGGTAGGACCATTTCCTGAGAAGGGATCACAGATTTAGAGATAGCAGGGAACTTTGGGGTCATTTAGTCCAACTCTCTCATTTCATAGATGAAGAATCTGAGTGAGACTCAGAGTGAGATGTTGTAAATTAGAAGAGCCAGGATTTTAATCCATGTCCTTTGAGTCCAAATCTAGGAAGTTTTTCTTTATGCTATACCATCTTTCAGAAAGAAAAAAAAAAGCCAAGAAGGGGATAGCAGGTTGTGGTGAAAAAGACAATTAGGTTAGGAGTCAGGAGACTTGGATTCTAATCTTATTTTGAAAGAAGGAAACAAGCATTTATTAAGTACCTACTATATGCCAAACACTTTACTGGGTGCTTTATGAATTTCTCATTTGATCCTCACAAGTCTGAGAAGTAGCTGCTGTTGTTACCTGCGTTTTAGAGTTGAGGAAACGGGGACAGAGAGAGATTAAGTGATTTGCCCAAGATTGCTAATGAGTGTTTGAGGTCACATATGTCAACCCTGTGAAGTAGGCAGTTATAAGAGTTGGTGTGCCCATTTTACAGCAATGGAGCTTGAGCTCAGGGAAATGAATCAACTTGCCTGAGGTCACATGACTAATAAATGCTTTTAAACTTGGGGCCCTCTGATTCCAGTTCCAGTGCTCTCTATAACACATTACATTTCTGAGTCTCAGATGTTGCTTTTTCATTCCTGTGAAATGAGGGGGTTGGTCTTTAAAATTCCTTCCAATTCTAATCCTTACAATACTATAATATATATATATATATATATATATATATACTATACTATATATATATGTATATACTATATATATATACTATACTATACTATATGTATGCTATAATACAATACTATAGTCTATAAAAACTTAATATTTTATTTTTTCTGTATAAAGACTATTTTAACCCCTCCTTTTCTTTTTTTACAATTCCAAATTTTCTCCCACCCTCCTTACCCTCCTCTCTTATTGAGAAGGCAAGCAATTTGATAAAGGTTATATATGTGTAGTCATACAAAACATTTCCATAGTAGTCAGGTTGTGAAAGAAAACAAAAACAAAAAACCCCAAGAAAAAACAAAGAAAGTAAAAAAAGTATGCTTTGATTTGAATTCAGATTGCATTAGATCTTTCTCTGAAAGTGGGTAGCATTTTTCATCATAAGTTCTTCAGAATTATCTTGGATCATTGTATTGTGAAGAACAGCTAAGTCATTCACAGTTGATCATTGTACAATATTGCTGTTACTATGAACAGTGTTCTCTTGGTTCTGCTTGCTTCATTCTGCATCAGTTCATGTAACTCTTCCCAGGTTTCTCTGAAAGCATCCTGCTCATCATTCTTTTTTAAATAATTAATTTTCAGTTTTCAGTATTCACTTTTATAAGATTTTGAGTTCTAAATTTCCCCCCTTCCTCTCCTGCCATTTCCCCCTCCCCAAGATGGTATGCAATCTGATATAGGCTATACATGTCCAATTATATTAAACATATTTTCACATTAGTCATGTTATGAAAGAAGAATCAGAATAAAAGAGAAAAGTCATGAGAAAGAGAAGACAAAAAAAGAGAGAAAATAGTATGCTTTGATCTACATTCAGACTCCATAGTTCTTTCTCTGGATGTGGACAGCATTTTTTATCACTACTCATCATTTCTTATAGAACAATAGTACTCTATCACAATCATATACCATGATTTGTTCAGGTATTCCCCAATTGATGAGCATCTCCTCAATGTTCAATTCTTCACCTTTTCCATAAAAGGAGCTGCTACAAATATTTTTGTATAACTGAGTCCTTTTCTCTTTCCTTTTACATTTCAATTTCCCTTCTGATTGTGTCATTCTAAGGTCTAACATTTTATGTTTTAAAATTTATTTTTATTTATTATTTATTTTATTCTTCTGGCTATAACTTCTGTATGCCAAGATTTTCACCCACTCTAATCGTCTATGTTTTAATATTCTGTGGTCTAAGGTCACTTTACAGAATCACAGAATTTGAAAATTGGAAGGGGTCTCATTGGCCCCTTTGGCCCACATATTCACAACAGTAATTCACCCTTCCAGTCCTACCATTTAGGTCCTGTGTTCTATCATCTTTTGTCCTAAGGTCCCTCTCATCACTAAAATTTTATGTATCTATTCTTCCTAGTTCAAGGAAAGTTATCATTGTTTTCAGGTTCAACTGTCTTTGACCCCATTTTGGGTTTTCTTGGCAAAGATACTGCCATTTCTTTCTCCAGATCATTTTACAGATGAGAAAACTGAGGCAAAGAGGATTAAGTGACTTGCCCAGGGTCACATAGGTAGTAAATGTCTGAGACTGGATTTGAACTCATATCCAGGTCAGTAACTCTATCCATAGCACCATCTACCACGCCCAACATCTTGCTGATCCTGTATCTTTACCATACATCCCCAGTTATTGTTTCCTCAAGGTCTCTATCCTTCTTTGGACTCTCTTGTCATCCCAACAGGAAGAGTCACACAGTTTCACCCCTGCTCAGTGAGGAAGGATGAGAATGGGACCCCCCCATAGCAGGAGATTGTGGGAGGAAGAAAGACCTCAGCTTTGACTTTGAACTCTGGGGTTGGGTAGTGCCATCCCTTAATCTCCATTTTCAATGTGTAATTCATTTCCTGGCTCTCCTCCGCTCCTAGAAACAACTTTGTATTTATTCTATAGATATTTGTATAGAAGTCCGCCTCCCTCCCTTACCCCACACCCACACACCCACACACCCACACTGGAAGATCTTCAGGGAACCGGGACTGATTTATGTTTTTCTTCTCTGATTCCTTCCAGGCACATAGTAGGCTCTCAATAAATGCTTTTTTCAATTGAATTGAATGATCATTTGGTGGGGGGAGTAGGGCTGCACATGTCAGTGGAAATTCCTGGTTCCAGGCAAGGCAGCCTTGGGATTGTTTGGCTCGGTCGTCTTTATTTTAGGAATTAAATGTGAGCTGTGCTCTGCATGGCAGGAGGTTGTCAAGCTGAGAGGAGAGATTTTATAGCTCCAGTGAAAGGGAGCCCCAGGAAGGTTGAGGGAGGGGGAGAGGAGGGGGGCGGGGCTTGGAACCTCCAAATGTGGTTTCATAATTTGGTTTCAAATGAATGTCCTTTCCCATTTTCTGCATCAGTCCCACCCAATGGGAGATTAGGTAAAAACCTGCATTCCCCGCTAGACCCTGACAGAAGAAGAGGGGTCCTAGATATAGGAGCCTCTGTTCTTTCTGGCCGGGCTGACTGCCTGCCGCCAGCCCGGGCCATAAATCTCGGGGAGAAAACCACTTTGCTCATACAATTTCAATCCAGCAGGGCGTAGAGGTATCAGTCAGTGCTTGTTTTATTTAGCTGATAATCTTTTATTGCACCGGGAGACCCTCAGAGAAGTACAGCGTCTTTAAAGGGCTGTCATGGGCGGCCAGAGTTTAAAACTCTCCCAAACACCACAGCCTCCCAAAGAGGCCCTCGGAAGAAAAGCCAATATTTTCTACTTTCTCTTTCCCGGCCCCCTCCTCCCTTCCCAGACAGTGACAGATGCCAAGGCTGTAAATCTCCCACCGAAAGTGCGGCTCGGATACCCTCGTGCTCTGGCGAGACAACCATCGGGTTTCGTCCCTCTGCTGGCACGTCCTGGAGCCACTGAGGAGCTGATGTGCAGGGCTAGGGCAGGGGCCCGGCTTGCCTAACTATCTCATGGGAGTGAGAACCCCCTGGGCCTCGGTGTTCTAGTCTGCAAAATGGGAGTGTTTGATTAGGTGATCTTTAGGTTTCCTTTTCACTCTCAATACTTAGTCTCTTGACATAGAAGGGAACTGTGTGGTGTCCCTGTGCTTCCCTTGATGTATTTATTGCTTGGTATTTGGCAAGGTGGTAAGAATCTTGGGGATGTAGTTAGAAGGCTAAGATTTGGTTCAGGACACTAACACTCACCAACTATGTGACAGGAGAATACAAGTTACTTGAAGGTACAGATTGTCTCACGTTTGTACTCAGATTCCCAGTTCCTACCGCATTTCCTGGCACATAGTAGGTGCATAGTACATGCTTCCTGATTGATCCATAGTGAGAAAATGACCCTTTTGAGTCTCAGTTTCTTCATCTTTAGAATGGGGATTATCATCTTTCATGATCTAATTTCCAGAACTGCTCTGAGGAAAGAGATTCGTAAACTGTAGAGGGCTATAGAAATATAAGGTATTGTTATCTTCTGGGACCAATCTTCATAGTCATCAGCATTTCTAAGGCAATCACCAGCTCTAATGGTACCACATGGCCCCATGCAGAAAGAGTGGCTATTCTTTCAGCATTCAAAGAGATAGGACTAGAGGATTCTTTGGGGCTTTGACCTTTCTAGGGTATCTGTAAACATAGAAGTTATTTCTGGGGCCCAACTTCACCTATGCAATAGTCAGAAGGTCATCTAATTCATTATACATCAGAGTCCCCAGCCTCAGAATTTAGCAACCTTCAGCATTCTTTCTCGAGATGCTGCATCTGTCTTCTGATTGGGGTACTAATAACGATATGCCTCTTAAAACTGAACATAGTGTCTCAAGATATGGTCTGACCAGGGGAGAGGACACCTGGATTAGCACATCCCTCATCTCAGGTTGTTTTCCTTCTGTAGGTTAAGATCCCATTAGCGTTTTTGACTACCACATTATATTCTTGATTCATAACAAGTTCACAGTCCTTTAAAACTACCAGATCTTATTAAAAATTTAATTTTTTAGGTAACAAAAATCTCTTTTCTTTCTCTCTCTTCTCACTATCTCCCACTAGGGGAGAAAAGAAAAACCAAACATGTAAAAATCTACATAGTCAAGCAAAACAAATTCTCTCATTGGCAATATCCAAAAATATATAGGGTATTCCAAAAGTTTTAGTAAGTTTTATGATATTAAAGACAATTGGGTGGTACAGTGGGTTGAGTGTTGGGCCAAGAGTCAATTCAAATCTTGTCTTACATACTTACTAGCTGTGTGACTCCAGGCAAGTTGGTTACCTCTGTTTACTTCAGTTTCCTCATGTATAAAATGGGGGTGTAAATGGTATCTACCATTCATGGGTGTTGTGAGGATCAATCATGCTAATATTTGTAAAGAACTTAGAACAGTGCCTATAGTGATTGTTATATAAATATTAGCTATTATTATTATAAAACTTTACTAAGAATTTTGGTGCCTGTTTTATTCTGCACCTTGAATTCATTATCTCTTTGTAATAGGAAGTCAGCAAGTTTCATCGCTGATCTCCCCAAATAGTTTTTCATACAAACCATAGGTAACCAAGTCACAAAAAGATGTTTAACCATGTCTCTCTCATCTTGTACTTGCTCAGTTGACTCTCAGAGCTTGAGTATGAGACTTTACATTTATTCCTATTAAATATAATCTAGCATCTTGAGACTTTTTTGGACCTTGATATTGCCATATTAACTATGTTCTCAGCTTCAAGTCATTGGTAAATTTTCCAAGCATGATATCTGTTCTACAGTTGTGTGATTTCTTAGTGGCATAGAGTGAGGAAAAATGGTGGTTTCAGGTGGAAACTTTGTGTGTGAGAAACCTTCATTTACTGATCCTTGGGCTATTTTCTCTGTAGCATCCTCAAATGACTCAGTTTCAACCGTTGGTGTTGACTACTCACCTGACCTCTACTTCTCTACTTCTTGCCTTAACCTTTCATTTTGTTGATCCCAGGGAAGCTTTTCTCTTTATCCCCAGCAGGAGATTCTGGTTGTTCTTTTTGGGTCACAGTTGAGACCAGTCCTCTTTTCCCCTCCATCCCTTCTCTTCTATCTGGTTTGGTACTTGTCCTTAATTACCAGCATGATTGGACTCCATTTGTTTAGGGAGCAGAAACCTGATTTGTCACTGATGAAAATGCTGGACTCTGGCATTCCCTGCATTAGGCAGTGGTGTGGTGGCTCCACTTTCATTGCACAATTGTCACTTCTACCTGGAGCCAAAATGTTTTCGATGGAGATTTAAGTCTTTCCCTTTTATTTTTGGGATGTCAATGGGCCACCTCATTGGGGAGGTAGTCCTCAAAGATATGGCACAAGACATGGACAGAAAATAGTATAATTTCATGGACTGCTCAACTTTCACTCCGTTGTTTCCCAACTGTCACCTTGCACAGGTAACTTTCTTACTTTGTATCTTAGTTTCCTCATCTGTAAAAGGAGGTTGCACTGGATAGTTTTTGATGGTCTTTTCCCTTTCTAAATCATGTGAGCTGCACCAATTTTCCCCTCTTTGTGAAGGCAGCTGATCTCACTTTGACCCTGAACTCTGAGACCAGGGTTTCAAGAGTTCCCGAGTCTTTCTGAGCTGCCGAGGTCCTGTTGATTTCCTTTCCCTCACCTGTGCCCTGTGAAATGACAGGAATATGTCCTGCCTTCCTCCGGGGGGAGCTGAAGGTGGCTTCACAGCCATCTGCTCAGGCTGAATTTCAAATCATCAGCACTTGTAAGGGCCCCCAGAGACAGAATTCAGTGCGTTCTGCAGGTGTATTTCATTGCTTTGAATGTGCTGAGCCCAGCTGAGGAAAGCAGGGGTCCCTGTGGCTCACCCTTTGTCCCCGTTTCCTGGATTCCTCAGTTATAACCCAAGATGAGAAAATCAGATGGAAAGACAAAAGCACATACACATACAGAGATGCTACCACAAAACTTCAGAATTTTTTTCTTCTATCTTGGAAAAATTGCCTTTTGAGTCCTGAGAGTAGAAGGGTCTGGGAAGTCCTTGGAGAGAATTCTGAGGAGAGAGTGCTGCCTTCAGATGGGACTGTTTGTTGGGAAACCAAGGCAATCTCTGCTATGACAGAGTCACAGTTTTTACGCTATTTCATATGGTGCAGTGGGGAAAAAAGCTTTGGGCTTGGAATCAGGCGGCCTGGGTTTGAGTGCTGTCTCTGATAGTACATCTCTCTGAGCTTTGGTAGCCTCCTTTGTCAAATGTAAGCCATAGGATTAGAGATAGAAGGAATCTTGAAGATCAACCACTCCAAACCTTTCCTTTTATAGAGGAAAAACTTGAGGCCCAGAGAAGGAAGTGACTTTCCTAAAGTCACACAGCTAACAAGGGGCAGAGCCTAGTTCTCCTGGTTCCTGCTCTAACATTTGCACTGTCTACCTCATACAGTTGTTGGAGGAAATCTCTTTATGGGCAAGTCACATATCCCCTCAGAACCTCAGTTTTGTGTTCTAATGGGGATAATGAACACCTGCCTATCTCAGATAACTGTTGTGGGAGAACTTTATAAACTTCAAAGTGTTCCTGAAACAGGAGTGATTTTATTTCACAGAGCTGTGAGGGCTGAGACAGCTTTTCAGAGGTCATCTTGTCCCTCCCTCTGCCCCCAGGCAGGACTGTGCCTAACTTAGCTCTGCCAGATGGCTATCTCTCCCAGTCTGAAAATCATCCAGGGAGGAGGTAACCTACTTCATAGCTCCTCAAGTCTGAGAATTTCCCCTGAAGTCTTTGGCTAATCAATCATCCTACTTGCCAGGCATGGACAAACCTTTAACCTTAGGATTTCTCTTGCCAACAACTGCCCATCTTCTGTGTGTGGTGCTTGAGGAAATAGAAAAGATGGGACAAATAAAGATGCAGGTCAAGTGCCCCTCAGACCAAGTGACCCTCAGACTAGCTGATGCCTGGCTTCTCCTCCCCTCAAAAGCTTCCTTTCTCATAAGCAAACATATTTATCGTGCTTGATAGCAAACAAATTATACTTGTCTAGCCCAGAGAAGGGTAGAATTAAAACTTTAAACCTTGAAGTCCAGGCAATAACAATGAGGAGTTAAATTAAAGTGTATAAAATCCTAAACGGTGCAGATAATGTCAGCATGAGTTACAGCCCCGATAAGAGAACAGGGGACCCATACGGAGAAAGCAGAAACAGAAATTCAGAACGGGTTGTGTGGAGTAGATTTCAAGCAGCTAGAATCATAAATATGTTGAGCAGCTCCCAGGCAAGGTTACTGAGGTGAAAATATTGAGGTCATTCAAGAAACAATTACATGGCATCCTGGGGGACTGGAGGGCTACAAAGGATATGGGCTTCAACGGGGCGGCCTGGCTTTTTCTCGTTCCTTAGAAATTGATGGCTAGACAGGGGTTTGTTTTTTTTTTAATGTCCTAACGCTGTCTTGGAGTCTGTGCAAATCTTAAATTCTGCCCCCTCCCCCACCCATTTTAACAGCAGTCAAAAATGTGAACGTACAGAGGATCCCGCTGTGTGATTTTGCCTGCTCCTGTTTGCTAAACACATCCGCTGTCTTGACGGACATGTGCCAATCAGGTGGAGCTGCCTCCCAAGCAAATCTGCTAGGACTACCAGTTAGACTGGTCATAGAATGTTAGGACTGGTTAGGACTCAATGCACTATTGCTTATGTCAGAGAACGTTAAAACACACCAACTAGAATATTACTGCTGGAAGGGAATTTAGAACAGAGAATATTAGAGCAAGAAAGGTCCTTAAAGGTCCTATCCAAGCACAGACTGGCAAAGAGGAAAGAGACCTTAGAACAATAGAACACAGATTATTAGAACTGGAAGGGACTTTAAAACTTATTTTGGGACACAGAACATGAGATGTTAGAGATGAAAGGGCCCCTAGAGATCACTCAGTTAAATTTTTTTTTTTAATAAATGAAACATTTGAAGTCTAGAGAGGGGAAATGATTGATTGATTGATTGAAATGATTTGCCCAAACTCACACATTGAGTTAATGGTGGAGGTGGGATTAGAACCCAGGTATTTGGACTCCTAGGACAATGTTCTTTTCCAATTTAATCATCGCCCTTCTTGGACAAGTAATACTCCCTGGGTGGTAGGGAGTGCTCTGACTTGGAGTGATTCCCAACATGTACCCAGGAGGTGAGAGGGAGTTTCTGGAAAACCTCTCTGACCCTGAATGATGTGGAAATGCACAGCTTGGATCCCTTGTCCTTTGTCTCATCTTTCCTGTTCCCCTCAACCCAGTCGATTTGCAAGCAAATAAATCCCTCAATGATAATAAATAATACTTTGCATTTCCAGAGAGCCTCCATCCAGGGATCTCAAAGTGATTTACACACATTAATTAATTCTGACAACATCCCTGTGAGGTAGTTGGTTGTTATGGTCCCTAAGAGAAAAGAGATGCAAGGAGGTTAAATGAATTGCCCCAAAGGCCATACAGTGAGTCAGTAGCAGAGCCCAGTTACACTCCATGGGGTTCTCAGTCTTTCAATCACCTCTGACCTGGTCTGTTCCAAGGGATGGTTTGTGGAGGAAGGCCAGGTTGTGTTTGTGGTTGGTCATCAACCACAATGGACACATCTCTACCCAGCTGGGCTTCCCCTTACTGTCATTCACTAAAAATCTTTTCCATGTCAGAGCTTGGCCACAGGGTTTATCAGGAAATGAGGGGTAACTTAATACGGATGAGTATTACACTTAGGTTCAAAAAATTAACTTCATCAGGTAAGAGGTAGAAGGAATGGTGAGACAGTTTTTCTGGAAAAAAAAGTTAGGATTTTGGTTGACTCTAAATTCAATATGGCAGCCCTTCCAAAAGCTAATGAAGTCTTGGGCTTACTGGCTCATATTGAGTTTAATTACAATCACTACACAGATGACTGTGAGGTCTATATAGCTAGCTCTGGTCTCTCTCCTAAGCTCCAGTTCTACATTTCCAACTGGATATCCTATAGTCATCTCAAATTCCATAGATCCCAAGCTGAACTCTTTCCTCTCAAACCCACCTTTCTTTCAAACTCCTTTATTTTTGTTGGAAGGACTACCATCTTTCCAACCTCCCTGCATATCTATCTAGTTGTGAAGTTTGGTGATCCTCTTTCTATAATATCTCTTACATCTGTCTGTTTTTTGATTGAGTGATTGATTGGGCTACCTCAAGAGATGTGACTTCTTGGGATAAGGAGGTGATGAACCTACTGTATTTATCCTGGAATACTGGAGTCAGTTTGGGGTGCTACATTTCAAGAAGGGCATTGATAGCTTGAAGAGTTTCCAAAGGAAGGTAATCCAGATGGGAGAAGGCCCCAAGTTCATGCCCCGTGAGGACTGGTTGAGGAATAGGGGATATGTAGCCAGAGGATGAGGTAAGCAGCTTGGTGGCAAAGTGGATAGTGCATGGGACCTAACCTTAGGAAGATTTGAGTTTAAATCAGGTCTTAGGCATTTATTTGCTGTGTGATTCTAGGTAAGTCACTTAACCACTGTTTGTGTCAGTTTTGACATCTATAAAATGGGAATAGTAAGAGCACCTACCTCCCAGGATCGTTGTGAGACTCAAAAAACAGAATAATTGAAAGGTACTTAGCATAATGCCTAGCCCTAGAATAGAGTGAGAACTATGTAAATATTAGTTATTACTATTAGAGAAGATGGGGTGGGGCATGATACATATTTAAAGAACTTTCACATGGAAGGGGGATTAGACTTGTTCTAAGTTCCGAGATTTAGAACTGGGAGGGAGCTCAGAGGCCACCTAGCCTAACCCTGCTCATTGTGTTGGTCAGTCATTTCAGTTCCATCTGACTCTTTGTGACTCCATTTAGGGTTTTCTTGGCCGAGATACTGGGATGGTTTGCCATTTCCTTCTCCAGCTCATTTTATAGATGAGGAAATTGAGGCAAATAGGGTTAAGTGACTTGCCCAGAGTCACACAGCTTGTGTCTGGATTTGAACTCAAGAAGATGAATCTTCCTAACTCCAGGCCTCATGCTCTATCCACTGCACCATCTAGCTGCCTCATTTTACAGAAGAGGAAACAGGCCCAGAGAGATTAAGGAACTTGCCTTTATGCTGGTTGTTTTGTTGTTGTCTTTTGCTCTCAGAGAGGACCAAAATGACATCACTGTGCTGAAGTCAAGTTTCAGTGCGTCCGACTGTGGCTGATCAGACCAATATGAGCTTGGAATACTCTACCACAGATTGGGCACAGATAGTCTGTGTGAATATTTGGGGTGGTTATTCCAAATTTGGGCATCTTATGTTTCCTTTGTTCTGTCTCAATTCTTCTTTGCTCATAGAGTACAGCACCCTTTCTGATGTGGGCATGCCATGCTGAGAGGTCCCATGCCAGTGTCTCCCATGTTGCACGATCAATTCCAAAGTTCTTGAGAGAGACCTTGAGAATGTCCTTGTATCACTTCTTATGACCACAATGTGATTGCTTGCCCTTTGTGAGTTCTCCTTAAATAGACTTTTTGGCAAGTGTTTGTTTTGCATTCAAACAACATGGCTAACCCTTTGGAGTTGCACTCTCTGAAGCAGAATTTGAATACTTGACAGTTTAGTGCAAGTAAGGACCTCAGTGTCTGGTACCAGAACTGACAGCAACAGTTAGTCAAGAATTTAATAAGTGTATACATTGGGGGCAGCAAGTGGTGCAGTGGATAAAACACTAGCTCTGGAGTAAGGAGAACCTGAGTTCAAATCTGACCTCAGACATTAGCTGTGTGATCTTGGATAAGTCACTTAGCCCTAGTCACCTCTATAAATAAGTAATTTTTTAAAAAGTGCATACTATTAATCAGTCACCGTACTAATGGCTGAGGAAAGTTAAAACCATGGATAGAGAAATATTTACCTCCATTCCATCCATGACTAGTTTGAGAAGAGAGGGACTCTAGGTTCCAGAGTAACCCTTAGATGAGGAGGTATGATCCTTAAGACAGTCACATAAGAGTGTACAATGATCAAAGAAGATGATGTCTGTGAAATAATGTCTGTGATGATTTGTTAACTATGCTAAGAATTGTAGGAATGTCAGCTCTTGTCATGACATAGAAACATACTTCATTGGCATCCTTCTCTGATCCTTCATTGTGGCATCTTGGGACCCTGAGTCCTCAAAGGTTAAGCCCTTATTAGCTTTTCCTCCCAAACTCAAAAGGTTTCAGTGATGAGTGCAGCAACTATGTGTCTACCATCCAAGGATCAGCCCAGTTTAGTGCCAAGAGGTTTGTCATCAGAAGATTGTACACCAGTGATCCCAGAGCTATCACACCACTTCCCAGTCATCTCTGTGCCATGCTGCCTAGATTCCAGCCTCTACTTCCTTTTAGAACCAAAGATCCAACACCTGTGACCCTGGGCTCTGATTATTAATCATTCACCACACATAACCTGGTCTCAGGCTTATGATACCTCTTCTCAGACACCTCTATGCCATATACCATATGTGTATATTATCCTCCCCTTTTTCCTTCCTAGCTCTGAGAACAGTAATCAAGTCAACACTACTATTCTTTGTAAGGATGTAACAATCAATTGTCTTATGACCCTAGTCACCGTTCCCTCTGAAATCTGTGTCTAAAACCTGTGCTGTCTTTCTCTTATTAAAATGTAAGCTCCTTAATATGTTCAAAGGATTATAAAATTGTGCATATTCTCTAATTCAACATACCACTGCTCGTCTATATCCCAAAGTTATCAAAAATAAAAAGAGGAGGGAAGGACCTATTTGTACAAAAATATTTAATAGTAGCTCTTTCTGTGGGGGCTAAGAATTAGAAATTGAAAGGATGCCCATCAATTGGGGTATGGCTAAAAAAAGTTATGATATATAATTGTGATCGAATATTATATTGCTATAAGAAATGACAAGCAGTATGATTTCAGAAAATCCCTCTAAAGACTTACATGAACTGATGCAAAGTGAATTGAACAGAACCAGGAGAAGGTTGAACACAGTAATAGCAATATTGTTTGAAGAAGAACTGTTAATGACAGCTCTTCTCAGCAATATAATGACCCAAGACTATCCCAAAGGACCAGTGATAAAGCATATTTTCCACTTCCTGAGAAAGAACTGATATTGTTGGAATATAGAATGAAGCATGCTATTTTCAGTTTCTTTCATTCTTTTTCTTTTATGAGAGTCTTCTTGTACAAAATGACTAATATAGAAATGTTTTACATGATTGAACACATATAACCTATATCTAATTGCTTACCATCTCAAGTAAGCAGGAAAGAGGAAGGGATAGAATTAGGAACTCAAAACTTAAAAAAACCCAAATATTAGAAAGATGTTTAATATGTAATTGGGGAAAATTGCCCCCCCATATATACATACAAATGTATATACATATACATATACATATTTAAAAGGAATGTAAACTCCTTGAGGTTAGGTACTTTGTTGTGTTTATCTGAATCTGCAGTGTTTAGCACAGTGCCTAGCACATATTAAGCGTTTGATGTTTTTTTTTCATTCAGTCAGTCATTCATTCAATCACCAATGAAAGCTTTTTGGCCATAGTATTTCAAGGTAATTATCTACCAAGGTGTTCATAGTTCACATAACCTAGAGCTAGAAATGATGGTAGAATGCAAACCTCTCATTTAACAGATGAGGAATCAAGTCCCCAGAAATGTTAGACAATTTGCCCAAGTTCACCTGGATAGTAGTAACAGTGATAACTGCTAGCATTTATAGCATTTTAAAGCTTTCAGAGTATTTCAGATTTATTATCTCATTTGGTCCTCACAACAATTTGGGAGGTAGGTGCTATCATTATTTCCATTTTATAGTTAAAGAAATTGAGGCTAACAGAGTCAAGTGACTAGCTTAGGGACACAATAAGTGTCTGAGGCAGGATTTGAACTCAGGTCTTTCTGACTCTAGGTCCACCATTCTCTACATTATAAGTTACTGTAGAGGAAGGACCTACATTGAAGACATCACATATTTCTGTAAAAAACATTTGAAATATATACATATTTGAAGATGTGTGTGTGCGCGTGTGCATGTGTGTGTGTGTATGTATGTGTGTATGTGTGCATGTGTACCAGGGCCCTGGTTTAGTTTAACTGAATATAAATTGCAGGCACCATCCTCACTTCCTATTCCCTATCTTATCTCTACTGCTTCTCCTCCATCCCACTTCCTAGTTTCTTCCATCACTATTCCAATTCTCCAGAACCATTGGAATGTAAACTCTATGATTTTTTATTCTCCTATCTTCACTACTAGGCACAGTGCCTACCACAAAAAAAGGTACTTAATAAATGCTTGTGGAATGAATGAATACATCTTGAAGATAGCCCTGTTGTTTAAATTTGAGCAGTGGGTATATAATGGAAAATGTATAGCATGTCAGAGAACTTGGGTTCTAATCCTGGCTCTGCCACTCTATATGAATTGGGGTAAGTCTCTTGACCTCCCTGAACTTAATTTTCTTCATCTGTAAAATGGTAGGGCTGGACTAAATTATTTCTAAGGTCCCTTCTTCCTCTAATATTCTATGACCCTAGATTTCTTTTACCCTTTGGTATACAAAAATTCAGTGCAACAATTCCAAGGTCAGGAAATTGTCCTTGAGTGTTGAGTGTGGCACATGGAGATCACTTTTTAGGGTTTCATGATTCGGGTGTAGATTGGGCTAGAAAATCTCTGGAGTCCTTTAATAATAGTGTTTGTAGCATCTATTATCTCATGTACTTCTTACAACATCCCTGAGAAATGGATAGTGCAAGGATTGTCACCCCCCATTTAACAGATGAAAAAATGGAGGTTTAGTGAGGGGAAAGAATTTGCTCTTGATCACAGAACTGAAAATTAGTAGAATTAGGATCTGAATTCAGGTCTTCTGACTCCAAGTCCAGAGCTTTTCCCCTGCTATCTCTAAATCTACAATTCTATAATTCTCTGAAAATATGTCCCAAGACAGAGCAGCTCCCAGCCTCCCTGGGGAGAAGCCCACTTCTGGTCCCTCAGCTCTATTTCCATGGTTCATTTCCTACACAAATAAATTGAAACAATAATCAGTCTGGCTTGGCTCTAAAACATGCAAATAACACCTCCTGTTATCACTGAATTAGGTACATTCACAAGCGTGGGGAGGAGCGGTGCTCTCAGCTTCAAGCTCATGGGAAAGTCGTATCAGCACCGATCCTCACCACCTCAATCCCAGAGCCTTTGTTTGGTCCGAAAGGCTCCGAAGTCATTCTAGAAGACAACCAGAATCTCAGTGTCAAGAGGTCCAAGCTGGAAGTCCTTCTCCCAGACAGTGCTGGAACATTCTCTAAAAATCTGTGACAGATGATTATCCAGCTTCTGATTGAACACCTCCAATGGCAGGGTGCTCACTACCTACTGAGGCAGCCGTCATGAGACAGTTCTGTCTGTTGTTACTCACAACAGTAATAACATCTTGCATTAATGTTGTGTTTGAACCCTACAAATCATCTTTCTTACAACAAATCCAAGAAGTAGTATTATCTCCGTTTTACAGATGAAGAAACTGATGTTCAAGGAAGGGGAAGAGGCTTAAGGAAAACCACACAGCTAGCAAGTGTGGAAGCCTGGATTCAAATTCAGGTCTCCTGACTTCAATTCCTGGACTTTTAGAGATTTACTACATTGCTGCTGTGCTTGTTAGGAAGGTCCTTTTTGTGATGAATTAAAATCCATTTCTCTCTGACTCTCTGCCCCTTCTCTACTTCTTTCCCTCACCCAGTTGCTCCTGGTTCTTCAATCTGGGCAGAATAAACCAAATTCCTCTTCTCCATGACTGTTTTCAAACACTTGAGGATGATGAACTTCCCCTATCTGCGTCTATACTTCTCTAGGATAAACACTTCCATTTCCTTTAATGAGACCCTTTGTGGCATGGTCTTGAGACCTCTCATCATCCTGGTTGCCCTCCCCTAGACATACCCTAGCTTGTCAATGTCCTTCCAAAATTGTGTTTCTCAGAAGTAAATAACCCTGTAGGTTATCCTTTCAGCTATGGTCTGACCAGGGCATATAATATAATTTTGGGAAAAGGGATGCCCCTGAGAAGTGACAATCAGCCCTGATTGATGCACATTTAATGAGAAGATGAACTAGAAGTGGGACTATCAACTCTCTGGTTCTGTATACTATGTCTCTTCTCAGCAATCTAAGGACATAATAGCTTTGACAGCACTCTGGTAGCAACGATGGCAATTAAGAATTTGATGGTCACTAAGAGCCAGCCAGGTCTCTCCTTTCTTATACTTGTAATCTGATTTCCCCCCCACACCCCCTCACCTAAGTTCAGGATTTGCACTTATCTGGTTAAATTTCATATTTTTAGTTTTAGCGCATCCTTTCTGTCAGACCCACACCTGATCACAAAAGGGGAAAGTCTAGTACTATCACTTAACTACCTTGGACAGCAACTTTTCATGAGAGGACTTATTCACTAGTGTCATATGGTTCTATCTCAATGGTGTGGCCAGATTAATTAAGTACTTGCCCACTTGGCTTTGACTGGTACTCCAATACTGTTTCTGGTCCTCTGGATTATCTTGTCTGGTGAACTTTTGGGTTTGATCAAATCATTCTAGTCACCCTTTCTCTCAGGGATTTTCTACCCTATATGTTATCCTTTTGGCTTGTTAATTGCCTTTAAAAAATCATTGTTATGAATGAAGAACCTGAAAGACAAGTTTCTGGGTTGTTAATAATCAATTTATTAATTAGGCTAGCTAATAATCAATAAATTGATGGTTAGTATTTTCTCTTGGAAAACCAAAGATAAAATCATGGAGAGGCTGAAAGCCTTAATATAATTTTGGGAAAAGAGATGCCCCTGACAAGTGAAAATCAACCCTGACTGGTGGGTATTTAATGAGGGGATGAACTAGGAGTCTTCAGCTCCTCCTGCTGAGAACATGACTTGATCGTCAGACTCAGTCACTTCCAGCAATCTGGACAAGGGAATCCAAATCTATCCAGAACACTTTGGTTGGTTTTCTCCCTCATAAGCTGGGTCACTGAATGCTAGTGGAGAATTACAAGGACAGGGGCTCATTTCCTTAAGACAAGAACTTGCTTAGACTGGATTTTGTTTACCCTCTAAACAGAGGTTAAGATTTCCTAATTGGATGAGGGTCTGGTCCAAGATCTAGGCACATGTTCCATAAGAGTTGAGGCAATCTCATCAATCAGCTATGTCTTAGAGACTTACTGACCTGGGCCTTAAATGAGGAAATAAAAAGAGAAAATCTTGGATCCTAATTTAATAATGAGTTACCAATATAATAGCAAAAAAAATAATAATTTCTCTTACCATCATGCCTTGACCACTTCTCTAAAGGGACTGGAAACCTGACAGCTTCAACCTGTTGAGATCTTTGAATGAATTCTGATTCCACAGTCCAAAGTCCTCTTACCTTCATGCTATTTGCAAATATGATAAATATGTTAACCATGCCTTCATCCAAGTAGTTGATTTAAAAAAAGTCTTAATGTTAAAAAAATTTAGAAAAAGTCTGTTGATATTAATTTAAATTTGCTTTTTTTTTTTTTCACATTTTGTTTGTTGTCCCATTTGCAAAATGAGGAAAATTCTGTACCTCCTCACCCATGTGCCCCATTGGTATCTCTGGAATGTTGAGAGAAAACAAAGAAGGCCTCTAGCACATTAAGTAGGCCCCCTTATAAAAAATTATCAGAAGATGTGGACAAGAGTTATACAGGATGGGAATGCACGGCATGAGTATGCTGTAATCTGCATCACTGGAGGGACCTCCCACACTGGTGAAATCACAGATCCATTTGAGAAGGTTGATTGTGGCCTCACATTCCAGCCATTTAAAAGATCTGGGTTTAAGGACTGACTTTGCCACTTACTAGCTGCAAGACAAGGCAAGTCACTTCCTCTTCACTATTTAGTGTCTTCATTTGTAAAATAAAGAGGTAGGTCTAGATGAGCCTAAGGTCCCTTCTGGCTCCGATACTACATGCTAAGACCCCTTCTGGCTTTGACATTCAATCAGAGAGGCTCATATAATCCAACCTCCTCACTACATAGGTGAGGAATCTGAAGCCTGGAGAGGTATCTTGCCTTGGTCAAGGTTACACAGTAGCAAAGAAGATATTAGATATAAGATCTTTTGATTCAAGGTCCAATGCTCTTTTTCACCAGGCTTCATTGCTATTTTATGCTTCTCTAAGGCACAGTCCCTGCCCTCAAGGAGTTTTAAGTAGAGGCAATAATGTATTGGATGTGCACAGGTAAATTAATACCTAATAGAAACTAGTAAAGACACAAGGGTATGCATAAAATGCCATGGTATCTGATGAGAAAAATATCATATCTCATTGCAAAGAAATGACTTGTATGAACACTAATTACTATCTAATTGGTAACTTTGATTAATCATGAATCAACATATTGTGTGTGTGTGTGTGTGTGTGTGTGTGTGTGTGTGTGTGATGGCCCATTTAAACTTTTTATTGATACACTTTGTTTTTTATATCATTTTTATTTCTCAATGTCCCCCCATCCTCCTCACCTCTCCCACCACCTGCATAATCTTATAACAAAGAATAAACAAGTAACATAAAAAAGACTGTTCAAAGAAATTAAAGAATACACCAACCAGGTCTGACAATATATACAGTGTTCTACACCTATGATACCTCTTCAAAGAACTAGAAGGAAGTGCATTCTCATATATCTTCTTATTACATGTTTTGTTTGTCTGTTTGTTGAGTTTACTGTGAATATTTTTTCTGGTTCTACTAATTCCATATTGCATATATTTTTATATTATATTTTATATACATTTATATTTTTCTTAAGCTCCCTCATATGCTTTTTGGGGTAGCATTTGCTGACTTAAAAACATTTTATTTTCAATTCTGAATTCTCTCCCTCTTTCCACTCATTGAGAGGGAAAGAAGTACAATATTCACATGCACATGAAATCATGTAAAATATATTGCTTCATTAACCACATTCCCAAAAAAAGAAAAAGACAGAGGAAAAATATGCTTCAATCTATACTCGAACACATCAGTTCTCTCTCTGGAGGTGAATACAATTTTTCATCATGAATCCTTTGGAATTATTGTAGATCATTGTATTAATCAGAGTAGCTAAGTCTTTCCAAGTTCATCATTGTTACAATGTTGCTTTTATTACATACAATGTTCTCCTGATTCTGCTTACTTCACTTTGTGTCAACTCATACAAATCTTCCCAGGTTTTTCTAAACCATCTCCTTCATCATTTCTTACAGCACAACAGTATTCCATCACAATAATATACCACAACTTGTTCATCTGTTTCTTTGCCTTCTATATAATGACAATTTTTTGTGATGCAGTGATATTCCATTGCATTCATGTGCCACAGTTTGCTTGCTCATTCCCCAGTTGATAGACATCTGCTTTGTTTATAGTTTGCTACTGCAAAAAGTACTGCTGTAATTTTTTGGGGGTGTTTATAGAACCTTTCTTTTTATCATTGACCTCCTTTGGGGTATATGTCTAGCAGTGACACCCTTGTGTCCAAGATTATGGACAATTTGGTCATTTCGTAGCAAAAGTCATGGCCCACTTTAAAGATAGAAAAACTGAGGTTAGAGGAATTTATTGATTTGCACAAGATTAGAAGGAATCATAGTATGAGGGTGGGGAATGGGGAGACCTTGGCTCCAGGACTTGCTACCTCCCTTAGCTCTATAGAGCAAGACACACAGTCTCTACCCCATTAGTTCAGGTTAATGCAAATCAAATCTTCTTCATGCTTTGTAACTCTCTATTCCTCACGATGGGGAATGAAGATAAGTGCAGGGTGTAAATAAATCCATAAATTAGCCAGCTTCCATAAACATGACCCAGAAAAACGAACAATTTCCGGCCATCACGTAAAAGACGCCCTTGTGTGCCAGTCTTTCTGCAGCCTCACGGCGGGCGGCCTGGACTGAAACTCTGAAGCAGCCTTTCCATTTTTCATCACAGGCTTAGCAATGAGACAGACCTTCCCTTGCTGTTACCCGCAGGCGAACCCACCCTGCCTGCTGTCCACTCCTGACTACATCAATAATTCCTGTGCCAGCCAGCGGAGGGGAGGACCATTCCCACCGGGGCCCTGCGCTGAATTCATTAGTACTACTGATGCTCACTAGTGATGCAGAACTGCACCTGCCCAGGCCGACTGTTCCAAAGGAAGGGCAAGGCAGAGCTTACCAGCTGCTCGGGGGGCCCCGAGGAGGCTGAGAGGAGATTTCCCTTGCTTCCTGGGTTGGTAATGTCGCCGAGGCCTCTGTGTGTCCATTAAACCCAGCCGTGGGTGTATGGGCTCTCCTCCAGCCTGTGCAGTTAGCAAAGTCTGAAATCCTCCCTGCTGATGCGAGGCTAGCATTCTTAGAGATGATCCGAGCTGGAGAGCACCTAAGAATGTAGAATGTCAGAACTGAAAGAGAATTCAGAGCATAGGAGATTAAGTGAGGTCATCTGGGCTAACTTCTTCATTTTAAAATGAGGAAACAGACTCCCAGAGATTGGAAGCAACTTGTTCAAGGTCACACAACTTGTAAGTGGCAGAAGGAAGATTTGAACTCAGGTCTTCTGACTTCAAATTCAGCATATTTTCCCCCATACCATGATGCTGCCTTATAGAGACTATGGACTAGTGGTGTCAAACATGTGTCTTGTGTGCTTCATGCAGCCTACAATAGTCCTGAATGTGGCCCCAGCCACATTCAAATGTAGTTGGCAAATATTTAACAAAATAAATTTTAAAAACTGTACAGGTATTCCATTTTTAAACAAAATAAGACTTTCAGGGATCCTTATGTACAGATTAGTGGTCTCCATTTCTATTTGACAGCACTGCTATGGACTACAAAATGGTAGAGATGGAAAGGCCTTCAGAGCACAGAATGTTCAAGCTAGAAGAGATATTCTAGAGAAGGAAAGGGACTTTTCCAAGATCACACAGTAAGTTAGTGGGATCATAGGAATATAGATTTAGAATTGAACCACAGCGGGACAACTAGTCCAATCTTTTACTTTACAGATAAGGAAATGGACGCCTGGAGAAGTTAAATGGATTGCTTACTGTTGTCTGCTAAGTCTCAGTTCAAGAATCCACAGCCGCCTCTTACATCTCTCCTCTTCTTGGAAAGAACTTTAGGCTAGGATGTTAGTGAAAGGGACCTGGAAACACAGAATATTAGAACAGAGACTTTCAGTCCAAAAGATGGAAGGAACCTTAGAACATGTGATACATGACTAAATGTTAAGAATTGGAGGTACTATCATTATCTCCATTTTATGGATGGAAAAACTGAGGTAAACAGAGATTAAGTGACTTGCCAAGGGTCACCCATCTATTAAGTTTCTGAGGCTGCATTTGAACTCAGGCCTTCCTGACTGCAAGTCCAACATTCTTTCCAGTGTACTACCCAGAAATAAAGTTAAAGTCAGAAGATTTGAGTTTGAGTTCTGGCTCTGATATTAACTATCAATGTGGCTACAGATAGAACACTTAACTTCTTTGAATCTATTTCCTCTTTTATAAAGTAAGATAAAAATATTTGTGATACTTCACTGGGGGGTCATGTGAAAAGTACTTTGTAAACTGCAAAGCTCTTAGACTGGGAACAATTATGATAAGACCTTAATCCATTCCCCCCACTGAGAAGCAGCACAGCATAATGGTCAGGAAGCTGTCTTTTAAATCAGGGGATCCTAGATGTAAGCCTTGCCTCTGAATACATACTGAGTAAATCGTTCCTTGTAACAAATATTTTAAATATTTTGGTTGTTTTTTGTTTGTTACATTTTAAGTCCCAAACTGTCTCCCTTCTTCCCTGCCTACTCAGCACTAGTGAAGGCCACCATATGAAACATATATACATATACACACATATACATATATACACATATTATATATACACATACACATACATATATGCACACACATACACAATATGCACACATACACATACACAGATGCATACACCCACATACATACAAATATGCACACATACATACAACATGGACATTATATATACACATATTTTCATATACACATATACATACATATATTATATACAAACACACAGTATATACACACATATACATATTATATATAATATATACACACATTATTTATATGTATATATTATATATATACATATATATGTAAAAACATCCTATACATATTTCTATTGATCAGCTTTTTCTCCAGAGGTGGATCACATCTTCCATTATAAGATCCTCTGTAGTTGATGTGAATATTTGGAATACGCAGAATAGCTTAGTCATTCAGAGTTATTCTTCAAACAATATTGCTGTTTCCGTATACAGCATTCTCTTGGTTGTATTCATTTCATTCTTCATTATTTCATGTAAATCTTTTCATGTTTTTCTAAAATCAGCCAGCTCATTATTTCTTATAGCGCAGTAGTATTCCATGACAATCATATATCACAGTTTATTCAGCCATTCCCCAACTGATGGGGATCCCTTCAGTTTCTAATTCTTTGCCACTACAAAGAGAGCTGCTCTAAATATTTTAGAACATGTAGGTCCTTTCCCTTTTCTCCAATCACTGCGGAAACAGACCTAATAGTGGTATTACCATGTCAAAGAGTATACACAGTTTTATAACTCTTTGGGCGTCATTCTAGATTGTTCTCCAAAATGATTGGATCCATTCACCGTTCTACCAGTTGTAGTGTCTTTCCAACATTTGTCATTTTTTGCTTTCTTTCATTTTAGCCAATCTGATAGTTGTGAGATGTTATCTCAAAGTTGTTTTAATTTGCATCCCTCTAACAAATAATGGTTTAGAGCATTTTTTCATGTAACTATATATAGCTTTGATTTCTACAACAAAAAACTGCCTATTCATATTCTTTGACCATTTTTCATTTAGGAAATGACTCATAGTCTTATAAATTTGACAAAATTCTCTACATATTTGAGATAGAAGACCTTTACTCTGAGAACCGTCTATAAAATCCCCTCTCAATTTTCTACTTTTCTCGTAATCTTGGCTATATTGGTTTTATTTGTACAAAACCCTTTTAATTTAATGTAGTCAAAATTATCCATTTTGCATCTCACAAGGCTATCTATTGTTTATTAATAAATTCCTATGCTATCCATAACCTGATAGGTAATATGTTTCATGTAAATTTTTTAAATAAAAAAAAAATCTATGCAACAAATTAACCAGAACATTGACCACTTTTGACACATATGTAGCATTCCAAAGCCATAGTCCTCCACCTCTTCAGTGATGAAACTGAAGTGTATTTTCTTATCTTTTCTTAGGGACCAAAGCATGGTCAGCATAATTAAGCAGCATTCACTTTCTTTTAATTGTTCTTTTTTATTTACATTGTTGTAAACACTTATCCTGGTCTGCTTCTGCTTCACTCAGAATCAGTTCCAATGAGTATTTCCATACTTATCAGAATTCTTTCTATTTGCCATTTCTTACATTGCACTAATAGTTGTTACAGTGGGTCGAGTACTGGCCATGGAGGCAGAAAGATCTGAGTTGGATGCTACTGAACAATGATGATTTGTTCAACCATTCTCCAGTCAATGGATATATACTTTTTTCCTCAGTTCTTTTGCTACCACTAGAGGCAGCTGGTGGTGCAATGGTTAGAGTACTGAGCCTTGAGTCAAGAAGACTTGAGTTCAAATCTAGCTTTAGACACTTACCAGCTTTGTGACCCTGGGCAAGGCACTTCACTTTTGTTTACCTCCATTTTCTCCACTGTAAAATGAGTATCATAATACACTTACTTTGCAAGATTGTTGTGAGGATCAAATGAGATATTTGTAAAAAGCATGTAGCGTGGTGTCTTGCTCATAGTAGGTGCTATGTAAGTGCTTATTCCTTTCCTTTTCCCCACAAAAACATCACAATAATCAGAGAGTCATAGAAGTTTCTCCCTAGTCTAAAAAGCTCACGTGGGAATGACAAGGACACTGAATTTTTGGTTTAGGGTCTTGAAATCACAGATTAAGAGATCTGAAAGCCCCTACAAGATCTCTAGTCCAATGTCCATCATTTCACAGATGGGGAAATGGAAGCCCAGAGAGAATACTCTGCAACCAAAACATTCAACATTCTCAATAAGAGAAGGCTGTATTATCACATTAACTTTTGTTTCCTTAAATTTAAAAAAGTACTAAGAAGATTAGTTCTGGAAGGACTGTGTATATAAGGGATGGCTAACAAATATTGTTTGGATTAAATTTAATGAAATAGATCTTGGGAAATAATGTATTATGATAGAAAAGCCTTGCACCAGCAATCAAGGGCTCTGGATTTGAATCTCTGCCTCTGATGTTTACTAACTTTGTGACCTTGGACAAGTTGTTTCCCTCTCTGAGCTTCAGTTTTCTCTTATGTAAAAATAGGCATAATAATTTGGTCACTCTGCCTTACAGGGCTATTGTAAAGATCAAATGTGATAACATATGGGAAGTGCTTTCTGATGAAAAGCACAGTGTAAATTGAACTACGATGGGATTTCTCAGGAATGTGGTACTGGTGGGGAAGGGAGAGATAAGAACCATTGTACAGTTAGTTTTCCTCTTTGAGGAATTGGGGGCTGTCTTGGAAATAATCTCTGACCTGAAAAAGAAGCCCACTCGACCCTCCTGTGAGTCTCTCGTGGAAGCATGTTTGCAAATCGGATGTGACAGGGTAATGTTCACCAATATGGTTACCAGCTGTCCGGCTCTGGGTGGGGAGTTGGGCTTTCAAGGGGACTGGCTTAGAGACAGTTCCACAAACTCCTCTGTTTCACTGATGTGAAAGGGAGACTGGTCCTCTCCTTTGTCTGAGCAGAAGTGCCTAAGAGTCAGTATTTGTAGGTGAGCATACTACTGACGTGAGCTTACACCATTGTGTGGGTGCAAATGTGTCCATGAGAATATGTGTATGGGTGCATTATGTGGTTAAAGGTGAACGTGTGTGTGTGTGTGTGTGTGTGTGTGTGTGTATGTGTGTGTGTGTGAGGCTAAAAGCCAAAGCTAATGCATGGACACAGTGTGGGGGAGGGGAGGATGAGGAGGGATGGGGAGAGAACAAAGAAAATTGAACACATTTGAGTTATATGTGTTGTATTAGTCTAAACACAAGCTGTACCTGAATATGGGATGCACTCTCACAATGGGACCTCTTAGAAACAGAAATATACACACACTTATACACAGACACAGACACACATGCATACAGAGTGTTCCAAAAGTCTGCATTAAGATTTTGGAGATACCTTGTATAATATATAATGTGTATATGTATGTATGACTTTTGGGTTACTTCATATAATACAGGTACGTAGGGGTGATTTTGAGGATATGTTGTCTAATATATAACAGGTGTGTGTTTCTGTGTATATACACACCTTATTTCAGTACTTCAATGGGCTACGTTGTATTTGCTAGATAGTTCCGGACCTTTTCCTAGAGGACAAAATAAAAATCCTCACTTAAGAGAGGGCTCCACAGGCAGATACTGGTACCTCCAGGTAGTCAAACATCCCCTAGTGGATATAGTTTGCTGCATACCCCAGAGGAAGGAATTCTGGGGCCTGGCATGACTCCATAGCTGAGGTGGCTACTTCATGCTTCCTGCCTTGGACTTCCTAATCTCAAATCCAATATAATATGCTGTCTTTCACTAGATGACCTCTGAAAGGTTTTTTCTTTCTATGAGATTCATAGATTCAGTGATATAAAGGGTTCTTGGTTTCAAAGTTAGGGCAGCTAAGTGACTCAATGGATAGAGCACTGGGCCTTGAGTCAGGAAGACTCTTCTTCCTGAGTTTAGATCTGTTTTCAGACACTTACTAGCTATGTGACCCTGGGTAAGTCATTTAACCTTGTTTGCCCTTACCTTCTCATCTATAAAATGAGCTGGAGAAGGAAGTGGCAAACTATTCCAGTATCTTTGCCAAGAAAAACCCAAATGGGGTCATAAAGAGTTGGACACCACTGACCAACAATAGTTTCATCAAGGTGGGTAGCTACCCCACCATTCTGGATCAGTCCCTCTCCGCCTTAGTCAATGGCTTCATGAAGTATAAAAAAAATTCATTCCTTGGTGGCCAACTCTTCAAATTTATATAGGTCGCATCCTTAGAAGACAGTCAATAATGACACAGTCTCTAGTTCTGGGTTGGAAGCCTTTCCATCTGCCAGAGGTTGACCTTTCCTACAATAGGCTTAGAAACCCAGGGGCCTCTCTTCCCCACAATGGAACATTAATGAAAGATAATTACTAGGCATAAACACCAAGAAGGACAAAGACAGAAAGAATAGTTCCAAACACCCCCAAGGATTTATAGCAGCACCTTTTGTAGTAGGAAAGAACTAGAAGTCAAGTAGATACCCACTGATTGGGGAATAGTTACATGAATGTAACAGAATAGTTCTGTGCTATGAGAAATGATGAAGATGATGGCTACAGAGATGCACAGGAAGACTTAGATGAACAGACACAAAGTGAAGTAAGCAGAACCAGGAAGACAAGACATGCAGTGCCTACTACAATATAAATGGAAAAAAGTATAACCACAAAACAATTGAAACTGAGGCTGGCAAATTTACAATGACCTAGCTTGGCCTCAAAGAAGAGACAGAAGAAGCCATCCCTTCCTGCTTCTTTGTGGGAGGTGGGAGACTAAGTGTATGTAATGCTGTGTTTAACATCATGTTTTTTTAAACATGCTGGTTAGTTTTGCTGAACTTTATTTTTTTTAATAAGGTGATACAAGAACAAAAGTTATAAAAATAATTACTTAAAAGTAATTGCACAGCAATTATTTGTTACTTCACTGAACGTAGAGTCTCATCAATTTGGGTATTCCTTCCATTGATGCAAATCCCAGCACCTCCTGGCAAGTTTATTCTATACCATTCTTATCCTTATCTTTCCACAAATCTTCCTTAGAGAGGTCATCCAAAATGCTGGATACGTATGCCAATTGGAACACGTTTATAGGAAGCACTCTGATTCTGTTTAAGCCGAACTTGGGGTTTTAAAACATCAGCTCCATTTAGCTCCATATCAATGATCTTTTCATTCTGTGACTTATTTCCAGCTCAGTATGGAAAATTTGTGCTTCCACTCCCGAAGATAATTGTTAATTTGTCTAAGTGAAACCTGCTGCCAGGATTATTGCCCTTAGTAAATGGAAGCCTTGCCATGGCCTTATGTCCCAGTATGAGGTGCGAGATTTGTAAAATTCAAGGATACTTATAGCAAAACAATTATAGAAGCCCAGTTTCTGGATTTGCTAATTGTTCTTCTATGTTATTGATACTAGCTAAGGGTTTCATTAAAAAAGGAGCAGTGATAATATCCTAGGTGATGGAGCAGGGGTTTGGGAGGGAGAGAAGCACATTAAGATCTATGACGTAAAATCACCAGGTGTTAGAGGTGAAAGAGTCTTAGGACTGAGATACTAGAGTTGAAAAGGATCTTAAAGCATACAATGTTTGAAGTAAAAGAGATCTTAGAACGCAGAATGCTAAACATGGATTGTTAGGCTAGAAGGATCCTCAAGATGTAGTATATTAGCATATAGAATATTAGATCAGAAAGAAATTTTAATACATAATGTAAGAACATAGAGCATAGAATGTTAGAACTAGGCAGGATCTTAGAATGTAGGACATATAATGGCAGAGCTGTGGTGGACCTTGGAGCAAGGAAAGACAGTTTAGTGCATTGGGAAGACTCCTGGATTGGGAAGTCAAAGGCCCTTGGTTTGAATCCTGGCACTTCTACTATTTCTATGACTTTGTGCAAGTCACTTGACTTTTCAGAGCTTCAGTTTCCCTCATCTGTCAAATGGAGGGCTTGGATTTCTTGAGATGAAGGTTGAAAAGAATGTGGAACATCAGAGTGGGAAGAGACTTTCATGATTATCTGACTCCTCATTTAATATGATGAGGAAACCAGGGCCAGAACAGAGAGAAAGAGATTGGTACATTGGATGGTATATATAGAGTAGCATATTGATAATTAACAGCAGACATGGGAGTTGACTTTTTCTCTCTCACCTGGCTGCCAGCCCAGTGCTTTTCCCCCTACATCATACTAATGGGATCCCTGGAAATACAGATTGCCCAAGATATGAGGCAATGAGTCACCTCGGCATTCGGCTTCTTGCCACTTGATGCAGTCAATCAGTCTGTAGCTTGACTTAAGTGACTAGCCTCCATCCATGTGGCACATGGGTCATTCATTCCACAGGTGCTACCACAGTCTCCAGCTGCAAAATCATGTTAAACATTTGCTGATGATGCTTTTGTGCAGATTTGAGTTTCTGTAACAGTGATGCCCATGTACATAAGAGCCAAAAGTCTATTGAAATGACAAGATGGAGCGAGAGCGCTCTGGATATGGAGATAGAGGGCCTAGGTTCAAATGTTAACCTTGATACTTGTTGACTGTGTGACCTTAGGCAAGTCACTTTCCTCTTTGGGCCTCAGTTTTCTCATCTGTAAAATGTGTGTTGTCACCGTATGACTTCTCATTCTAAAATTCACATTTTCCTCTCGTTTTTCAGTTACATTTTCAAACTTCTTTGAAAACATTTCCCAGAGTGTCTAAGGAATTTCAAAAATTCATGCTTCTAACTTGTTACTCCGAAGCATAAATAATGGAATTTGAGCCCTGCAGGGAATCTAGAGAGGTTTCTTGTCTATCCCCCCGTCCAGTGCAGGACTCCTATGTACAAGACCCTTAACAGGTGAAACTTGTCCCTTCTGGAGCATCTCCAGGGATGGTAGCTGGTACCTTAGCCATTATCTTATCCAACCACTCCCAGATATAGGAATCTCCTCTACAGCCGCCCTAACGAATCATGGTCTATTCTCTGCTTCAATACCCTAAGGAATGGGAGGCTCACTCCTCACAGCAATCTGATACACAAATCGCCCGAATAGAAGCCCTGACCCATTCTTGTACAGCTTCCTCCTGAATACCTCCAATAACAGGAAGCTTCCTGAAGGCAGGGGCTGCCTTGCTTTTTTCATATTCCCAGCATTTAGCACAGTGATTAACATACAGTAAAAGGCTTAATAAATGCCCTTCATTTATTATCATCACCATCATTTTTACTACCCCAGTGTCTCTTACGAAGTCCTCCAAGCCTTGAACTTTAGGTCACTGACACTGCTTTGCTGATCCCTTCCAGCTTCACCTTCTGTTTAGAACTTCTTTGCCTAAGTTTTCCTCTCTCTGCTGAACAGCTCTTTGTAAATCTACATTCATAAGGTTGCCCAACCATATTCATGGGAACACATATTGTATCTCGTCATTGTCGATCAATGCTATATATCATCTCATAAAACTGATTAAAAACCAGGGCAGTCCATTTCACTGGATTTCATGTCTCAACATTATAAATTTCATATTATGGTTAACGATTGTCAGTAAAGATAGAGTATGTACAAGCTGATCAGGATTGGTGCTCATAATTAATTATTGGATGATCAGAGCAAGTCTCATAAAGGGCTTGTGACTTTCGGGCAAGGAATTGTTGATTAAGCAATTTCCATCTTTAAAAATAAAAAGAGTACTTTTTCTTTAACAGATAACAACTCAATCAATCAATCAATGCCCATTTACTAAACAGTATGTTAGGCTCCGTGTCAAGACAAAAAAAAATGAGGCAGTTCTGCACTCAGGGAACTTATATTCTCTCTAGAGAAACAACATGTACACATTTAAGGACAGGGTGCCCCAAAAGTCAGTGTAGTTTTAAGCTTTGGGTCACCATGTGTGTATAAAATAAGCACTGAGGCAGTAGTTTGGCATAATGGATTTGGAGTAAGGAAACTCCAGGTTCTAAACCCATGTATGACCCTGGGCAACACTTTGATTTCTCTGTGCCCCGGTTTTCTCATCTCTTAAATGAGCATCTTGTGCTCTCTGACCTCTAAGGGCCCTTCGTATTCTAAGTCTATGGTCCTGTGATAAATACAAGATAATTTTTGAGGGGGACCTAAGAGATGCAGTGGCTAGAGCACTGGACTTGTAATCAGGAAGACGCCTCTCCCTAAGTTCAAATCTAGTCTCAGACACTAATTAGCTGTGTGACCTTGGGCAAGTCACTAAACTCTATTTGCCTCAGTTTCTTCATCTGTAAAATGAAATAGAGAAGGAAATGGAAAACCACTCCAGTATCTTTGCCAAAAAAACCCCAAATAGGATCACAAAGAGTCAGGCACAAATGAACAACAAATTTCAGAGGGTAGAGAAGGACTAGGGGTTGGGGTAGATGGGGTGGATTCAGGAGAGGTCTCATGTAGGAGGTGGCATTTGAGCTACACTTTGAAAGAAGCTAAGAACATCTTATAGAAGATCAGGCTTGGAGATAAAAGGGACCCTCGATTGTTCAAACATAGAAAATGGAATGCCAGAGCTATAGAGCCTCAGAACACAGAGTATGAGCTAGAATTTACACAGTGCTGTAAGGTTTGCAAAGTACTTTATAGTTATTGTTTTATCTTTACAACAAACCCTGGGGGGTAGATGCTATTTTATCTCTGTATTACAGATGAGTAAACTGAGATAGGGTTAAGTCACTTGCCTAGGGTCACACAGCCAGTAAGTGTCTGAGACTGGATTTGAACTTAGGTCTTCCTGATTCCAGGTTTAGAGTTCTATCCATTGTGCCACCTAACAGTCTTGGGGTTAAAGGTAAAGAAATTAGAAAGAACCTTAGACTATGGAATGTTAGAATATAGAAGATGAAAAGTCAGAACTAGAGAGGGCCTCAGAACATAGAATGTTAGAGTCTAGAAAATAAAAAGGAGCTGAGAAAACAGTGTTTTAAGGGCTTAGAACAGTGCTCGTCACATACTAATAAATTGCTTGTTGGCTTGATTTGTCAGTGGAATGTTAGAACAAAGAAACTAGAATGCTAGAACTGGAACGGGCCTTAGAACATATAAGGACAGAGCTGAGAGCATTTTAGAACACATATTATCAGCAAGAGATAGAATTGGGGCCCCCCTTAGTGGGGTTGATATTTGAGCAAAAGCTGGTCGATCCTTTCTTGAATATGTTATAGTATGAATTCTTGTCCAGATACCATTTGAACTAAATGGCTTCTGAGATCTCTTCCAACTGCGTAAATCTGAGACCTTAGAGCTCTGCTGGTCCATGGGTTCTCAGTTTTATTTTTTTTGTCATGGGCCTCTTTGGAAGTCTGGGGAAACCTATGGACTCCTTTTCAGAAGATTTGTTGTCTACATTCATAATGGAAGGAAATGCTATATTTCAGTTGCTGTTGTTTGGTTATTTCTGACTCTTCATGATACCATCTGGAGTTTTCTTGGTCAAGATACTGGAGTAGTTTGTCATTTCCTTCTCCAGCTCACTTTACAGATGAGGAAACTGAGTCAAACAGGGTTACATGACTTGCCCAGGGTCCCCCAGCTAGTAAATGTCTGAGACTGGATTTGTCCTCAGGTCTTCCTGATTCTAGGCTTCCTCTGCTTGGACTTTGTGCCTTAGAGATTGGAGATTAAATGAGCCAATGCAGTAAAAGTTTATAGCTATAAAGGGCTATAATACATCTAAGTATAACTTGAATTTCACCAAAGCTTTATTATTTATAAAGCACTTCCTCCAAAACAGCACAACTATCATCAGTTCCATTTGACAGATGAGGAAACTAAAGCTTGGAGAAATTGGCAGACTTTATCCTGGGTTCATCCAGGTAGTAAAATGTAATAGTCGATTCCTGACTTTTAGTCCATTTCTTGTTCCTGCACATTGCGGATGCTGTACAAATGTAAGCTGTGATTTCTATGATCTGAACTCCTCCCTCTCACTCACTTCCTCCTTTCGTTCCCCTCCCTCTCTCACTTCCCCCTTATCGTTACCAACCCCTTTCCCAGAACATCAGGAGATGCTTCCAAATGGAAGTACCAGTATTGGGGAGTGAGGTTTTGCCAGGAGACAGGAAATCACGGGGTCCCATTAAAAGCAGAAAAAAGATGCCAGTGAAAAACAGACATAATTGGATTCTGTGTTTATTGGGTCTGTCTATTTGTAGGGAGAGGCGTGAAGTGTCCTGGGGCTGCAGGGAGCTAATCAAAGAGGGCAGGGGGTGCCTTCTGTTTCTCCACAGGAGGCCCCATTCTAGCTCAGGGAGTTCACTTTTATGAGCTAATAAGAAGGTTTTACAGAGCAGGAACTGGGGAGTCAAGACAGGCCTCACACCACAGCTTGGTGGGAGAAAGAGACCCCCCAGATCATCACATCTGAGTATGTGTGTGAACCCTCAGCATTCGGAGGCTTGGAATCCCATGGCAACCAAGAGTTGCAGAGCATCCCAATAGAATGTAAATGTATGTTTATTTTCTAGTCAATTTCTTTACAGCTGAGCTGCCCTGGTGTATTAGGAAAATAACTCCATTGGGTTGAACTATATCAATGTGCATCTCATAAAGCTGGGGGTTTTAGGGGAAAGGGTGACTTGCTAGGTTGGATTTGGGTTTGGTTTTTGTTTTAAATTATCAGTGCTGTGGAAGGGTATCTGGGTTCGAGTCTTGGCTCTAATGCCAATTTGTCCAGTGACCTGAGACAAATACCGAGATGCCTAATCTGTAAAATGAAATGTTGGATTAGATGGTTGCTAAAGTTCCTTCTGGGTCTAACATTCGATGTTTTAAGCCCCTTCCAGCTCTACCATTCTATATTCGAAAGTTCCTCCCATCTCTATCATGTTTATGTGCACCAGCCTATATGGACGTCAGAGTGCTGTAAGACCCAGATTTAAATACTGACTCAGATTTTACTGTCTGTAACTATGGACAATTTTCTGAATTTTTCAAAGAATTTTTCAAATCAAAGATGATTTTCCTCATCTGTAAAATGGAACTAATGATATCTGTAGTACCTACCCATCAGGCATGTTGTAAGGCTCAAATAAGATAATTTATGTGTCAGATGTATGTGTGCTCATCCAAGATACACATTGCCACTTGGCTTGTCTAAATTTGACTTACTGGAGGCGGAATCTGACTGAGCTCTCTTAAAGGGAGGCTGAGGGAAAGGGAAAAAGAATATGTATGACTTGGTGCTTGTGCCTTCTCTTATCTATCTCTAAGATGGGTATCAGACTAGAAAAATGTTTGAATTCTCATATGTATATGGAAACACATATATTTTTATTATATTTATATATTTTTAGAATTAATAATATGTAATAATATAATTATAATAATATAACAATAAAAATAAAATACATATTTTTTAGAATTTTGTCTACATTTGTCCTCTAAATATTCCTGGTATAAGAGTACAATAGGTTCAGAACAGAAGTCATTAATTAATTCCTTTCTATCAAATAATAGTCACGCCAATGACAATTACAGACAGGGAGTACCAAGTAAACCCATTTATCCAAGCAAGAAAGCAAAGAGAAGTTGGAGTTCTACAGATGAGAAAATATCAGAAGGTTATACAAGAGTAAATAAATTGATCAGAGCAAGGTAAGATTTTAGCTTGAACCAAGAGATAGATCTCTATCTCTCCCAAGGGAAATTTACTATCTAGACTCTAGGGAGGCAAGCTTTAAATCAGGGACATGTTGAGGAATCAGCTTCTTCTATATGTCTGCCATTTCCAAAGTCTTTCCTTCTTTCCCAAAGAACGTCTGGAACTACTGGAACCAACCGTAAGAGTTTCCACCGTTCCACACAACTGCTCAGCATCACATTTTGCTCAGTATTCTTTCCACCAACCGAGAGTCTCTCCCTTCTCATACATAAATAATCACAGGAAAAACACCTCAGGCTTAGGTGAAATCTAGTTACATATGTAAAACATTTTGTTTACTGTAAAGCATTACATAAATGTTTAAATTATATAAATTGTATAAAGCATTGTATAAATTATGTAAAAGAATTATATAAGTGTTTTTCTTTTTAGACCAAATTTGTAATTTTATCGGTGGAACTGTCTACCAAAGCAGATGGGCAACTTCCTGGCAAATTACAGTTTTGGAAAATTGCCTGACATGCTGGGAAGTTAAATGACTCACCCAGAAACCTGTAACTAGTATATGTGATAGGTAGAATTTGAATCCAAGTCTTCATGATTCTGAGGTCAGGTCCACTAGCTCGTGTTGTCTCTCAAATATCATTTATTATTATTATAAAGGGTCTCTTCCTGTTCTGACACTCAGTTATCTAACAATCTATATTAAGGTCTTTTTAGCTCTAGTAGTATGTTTTCAAAATCCCTTCTTATTCTAGCATTCTGTATTCTAAAGGTTTTTACATTCAATATTCTATTTCCCTTTTAAACTCTGAATTCCTGGAAGCTAATATTCTGTGTTCTAACATTCAGTGCTCCAGAACCACAGAATCTTAGAGTTAGAAGAGAGCTCAGGGCTCATTCAGACCAACTCCTTCCTGAACATGAGACTTCTCAAGGACTGTCACCATAACTGGGCATCCATTCTTTACTTGAACATCTCCAATGATAAGAAAGTTATTGCTTTTAGAGGTGGCCCACTCCACTTTGGGATGGCTTTTATTGTTAGGAAATTTTTCCTCATATGCAGTTCACCTGTCTGCAACCTCTAACCCATTGCTTCTGTTCCTACCCTTGAGGACTAAACGGAACAGTCAAATTTCTTTCCAATATGAGAAACTTTATCTACATCCCCATTTTATAAATGAGAAAATTGAGGAAAAGAGAGAGGAAGTGACTTACTCATAGTCACATAGTTCTTGAAGGCTCTGGAACCTGAATGGAAGTCTACTGATGTCAAGTCCTGTGCATTTTTCACTAAACCACCCAAAGTCTTCCCAAAGTATGCAGACCCAACAATGTCTGCTAACTTCACTTCCAGAACTTTTCCTTCCTAATTTATAGCACCCAGACAGCCCTTTTATCCAACTCATATCAGCTAATCCCTTAAAATAGTCAAGCACTTGAGAAATGCTAAAATTTTAATGTATGTTAAAAGGGTATTAAATTCTAAACTAAAATTTACATGGAAATATGACATTAAAATATTTTTAGCTTTCAGGAACCCAGGGGCTTAAATTTTATAATATAGACAAATTTTATCATTTTAAAAAGAATTAGCAAGGCAGTATTTCTTATACATTCATGTTGAGTTAATGCATAAAGATATGAAAACAGCCTGAGGCTGTTATGCAGATGACAAGAATCACATACTGTAAACCAACCTTCCTGCTTTCTGCTGGTGAGTTGGAGGCGGAGGACTCCTCCCCGGAGCTCCCTGGAAGGCAGGGCTCCAGGGAAGAAGAACCTTCTCACTTAGTGAGAGAAAACGTTACATTCTGTCTCTAACATGGTTTATCCTAACATCCTTTCTACCTGTAGCATTCTGACTTCTGAGGTTCCTTCTAATTTGAATATTCTGTATTCCAAGGTCTTTTTTAGCTCTAACATTTATATTCTAAGGTGCCTTCTGTCTCTGATATTATATGGTTTAAGGTGGTAAGAGTGTAGTACTTCCTCTGGGGCTCTTCTTAGCCCCTACTTAATTTGGCAGGCTAGGAAGTCTTCCACAGGCAGGTCTTCCACCATTTGTTGAGGAGATTGTGGATGGGATTTCTGCTCAGGCATAGATTAAACTATATCCTTTAAGTGCTATTCTGGGTCTGAGATTCAGTTTACCTACCACGTGCAAGGCTCTGATACTAAGGATAATATAGAAGTGGATGGAAGGAAGGAAGGAAAGAAGGAAGGAAGGAAGGAATGGAAACAGGAGGAGTAAAGGAAGGGAGAGGAGGAAGAAAAAAGGGAGGGAGAGAGGAAGGAAGGGAGAGAAGAAAGGAAGAAAGGAAGGAAGGATATGAGGAGAGGAGCCTGATGAGGTACAGTGGAAAGAATACACGGCTCCATAATCAAAAGACTTGGGTCCAAATCTCATTTTTGAAGAAACTATAGTGTGATCTCGGGCAAGATGCTGAAATTCCTGCATTAACACAGAAAAGTAAATTCATAATAATTTAAGGAGGAAAAGATGTGGAGCAGCTAGGTGGCATAGTAGATAGAGCACTGGAGTTAGGAGGACCTGAGTTCAGATCTGGCTTCAGATACTTACTAGCTATCTGACCCTGGGCAAGTCACTTAACCCCAAGTGCCTCCCCCACCCCCAAAAAAACTCTTAAAAAAAGGAAAAGATTTGTAGCCAGTAGGAGGACCAGGAAAGGTTTCATGGAGGAGGTGTCCCATGAGCTGAGCCTTGAAGGAAGAGCTTTAAATGCCATTCTGAGGAGACTGAGTTTTATCATAGGGATAATAAGGAGAAATAGTAGAAGAGGGGCCAATTTAGGGCTTCTGCAGTGGTGGGGAACTCACCATCTCAGTCTCCCTTCAGCCAGCCCTAATTGTTACTGAACCAAAATCTGCCTATCTTCTATCACTTCTGCTGATCGATTGGTTCGGGGATCAAGTAGATTTCCTCTAATCCCTTTTCCATATTAAAGTCCCTCCAGCACTTGAAGTCAAGGATCATATAATAGATCCATTCCAAACCAAACATTCTATTGATCTCCCATATTCATGGCCCTCTTCTGGATTTATTTCAATCTTAATTCTCCATTCCTGTGTTTGTGTTTTCCCTAATATCAATGGTCAGTGATTAGGGCCCCACTATCATTTAACAATTAACACCAACTAATTTTTTTTTTTTTGGCAAAGAGATAATTGCTGTAAAAATATAGCAGTAATAGAAAGGATAAGGCATTCCCCACCCAACAAAGGGCCATGCTTTCCCATCTATCATCTCAGTCTCTGGGAAGAAAAGGTTTACACTTAAAACAGTTTCTACAAAGTACCTGGCCCACCAATTTTGTTATTGAATGTGTCAGTGCAATGGATAAGTCAATGTCCCCTCTAGGTCTTCCCTCAGGGACATGACCCGGCTCAGCCACTGGCAAATCCTGGCATGGACTCCTATTCCTGGATTTCTGGTGCTCAATATTTGACGTTTCAAAGCTCACAATGTTGTAACCATTTCCAATCCTCCTTTACTTAAAAGCAGGGATAGAAAAATGCAAAGAAGCAAAAAGCCACATGGTGGCTCTGGATGAGGGGGACCTCAGGGTTTTCCTCATCAAGAGGCTTACTTCAAGTCTCTTTAACTGGAATGCACCCCTGTTGGAAATAGAAAGAGGCCAGTTAGTCTTTTGAAAGTATCCTAGCCATGGTTCAGTAGCCATTCAAACTCACCTTTTTAACCATGCAGTTAGCAGATTGGTACCAATTATAGAATGTTGGTGTATTCTCCAAAGCCCAAGGTGGGATCAGCCTTCCCTGCTACATACTTATACAGCTTATACAGGCTGGACTTGGCCAGTTTCCCTTTATACTTTATCAAATTCAGGCCTGAATACAATACTTTGAATGTATTTTGACAAAGATAGAAGACAGTCATCTCCCCAGCTATGGGCAGTGTACCTCTATACTGTGATCTAAGATTGTGCTAGCTTGTTAACCACAGGCTTAGAAAACAAGGGCATAGTGCTAGAAATGCCCTAGAGGTAGGAGATTGGGCCTGCATTCTAACAAAGTCTAGTACTGGCCACATCTTGATCCTATTGGCCCATCCTCTGTGAGAGTCATGAAGTGTGGGATATGAGGGTGGGAGAGTGAACAGAAACTAGAACTCAGAGAAGTTTACAAGGACTTAGTTGTAGTTATATGAGGGTTCCTCTCCCATTTCCCTTTCTAATCTTCTGTTTGGTCCCAGGCTCTGTCCCTTGAAGGAAAACAGTCAGGGGCTTCCTGATGTGGAAAGGTTTGTCCACCCTCCTTCTCCCCAGCTGCCATCTTCTATCAGGCTCCATGCTGCTCTGGATTGAGCATTGAATATAAGAAACAGCCTAGAACAAATCTTTTTTGGAGGTAATGATGGCACAAAAGATAATCTCACTTTGGGTACAGTCATGGTGGGCTGTGTGGGAGTGTACTGAGTTCCAGAGAGTCCTGGCCTTTGTACCTACAGGGTTTGAGGGAGAGGTAGACCTGGGCAGAAAGAACCACAGTGATAGGACACTAGGCTCTTGGGCAGTTAGATGGGACAGTGGATAAAATGCCACACCTGGAGTCAGGAAGACTCACTTTCCTCAGTTTGAATCTGGCCTCAAACACTTACTAGCTGTATGACTCTGGGCAAGTCACTCAACCCTGTTTGTCTCAGTGTCCTTATCTTTAAAATGAGCTAGAGAAAGAAATAGCGAACCACTCCAAGCAATATCTTTGCCAAGAAACCCCTAAATGAGGCTGCAGAGTTGGATATGACCAAAAATGACAGAAGACAACAACAACGGAGTGGCTCTTAGGGTCAGTTATCCCATACTTCTGGAGGACTCCATGGAGAGGCACAGGGACAAACAGTAACTTTGGAGAGAAAGCATATCTCCCCATGTTGGGCCAAAGTCCCATCTATTCACCTGTACTGGTGAGTAGCTATGAGAGAGCCTTCATGGTGATGATCAGTTCATCAGAGTCTACCTAAGAGACATTTATTTGGAACCTCTATTGCTGGTTTCAATACCAAAGGCAGAATCTTTGTCATTGGAATGTCACTTGTAGTCATTAAAAGTCTACAAGACTTTTCCACATGAACTAATATTTGACCCAAACTCTTTCTTCCTGTACTTATTTTTTAAACCCAAGTTGATTTTTACATTTATCTCTATTCAGTTGAATCTTTTTTAGATTCAACCCATTTAGAGGTTTCTGGATGCTAATTCTTACATCTAATGTGTTTAGATTTAGATAGTCTCCCTTTTGGGGTTATGTACAAATGTGAGAAGCAAGCAGAACCCAAGATTTGAGGGGAAAGGGAGGAGAGGCAGAGAAGTAGAAACAGAGACAGAGAAAGGAGAGGAGGGAAGAGAGAAGGATAAAAAAATAATAAAATACAGAGACACAGGGAGAGGAGACGCAAGAGGAAATGACAAGAGGAAGCAGACAATGCTGCAGAGATGGAGAGATGAAGTCAGAGGGAAAGTCAGAGCAGAGATACCGAGAAAGATACAGAGAATACTCCCAGAGGCAGAGGCAAAGAAGAGTGGGAGACAGAGACAGAAAGAATGAAAGATCCACACAGACACAGAAACAGGCAGACAGAAAGAAAAAGAAAGTCAGGGGAGAAGGTTTGTAGATCAGATCGTCCCCTCAGTGTCTGAGGGGATGCACCTCCCAGGCCACAGTCTGAGTGAAATGTCTTCTTTCCGGGGGGATTTTCTCCCTCCTGTTTTGACTCAGCACTTCTCCTTCCCGATCCCTCCTTCATCTTCCCCCAGATTCTGTTTCCTTTGGCCAGGGAGCCCTGAGGGCAGGCAGGGGGCCTGGCCGGGGCCAGCAGCTGGCTTACTGTGTGTGTCCTCAAGGGGGCAAGCTAAGAATGTGAAGCCAGCAGATGGGAGGCCAGACTGTTGTTGGCTCCGTCCAGAACAAAGACACATTAGCCCTCACCTCTGGGGTGGTAGGCCAGCTGTCCAGAGGCCACAACAACCAGCCTGCTGGGGCTCCCTCAAAATGTTCATCCCTTCCGTCCAGAACTGACTGAAACACCAGATACTGCTTGTGATTGGTGGGAGTCAGTGCGCAGGAATGGGGATTCAAGTCCAAAAGGGATTCCTGGTGTTACTTCATTCATTTTCGGACAATCGTCTCCTAAGGATAATCATTTCAGTCCTTCCTAGCATGAGACATTATTTATCATAGGTGTTCTCAAGCGATAGAGACTGGCAGATCCCAGAGACAGAAATCCATTCAGTGTCCATGGTGAAGTTCTATTTACATGTTTCTCCTTAGCATCACAGAGTATATAATGGCAGAACTGGAGGGACCTTAGAAATGGAGAATGGCAGAGCTGGCTAGAAGAGATCTTAGAAATCCCATAGCCCAAACTCCTTATTTTACAGTGGAATGTGATGTTCAGAGAGCAGTGACTTGTCCAAGGGAACCCAGCCAGTTGGTGGCAGAGTCTGGACTAGACTCCAGGTCTACTGACTTCTACCTCAAGGCTGTGATTTCCAGTTGAGGAATTTCCAGGGAGCAGCATTTTCAATCTAACCCAATCCCAGCCAATAAGAATTTAAGAAGTGGAGACATACAGAGACAAAAGCAATTCCTACCCCACACTGGGGGAGGGGGCTACAATGTAAAAATAGAAAAGTATGTGCATGATACTTTGAGGAGAAGCAAACACAAATACAGAAGTCAGGAAAGGTTTCCCCCAGAAAGCTGAATCTTGAAGGAAGCTGGGTAAGAAAAGAGGCAAAATCAAGGAGGAAGTGAATTCCAGCCATGGGAGACAGACAGCTTAAGCAAAATCAAGAAGAAAGAAGGAACAGAAAGTAGAGCAGTTTGGCTAGAATGTAGAACATAAGAAAGGAAATAACATGCAATAAACCAGGCTGGGTAGGCTTCAACTTGCAGTAAAGGTTGTTAATGAACAGGTTTTTCTCTTTCATTATCTTTGAGGCAGTGACTTGCCCAAGGTCACACAGCTAGCGCGCATAAAGTGTCTGAAGTTAGATTTGAACTCAGGTCCTCCTGACTCCCGCACTGGTGCTTTATCCACTGCACCACCTCAATTGCCTCCTCCTGAGTCATCTCCAGTCATCCTGATGAATATCTGGTCACTGGATCCAGATGGCTCTGGAGGAGAAGTGAGGCTGGTGACCTGCACAGCCCTCCCTCACTCAAAACAAAGTCAAGTGCAAGTCATGCCATCATTTTTCTGATGGCATGGTCTTCTTCGGCAACAAAGGACAAACACACACTTACATCTTTGAGGAAATAAAGAGCTATTGAAGTTTCTTGAGTAAGGGAGTGATGCGCTAACAATAATAGAGGGAATGTGGGTGGCATGGAGTGTTTTGGGGGCTTTGAAGCACTCAACTGATTACAATCTAGCTTTTTAATGGACTCTAATCTCATTGAGGCCAGGGAATATGTCTTGTTCATCTTTGACTCCCTCCCAGCACAGAACACAGAGTTTTCACACAGGGTGGACGTTCAGTAAACCTTTGTTGAGTTGAATTGAATAGAAAAATCTATTTAGACCAAAATGTATAGTGGAAAGTATCATGGAGCACTAGAGGATTAACAGGACATGGTTTCTAATCTTAGCTCATCTACTTATAACTGTGCAACTTCAGTCAAGTGAAGAAACTCCAAGAATGTCCAATTCCTCATTGGTAAAAAGAGAGGGTTGTGTGAAATTATTTCTAAAGTTCCTTCTAGTTCTAAGTCAGTCAGTTGATTAGCATCCATTTTTCATGTATCAGGCACTGGGTTAAGCTTTGGGGATACAAGAGAAGGCAAAAAATATTCCCTGCTCTTAAGTGGTCTAATGAAGGAGACGAGCAAACAACTACATAAAAATAAGAAATGTACATGATAAATAGGAAATACTCGACAGATGGAAGCCACTAGAATTAAGAGGGATTGGAAAAGGAGATGAAATTTTAGCTGAGATTTGAGGGAATCCAGGGAAGTCAGGAGGTGGAAATGAGGAGGGAGAAAATTCCAGGCAGGGAGAACAGCCAGTTAGTGGAAATAGGAGATGAAATGTCTTGGGCAAGGAACAGCCAGGAGGCCAATTTCACTGGATCCTACAGTAAGTGGAGGGGAGGAAGGTGTAAGAAGACTGGAAATGTAGGAAGGGGCCAGATTACAAAGGCTTTGAAAGTCAAGCACAGAATTTTACATTTGATTCTGAAGGTAATAGGGAATCACTGGCATTTACTGAACAGGGGATGATTTGGTTAGGAAGATTACCTTGATGGCTGAAATAGGGCAGGAGTGAGGTGATGAGGGCCTGCCTCTTCCAGGGTGGTGCTAGAGAAGGGGGCATATGTGAGAGAAGTTACAAAAAGTGGAAACCATAGGATTTGACCATTAACTGGATATGATGGAGGAAGAGAGTGACGAGTCAAGGATGACCACCCACCTTATGAGCCTGGGTGCCTGGGATGATGGTGGTGCCCATGAGAACAATAGGAAACATAGAAAGAAGGGAAGGTTTGGTGGAAAGATGAGTTAAGTTTTGGGCATGCTGAATTTAAGATGTCTATCATATTCCAGTTTCAGCAGCCAGAAAATGTGAGACTGGAGGTTAGGGATACACAACAACATGGGAGAATCATCTGAATTTGAGGAGCTGATGAGAAATCCTTTGTGAGTAAAATGTTTGTGTGGGGATGATTGTCTCCCCGGAGGCCAGTTTGAAATGGGGCTTCCCAGGCCCTGTAAAGTGTTCCCTGAGGTCCATGATTCTTCTGCTGGCCTTCTTTCCTCCCTACCCCTAACCCTTCATGCTTTACTCCTTGCCAATCACTGGCACTGGGAAGGACTGAGATTCTGTGCCATGCCATAGGATGACTGTGGGGAATATGAAAAACCCTTCACAGAGTAGTTTTCTTCTAAATGTCAGCTCTGGCTTGGGTGATGCTGGCCCTTTGTTGGTTAGGAAGTAAGAAAACCACTGAAAGCATTCTTTTCTCCTGTGATTCTTCCTTTTCCCTCACTCCCTGCCCCACCCCAGGCAACCAGTTGTATCTCCTTAGGTCATTCTACCTCCACAACAAGCCTCACCTGCATCCCTTTCTCCCAATCTCAGGGCTCCCACCCTGGGCGTTCATTGTGTCTACACTGGATTATGAGAGTTGTCTCTATCCGGTCTCTCTACCTCCTGTCTCTGTTCTTCAAGCCATCCTTTACACGAGGCCAAAATAACATTTTGTTGTTCAGTTGTTTTCAATTCTTCATGACGCCATTTGGATTTTTCTTGGCAAAGGTACTGGAATGGTGTGCCATTTTCTTCTCCAGCTCACTTTTATAGAAGAGGAAACTGGGGCAAATGGGATTAAGTGACTTGCTCAGGGTACCATAGCTCATGGTCTGGCATTGTCCGATGCCAGATTTGAACTTGGGAAGATGAGTCTTTCTGACTCCATCCCAGTGCCCTGTCCATTGGACCACCTAGCTGCCCAAATAGTCCTAGCTTTTCCAAGTCTAATCATGTCACTCCCCAGTCTAACAACCTTCAGGGGCTCCCTATTGCCTAGGATAAAACAGAAACTCCTTAGCCTGATATTCAGGGCTTTCCACAATTTGCCTCTACTTAACCTTTTATTCCTCCCCTTCATGCACATCATTTTCCAGCCAGATTGTCTCCCTCTAATTGTGTTGCCTCCAGCCTCTGGGAACCCATGCGAGGTGTCTGCCATGCCTACCATGCCCTTCCTTCTCATTTCTGCCCGCTGACATCCTTTCCTTCCTTCAAAGCTCAGCTCAGACACTGTCACTTCCTCCAGGAAGCCTTCGCTGACATTCCTGATGAAACTCTTCCCTCTTTTCTCAACTTTTCCCAGGGCACTTTGCATTTAGTACATTCTGTTGCATCTTTCATTTTTATGGCTGCTATGTCCCGCCCATTGCACTGTCAGCTCCTTGAGGGTAGAGATGGCCATTCTCCACTCCCTTCCCCATTTTTGTACATCCGGCGCTAAACTGAAGGCCTCTCACATACAAAGCCCTTAAAAGGGGGATAATCTAGTCCAGCTGCCTAATTTTCAGGTGAGGGCAAATGGGCCCACACCCTCTTCTTGCATATAAATAAACAGACCAATGAGGGGAAGGTCATTATAAGTGTGGAAGAGGAACTGGGATCTGAGGGTTGGAGTGGGAATTAGTTTGAACAGGAAGGATGGTTTAGGTCAGAGGTGCTGAGGCTCAGAGAAAGTGGATAGAGAGGACTTGGCAAGCCTTGAAGTGTTACAGGAATGCCAGATCATTAGCAGTATTGGAGTTAGCCTCTAGTCACCAAGGTCTCTGGTCTGTGATGACTCCTTTCCTGAGCTTTCTACTACTCTCCTGCTGAGTTTAGTGTTTAAAGAGCAATATAGAAGAAGGGGTGGTAAATATTTACCTGCTGGGTGCTCTGGGGGAAAAACGTATGCGCATACTTTAAAATTTTATTAGCATTAGGAACACTTGGTTAAGTCTAGACAATCAACAAAACAATAAATCAAGCCTTGATTTGTAGCGACTGCGGATTTCTGAGGTATAAATTCTCACGCTGAAAATTTAACAATCAGCTCTTATAAGCTGGTTAGAACTGGCCCCAGCACACCCCTGGTTTGAGTGCTCCCCGGGGTCTCAAACTGGATTTTCAGCTCTCCTCAATCATTTCTGAGCAACAGCCCCTGTACCCCTCCCCTTACCTCTAGCACTACACACACACACACCCTCACATACACGTGCGTGCATGCACACACACTCACACACACTCACATACGCACACTCACACTCACACACGCACACACACTCACGCGTGTGCACGCACACACACATTCACACACACTCACACACTCACACACACACTCACATACACTCACACACACACTCACACACACTCTCACACACACACACACTCTCACACACTCACACACACACACTCACATACACACACACTCACACACACTCACACTCACACACACAGTGTCAGCTGTTAATGTCCCCTGGGCACTAGGCCCAGCCCTGCTGGCTCTGGAGAAGCCTCAGACAATAACTTAGCCCTTTAACACACATCCTTTAATAGACACCAGTCCTCCTACTGATATAATTAGCTCTTCAGTAGCCAGTGATGAGTGAGCCATTCATGGGGAAAGTGTTGTCTAAATGGATCAGTGCCAAGGAGATCCACCCGAGGATGATGATAACAGCCCACAACCACAAGAGTTTTAACTATTTCAGGGAGACGTCTTTAGGACAGGCCCTCTGAGGTGGGGAGCACAAGGCCTCTGAATCTTATTTTGTGGGGCAAGAATTTGAGACTCCCAGAGATGAAGAAATTAGCCCAATAATAGCCTGAATTTCTAGAACAATATGTCAAGTGTTTTCCTCACACTAATCCTGTGAGGGAAATCGCATGAGGGTTAATTATTTCCATTTTGCAGATGGGGAAATAGAGGTCTACAGAAATGATTTTTCATGTCATTAGCTGTAACAAAGGTTACCTTCCACCTGCTCTGGGTATATTTATTTATAGATATGTTGTTTCCTCCATTAGAATATAAACTCCCGTATTTGCCTTTTTCTTTGTATCCTTAACACTTTCCTAAGGTGCTTGTCACAAAGTAAGATCTTAATAAATGCTTGTTGATTGATAGATAATGTCCAAGTTCCCATGAAGCTAGAACATTCTACAATCCTGTGCTTGTAGATCATAGTGTGTTGGATAGAGGCCCTGCCTCTGACATATCCTGGTTGCTTAATCCCAGAGAAAGTCAGTTAACTTCTCAGGGACCCTGGTAATTCTCTAAGACCATAAGCTGTATTTTTCAGCTTTAAGCCCTGTACCAATGAAATTATAGGCCCTGTCTCCACCCTCCTCCCTCTCCCCTCCAAAAAAGAAAAAGGAAATCATATAACATTTTAGTACTGGGCCTGGAGTCAGGAAGATCAGCGTTCAAATTTGACCTTGGGTACATTTTAGCTGTATGGCCTTGTGCAAGATACACAATCTCTATTTGATTCAACTTCTTAAACTACAAAATGGATATAACTATAGAACCTGCCATCCATGGTTGTTAAGACAATCAAATGAGATAATATTTGTAAAGCGCTTAGCACAGTACCTGGAACATAGTAGGTGTGTAGTAAATACTTATTTCCTTCTTTTTTTAGTGGGGACACATGGAGTGGGTAATGAATGTGAGAGAAAGGGGAAAAAAGCTTCTTAATTAAATTAATTGTTAATTTAAAAAAAAGCTTGTTAATTAAAAAAAAGTTCAAAAAGGGAGGACCTTGGATCAGAGCTGTTTTTTTTTTTTAAGAGATGTCATCTTATTTAAATGATCAAATTTCAAGTACATGAGTAGATGTTATCAGACAATGTACATAAGTTGACTCAGAGGATCTTGAAGGTTCTTTCCAGGTGTAACATTCACAGAATGATAGATTTCCAGATCTAAAGTTGTAAGGGACTCTCAAGTTCAATGTACTTATTTTACAGATGAGGAAGCTGAAACCCAGGGAGACTAAGTCACTTCTGTAAGGTCTTACGCAGTAAACTTTGGACATAGGATCTGAACCTCCAGACTTCTATTTCCAGAGCTGGTGTTCTTTCCACTTTCCATATGTGCCATGTCCTAATTATAATGGTAGCTAAGGGGTTAAATTTTCCAGAGACTAGTATAGACAAGTCACTAGTGGGGAGGATGTTGAGGGAAAGATGGGCATAGTGTATGTATGAATCCTAACATTCTGTGTTCTATGGTTCCATGTTCTAGCTCTTACAATGCCATTCCATGGTCCCTTCTGGCTCTGACATTCTATGCCTCTGATTAAATCTTCCCAATTAGTTCTGTGATAAACTGCCATAGCTCCCATAATGCTCATGTTGTGGCATATCTATGAGGTTAATATTAACCTTGTTTCTTTCTCTTTAAATAGTAACTAAGGGGTGATCACGGCTATTTCTATAACTAAATGAATCAACAAGGCCTCCTGTGTCTTTTGGCTCTTTATGGAACAAAAAAACAAAGCCTCATATGAGTTTCCAGCTCAAAGGGAGACCCTGAAGATTGCTTCCCATTATGTTCTGTTTTTTTTTTCTTCTGCTCCTTTTAGTCAATTAGATTGATCAGTTTTTCATTATCACCCCAACTCCCTTCACACTCTCCTACCTTTAGGAGTGCTGGGGACTTTCAACCACATAACCTCCTCCTGGGATCAAAGGCCTATTCGCATTCAAGAGAAACTCTCCCATCCTCCAATGAGGCCCATCCACTCAGCACGGCTCATCCTCTAGACTCACAGTTGGTTGGTCAGCAAGCATTTATTAAGTATTTACTATGTGCCAAGTCCTGTGCTAAGTGAAGGGGAGGCACAAAAAGGCAAAAATATGGTCCCAGATATGGAGGAACCCTCATTTTAACAGAGAACATGCAAATAGCTATATACAGACAAGATGATTATAGGGTAAATAGTGGGGTTAATCTTAGAGGGAAGGGGAGGCAAGACCAGGGATACCTCCTACAGAAGGTCTTAAAGGAAGTCAGGGAGGTTAGAAATTGGAGGTAAGTAGGGAGGGCATTCCAGGCACTGTAGAAGGCCCAGGTGGAGTGTGGTGGGCGAGGAGCAACGCATAGACCTGTGTTACTGGATGATAGAGTAAGTCAAGGGGTATAAAGTGTAAGAAGACTGGAAAGGTAGGAAGGGGCTGGGCAGGAAAGGATTAGAAATGTATTTGACTCTGGAGCCACTATGTTTTGACTAAGTCTTGTGCTGTAGAAAGATCAATCTGGAAGCTAAGCAGAGGATGAGTCGAATGTAGAGAGAGACTTGAGGTGAGGAGACCATCCAGAAGGCTCTTGCAGCAGTCTGAGTAAGAGGTGATGAGGGTCTGAACCAGGATGGCAACTGTATAAGTGGAGAGATGTGGGCAAGAGATTTTGTAAAGGTACAAATGACCAGGTTTGACAGCAGATGGGAGATGTGGGATGGACGTGAGGGAAGAGTTGAGAATGACACCAAAGCTGTGAGCGTAAGGAACTGGAAGAATGGGAGTGCCCTTGACAATAAAAGGAAAATTGGGAAAGGAGGAAGGTCTTGGGGAAAATATAATGAATTGTGTTTGGGGCATATTAAGTTTGAGATGCCTAAGGGAGACCCAGTTGTGATGACCAAGAGTTAGCTGAGGATGTGGGTGGGGAGCTAAGAAGAGAGCTGGAGCTGGAGCTATAGATGTGGCATTTTTCTGCATAGGGATGATAGTTGAATTCATGGGAGCTGAGGAGATCACCAAGTGAGTTAATATAGAATGGAAAAAAGAAGGGGATCTAGGATAGATCCTTGGGGGCCACCCATGGGTAATGGCATGATCTGAATGAAGATCCAGCAAAGGGCGATTGAGAAGAAGCAGTCAGAGGTAAGAGAAGAACCATGAGAGACGTACCACTAACCCCTAGAAAGGAGAAATATTCAGAGAGGGCAACTGACCCTGGCAAAGACTGCAGAGATAAAAAAGATGAGACTGAGAAAAGGCTATTTAATTTTGCAGTTAAGAGATCCCTGGTGCCTTTGGACAGAACAGTTAGAGCTCGATGCCGAGGTCAGAAGCCAGATTGAAGAGGGTTAAGAAGTAGGAAGAGAGGAAGTCGAGGCACATAGTGTAGATGGTTTTCTCAAGGAGTTTAGCTAAGAAAGGAGAGACAACTATACGTTGATAGCTAGTGAGGATGGTAGAATCAGACAAGGGATTTCTTTTTTTGGGGGGCAAGGCAATTGGGGTTAAGTGACTTACCCAGAGTCACACAGCTGGTAAGTGTCTGAGTTCAGATTTGAACTCAGGTCCTCCTGATTCCAGGGCCAATGCTAAGACCAGAGATTTTTAAGAATGGGGGAGACATAGACATTTTTGTAATCATTAGGGAAGAAGCAAATGGATACAGAGAGATTGCCCTGTTGTTGAGATTTTCTGTCCTCTTCTGTAAGAGAGATGTGCCTGGAATTGCCAGGAAGCCCTTACCTTCTAGTGACCTTCCATCCTTTAACGTTGTTAAGTTGCCTAGGCTTGCATACCTGGCCTCATCCTCTGCACTAGAATCCCAGAATATAAGAATGCCAGAGCTGAACAGACCTTAGAACATGAATTGCTAGAATGCAGAACATGGACTGTTGTGTTTGAAATGAACCTTAGAGATCATCTAGTCCAAACTTCATTTTACATAAGGAGAAACTGAGGCTTAGAGAAAATTAGTGACTTAAGAGATGCTCTCATTTGTGCCTGATTTGACAGTTAAGTCCTAAATATGTTGTGGAAACAAATGGATATGCTCATACACATACACACATTTCAGAATTTCTATTCAACTACAAGAGAATCCATCAGCTTCCAGCACCTCATTTAATAGCCATAATGAAAGGTGTACGTCACTATTAATTTAAGCCCTCCACCATTAGCCTTGCCCTCCCGAAACCAGCCCCATAAAGCTATTTACAGACAAGAGGTCGAGGGTGCTCAGAAAAGTACTGGTCTGACCCAGAGGGCTGGCTCAGGGGTCTTTGATCCTGCAGAGATCTGGTTCCAAGGCATATTCATCACCTCCCTTTTCCTCTGGACCTGCTGCACCCCTATTAAATGGCAGCAGGTCTGGCAGAGACATGGGGAGGAACTGTCAGAGAAATCCTGTGGGTGAACTTCATTATGTCATTTTGATCCCTGGGGGAGGTGGGGAAGGAGGGGCAGGGCTGCGAGAGGACTCTTGCAAGAGCCAAACAGGGTCTGAATGGGGGCAGCACTTAGGCTTACAGAGAGCCAGGAGTTGCTTGGCAGCCAACCCCATTGACCCTCAGCCATCAGCACTTCTATAAATGAAAATGAAGGAACTTAAAATAGAGTGGTATGGGTGTGTGTGTGTGTGTGTAGAATGTGAAGGTTCACATATATATCTTTCATGTGATTGTATGTTTATATATACATGTATGTGTACATTTGCCTACATGTGTCTCTGTGTGCTTGTATATTTTCATGTGAGTTTGGAAATACATGCACACAGATGTGAGAGTATGTGTGCATGTATATATTAGGTGTGCCTCTGTGGCTGTGAATGTGAATGCATGTATCAGTCTTTATGTGGGAGTCTATATATATGTATGTACATGTAATGGAGGAAGTAAGGACAACACATACATTCGTCACTTGGCATTTTTGTTATTGTCTGTCTTTGGTTTACGAAGAGGATCAGTGACATTGTAAGGTGAAAGGCAATATTTTGAGTCCCAAATGAAGTGGATTTAAGTGAAGTAGAGTTCCACAAAGTCATCAGCCTCACTCTCTCTCCCAGAGTCATGGAAGTCCAATGGTAGGATAAAAAATCTAGACACCTGACAATGGCCTCGAATGTGAGAGACGACCTTGGTGTCTTCAATGTCTGACCAAATGCTAAGTATTTCACCATGGATTTGTGTGAGAACGTCTCTGTGTGCATGTCATGTTTGAATTAATCTATATACGTAAGTGAATACGTGTCCATTTATACATATGTGTGTACATGTGAATGGGGATGCAGGTACATTTATGTAAGAACATATACATATGTGGTTATGCATTTATGGACTTATGTATGTCTCTGTGTGCTTGTTATGTTTGAATCTCTATATATAATAAATGTATGTGTGTCCAGTATATTGTATATACGTGCATGTGAATGCAGGGTTGTGTGTGAATGTGCGTATGAGTAATTTATATGTGTACATGATCTGTTGGTGTATATTTGTGATACATTTGTATGGACATAGACAGGCTTGCCTGATTATGGGAATATGAAAATATATTTATCTAGTGATGTGTGCATGTGTGTACATATGTGAGGTGATATGTGATCATGTATGTATATTCTTACAAATGTGTATAGATGTGTGAAACCCCAGGATGGGTTAAAACCCCCTGGGTCACTCTGATGCTGTGCCCCTGATCTCCCCTTTTCATCCTGTGGAGAAGGCAGAGATGAACCTTTCCCCTGAATGTACTCTTGATCCCTTTGGAAGGGCCCTGGAGGATGCTCTAGGGGACAGGAGCTGGTTGGCTTGTGGGTCATAGACAGAATCTCCTCCAGGGGTCTTGAGTGAGTGCAGGGTCTGAATTTGGGCCTTCTCTTCCAGGCAGTGTCCTGGCTGAGTGCTGGTTAGACCAGTCCTGGAGAACCTGTGACACTGAGGCCATGTGTGATTCTCTAGGTCCTCAAGTGTGGTCCTTTAGCTGAATCCAAACTTCACAGAACAAATCCCCTTAATAAAAGGATTTGTTGTGTAATACTTGGAATCAGTCAAAAGGCCTCACTTGAGGACTTATAGGGCCATATATGCCTCAAGGCCTCAGGTTCCCCCCTCCTAGACTAGGCAGTGGCTAGCTCTGATATTTAGAATAACTCAGAAAGATATCTGCAAGGAAAATAGTGAAGGGACCCCCGCCCCTTTTTCTTAGAACCTCAGGACCACCCTGTCTCCTTGGTGACTTACAGTGAGTTTGCAATTCTCTGAAACCCATAGTCTGGCAGAGTCTGCCAGGGCCTGTGCTCTGCTGACCAGGCCTATAGGACCCTGGGAAGGCACTGCTATAGAACATCTCCATACCCTTGAAGCTTTTGCCCTGGCTCTCCCTCACGCTTGCAATGCACACACTTCTCTTTCAGAGAAGCCCTCTTCAAGACTCAGCTTGGGCACCGCTCTCTACGTAAATCTTTCCAATCTTCCCAACTACCACTTCCCTCCCTTCCTATATTGTATTATTTTGTACTTATAAACAAAATAAATATATTTGTCTATGTTTTTATACACACACACATACACAGACAAAGGTAAGCTGTTTGAAAGAAAGGATATTTTCCATTCTTTGTATCCGTATCACCAGTGTCTAGTAACAGTACCTGGCACATAGTAGGTGCTTAATAAATGCTTATTAAAGTATTGAAGATGAAATCTAATAGATTCAAATGTAAAAAAATTCATTTGTGGTAAAAAAAAAATCCAAACAAACATAAAACCAAAACTATACAAGTACAGGTTTTTAGGATGGCGGCTAGACAATAGTAGAGAGAAGAAAAGATTTCTGGCGGTAATAGGAACCCCTGGGGTTTACCGAGTAAGGGAAGTAACAGGTTCAGACCCACATTTCAGGAAGATTGGCAGCTGAGCCGAGGACGAATCGAAATGGGGAGAGACTTGAGATAGGGAGACCAGCCGTGAGGCGACTGAAATCATTTCTAGGAACCGTGTTGCTTGAGACCCAAGGAGGGAAAACGACTCGTCCCAGGTCCCGTAGGCTCAGCCTGGGGCCACCTCGAGACAAAAGGGAGCCCGAGTGGGTGGGAGCAGGGACCCGCACCCCGTCTCCGCCACATTCCTGCCCCTCCGAGGGGAAGGAGACAAAGGCGTGGCGGCAGGCAGCGTGCCCCTCTCCCCACCTCCCACCCCCGAGCAGCGCCTGTGTGTAGTTTGTCGGGGCCGCTTGGCTCCTGCGATCTGTACCTCCCGTCTCCGCTGTCATCTGACATAATTCCTCCTCGCTGGCATACTGGTAATTTGTGCATAAGTGATGTGTGCAATCCAGCCGAGCTAGGAGTTGGAGTTTCTTGATCTGGGACTGTCAGGGCAAAGCGTTTTAGGGGCTCCTGCCATTAGGTGGAATTGACAGGCCCTGAAAGCGGTGAATTGCGCAACGTGTGAAATTAACAGCGGGGGCACCGAAGTGGAGTGTGGCAGTCACTTAATCTGCAATTTATCAGTTTACGGGGCTTCTTGTAGCGGGTGAGAGACTACACTCCCCAAAAGAATGTTCTCTCTCTTTTTAATTTCACCTGACAGGAGAAGGAAGGAGAATCTTTCCGAGCCTTCAGCCCGCACTGCCTCTGGTGAGGTTACTAACCTGCTTGGGAAGGTGTGGTGAGGTTAGGTGCCACCGGTGAGTGGGGGGAAAACGCAATTTCCTTCTGAATGCAGAGAACGCAGCTCGAAATGGGGTGCTAAAAGCCCCTGGCTCGGAATTGGGGGGCTTCAGTTTGAATCCCGGCCCATCGCTGGAGCCAAATGTCCCCTTGGGCATTTTGGTCATCTGTGAAACCAAGGAGGTGGACTGCATGATTCTTAGGATGTTCTAACAGCTTGCATTCCAACATCCTACTTGTTCGGACATTCTTTGTTTAAACCTTCAATGTACTTGGGTCCCTTCTGATTCAGATATTCTATTCTCTATCCTTTGTTGTGGAAGTCTATTGTAATTCTACAACTACCTTGACTAACTTTTGGCAAGGGCCCTTTCCCTCCCCCTGCCCCTGTCCGCAGTCCCCAGTCCCTTCCAGTTCGAAAGTCCCTTTTAGCATGGCATTCTGTGTTCTAAGGCCTCTGCCCAGGTATCCCACAGATTCATAGGTTTAGGGCTGGAAGCAAGGATGTACTGCAGTTAGCTATAGTACCAAGATCAGAGAGGCCACTGTTAAAATTTCAGAATATTTATACCTCAGAAATCCCAAAGGTTATAAATCAAGGTTTGATTTGTGTTTTGTTTATTGTGATGAGAAAATACTAATAATTCAGATTAATTTTAAATGTGCAGACGTGTGTGTGTGAAAGTCAGTTAGTAAACATTTACCAGCAAAGCCCTAGCTGGAAGGGACCTTAGAGGTCATCAGATTCAATCTTCTGACTTTATAGAAGAGGAAACTGAGGCACAGATGAGTTAAAAAAAGTTCTCCAAGGTCACAGAGGTAGCAAATAGCAGAGCTGGAATGTGAGACAAGGTTCTCTGATTCCAGGTTCAGGTCTCTTTCCACTCTCCCACAATGCCTCTTAACATGCAATGCCCTTTCCAGTTCTGATATTTTTTGTTCAAACATTCTATGGTCTCAGGTCCCTCAGTTTAGGTATTGTCTCTTCTTTGTCTCTGCAATTAATTTGATTAACTTTGGACAAGACCCTCTTCTACCTCCCAGCCCCAGCCTGGGCCTCAGTTTTCCCATCTGCAAAGAGAAGGGATTGTGCTAGATGATCTCTAAAGTCCCTTCTAGCTCTAATGTTCCAGATTCTAGGTTCTAACATTGTATGTCCAAAGGTCCCTTTTGGCGTGAAGGAATGTAAACAGTTCAACTTTAATGAGTCCCTTATGGCTTCTCTTTCCTGTTTACCTTTTCACGTTTATCTTGATTCTTATATTTGAAAGTCAAATTTTCTATTCAGCTTTGGTCTTTTCAACAAGAATGCTTGGAAGTCCTCTATTTCATTGAAATTCCACTTTTTTCCCCTGAAGTATTACACTCAGTTTTGCTGGGTAGGTGATTCTTGGTTTTAATCCTATCTCCTTTGACCTCTGGAATATCATATTCCAAGCCCTCTGGTCCTTTAGTGTAGAAGTTGATAAATCCTGTGTTATCCTGATTGTATTTCCACAATACTTGCATTATTTCTTTCTGGCTACTTCTAATATTTTCTCATTGGCCTGTGAACTCTTCAATTCAGCTTCGATATTCCTAGGAGTTTTCCTTTTGAGATCTTTCTCAGAAGGTGATGGGTAGATTCTTTCCATTTCTGTTTTACTCTCTGGTTCTAGAATATTAGGGCAATTTTTCTTGAAAATTTCTTGAAAGATGATGTCTAATCTTTTTTTTTTTTTAATCATGGTTTTCAGGTAGACCAATAATTTTAAAATTATCTCTTCTGGATCTATTTTCCAGGTCAGTTATTTTTCCAATGAGATATTTCACATTGTCTTCTATTTTTTCATTCTTTTGGTTTTGTTTTATGACTTCTTGATTTCTTGTAAAGTCATTAGCTTCCATTTGCTCCATTCTAATTTTGAAGGAATTATTTTCTTCAGAGAATTTTTGGGACTCCTTTTCCATTTGGCCATTTCTGCTTTATAAAGCATTCTTCTCCTGGTTGGCTTTTTGGATCTCTTTTGCCATTTGAATTAGTCTATTTTTAAAGGTGTTATTTTCTTCAGTATTTTTTTGGGTCTCCTTTAGCAAATTGTTGACTTTTTTTTCACGATTTTCTTGCCTTGCTCTTATTTCTCTTCTCAATTATTCCTCTAGTTCTCTTACTTATTTTTCAAAATCTTTTTTGAGCTCTTCTTGACATGAGACCATTTCATACTTTTCTTGGAGGCTTTGGATGTAGGAGCCTTAACTTTGCTGTCTTCCTCCAGTTGTATGCTTTGATCTTCCTCAGGTTGTATGCTTTGATTTTCCTTGTCATAAGAAAATACCTTTTCACCAAGAAAATAACCTTCTATAGTGTTATTCCTCCTCACTCTTTTTGGTCATTTCCCCAGCTCATTACTTGACTTTTGAACTCTTTGTTAAGTGGAGGGTGGACTACCCTGAGTTTCAGGGGTTTTGTGCAGCTGTTTTCAGAGGTATCTCTAGGAACCTGTAAGTTCTTAGTTCCTCCAAAGCAGTATGATAAAAGGAGGTGTTTGTTCCTCTCATGGACTGCTCTCTGGTCTGTGAGCAATCACAAGCACTCTTTTTTGCTCTGGAACTGTAAGTAGGATCTCCTCTCCACAGCCACAACCAGCTCTGCCACACCAGTGCTCCTCCTCAACCCAGGACCACCACTCAAGACTGCAATCCAGATCAGTCACTCGATTCCCCCACCATCTGTAGGATAAGAGCTCCAGAAGCAGCCATCACTGCAGCAGTGGCTGCCCCTGCCATGGGGTTGGGGCAGGACCATGTTCTTCTCACCCAGGTGAGAGCTCTTTCCCACTGACCTTTAAAGCTTTGGCATTTGTGGGTTGTGAAGTCTAGAAACCATTAATCTATGGTTTCTAATGGTATCTATGGTATCTAATCTAATGGTATCTAATTCAGCACCCTGAGAACTGCTTCAGTCTCATCTGTTCCAGTGTGACCCACTCCGAGCTGTGCTCTGCCCTGAGTCAACAGACCCTTCCTGTTGGCCTTCCAGATTGTCGTAGCCCAGAAATCTGTTCCATTCTGTCATTTTTGTGGCTTCTGCTGCTCTAGAATTTGTTTAGAGTCATTTTTAACAGGTATTTTAAGGACTTTTCCACTCCAGTATCTTGGCTCTGCCTCTCCCCGCAATGGCAAATATTTTTAAAAAATAAATTGTTATTGATTTCTTTTGACTTTGTCATCTATAATTCCTGCCCCTTTCTTTCCTATCGAGCAATCCCTTATAATGAAGAGAAAAGAAGGAAGAAAGCTACTTGATAAAAGTAATCAATATACTAAAAAGGTCTACCATTATCTGCAATGTCCCACACCCATTGTTCCTGAGCTCTGCAAAGAAGGTGGAGTGGAGGAATATTTTAAAAGTATGTTTTTGGCTTTCTATGACATTTGGAGGTGCTGCTGCCTGATACCTCAGTTAGCAACTCAGAGATGCCAATGGTCAACTAGGGGGGAACTCTGTAATTAGCAATCAATTTTTTAATCCTTTTATTGTGTCTCTTGACCAATGCTTTTTACTAATGAATGGTTTTTATTGAGTTTCTTTGTTTTGGTCATAGAATCATAGAACGGTAGGCCTAGGAGGGAACTAGGGTTCTTAGCATGTTTTGTGTATCACAGACCCCTTTGGCAATCTAGTGAAGCCCATGGAACCCTTCCCCAAATAATGTTCTTTTACCTTCTTTTTTTCTTCATGTTTCTTTTTTTTTTTAATTCTTTTAAATTTGTTTTTACTTTTCAACAATCATTTCCATAAGTTTTAAATTTTCTTCCCCTCCATCCCCACTCCCCAAAACAACCTGCAATCTTATACGGGTTCTACATATGCATTTTCATTAAACACATTTTCATGTTAGTCATGTTGCATAGAAGAATTGAAATGAATGGGAGAAACCATGAGAAAAACCAAACCAAAACAAAATATAACAAAAGAGAAAATGGTCTGCTTCATTCTACATTTCTCTGGATGTGGATGACATTTTGCATCATGAGTCCTTTGGAAATGTTTTAGTTCCTTGCATTGCTGAGAAGGGCTAAGTTTATCAGATACAGTCCTCGCACACTGTGGCTCTTACTGTGTATAATATTCTCTCGGTTCTGCTCATTTCACTCAGTAACAGTTTGGATAAATCTTTCCATGTTTTTCTGAAGTCCTCCTGTTCATCATTTCTTATAACATAATAGTATTTCATTATATTCATATACCACAACTTGTTCAGCCATTCCCCAATTGATGGGTATCCCCTCAATTTCCAGTTCTTGGCCACCACAAAAAAGAGCTTCTAGAAATATTTTTGTATTTGTGGGTCCTTTACCTATTTTTATGGTCTCTTTGGTATACAGCCCTAGATGCAGTATTGCTGGGTCAAAAGGTATACACATTTTTATAGCCCTTTGGGCATAGCTCCGTTGCTCTCCAGAATGGTTGGATCACAGCTCCACTAACAATAAATTAGTGTTTCAACTCTCCCAATCTTCTCCAACAGTTATCTGATGTGTTTAAATGTATAAAATAAAATGCATAGGATTACAAAGGAAACCAATTATATTAAACCATAGTTATCAATTTAAAAAAAATAGTCTTATAGATTAAGATTATAGGGTTAAGAACTCCTATTGATCTGACCTCCTCACTTTACCATTAGGGAAACTTAGGTATACATGTTAAGTGATTTGCTTGAAGTAACACAGAAACAAAGAATAAGGGGAAAAAGGATGCCCATTGACTAAGGAATACCAAACAAATTCTGTTGTATAAAAGCAATGGCATATTGCTTGCATAAAAATTTGGATAATTTAGAGAAGTTTGGAAAGACTTGGGGGCACAGTGGTGAGAGTGCCAAGTCCAGAGTCAGGACGACTTCCCTTCCTGAGTTCAAATCCAGCCTCAGAGACTTACTAGCTATGTGACCTTGAGCAAGTCATTTAACCTCATTTGCCTCAGTTTCCTCATCTATAAAATGAGCTGTAAAGAGAAATAACAAATTACTCTAGTATCTTTGCCAAGAAAACCCCAAATGGGGTCACCAAGAATTGGACATGACTGAAACGACTGAAAAACAAAAGTAATCGGAACCAGAAAAATGACATAGATGATGATTGTAGCAGTGTCAACAGAACAGCAGCCAAAGCCCCGTTCCCAGACCATCCCCAGACTGAACCCTGTGACCTTAGTGGTCAGCCTTGAGAGCTCACACAGGTGGAATAATAATACTAATTATATATAATATAATAATAAATAGAACTGGGTTGTGAAACAAGGCTCTCTGATTCCAGGTTCAGAGCTCCTTCCACTCTCTCACAATGCCTCTTAGGATGCTCTAACATCCCGGGTTCCAGTGTCCCTTCCAGTTCTGAAACGCTTTGTTCAAACATTCCATTCTCAGGTCCTTCCCAGCTCAGATGTTCTCTGTTCTTTGGGGTAGCAGCCTATGAAATGTTGCAATTCTACAATTAATTTGATTCACTTTGAGCAAGGCCACCTTCTATCTCCCTCCTCCTTCTTTGTAGAGGTAGGGGCCGGGAGCATGGAGTATTTCAAATACTGTTCCTGACTCAGTTGATAAGCTGCTTGGTTTTGCTGAATTACTTTTTCTTTCTTTTTTATTGTTTGCTACAAGAGAAGGCTGGTTGGGCAGGGGAGGGGCATGAGGGTATGTTGCTCTTGTCCAGTCTTTTCAGTGGTGTCTGATCTTCATGATTCCATTTGGGGTTTTCTTGGCAAAGATGCTGAAGTGGTTTGCCATTTCCTTCTCCAGACCATTTGACAGATGAGGAAACTGAGGCAAACAGGTTTAAGTGACTTACCCAAGGTTACGTAGCTAGTAAGCATCTGAGACTGGATTTGAAGTCAGAAAGAGGAGACTTCCTGACTCAAGGTCCAGAACTCTATCCACCGCCCCATCTAGTTCATTTGGAAATGAAGGGAATGTAAAAATGAAAGGTATCAATACAAAATAAGAGATAATGAAATTAAAATAAAGGAACATAGCAGATTAGTGATCCAGCTGGGCCTTGCCCACAGCTCTCCTACTTTCCAGGTCAGTGCTGTTTCAGTTACATAACCCAAATTCAGAAAAAAGACCACTTTGGCACCTGTCTTAGCCTAGAGAAAAGGGGAATTAGAATGATTTGTAGCATCAGGGCATAGAATCACCAGCCAGAGAAGGTGCCCAATATAGTTAGCCATGATGTACCTTAGTTTATAAGGCCTCATCTTCACCTGAACCATTGTTTACCCTTCTTCTGGCTCTTGCTCTGAAAACTGTCATTGAATCACCATTGCCATTGTCGCTGAAAAGGCTGTGCTGATGCAGACAGCTCCAGTGTTCCACTCCCCAGACCATAACTCTTAGCATGGCCACTACTCAACTCTATGTGCTGGTTTACTTTTAGATTCTAAACTCCTTGAAGACAGGGACTGCCTTGCTTTTGTGTTTGTATCCCTAACACTTAGCAGGTGCTTAGTAAGTGTTTTTCATTTGTTCATCATAGATCTAGAATCAGAAGGGATCTCAGAACCCTCCTAATCCAACCTCTTTATTTTATAGATGAAGAAAGTCCAAATCAGGTAAGGGACTTACCCAAGATCACACAGGAAATAAGCATCTGGGATGGGGATTTGAACATATGATCTAGCCACAACACTCTTTCTGCAGTATCACACTACCTCTTTTAAATGCCAACCATCCCCATAGTTCATATTTGCATATAGTCATTTAAGGTTATAAAGTCCTTTCATAGTCATCTTCTCCTTGGATTCTCACAAAAAATCCTATGGGATCAGTAGGATTTTTCCTACTTAGCCTACTTAGTATTCAGATGGGAAATTTTAGGCTCAGTCAGAGCTAAATCAGAAAAGGTAAGTGCTTTGCCCAAGGACCCACAATAATCGTGGTGTTGAGACTTGAACTCAGGTATCCTGACTCCAAAGTCCCTTGTCCTACTATACTCTGTTTGCCTTTATCAAGCCACTTTGTTGGTATCTATGATGAAAGACACTTGGGTCTGGGCTGTGTCAACCTGGCCAGGAAAAGAGATCAGTGCAATTTTTTTCTTGTTGTTCATCTGCATTTTCAGATACAGTGCTACTGTGCCCTCTGGAATGCCTCTTCCATGGGCAGAAATCTTCTCTTCATCTTAAATCTTTTCCTCTCACTCCTTCCATATACTAATTATTATGGAAGCCTGGCTCCCCTCAGATGACACACTTTCCAGTGCTGGCTGCACCTTCCCCTCATTACTCTGGGCTTACTGGTTGAAGTCGGATGAGTTGGAGTACTCCTTGGTCCCCATTACAACTTCCAGATTCTCCCCTTACCTCATCATTCAGTAACCTCTCCCTCTTTGAGATTTATGCTCTTTGTATCTACCACCCAATGACAATCTTGGTAGCTTTTGTCTCCAGACCTCTAGGTCACTCCCCTTCCTTTCTCTATGACTTTGATACATGCCTCACAATTTTTCCCCTCCCCAACTCTTATCCTCAATATACATACTCAGACACTCTAACCACTTAGCCTCAACCTATACCAAAAGCTACACCTTCACCCTACCTCAGCCACACACAAAAATGGTCATACCTTTAATCTTGTCATCACTCACAAATGTTCTCTATGTTCAAGAATTCTGAAATTCTCTTATCCTACCATAGTCTATTGTCTTTTCATTGCTCGCTCTGCCTTCCCTTATAAAATCCTACTTTTTGTACCCATTATAACCTTTGATCCCTTGACCCCTCAGTTCTCTCCCAGACTTTCTCTCCTGTACCAGCAACTCTCTTTTTTCCTTATATTTAACTCCCCAAATCAATTTTCCCCAATTCAACTCTCAATACTGTACTGCTTTTGAATCTCTAGCCCCTCCCTCATTTCACTAATTATGGCCTGTCAAACCTGTCTTGGATCACTCCCACACTGCCTTCACTCCCACACATAAACTGCTGAGTGAAGGCAGAAAAAATTATGTAACCATTCTGACTGGGTTCACTACAAATTTATTTTACACAACCTGAACTGGGTCCTCACTGCTGCTAGGCAATCCTACTATACCTCCCTTATCAACCTACTCTCTTACCTTCTTTTTCATTCTTCTTCAAACCTCCAATGACTCCTCCTTTCCCAACTGTTAGCTAAGAACCTTGTCTCATATTTCAGAGGAAAAATTTACCATGAGTTTTCTCTCCTCCTCTGTTCTCATCTCCTATCACTCAGATGCTTTCTGCTGCTATCTGCTTCTTTACTCCTGTCTCACGTGATGAACTGGCCATACTCCAAGCCAAGCCTACTACTGCTACCTGCTCAAGCAAGCACATCCCATCTGGATCCCTCCAACAGAGTGCCCATTCTATCATCTCCACTCTCACTTATTTTCAGTCTCTTTCTCCTCTTGCCCACAAATATGCCCATGTCTCCCCCATCATCAAAAAAATCCTCATTTGATATTTCCATTTGGTTATCATTCTACATCTCTTCTGCCTTTTGGAGCTTAATTCCTTGAAAAGGCCATCGACAATAGAGAGGCAGGTATCTTTCCTGCCCCAATAGTTTCACCTTTGCATTTTCTCCCTTCTCTCCTTTGACACTACCACCACTCTGGTGGAGGCCTCCACTTTCTCTCCTCCCACTCTCTTCTTAATCTCTTCCAGCCAGGCTTCTAACCTTATCATTTCACGGCTGCTGGTCTCTCTCCAAAGTTACCAAGGATCTTTTAATTGTCAAATCCAACGACTTTTTCTCAATCCTTATTCTCTTTGAACATTTTTGGTCTCATAGCCTTTGACACTGTTGATCACTCTCTCCTTTGATACTCTCCTCTCTTTAGGTTTTCAGGACACCAATCTCTCCAAGTTCTCCTCCTACCTCTCTGACCATGACTTCTCTGTCTCCTTTGCTGGATCCTCCTCCAGATCACACCTTCTAACCCTAGATGTCTCACAGGATTCTGTCCTGGGTCCTTGTCTCTTCTCAATTATACTCCTTCACTGGTGATTTTACTAACTTGATTGGATTTAATTACTATCTTGATGTTGACAATTCTCACATCTACCTTTCCTGCCTCAATCTCTCATATCTCTTGCTGCCTTTCAGACATCTTGAACTAGATGTCCAATAGACATCTTAAACTGAACATATGCAAAATGGAACTCATTGTATTTCCCCTTAAACTCTCCCCTTGCCCCAACCTTCCCTATAACTGTAGAGGGCACCACTACCCTCAGTTCCCCAGGTTCACAATGCAGGAGTCATCCAGGACTCCTCACTATCTCTTGCCCTCCATATCTAAGCTGTTGCTAAGGTCTGTTGGTTTCACCTTTGCAATATCTCTAGAATATTCTCTCTTCTCTCCTAGGATGCTGCATTCACTTTAGTATAGGCCATAATTAACTTAAGCCTCAATTGCTGCTAGGTTGGCCTGTCTCACGTCTCTTTCTCTCTCACCCTCCAACCTATCCTCCATTCAGGCCCCAAAAAGATTTTCCTAAAGTGCAGATCTGACCATGTCATCTCTTCTCACCACTCAATAAATTCCAGTGGCTCCCTATCATCTCCAAGCTCTAATATACAAATTTCTATTTTCCTTTTATAACCTACCTCCTTCCCCCTAATCTTTCCAGTCTTCTTCCATCTTACCCTTCTCCATATATTCACTGATCCAGTGATGCTAGCCTCTCTGCTGTTTTATGATCAAGACCCTCCATCTCTTACTTCCAGGCATTTCTGGCTGTCCCTCATGCCTGGAATGCTCTTTCTCCTCATCTTTGTCTCTGGTTTTCCTTAAATCCCAACTAAAGCCCTACCTTTAGGAAGGAAGTCTTCCCCACTCCCTCTTGCTTCTAGTGTCTTCCCTCTGTTAATCATTTCCTATTTATCGTGTGTATAGCTTATTTGTTTATATTTATTTGCAATCTGTCTCTCCCATTAGATTATAGAGCTCCTTGATTGTAGGGAATGTCTTTTACCTCTTTCTGTATCCCCAGTACTTAGCACAGTGCCTGACATATAATAAATGTTTATTAATTGGTTGCTTGATATTCCTCCAAGGAATCCTTCCTGTGGTAGTTCTTCATAGCAAAGAGGTAACCCTTCCACTTCCACATTCTTGATGGCTCTGGCCAAGAAGGATCCTGAGGAGGATCTTGCCACCACTGTGTCTGTTGTCCAATGACCAACATAACTAACTGACTGGGAGCTCATTCTCAGAGGGCTGGCCATTGGGGAGATGCATTTTGTTTTGTACAACAACTTACAAAGAATCGTCCAGGATAGTACAGAGGAACTGGGACTTTTGTGGGTGGAAGAAGCACTTATGCTGATAAACCTCAAAGTGCAAAATTTCCTCAGTTCCAAAATCTTTAGCAGTTCCCTACTGTCTGCCAAGTCATGTTCTGGCATTCAAGGCCTTCTATAATCGGGTTCCTTCCACCTACCAGTCTCCCAGCATGTCCAAGGTCATTGGATGTGGGTTTCCAGGAAGTGGGAGAACCTTCTCTGAATTAGCCTGATGTCATTTGTGCTCATCGGCTTCCATGTTAATACAAAGCTTTGCCTTAGTCAGCGTTCGTTAAAGCCCAAATTAACAGCATCCAGGCAGCTCCTCATTTGTAATGACTTCATTATGTTCTTGCTTCCTTTGGACAATTAGGACTTGAAATTCCACGTTGCTCAGCAGCAGCCCCCTCCTTCCTCTGCACATGTACACACACACATGCCAACACACAAACCCCTCAATACGTGCTCTTAGAATTAATGCCAATTTTCACATGTCTACATAATATACACTCACTCACATGCATTCTCACTTTTATATATATAGATAAGGATGCACATTCACCTATATCCACATCTGCATGAATGCAACATTCACAATCACAAAACACACATGCACATGTGTGTGCAGGTGGACAAAAGACTCAGTGCATGTTGTAGACACATGTACCACACATGTATGCCTGCATGACAGATACCACATATTCATGGCATATGCACACATAAACACACATACTTTTTTCACACAGGCATACATGAAAACAGCCATGGGCCAGAGCTTCTTCCAGAGGAGACAAAGATATGTAAGAAATGATTCCTGCCCAATGAGAAATTAGAAGCCAAGAGGGAGATTGTGCATCTTTCCATCAGACTCTGAAATAAATGTAAGATTGGGGGAGGAGGGAAATAAATAGTAGACAGCTTTAAGATCAACAAACCAGTTTCCTCACAACGGCCCTGGGGGAACTTAGTACAAGTTTCATTACTCCCATTTTATATATGAGGAAACTGAGACTTAGAAAAGGGGAAGAGATTTGTAGTATTTAAGCCAGTACCTGAACCCAGGTCTGCTGGCACCATGGATCCATTTTCCAAAGGAGGAAACTGAGGTCCAAAGAAGGCTGTAGTTTTGCCCAAGCCATTAAGTAGTAGTAGAATTGGGCCTAGAACTCAGGATTTCATTGCTCCAAGTCCAGTGCTTATCCACTGCCCCATGTGGATCACTGCAGTCGAATGCTTGGGATTCAGTTTGTCAAGGCTTTCACTATGGCATCTGCCCCAAACTATGTGGAATAACCTTTGTCCGCTGAGCTGTCTGCAGCATAGAACAAAGAAGGTGGGAGAGCCTCAAGGGAGTCTGAAACACTGGGGATTTCTTTCTTTTGTTATCTTGGTCTAGACCTGGGAACCAGGATGGAGTGGGGATGCTCACTGATCTTGGTCAATCTGGAATGTTTATTTTTAAAGGGGAGAGCAGAGATGGAAAGAAAGAGCCTTGGAGTAGGCATCAAGAGATGTGGGTTTTCCTTCCAGCTCTGCCACTGATTTTCTGGGCAACCCTGGGCAAATCACTGCCTTCTCTGCCTATCTAATGTTTTATGTTACAGTATTACAGGCTCTGAGTTTTCCCCTTCTGTGTTTCAGCATTCTATATTCTAGGATCCTTCCTGGCTCTGATACGCCATGTCCCACCATCCACGTCCTAAGATTCCTTTTGGCTCTAATGTTCTATGTTAGAATGCTCATTCCTGTCACATCCCAGTTAAGAACCAGATGATCGTGCAGTGTGGACAGAGAGATATCTTGTGACACAGAGGGGAAGTTGCCCTCTTTGACTGGCACATGTGCCTGGGGGAGGGGGAGAAACATTTTTGCCTAGGGTTCTTTCATGAACCAAAAATCCCCTAGGAATGCTTCCTCCTTCTATCCCCAAATAGATGTCTTTGAAGAGGAAACCTTTTTTTTTTTTAAAGAGTGCACATATTTTAATTTTCCTTTTAGATTTTATTTTGTCTTTTTTAATGAACAAAAATCTATTTTCTTTCCCTTCCCCATTAAAAAAAGCAAGAAAAAACCCCTTGTAATGAATATGCATAGTTTAATCAAACAAATTCCCAGACTGCCCATGACCCCCAAAATGTAGGTCTCACTCTGTGCCCATCACCTGTCCATTAGGAGGCAGGTAGAGTGTTTTATCGCTGGTCTTCAGGAATCACAGCTGGTCACTGCATTGACCAGAGTTCTTGAGTCTGTCAAAGTTCATCTATACAATGTGGAAACAATACTTTTCTAAGTTCTGGGAGGCAGTTTATGTTCAAGCCTCCCTCCAGCCCCTAATCCAGGTTCCGGAGGAGGAGCTATGTGAGAAAGGTGGCGGTGGTGATGGTAGTGGTGAGGCACTCAGGCAGCAAGAGACCTGACCTTGCTGTGAAACCCCATGCTTTTGGGTAGAGAAGAATACGCCCTATTTCTGGAGGGTTTTAAGGTTTATGAACTGCTTTTGTCACAATGGCTGAATGAGGTAGGTAATAGAAGTATCATTGCCTCCAGTTTACAGATGAGGATAATGAGGCCAAGAGATGGAAAAGGACTTGCCCAAGGTCAGTCTGCTCCTAAGTGTCAGAGGCGGAGATCTGAGGCAGGGGTTCCTGATTTTCAAGCCAGCCTTCTTTCCACCACGGCCTCTCTTCCTTTCATTCCTGCACAATGTCATATATTTCAGTTCCTGAAAAGAAACCAGACAAAAGCTGAGCAGCCCAGAGTGTTGATAAATCTCACAGCCCTGTCTCATTGTAACATTTAACTTGCCTCATTCTGTGATCCTTAAAAGCTTTAAATTAATGACAACCCTGCAGTTGCTCATTAATAATTGCTTCATTACTGTGTGTGCTCACATTCTCTTGACAATAATGGTGTTTGCTGGTGTATTTCTAATTATGTGGCATTTCAGCTCACTAATAGGGACCCGAGTTCCTGGATGGGAGAAGGACCCGGGCTGTAAAACGACCTCCCCACTTCTCAGACGGGGAAAAAAAGGAAGTTGGAAATATGTTCAGAAAATATGTGTCTTTATTTATTAATAGGAAAAAGTAAGTGCAGAGATTTAATGGGAGTAAAAAAAATTACTATTAGGATGAAAAGTAGGGGTGGCAGCGTTCTGAGCACCCCCAAGGCCAGTCAGACAGATAGACAGACAGACACATGCACCTTTCGGGTACACGCAAGCATATTCCAGCCCTGCTACTTACCAGCTAGTTGTAATATGACATTGGAAAAGGCAGTTTCCTTCTCTAGGCCTCAGTTTCCTTATCTGAAAAATGAGTGGGGCTGGGCTAGCTGATCTCTGAAATTCCTTCCAGTTTTGACATTCTATGTTCTAAGGTCCCTTCCAGGACTAATATTCTATGACACTCTGAATTCTCTGGGTGATCATGTCATTTGGTAAAAAGAACCTGCCCTGGGAATGGGGAGATCTGAGCCTTAGATTTGCCTTTCATGACCTTGGTTTTCTCTTTTGCAAGATGAGAGTTGGGTTAGTTCAGAGATTTTTAACCTGAAGTTAAGTGAATTTGTTTCTAAAAAATATTTTGATAAGTGCAATTCAATATAATTGGGTTCTTTTGAAATTCTGTGTATCTTATTTTATGCATTTAAAAACATTATTCTGAGTGGGGTCTCTAGGTTTTGCCAGAGAAGCCCATGACACACAAAACCCTTAAGAGCCCCCAGATTAGATGATCTCTCCAAGTCCTTTCCAATTCTGACAGTTTATGACTGAATGAGGAAATGAAAATGCACTTATTAAGTACTTACTTTATGCTAGGTACTATGCTACTAAGGACTGGGAATTAAAATATAAGAGAGACAGTCTCTGATTTCAAGGAGTTTGTATTCTAATAGAGGGAGACTGCTCATCAGAGCTGTGCCATGGTGCACAAAGCGTCCCATCTAGAGTCAAGAAGACTCATATTCCTGAGTTCAAATCTGACCTCGGACACTTACTAGCAAGTCATTTAACCCTGTTTGCCTCAGTTTCCTCATCTGTAAAATGAGCTGAAGAAGGAAATGGCAGACCATGCCAGTATCTCTACCAAGAAAACCCCAAACGGGGTCACTAAGAGTCAGATGCCACTGAAAATGACCAAGCCACGAGGTGCAGTCATGGCCAGGGCCAGCTACAGGTCAGTTCTCACCAATCAGCATGGCCCCTCTGACCATCTCTGTTCCAGCATCTCCTTCAGCTCTGAATTCTACTATCCTCTACCAGTGTGTTCTCAGAGATGTGCACATTTATGACTTTATATTTTTATGACCCTCATAGTTTGCAAAGCACTTTTTGTGCACAACCCTCTAAAACGTAAGAACTATCCCCTTTAACAAACAAGGAAACTGAATTTCAGAGACATGAAACAATTCTGTTAGAATCACAGTGTTAATGTTGAAATCTTCAGTAGTTCACGAGGGCATACATGTGCACCCCATTATCCCACTCATATACTTATGTTCAGACACGTGCCTGCACCCACACACACAGCGTAGTGGGAAGCGCAATGGATTTGGAGTCAGAAGGCCTGCTTTCCAATCCCTGATCTGTTACTTGCAATCTGTGTGACCTTAGATGAGCTGCTTCCCCTCTCTGGGCCCTTATAAGAAGGGAAGCGGTATCTCCAATGACTGGAGGCTGGTGTTGTAAGCAAAGAACCTGGTTTTAAGTCCCATTTTGTCATTTACTATTTGTGTGACTTTGGGGAACACTTTGGTGGCTCTTAGTTCCCTCATCTGTACAGTATGGAGGTTGGATTAGATGAACTCTACAGTCCCTTTTAGCTCTAAGTCTATGATTCTAAATCATATGATCCTATATGCACATACAATACATATATATACATTTTATAATGTACTCACATATGCGTGTATACAGTCATACAGAGACACAAACACACACTTGCAGGTGAACACTTCCAGGCATGCTTGCAGAAATGCATGTAGAAACTCATATACGCAGGCTCACATATTACCAAAACCAAATTAAAGGCTTTCTTGTCATTACTTGGTCCTTCATGGCTTCAGGCTTTCTTACCTTCCTTACAAATCGTCCAGCCTCTGTGTAGGGAGAGGCATCAATTTGGGTTCAACTATAGTAGTGTAGGACAAAGGTCACCTGCTTCACTTTGCCTACAGTGATCTCCAAGGTAATTTGCATGACCCAGTAATAACAGCCAGGGGCATGATGGGAGTTGAAAGGAATTTTCTCACTCCAACCCAAGCCTTGCTATGTATCAGGCACCAGGCTAAATACTGGGGAGACAAAAGAAAGCAAAAATGATCCCAACCCTCATGGAATGGATGTTCTGATGGGGGAGATATCATGTAAATAGGCACGTAGAGGGTATATATACATATATAAACACACACACACACACACACACACATATATATACATGGAAGATAGAAGGTGGTAATAGTAGGGGAGAGATTGATGAGTGTATATGCATATGTAAATATGTGGTTGTGTGTGTCTGCTTGTGTGTGTGTAAAGAGAAGAGACAATTGTCATTCCATAATATTACATGGAAAAGATGATTGCAGCTTTCCTTCAGAAAGAATATGAAATTTCACCATGAAGATGATGAATTTGCTCTCAGACAGATATTCACCCCAAATTCATATTTCTGTAGAATATAAGAGCTGGAGGGATGATGCAACAGAGAATGTTAGAACTGGAAGCATCCTTAGAGACTATCTAGTCCAATTCCTTTATTTTACACATGGGGAAACTGAGGACTAGAAAAGAGAAATGACTTGCCCAAGGTTACACAACTCTATCTGCTGGCTGGATGCACCAGTCCAGGAATGAAGTGATTTTCTGTTCTTTCTCCCCTCATTCGTTTCTACCCCTTCCTTGCCCCCCTCTCTCTAATCTCCCTCATCCTTTCCCTCCCTCTAAACTGAAGCCTGAGGATTTGGAACGGGAGGGGGAGACCCACTGGTGAAAGGGGTCATTATTTCTCCTTTCCGCTCTCTGCCTTTCTCTCTGCCTCTCCATCTTCTCCCTTCCCCCAACCCCCATGCCTCCTCCCTTCTTCCCCTTCTCCCTCTAGCTTTTGCTGAGGACAGTGGGCTGCTTGCCCTGTGTGTGAGTGGCAGCTTCAGTGGCTGCTGAGGGGGGCTGATGGTTGTCTAAGGGCGAGCAGTATAAAGGTCCAAATGAGGGCCCAGCCCCATTTCCCACAGAGGCATCATTTCCAGGAAATGCCCCAAGGGAAGCAAACGTGATGGATGGAGTCTGAGACGAGGAGGAGGAGGGGACAAGAAACACAATCAGTTTTGTGCCGACTAAGTCGTCTGTGCGCCCTAAGTACAGGACGGACCTTCCTGGCCACGGGATTAACTAAAACTCTACCGCCCAAAGCACGGGTTCAGTATGTCCTCTCAGTCTCTCTTTCCTGTCTGTCTCCTACTTTTCTCCTACCTCTCCTGCCCCGCCCCCCACCATCTCTCTCATCCAGTTCTGTCTCCCCGTCTCTTCTGTCTCTTTCTTTGTCTCTCTCTCCTACCTGGGCTTCTCTCTTGGGCCCTGCCTGTCTCATTCTCTTTCTACATGTCTCTGTTGCCTCCTCTGAGTCTGCTGATGCCCCCTCTATCTTTTGTCTGTCTTTTTCTCTCCTATCTCTCTTTGTCTATTTCATTCTCTCTTTTTTCTTTCCTTCCTTTCTTCCTCCCTCTCTCCCTCCCTTCCTTCCTTCCTTCCTTCCTCTAAAGGTGAATCATTGAGAGAGTCAGACCTAGAGGCCAGGTCCTCCAGCTCCTCATCAAATGCTTTTACCCCTTATCCCTCTCTGTCCTATACAGATTTTTCTAGGATCAGATGCACCATCCTGCCTGACTCCCTTTATGTGCCCCATGGGACATTCTGTTCCCTGGAGGTGGGCTACCCTAAGTAATGCTACCATCTGGGCATGTCACTGGCAACAGTGATGCGAACACCAAGAACAGGAGCAACCTCCTATCCCAGCCCTTTCAGTGGCTGTGTCCATTCTCCTTTGGTCAGGGAGCATGGTGATATGGCAAGGGCTCTTACACAGGATGACTCTCAGGGGTTCAAATCCCAGGTCTGCTACTAATTTTCTTTTCTTTTCTTTTTTTTGATTTTGATTTTGATTTAACTTTTTACATTCATTTTCACAAGATTTTGGGTTCCAAAATTTTCTCCCCATTTG
>CM053769.1:331446251-331461125 GCA_028658325.1 Potorous gilbertii | reverse complement strand
GCAGAGATCTTTTGTAATGGAGCTGGGGTGGAGCTCCTGCCTGCTCTGGGAGGCTCTGGTCAAGCTGCCTCTGCCTCTGCCGCAGTGGCCGCTTCCCAGGGGGTCCGAGTCCCGGAGATACCTGGCTCCCCTCTCAGCCCGTCTCTCTCACTGACCTGTGAATCTGTGGGTGGTGGGACCTTCGCAGCTGCCAGAGATTACGGTCCCTGAAGCCTGCTTGGGTCTGCTCGCTCCTCTCAGTGCGGTGCGGCCAGGGTAGGGGGAGGGGAGGGCTCCGCTCCTGTCTGGGGTGCGATGGGCCCCTGGGGTCGGTTTTTCAGGGCTCTCTGCAACGGAAATCTCCTTCACTGTGTTTCTGCGTGGCTTGCACTGTTCCAGAATTTGTCAGGAGTTCTTTTTAGAGGAAATCCATGGGCTGTGGGTTCGGAGTTAGTAAAAGTGAGTCTTTCTACTCCGCCATCTTGGCTCCACCCCCCCCTGCTACTAATTTTCTATGTGAGGTCAAGCATTTCTGGACCTCCGTTTCTTTATCTGCCAAATGGAAAAATAGCTCTTGCTCTGTCTACCTCATAAAGGTATTGTGAGGACCAAATGAAAGAACTGGACTCAAGGGATTTCTCCTCTTTTCCTTTGGGGATGGGAGTATGGGATCCTCTAGTGGACCTGGAGAGGGAGGAAATGAGCCAACCCAGGCCAGAGTTGTGTAGAGACAGGGGATGCCCCTGGTGGGCACTGTGCAGGGACTGTTAACTTGGGCCTGAGCTTGGCTGTCTTGGTACCATTCTCCAAGAGCAGAGGGGCCACAGTTGACCTCATTTATGTGCTTGTCTTTGATTTCCCCAATCAAACTCTGGGATGTGTGGTTTGACTATGGGCAAGAAACCTACCCTCTTTAAGTTTCAGGTTCCTCAGGTTCCCGTAAAAAGAATGAATTCGATTAGACGGCCTTTATGTTTCCATCCAGTCCTACATTTATGATCCTAGAATAAAACTTTTTATGTTGTTATTTAGATCAGAGGGATAACAAGATATTTGTCGTAAGGACTGCTTAGAAAATCTAGGATGATTGGTATCAATATCACAGGCAATAGATTATATTGCACTGACTTCTAGAAAGCCCCTTCTTCTCCAGGGATTCAAGTCTGGTTCTGGCACCCAGGACCCTGACCCTGCATGTGACTTCTCCGGAAGTTCTAGGTTACTCAAGAACTATAAATAGCCTAAAGAAGAGACCCTAGGTCTTAGAAGGCCACATCTACTTCAGAAAAAACTATGAGCCCAAAAGTTTCTGAGAAAGGTCCATTACCCATTCTCTGCCACCCCTGGGCATCTGAAACCAGGATTTGACTGATATGTAGACTACTACTGTAGTTCAATTGTAGGACTCCTTGCTCTGAATATCCCTCTTAACCCAAGTGTTCCAGATTCTGATAATGGAAATGTTTCCCTGGAAAGGGGAAGGATGCAGCCCTCTGCTCCCTTTCCTATGAAGGAGCCTTCCTGGGTGGCAGGCAGAGATTCCCTGACAAGGGCAGTTATGTCTTTGATGCCCACACATTTTTCCTTTCCTTGGGGTTTATTTTGGTTGAGGGCACAACCATTCTTCTAGACTCTCAGAGGGGTAACCTTGACATCACCCTAGACTCCTCACTTTCCTTCTCCCCCTCATAGTCAATCACTTGTTAAATCTTGCCATTTCTACTTCATGACATCTCTCCCATATAATCCCAGCTAATATATAAATTCAAGTCCTTATCATCTTTTAGCTAGACCCATTTCCCCCCAATTTCTTAACATTTTTATTTGAAATTTAGAGTTATAAGTTCTATTTCTCCTTCCCTCTCTCTCCTCCCCATTCCCTGAAGCAGTAAGCAATTAGATATGTGATACATGTATAATTATGTAAAACATTTTTATATTTGTTATTTTGGACCAGAAGACTCAAATAAAAGAAAAAAGAAAGAAAGTGAAAAATAGCATGCTTCAGTCTGTGTTCTATCATATCAGCTCTTTCTCTGGAGGTGGAGAGTGTGCTTTATCATTAGTCCTTTGGAATTGTCTTGGGTCATTATATTGCTGAGAATAGCTAAGTCATTCACAGTTCTTCATCAAACAATATTGCTGTTACCATGCGTAATATTCTCCTGGTTCTGTTCACTTAATTTTTCATCAGTTCATGTAAGTTGTTTCAGGTTTTTCTGAAATCACCCTGCTGGCCATTTCTTGTAGCACAATAATATTCTAGTAATTACAAGCATAGACTTCAGCTTGTTTAATCATTCTCCAATTGATGGGCATCTCTTTGATTTCCAGTTCTTAGCCACCACAAAAAGGACTGCTATAAATATTTTTGTACAAGTAGGTCCTCCTACCTGCCTTTTATGTCTTTGGGATATATACTGTGCAGTGACCTTGCTGGATCAAAGTGTATACACAGTTTTATAGCCCTTTGGGCATAGGTCCAAATTGCTCTCCAGAATGATTGGATCAATTCACAAGTCCACCAACAGTACATTAGTGTCTGAGTTTTCCCACATCCCCTCTAATATCTAACCTTTTTCTGTTTTTATCATATTAGTAGTCTCTCTGATAGGTGTGAGAAGGTACCTGAAAGTTATTTTTAATTTGCATTTCTTTGATCGACAGTGATTAAAGCATTTTTTCATAAGACTACAAATGACTGATTTATTTCTTTGAAAACTGCCTGTTCGTATACTTTAACTATTTATCAATCAGGGAATGACTTGGTTTTTTGTAAATTTGACTCACTTCTCTATATATTTGAAAAATGAGGTCTTTGTCAGAGATACTTGTTGCAAAAATTTTCCACCAATTTTCTGCTTTCCTTATAATTTTGCTTGCGTTGGTTTTGTTTGTGTAAAAACTTTTTAATTTTATATAATCAAAATTCTCTATATCATTTTGTAATGCTCTCTATTTTTTATTTAGTCCTAAATTCTTCCCTTATCCATAAACTATTCCATGCTCTCTTAATTTGCTTATGGTATCACCCTATATGTCTAAATGATACCCATTTTGACCTTAGCTTGGTATACAGTGTGAGATGTTGGTCTATACCTAGTATTTGCCAAACTGTTTTCTAGTTTTCTCGGCAGTTTTTCTCAAATACTGAGTTTTGTTCCAAAAGCTTGGATCTTTGGATTTATCATGTACTAGATGACTATGGTAATTTACTATAATGCAGTTTATATGTAATCTATTCCACTGACCCACCATTCTATTTCTTAGCCAGTTTATTTTACCACTTTATAATATAATTTGAAGATGGTGGAGTAATAGCATGCATTTTCTAGAGCACTGTCCTTGAGCCCAGTCAAATACTTGTAAAAAAATGACTCTAAACAAATTCTGGAGCTGCAGAACCCACAGGATGACAGAGTGAAGCAAATATCCAGTCCAAGACAGTCTGGAAGGTCACTGGGAAGTGTGTATTGCGCCCTGTTGGGGACAGGGCACAATCCAAGTGAGCCACAAGTGCAAAGAGGGGACGTGAGGAGGCCTTGGGGAGATTGAATCTCTCACACCTGTGGCAGTTTCTAGACTTCAGGACCCCAAAATGAGGAGGATAAATTGGAAGTTCAGTGGAAAAAGCCCATGGGACCAGTGTGGAAGAGTGCAGTGGTCCAGCCCCAGCCCCAGCCCCAGCCCCAGGATGGCAGAGGGGAAAGGGGATGGAGGAACCCACAGCAGCCACAGCAGCAATAAGGGCAGAGACAGCAGACTGTTTCTGGAGCTCTAGGCTCACGGATTGTGGGGGAATCTAGAGGCTGATGGTACACCCCCCACTTCCACTGGAAGCAGAGATCTACCTAGACAAAGAGCTGTAAAGTCAAGTAAATGGCTTGGAAAATAAACAAAAATTGAAAAAAAGAATCAGACTAAAGTATCTTACTTTGGTGACAAGGAAGACCAAAACATGCAAACAGAAGACAAAAAAATCAAAGCTCTTCCATACAAAGCATCTAAGAAAAATGTGAATTAGTCTCAGGTCATGGAAGAGCTCAAAAAGGATTCTGAAAATCAAGTAAGAGAAATAGAGCAAAAATTGGGAAGAGAAATGAGTGATGCAAGAAAATTATGAAAGTCAACTGCTTGTTAAAGGAGACTCAAAAAATGCTGAAGAAAATAACACTGTAAAAAATAGACCAACCCAAATGAGAAAAGAGATCCAAAAGTCAATGAGGAGAAGAATGCCCTAAAAGCAGAGCTGACCAAATGAAAAAGGAGTTCCAAAAGTTCACTAGAGAAAATAATTCCTTAAAGATTAGAATGGAGCAGATGGAAGCTAATGACTTTATGAAAAATAAAGAAATTATAAAACAAAACCAGAGGAATAATAAAAAGCAGACAATGTGAAATATCTCATTGGAAAAACAACTGACCTGGAAAATAGATTCAAGAGAGACAATTTAAAAATTATGGGACTACCTAAAAGTCATGATTAAAAAAATAGCCTAGCCATCATCTTTTATGAAATTATCAAGGAAAACTGCCCTGATATTCCAGAACCAGAAGGTAAAATAAATATTGAAAGAATTCACTGATTACCTCCTGAAAGAGATCCAAAAAGAAAAACTCATAGGAATATTGTAGGCAGATTCCAGAGTTCCCAGGTCAAGGCGAAAACATTGCAAGCAGCCAGAAAGAAACAATTCAAGTATTGCAGAAATACAATCAGGATAACACAAGCTCTAGCAGCTTCTACATTCAGGGATCGAAGGGCTTAGAATATGATATTCCTAAAGGCAAAGCAACTAGAATTAAAACCAAGAATCACCTACCCAAAAAACCTGAGTATAATACTTCAGGGGAAAAAATGGTCATTAAATGAACAGAGGACTTTCAAACATTCTTGATGAAAAGACTAGAGCTGAACAGAAAATCTGACTTTCAAACATAAGAATCAAGAGAAGCAAGAAAAGGAAAACAGGAAAGAGAAATCATAAGGGACTTACTAAAGTTGAACTGTTTACATTCCTACATGGAAAGATAATATTTATAACTCTTGAAACTTTTGTCAGTATTTGGGTAGTTGCGGGGATTATACATATATAGACATAGGGCACAGGGTGAGTTGAATAGGAAGGGATGATATCTAAAAAAATAAAGTTAAGGGAAGAGAGAGGAATATAGAGAAAGGGAAAAATAGAATGGGGCAAATTATCTCTCACATAAAAGAGGCAAGGGAAAGCTTTTTCAATCGAAGGGAATGGAGGGGAGGGGAGAGGGGAAAAGTGAACCTTACTCTCATCACATTTAGCTTAAGGAGGGAATAACATGCACATTCAATTTGGTGCAAAAATCTATCATACACTAAAGGAAAGTAAGGGAGAAGGGGATAGATAGGTGGGGTGGGGGGATGATAGAAGGGAGGGTAAATGGGAGAAGGGAGTAATTAGAAGTAAACACTTTTGGGGAGGGACAAGGTCAAAAGAGAGAATAGAATAAATGGGGGGCAGGATAGGATGGAGAGAAATATAGTTAGTATTTCACAACTTGACTTTTATGGAAGTCTTTTGCATAACTACACATGTATAGCATATATCGAGTTGCTTGCCTACTCAGTGGGGGTGGGTGGGGAGGGAGGGAGAGAAGTTGGAACTCAAAGTTTTAAAAACGAATGTTATAAATTGGGTTTTTTTTTGCAACTGGGAAATCAGATATACCGAAAATGGGGTATAGAAATCTATCTTGCCCTACAGAAAATAGAGAGGATGGGGACAAGAGAAATGGGGATGAATAGCAGGTAGGGCAGGTTGGGGGAAGGGATAATCAGAATGCATGCTGTCTTGGGGAGGGTGGAGAGGAGAGATAGGGAGAAAATTTGGAATGTAAAATCTTGTGGAAATGAATGTTGAAAACTAAAAATAAATAAATACATTAGAATTAAAAAAATAATAATGTTGTTTGAGATCTGGTATGACTGGACCACCTTCTTTCCTATTTTTTTCCCACTGACTCTGATATCCCTGAGCTTTCGTTCTTCTAGATGCATTTTGCTATTACCTTTTTTTTAGCCCTGTAAAATAATTTTTGACAGCTTGATTAATATGGCACTGAATAAGTAAATTAATTTAGATTGAATTGTCATTTTTTTATATTGGCTCAACCTACCCATGAACATCTAATATTTTTCCAATTGTTTAGATCTGACTTTATTTATGTGAAAAGTGTTAGCAGGTAAACGCCTAAGTATTTTATATTGTTTACAGTTACTTTAAATGGAATTCCTCTTTCTATCTCTTGCCACTGGACTTTGTTGGTAAAATATGGAAGTGCTAATAATTTACGTGAGTTTATTTTGTATCCTGAAACTTTCCTAAAGTTGTTAATAATTTTAGATAGTTTTTTAGTTGATTCTCTAGGATTTGCTAAGTATAACATCATATCATCTGCAAAGAGTGATAGTTTTATTTCCTCATTGCCTTTTCTAATTCCTTTCTTTCTTTTTTGTCTCTTATTGCTATAGCTAGGATTTCTAGTACAATATTAAATAATAGAGGTGATGATGGGTATCCTTGCTTCACCCCTGATTATATTGGGAGGGATTCTAGTTTATCTCCATTATATATAATGTTTGCTGATGGTTTTAGATAAATATTACCTATCATTTTAAGGAAAGCTCAGTTTACTCCTATGGTCTCTAGCGTTTTTAATAAGAATGATCTGTTTTGTCAGAGGTTTTTTTCTGAATCTATTGAGAAAATCATATGATTTCTGTTGGTTTTGTTATTGATATGGTCAATTGTGCTCATATTTTCCTAATATGGAACCAGCCCTGTTTTCCTGGTATAAATCCCACCTGGTCATAGTATATGATAGTATATGATCCTCATGACATATTACTGTAATTTTTTTGCTAGTATTTTATTTAAAATTTTTGCATCAATATACATTAGAGAAATTGGTCTATAATTTTCTTCCTTGATCCACTCCAATCCACCCTACACATTGCTGTCACAGTGATCTTCCTGTACTTCAGATCTGACCAGGTCACTCCATTACTAAATAAACTTCAGTGACTCCCTCTTGCCTCTGACCTGTTTGGTTTTTAAAGCCCTTCACAACTTGGCCCCAATCTATCTTACCAGCCTTGCCATACATTACACTATCCCACCTTTTCCCTGCTCTTTGATGAAGCTAATCTGATCTATTTCTCACTCATCTTTATAATGCTGTCTCCCATGCCTGGAATGCACTCCCTCCTCATCTCCACCTTAGAGAATCCCTCTTTTCTTTCAAGACCCAGCTCAAGCAATACCCGTCACTGCTAGAGCTCTCCTTTCCTAACTACTTTGAATTTATTTGTATTTATTCTCTTCAGATTTATTCTTTATAGTAATATGTGTCTTATCTCCCCATCTCTTGAGAGTAGAATTTTTTTCATTCTTTGTATTTGTATTTCCAGCACCCTGAATAATGCCAGGTATACAGTTGGTGCTTAATAAATGCTTACTGATTGATGAATTTTCTTGTTCATTACTCCCCCACCTTGCAGTACTCTCTAATCTACTCCTAGCCCATCTGAGGCATCTAACATTTGGGTTCTAGGTCCAGTTTTGTTACTATCTAGCTGTGTGACCTTTGACAAATTATTTTACCTATCTGGGACTCAGCTTCTTCCCTGATCAAATGATGGTTTGGACAAATCAATTTCTAATCTCTCTTCAAGTTCTAACAATCTGTGTTCTATGTTCCACCATTCCATGTTTTAATGTTTTGTCTGACTCCAAGAATTTGTCATTCTAGGAATGACATTATAATGATGCAGTTTTACACTCCAATCCATGATATTTAAGGTAAGAGGAACATTTGGGTCACAGCTCATCAGCAATTGGTATGTCAGGTAACCAGAGATGGTCCTGAGTGGTTAATGGAATTTTTCATCAAACTCTGGGGCTCAACGTCAGTTTACCCTGGAATAGGGATGGGTCACTTTGCCTTGGAGTTTCTTCTTATGGACATACACTGTCCTCTAACAGCCTGGAGATTCCAGTGAAGGCATATATAAGGCAAAGGGTCCCCAGTGCCAAAACCAGTCTTGAGTTCCTAGGAGAGAAAGACTTTGTGGGAGGCACAAGCTGGTAAGTATCCCAATTATGAGAATTATGCTCTGGGATCTTGATTAGCTGCTGCCCCTATCTGAGAATCAGTAAATTCCATTGGAGGAGGGGGTGAAGTTTTGAATTCTGACTGTGTTCCAGGTCCATCCAGCTGGGAAAGTTCTAGGGACAAGACTTCAACATCATCCCCTTGATTTGACCTTTAGGTTGTTTGTACATAAGAGAACATTTCTGCTTCTGCAGTGATTTAACTTTGGCTCCGGTGTCTGGACTATGCCCATGCAGTGTCTAGGAGACCACGTTAGTGGGAGGCTGAGAAAAGACTCTCCTAGAGATCTCTGGAGCTATAACCTGAAATCTGTTCTCTTGGAATTGGGATACTTACCAGCTTGTGGCTAATTTTTGCTTTCCCTAGAGTCTGCTGGGTTTCAGAAACCTACATTTGGTTCCATCTTGAAGTCTTCTCTGTAGCCAAGAACCTTAAACATGTCACTGCTTTTTTTCTTGATTTTTTTATTTCTTGATTCCTTCCTTCCTTCCTTCTTTCCTTCTTTCCTTCTTTCCATCCTTTCCTTCCCTTCCCTTCCTTTTTTTTCCCTTTAGTTTATTTTTTTTCCTTTAGTTTGGTTAGAACCAGTTTCCAGTGCTCAGGGTCATACCTCAGGGCCAACCTAACTTAGCCCAACCCAATTCATAAACCAGAGAACAGCCCAGTCGAGCCTAGAGTCCAGAGCCCAAAACCCAGCCAAGTCTAGAGCAGATCATCCCAGAACTTGGAATTCAGAGTCCAGAATAATAGAATTACAGATTTCAAGTTGGAAAGGAGCTTAGATGTCATTGAGTCCAATCCTTTCATTTCCTAAATGAGACAACTGAGAACCAGAGAAGTTAGTGTATAGAACCTAGTGCTCAGAGGCTAGAATCCAGCCAAGTCTAACTTAGATCAGCCCATAACTCAAAGTAACCTAGCACAGAACCCAGAGCCCAGAACAGCCTAACTCAGCTCAGAACCCAAAGTCTAGTCTTTCAAGATGGGTGCTCCAGGGAAATCCAACTCTGCCAAGCTCAGCTCATATTCCTTCCCCTGCCTGTTGTTTGCAAAGGTACCATCATGCAAAGTCAGATTTAGATCCTCCAACATTTTAGAGGGTATATTTTCAAGTTTTCCAATAGCTTTTAAAAACCCACAGTACAATGTCATGGACACAGACCATGGGTTTGGATCAAGAAGCTTTCAGCAATAGTTAGCAAACTTCTATTAAGTACCTACTATGTGCCAGGCATTGTGCTGAGGTGATACAAAGAAAGACAAAAGACTGCTGTCATGGAGCTCGAGACAGTATAGAACCAAGGTACAAACAGGATAAATTGGAGATATTCCATAGAGGGCTTCAGGCCCAGCTTGGCTTATGACCTCTATATCCTTCCCCGTACTGACTCTGCCCCTGGCTGGCTACCTTCCTTTCTGCTTTAAACCTTCATTGGTCTAACTGATTCTTGAGTAAAAGCTCCTTTACATCCCCAAGTGACTTGAGCAGACTGGGTGGCTCCTCTCCTCCAGCCAGAATCTCCCCCCAGATTCCTCATTTCTGTTCGTTGAACCCCCATAATGCCAGATCGGGAGTCCTTAATGTTCTTGCATCAGGGACCTTTGCCAGTCTGGTAAGGCCTGTGGACCCCTTCCAAAATGTTTTTAAATGCATTGAAGAAATTGCATTAGATTCCAAAGGAAACCAACCCATTATATTGAAATAGTTATCCACATATTACCAAAAATAAGTTCAGGGAACCAGGTTAAAAGCCCTTGTCCTAGACCCTCAGATATGCAATCTGGGGTCTCCTTTGATGAAGCTTCTTTCTCTCTCACCCTCTGTATTCAGTTGCCAAATGTTGTCACTTCTCCCTCCCTAAGATCTCTCACAGCTGTCTCTTCTCTACTCATCCTGTCAGTCTCTCACCCCTCACCTGCACTGCTGTAATATGAACAACAACTCTCATCTCTATAATACATACAGATTTGCAAACTATTTTCCTTAAACAAACTGTTGAGGTAAGTAGTGCCTGTATTATGTATGTAAAATGTTCCTCCTGTTTTACAGGTGAGGGATTGAGGTTCTGAGAAGTTAAGGTATTTATCCATGATAATATAGCTAGGACCTAAAGTAAAATTTCAACCCAGGTAGCTTCTTAATGAGACTTGTCATTCCCAGTGTCTGCCCTTTCCAATCCATCCTTCATACATGCTAAAATAATCTTCCTAAGAGAGGATGGATGTGAGAGATGTTGTAGGGCAAAATGACTATGTGGGTGTCCCTAAGTTGTGGCTGATAGTATAATAGACAAGGAATCAGGGTTCTAATCTCAGATCCCTTGGGCAGCAGTCTGAGGTCCCTTCTTAGAATCAGATTTAAAATATATATATATATATAAAATTTTCCCTCAATTACTCATTAAGACAATTTTTTATCATTCTTTTAGGTTTTGAGTTCCAAGTTCTATCCCTTCCCTTCTCCCCTCCCTGAGATGGCAGGCAATCAGATATGGGTTACACATGTGCAATCAGGTAAAAACATTTTCATAATGGACATTTTGTACAGGAAGATTTGAATAAAATTAAAAGAATTAAAGAAAAAATAAAATAATACAGTCTTCCTAAAGCACAGTCCATGTCATTTATCTGCTCAAAATTATTCAATGGCTCTAACTACCATATTGAATAGAATAGAAATTCCTGATCTTGGCACTCAAGACTCTCCACAGTTTGGCTCCACCCTGCCTCTCTGGCCTTCTCATACACTCTCCTTCAGAGTTTCTCTTTTCAGTCTGTGACCAGATTGGAAGGATCTCCTGGCCCCATTTTGGTTCCACATTCTCTTTTCTCTGTTTTTTTTGCTCCAACCATCCCCACACCTACAAGAGACTTTCCTTCAATCCATGCTTTCACTTCCATTTGCTGATGTTCCTTTCAGGCCCAGTTTAGAGTCTACCTCTTCCATGAAGCCTTCCTTGGTTCCCTCTTCCACGGCTAAAAATGTCTGGTGCATTGTGCCAACCTCTCCTTTGTGTCTTATCTGATGCTTGTATCGTGACTATATGTCTCTCTTACCATTAGAATGTAAGCTCCTTTGGAATTTGCAAAGTCTGTATCATCTCTTTCTTTCTCTACCCAGTGCTAGGGGAATGGGCCTCCCAGTACTGACACCATCTGGGCAACATTTGATGGGCTGAGGGTTCTCCCTCATGACAGCTGCCTTCTCCAATCTAATGTTTTGTGTTCTAAGGTCCCTTCTAGCACTTATATTTTATCTTAGTGTCTCCTTCCCAGTTTCTTCATGTCCCATGTTTTATGTTCTAAATCAATGTAACCTGACATAGCTGAGGATACCACATGCCTTGTAACCTCTTTGGTTGACCACTTATCCCAGTTCATAAAGCCAGGAGGAGAGGTGGCCATACTCCTTGTTCTCCATTCTCCATGGCTCCTTCCAGATCTCAGTGTCTCTCTCCCATTTAAAGTCCATCTTCTCTGCTTGTAGAGAGCAGATGGATGTGAGAGATCCTCTCCTCTTTCTTGTTACTGTTACCTGTAGATCTCCATGACATCCCCCCAACTCTGCCAGAAACCTCAATACCTGGATAGCAATTTTCCCTTGCATCTCATTCCAAAGACTGTTAGTTCCTAGAGAGCGGGCACTATCTTGTTTTTGTCATATCCCAAGTGCCTGGCACAGAGAAGGTGCTTAATAAAAGTTTGTGTAATTGAATTATGTGCCAGGCAAGGGCAATTAGGTGGCACTAGTGGATAGAGTGCCGGGTCAAAAGTCAGGAAGATTCCGTTTCCTGAGTTCAAATCTGGCTTCAGACCCTTACTAATCAGTTGACCCTGGGCAAGTCACTTAACACTGTTTGCCTCAGTCTCCTCATCTGAAAAATGAGCTGGAGAAGGAAGTGACAAATCATGCTAGTATCTTTGCCAAGAAAACCCCAAATGGCCACATTAAGTGTCAGACATGACTACAACATGTGCCAGGCATAGTGCTGGGCTCCCCTCCCTCCAGGATATAAAGATGAAAATGAAATAATCCCCTGCCTTCAGGAAGCTGACATCCTTTTGGAGGGGTAGAGGGGAAAATTGTGAGCTAGATACCGAAGTTACTGGTAGAGTTGGAAGAATCAAATGGAGGTCTGTAGATGACAGACGACTGGGAATTCAAAGTCACAAAACAAAAGAAACAAACCAAACCAGGCCCTTTTCTCAAGGAGTCAGTACTGGAACATTCCATGTTCTGAGGGCCTTTCCAGCCCTTACAATCTATGTTGCATGTTCCATGATATTTTTTTCCCTGAGATACCACCTAGTCATAGAATAAGCCTACTGAATTCGATTGGAGGCAGGGCTTCCCCTGGGGTCCTTGACTCTTCTCAGGTGTTAGTGCCCATTGCCAGTTCTACGGACCTCAGCAGGCAGCAAAGCAATTCAAGTCCATGCTCTCAGAGGAGTCTCCCAGTTAGCCCCTGTGGGAAGCAGCCACTTGGCCTTGCTTTGTGGATAACATGGCCAGTCTCACAAACCATTCCTGCAGGGCCCCCATGGGCAGGCTGCCATGTTAACCCTCTCCGCTTCCTGCACCCCAGGGAGGTCACTCATTGGTAGTTAAAAATCTATTGTGACTTGTCAGAGAGAGGAATAAATGAACACATTATTTTTTCATTTCACAGCTCAGCATCTGTTTGTCTAATCAAGGAGGAGAGCAGGCAAAGGCAGCCAGGGTGGATGTGCATATTTGATTTAACTTTTCCTCTGTCAAAGGAGTTTAAATGGGTAATGAACAGGCCATGGTGATTTGAAATATAATCCCATTACCCTGATGAGATTACCAGCCTGGGAGAGTTCACAAATCATGCTTAGGGCTTTCATAGCCAACAACACCCTGTTGAGATTTGTGCATTTAAACCGAAGGATGTGTCGGGAATAGAACATGACAGAGCTTAACCCTTTGCCCATGAAAGGCAGCTTGGTAGCATGGAGAGAGACCTTGAGATGCAGTCACACAGCCAGGGCTTGAGTCCTGATTTTGCCACCAACGAGCAGCTCGACATTGGCCTTTGGCTTCTCTGGGCCTCAGTTTCTCCATCTTAATCAACATTTAGTAAGTGCCTACTATGGGGGTACACTACTAAGTGCTGGGAATACAAAAAGAGGGAAAAGACAGGCCCTGCCCTCAAGGAGCTTACAATAGAATGGGAAAGTCAGCATGTAAAAAAAGCAAGTCATATAGAGGCTAAATAGAAAATAAGACAGGGGGAAGGCACTGGAATTAAGACTTGGGGTTGGGAAAGGCTTCCTGTGGAAGGTGGGCTTTTAGTTAGGACTTAAAGGAACTCATCTGTCCAATATGTGCACATGCACATGTGTGTATGAATAACATACCCCTTATCTCACAAGGTTATGGGGACAAAAGTACTTTGGACATCTTTAAGCAGGACAGAAATTGAGTTTCTTGTTTTGGAAGCAGCTAGGTGGCATAGTTACTGTAGCATTGAACTTTGAGGCAGGAAGACCTGAGTTCAAATCCAGCCTTAGACACTTGATAGCTGTGTGACCTTGGCCAAGTCTCTTAGCTTCAGCTTCACTTTCCTCACCTAAAATGGGGATAAAAATTGCATCTATTTTGTAGGGTTTTAATGAGGATCCAATGAGATGATGTAAGTAATACAAGCACCTGGCAAACCTTAAAGATCTCTTCATATATAAATGTCGGCTATTATAGAATTCTCTGAGTCTGTTTCCTCATCTATAAAACAGACATAATAATGGCTTGCCTCTTGAAAAGGCAGTGAGAACATCACAGAGTACCTTGTTCTGCTTTCCTCTGACGTACTGACCACAGACTGTTATCATTGAGTCAACCTACAAACTTGTAGTAAATGTCTACTATGTCATCCCCGCCCTCAAGAAATTAACATTCTAATAGAGGGGGGACAGGAGACAACATATAAACAAAAAAATAAATATGAGATAATTGGAGAGTGGGAGGCACTAAAGGTTGGGGGGATCAGGAAAGGCTACAGTAGGTGACTCGTGGTCTTAGCTTTGAAGGCAATGAGATATTTTAGGAGGGGAGGTGAGTGGGGAGTTCATTCCAGGAATGGGGACCAGCTAGTGCAAAGGTATGGAGGTGGGAGATGGAGTATTAGGTGTGAGAAACTCCTGTTGTTTGGCTGAGCCTCAGGTATGCAAAGAGGAATGGTGGGAAAGGGAGACCAGAGGCAGTGTGTAAATGGCTTTAAATGTCAACCCGAGCAGTTTGGACTTGATTCTGGACATGATAGTGAGTCATGGGAACCTGTTGAGCATAAGAGTAACATGCTCACAGTTAGTTTTCAGAGGAAGAAATTAAAGCTATCTAATAGTCATATGAAAAAATGCTCTAAATCACTATTGATTAGAGAGATGCAAATCAAAACAGCTCTGAGATACCACATCACACCTATCAGATTGGCTAACATGACAAAACAGGAAGATGATAAATGTTGGAGATGTAGGGGAGTTGGAACACTAGTTCATTGTTGTTGGAGCTGTGAGCTGATCCAACCATTCTGGGGAGCAATTTGGAAGCATGCTCAAAGGGCTACAAAAACGTGCATACCCTTTGACCTAGCAATATTGCTTCTAGGACTGTATCCCAAAGAGATCATAAAAATGGGAAAGGGACCCACATGTACAAAAATATTTATAGTAGCTCTCTTTGTGGTGGCCAAGAACTGGAAATCAAGGGGATGCCCATCA
>CM053769.1:331302963-331446151 GCA_028658325.1 Potorous gilbertii | reverse complement strand
CTTCAGAGAGGCCTGGAAAGACCTATATGAACTGATGTTGAGTGAAAGAAGCAGAACCAGGAGAACTTTGTACACAGCAACAACCACAGTGTGCGAGGATTTTTTCTGGAAGACTTAGTCCTTCATGGCAATGCAAGGACCCCAAAAATTCCCAATGGACTTTTGAGGCAAAATGTCTTCCACATCCAGAGAAAGAACTATGGAATTCGATCACAGAATGAAGCAGATCATTTTCTTTTGTATTACATTTTGGTTTGTTTTATGGTTTCTCACATTCATTTTAATTCTTCCATGTAACATGACTAAGGTGAAAATGTATTTAATAGGAATGTATGTGTAGAACCCATATAAAATTGTATGCCATCTCAGGAAGGGAAGGGGGAGGAAGGGGAAGAAAATCTTAAGCTATACGGAATTGTGGTACACTGAAAACAAACAAACAAAAAAAAGAGTGACATGCTCACACCTATGCTTGCTATCTGTAGAGAGGATGGACTGGAGTAGGGAGAGGCTTCATATTATGTATTTTTGATAACTCCATTGGTGGTATCTTACCCCTCTGCTAGATTATAAGGTCTCAGAGTAAAGAGACTATTTCTTATCTAAGGTCACATGCCTACCAAGTTAGTTAGTTGGTGCCATAGTACACAGAGCACTGAGCCTGGAGTCAGGAAGACCTGAGTTCAAATATGACCTCAGTAACTTACTGAGTCAAGTCACTTAACCCTGCTTGCCTCAGTTTCCTCATCTGTAAAATGAGCTGGAGAAGGAAATGGCAAACCACTCCAGTATCTTTGCCAAGAAAACTCCAAATGGGGTCACAAAGAGTCAGACATGACTGAACTCTTACCGTATCTTGGAATCTCCTTCAGTTCCGAGTACTTATTAAGTATTACGAATATAGTAGGTGCTTAATAAGTGCAAAATGGAATTGGCAGAAATCTAAAAACCTTGTTGGACTGGGTCCACTACAAACTTACGCTAGCTAATTTCAACTGGGCTTTCATTACAGCAAGGCTATTCTCCTCTCTAATTAATTCATTATTCCACTTACTACATACAGCAGCTGTGCCAAACCTTTTGGTTTCTGAGTTATCCATGACACTCTCTCCCTGCAACCTCTTGCTAAGGACTTTGCCTCATACTTTACTGGAAAAAAAATAAGGCCATTAGCTAAGATAATGTGTATCGTTCAAAGGACTTACAACTGGAGGGGAAATGAGTCAAATCCAACTCCATGACTTCATAACTGGGGAAACTGAGGCCCAGAGAGGAGAAGAGACTTGCCTAAGTCTACAGAAACTAGTAAATGTCAGTCCTGGGATTTGAATTAAAGTACTTGAACTGCAAATCCAATTGCTTTCCCCTACACCATTATGAGGGATACTAGATGGGGATCAATGAGGAATTGAGCATCAGGAGAATGATGTCTATGTCTTTAGCCACCAAAGGAGTATGGAGGTAAATGTGGGGAACTTCAGAATGAAGAGGACACAGGAAGCAGCAAGTTGTGTGGCTAGATTTGAGGGCTATTGAGAAGGCTCTTCTTTCAAATGTCAACTCTCCTCTCTTCCACCATCACAGTGCCTGAAGTTACACAATTAGAGTTGAAGTGTGTCTAGACTGCAAGGCCATGAGGCCACATGTGGTCTAGACCCCTGTGGTCTAGAGGAAAGTGATCAGAATGGTCAGGGGCCTTGTGACTATTCCATATAAGGATCTATTGGAGGATCCCGGATTTTTAGCATATGTAGAAAGTCTTAGTGCTGACATGCCTGATATTTACAAGAGGTTGGACTTGTTCTCCTTGGTCTTGGAGGGCAGGGCTATGAACACTGGGTGGTTAAATTAAATAAGAAGGAAACACTTTCTAATGATGAGAGCTGTTTGAAATGTAACACATACACTTTGGCCCTACTATATCAGGGCCAGGTGGATTTCATCTGCCCCTTGGGATCCTCAGATTCCTTTCAGGGGCTTGGAGGGTGGTCTTGTTTTTTTCTGTTGCCATTGTCTCAAGGCCCCACTGCCTGCCCCCCCCCCCATTTAGGAGCCCTATTATTAATACACCAGTGCCATTAACATCCACGACTGGTTTTTATAGAGAGATTTTATAAAGACATTTTAATATATATTTATTTATATAGCTATATTTTATTTATATAATACATAATATTATGTCATATTAATTATATAATTATTATATATTATATATTACATATATATTTATATAAACATATATACTTATATTTATATAAACATATATATACTTATATAAACTTATATATATATTTCACATATATTGCAAGAACACATATACACACATTTCTTCCAGTCTCTCAGGGCCTAATGCTACTTCTATCACCTTGATCTTATTTTTTAAATGGTGGGGTTGGTATTAAGCTTATAACTTAGCTCTGCTCCTACACAGTACAGTCTCATCAACTTCATATACAGATACGCCAAATGAACCTATATCTTAATTATGGCTGGGTTGGATTCCCTAAAGTCACTCCCCAGAGTTTCTCCTTGATTAATTTGGACATTAATGATGAGTTGATGATCAGCTGTGAAAGCTGGACTCTGGAATGACAAGGTGCCCATGAGTCTTCTGGACCATTTGAACTTCAAGGTCATCAGCACCACCTTCTTCACTGATGGCTGAGAGACTATACCTAAAGTTAACAGGGCTTTCTGAATGCCTTCACAGTCAATCAAAGAGCCTCCTCCTCAGCACATGGTTAGCTGACCAGAGTCAGTCATGGAGTGGCCACAGGCTGGGACCCTTCAGGTCAGTTCTACAAGTCATCATGAATCTTCTAGGAGTAGTTCTTCATGTGGAGAGACACCTTCTCAGGGGGTCTGGGCATGCACCAGACCCCTATTACAGGTGATGTGCTGGAAATCTACAAGCAGATGGACTTGTTCTTGTGACTCTAGCAGGAGCAATGGATGGAAGACAAATTTTGGTTTAATATAAGGAAACCCTTTCTAATAATGAGAGCTGTTTAAAAGGGAATGCACCACCTTGAATTCTCCATCAGTGGAGGTCTTTAAGCAGAGGCTGGATACCTGCCTTGGGGAGAAGATTTTCTAAAGAGGATTCCTCTTCAGAGTGGACTACATGACTTCTGAAGTCCTTCTATCAGTGAACTTGTGGGGTCCAAAATTCTTCATTTTCTTAATTGATGCTTCCTACAATAAATATTATCGTCCCCATTTCTAAAGTGAGGAAGCAGAGCCTTTGAGCCTAAAATCACAAGCCAGTAAGTGATGGCAGCAGGATTTGAGGCCAAAGCTCTTCCTGAAACACTGTAGTTGTTCCCTCCCATGGTCTTTGAACATTTGGGAATGCAGAGGCCAGAGGGAAGAAAGCATACTCAAAAAACCAATATTCAGCTTGACAATGTTGATGATGATGAAGATTGATAATGGCATTTATAGACTGTTTTAAAGTTTGCTAATGATCTCATTTGATTCTTATATCAAGCCTGATGTAATAATTCCTATTTTGCTGTGGTTCTGACAAGTTCGGTGACTCTTCCCAGGTCACACGGCTAGTGGATATATGAGGCAGAAGTTGAACCCAAGACTTTCAGAGTCCACCTCCTTAGCTCTATCTACGCTACCACCCTGCCTCATACAACAACCATGGAGTTAAAAGATAGAAGAGCCACTGTATACTTCATAATGAAGTCCAAAAGTGTCAAAAGAATAAGGCGATGGAACCATGCATGACTGTTAACTCCAAAGATCTTGCTGTTCCCGCCCCTTCCTTTGGTTTAGCTTGTTTGCCTGTTGTTACCTATTTTCTTTTATTATACTCTCATTCATCCATTTGGTTATTAGAGATGAAAGTCAATATAAGTCAATTTTCTATTATAACAACAGAGATGCAAAAGGGCCTAGGAAATTTCTTCCTCCCATAACTGGCGTTCTTTACAAAGTCATGTCTCTGAGCTCCAAAGTCCCCCATATAAGGATGCTCTTCCCAGGCCTGCATTAGGAAAAGATCTTTGAAAGTGTGGAGATAGCTATTGAAGGGTAAACAACCATTAGGATTCTCTAGCTGTCACTTTTCTGCTGAGAAGAGCTCTAGGACATCTGTCACTTCTCTGGGTCATCAGCATGGGAGGTCTCTGAAAGGTCAGCTGAGATTTCGTGCTGCCCACACTGAGGATCATGCTTCATATCCCAGCCAGTGACCCAGTTGGGGCCACTTTGCCATCTGCACTACTCCCCATTCTACCACACACTTGCACAGTCATATACACACAGTCACACACACTCATGCACAAACACATACAGAGAAACACAAAAACACATAAGTCACACACACTCATACACATAAACACCTACAGTCATTCACATACTCATACTCATACATACATACAGTCACACACACTCGGACAGTCATACACACAGACACATTCAGAGTCACATACACTCATACACTCATGCACAAACACATACAGAGAAATACAAAAACACATAAGTCACACACACTCATACACATAAACACCTACAGTCATTCACATACTCATACTCATACATACATACAGTCACACACACTCGGACAGTCATACACACAGACACATTCAGAGTCACATACACTCATACACTCATGCACAAACACATACAGAGAAACACACAAACACATAAGTCACACATACCCATATACACAAGCACACAAGCACATACAGTCACTCACACTCATATTCATACACACATACAAGTCACATACACTCACACACAAACACATACAGAGGCATACACACACGCACACACACACACACACACACACACACTCTCTCTCTCTCTCCCAGCTTGCTTTCCATCTCCTGCTCTAAAACAAGTTACCAAACCAATAGAATCATTGTTTCTGGAGGGGGTGCATCAATAGCATCTGCTATGATTCCATCATTATCCTGTGACTCCTTCCATAAAAATTCTCTTCCCTGATCACTCCTCCCCTCCTTGTGCTGTTTTACTAGAATGTAAGCTTCTTGAAGGCAGGGATGGTTTCTTTTTTGTATTTGTATTTCCAGCACCTATCCCATAGCAAGCACTTAATAGATGCTTTTTCATTCATTCATTCACTCATTCATTCACACTCTAGGGCAGTACCTTAGAGCTGTATCGGGGCCATAAAACACAGAACTTACAACATTCGACCTAGAAGAGCCCTTAGAACATGGAACAGAGAATGTCAAAGATGGTAGTGGGTGTGCCATTTAAACATTATCTAGGACAACATTCTCATTTTACATATGAGGAAACAGGATCAGAGAAGTGACCTGCCTTCTCTGCAGCCTCCACCTCTGTAATGGTAATTTAAGTGGGAAGATCTTTCCCATTTATTAATAGGCCCCTCTGATCTGCCTGGGTCACATGGGGCCTTTGGTGGGAGGAGCTTGCTAAATGGGCGGAACAGGAAGAGGCAGAGTTGGAGAGAATTGAGAGAAAGTTGGTTGTGTGTCTAGTGAGAGCTAGGAAGGATGTGGGCAAGCAACCTGAGTGAAAAAGTTTGTGATTTTGTTTAGTGGAGCTGGTTTGTGGGAAGCCTAGCAGGGGGAAGGCTTAGGGCTGGTGTTGTATATAGATATCTTTGTTATGATGATGGACTTGGTTTTCTGGTGCCTGAATAAATGTTTTGGTTCTGCCTTCCATGTGGAGTCTGTTGTATTTCATGGTTCAGAATTGAGCTGGGATATTCATGACCACCATAGTCACTGTGAATATTTCATCTACACTACAACCTCCTACTGGACCGTGGGTGGGAACCCGTGTGACTCCGGTTCCGACTAGTAAGCATTTACCGTATCTCGCTCAGTCGCAGGCCCCTCAGGCCTTCCCGGGCACCTTAATGCTACGCCGCCGTACGCTCGCCCTCTCTGCCACCTCCCCTTTGCAGCTGTAGTTCCAAGAATAACGATCAAATCCATGCTCCTATTCCTGGAAAGGCCGGGTCAATCCTTAGTTCTCTGGCCCCGCTCATCATTCCAATGACTTCTCTGTCCAAAGCATTCCTCTCTGGCCAGCTCCCCTCTGTGGACTATCTTTTCCTTCTAGAATATAAGTTCCTTTACGGCAGCAATCAGTTGGCTTATATTTGTATCTATAATTCTTCCTTAGCACAATGCCTGGCACATACTAATTTCTTAATACACGCTATGTCAATTCGTTCATTCGTTCATTTATTCAAAGTCACATAGCTAGCTGTGTGAAAAAGCCAGGTCTTGAAGTCTCTTGCTCTCCAATCTCAGGCTCTTTAGACTCCGCTGTTCAAATTCCCATTGCACAATGTGCTCTTCTGTAGGAATGTTATCCTATCACATGCCATAGCCATGGCTTGCCTTCCTTGCTACTTACTGGCATCAACTTACTAATGTAGAACAGAAAGTACTGATTTTCCCCTTCTGTTCCTCACACATTCTAGGGAGGAATGAAAACCAACATGACACCATTCGGTGTCACTTTCTCCACCAATCTCATCATATCACCTCAGGAAGCTGGTCTTCTTTCTGTGTTGTACAATCCAACAGCAAACCCCAAGCATTTATCAACCACTTACCACGAGCTAGGCTTGTGTTGTGTTTGTCCTTAGTTTTTGAAGAGGACCATGACATCAGGGAAATGATGATATGACTTACAGTTGACTTTGATTTGAGTGAGGAAGGTTTGTGTAAGGTCACCAGCCTCACTTTCTCCTCCTGAGCCTTCTGGATCCAGTGACCAGATATTCATCAGGATGACTGGAGATGGCCCAGGATGCAATGGAAGGCCCTTGCCCTTTTAGGCGAAGGCCTTTTCAGGTACTCACTTAAAGTGAGGTAATACCCATTCAAGGGAATAGGCCTCGACTCTTTAAGTAGTGAGTTAAAGGTTGGTCCCTTTAATTAAGAAGAAAACAAAACAAAACAAAAAAATCAAGCTGGGACCTTCAGGGTTGCTGTTTCAAAGAGAAATAGAATTAATATTCAGTCTAAATTCATTCAAAGACAGGGGGACCCAAAATACAGCCATTAAGATGATCCAGGCACTGTGACAGGTAAAGGGGATGTAAAGAGAAAGATGGAATGGGTCCTGCTTTCAAGGAATTTGCATTTTATCAAGGGAGACAAACAGTATAAATGTAAGCATATACAAAAACAAATATAAGTATATACAAAATTATTACAAGGTAATTTTGTTGGAGAATTGTGAAAGAGGTTTTGAAGGGGCCTTGGAATCATTTGACTTTTCTTGTCTTTTCTTAATTTTACAGATGAGGAAACTGAGGCTGAAATGGGAGTCCCAGTAGTCTGCCCAAGGTCATGGCAGTAAAATTAGAAGAGACAGGATTTGAACCCAAGCCTTTTGATTCAAAATTCATTGCTCATTAAAACATTCCATTGCAGAGAACTCCAGGAAGTTGGAGATTGCTTGAAATAATCAGATGTCATATTATCCAGCCCAAGGGATGGTGTTTCTGTACTATAGCCCAGATGTTGTTGCTCAGCTAGAAACAGGAATACATCTGGGAACATGTGTTCATTAGCTATTGTTTTATCCTGTTGTTGATCTGTCGTCTGATAAATGCTGGCACATTTGGAAGAATATAGCAAGCAGGTCATCTGTGAGTAGGGTGACGGCCCAGGAGTGGGAAAAGGTTGCAAGGTGGTCCTGATGATGCTAGAACAGATAAAACATGGCAGCTGTGCAGTTCTCCCAAGACCTGGGGATAGGATGATCTTCTCTCCAAACCCCAGCCCTCAGAATACTTCCTATTTCATTCCTGGGGGAGTAGCTTGGCCTTTCTATGTTGTCCATGAGCTGTGGCTGGATCAAGGAAAATAATGACATCATGGAAAGAATCCTAGCCTGCGGGACAGGAAATGGGGATTTTAGACTCAACACTGCTTGTTACGTAAGATGTTTCCTGTCTTATTTCCTCTTCTGGAAAAAGAAGTGGGTAAGATTAGAATTCTAAGGTTCTTTCCAGTCCTACATGATAGGGTTTAACATTCACTGTTCCAAGGTTCCTTTCTGCTCTTATGTTCTAAGATCTCATCCAGTTCTGGCATTTGAAATTCTACAACACTCTTTGAGTGCTTGCATGCAATATTCTAATATTCTGTAGGCCAGCATTTGTATAGTGGTAGATGGTTTGCAAAGTGCTTTATAAATATTATCTCATTTGATACTCCCAACTGACACTGGGAAGTAGATGACATTGTCCCCATTTTACAGGTGAGGAAACTGAGGCAGAGAGGTTAAAGGACTTTCCTAGGGCTGGAACTGGGTTTTTCCTTATTCCAGGTCTGGCACTCTTATCCACTGTGCCACTGATCTGTTAACTTCTTTGTCCATATTCATTTCTGATTCTGTTGGCAGATGGACCTTCCCAAAGCTGGTTTCCTGCCCTAGTTTGGTGGTAAATGCCCTATAAATATGACTGTAGCCCACATGCTTTCTTGTTTATCATCCAAGAGAAGTTCTCTCCTTTAGCAACTTGCAGGTTTCAAGAGAACAGGTGCAACTGGATAAACTGTTTTGCTTTATAAGGATCCTTCAAATTATTCTGCTCCATCACTGTCAGCACAGCCTCACCAATTAGGCTTCAGGACTAGTCTTTAGCTCCTCTGTGGAACACAGGGCATCTCCCTTGCCTGCAATGAGACAGATCTCCTTGGGGCCTGCTGGCTGCCTAGCACACCTGCTTGGTGCTAATTCCCGATTAACTGTAAACGTAGGTTCGCTGATGCTTTGTGGATACTCTTGGCTTTAAAGAAGAAATGAACTGATTTCTTTCCTTATTCACACAGTTGAAAGTCTCCCTGCCTCCACCAAGCCTCACTGGCATCACCACTGACAGGGTAGAATCCTCACACCTGAACCCCAGTGCCTTGGTCCCTATCCAGTGTGGCTTCTGCCAGGCTTTCCTTTCCCTTATGAACCTGGATCATTAACCTCTTCCGGGGTCCCTTTGAACTGAAGGCTGTACTACAAAGACCAGACAGGTAATCACTCAAGGAACTGGATGACCTCTGACCCCACCTGTCTTCTGCAGAGGATCATGGGAGAGTGGCTTGTGATCCCAAGCAAACCTTTTTATGGGGGCCCTGGAAGGCAGGTAGGATGCAGTCCTAGAACTTAGAATCTTGGAGCTAGAAGGGATCATCTAGTCCAACCTTTACCTGGACAGGAATCTTCTTTACAACGTCTCTGACAAGTGACCGTCCAACCTCTTTTTAAAGATGGTCCAGCTCCTTCAGTGATGGGAAGCCCCCTACCTTCCAAACCAATCCTATCAGCAGCATGTTACTTTAAAGGTCAGAGGTCCTGAAAATGTGATCTGAGATCTTGGTTTTAATCTTGAAGTCATTATAACATTAAGATGTTTTAATTTCTAATATTTCTAATACATAGCAAGAAAACAGCCCGTATAAACAAAAGTTCAATAAGTTTTAAGTGTAATGGGGTCCTTAGACCAAAAAGTCTGAGAATCACTATTAAAGGCAGGAGGTTTGGGTTTTTGATTAGGGGAGTGTTATGGACAGATATGTGGAGCAGAGATTATCTCTGAAGTGTTGTGAAAAATAGATTGGAAAAGGGAGAGACTGAATTCAGAGAGGGAGAATGGTTATGATTTTCATTCAATAGTCTAGGTGAGGAATCCCTGATGTAGGGGAACAGACATGGGAATGGAGGGTACAGTTGCTTCCCTAGTTCTCTAGACTATAAACTCCTGGGGGCAGGGACTGAACCTTTTTATTGGGGAATAGAACTTGGCCTGTGATGTTATTAATAGAGGGAACTAGCCCTGTCTGCTCTGCAACTTAGGTTATCAGAAAGTTGCCTAGAGCCTTGACAGATTCCGTGACTTGCTCAGGGCCACACAACCTCTACTTGCAAAATCTCAGTACTTCCTGGCTTTGGGATTGGCTCTCTGCTCATCATCTCACACTTCCACTTATTTAAAACAAATTTTATTGATGTCTCTTGTCTTTCATCAGTCACTTCTGGGACCCATGAAACCTTTCCTCATAATAATTAGGCAAAACCAGTTCTGACAGAGTATGCACCGTTCTGCTCCAGTCTTAATGATCATATTTCCCCCAGCATCAAGCACAATGCTTTGCACACAGTAGATACTCAATAATAGTTTTTTTAAAAAATGGAATTGGTTTGGATAGGCCTTAGAGCTAAGGCCAAGATCAACTTACTCTTTACTGAACTTATACCATTGCCTAACGATGGGGGCAGCATCTGTCCTTGTTGAACTTGCCTTCCTGACCTGTGAGGTACCCAGATGTCTTCAGTTCTCCTAGCCTGGGTATGGACAAAAGTCTTGTCCAGGATCATTTCTTAGGTATTATGGTCCAGTAGGAAGAATACTATAGTTGGAACTAAAAGGTGAAGATCTGATGTTAGGCCAGTGCTGCAAAGAATCTTAGATTCCTACAATTTTAGAGTTAGGAAGGCCCAACCTTGACCTGAAGCCACAATCCCCTTTACTTATTAGCTGTCTATCCATGAGCAACTTGTGAATCTTCTTTGAATTTCTTCTTCTTTCTGTAGATACATCTAGTGAAAGACCATCGGTCTGTATGTGGTGGCGCAGGCCTGCTACAGGGGAGGCTGAGGCTTGGGAGCTCTGAGATGCATTGGGCTAAGTGGACTGAGTGTCACCATTCAGGCTAGCAGAAATATGGCAAAAGCCTGGGAGCAGGGCACCACCAGGCTGCCTGAATTCTGGCCCAGGTTGGAAGTGAAGCAGCTGAGAGTCTGTGCTGATCAGTAGTAGGCTTGGCCATGAATAGTCCCTATGCTGACAGCCTGGGTAAAATAGGGAGACCCAGTCTTCACAATTCTCTTCTCTCACAGACACACACATATAGACACACAGACACAGACACAGACACAGACACACACACACACACACACACACACACACACACACACACACAGGACTTGAGAGATCTAGATCAAAAGATCTAGGCTTAACGCCTCCACATCAATAAGACCACATATTTACTTTGGACACATTCTCAGTATAGGCTGCTCGGTGTAGCAGATAAAAAGCTGGCCTCAAAGACTTGGGTTCAAGTTCTGCCTTTCATACATGCTGACTCTCTGCCCCTGGGCTCGGCTGTAGAGGTGTCAAGCTGCCTTAGTAGAGAGAGTTTTCTCACTCAGGATTTCCCTCCTCAGATGACATCACAGGTATAGCCCTACTATTCTGTATTTAGTTATAGATCTGCATGGTGTTTACCTCAATAGAATGTAAGCCTCAAGGGCAGGAAATATTGTCTTTGTATCCCTAGTGTTTGACACATAGTAGGTGTGGAATAAATGAATTTTGATTGACCAGGTTCTACTTTTCGACCTGGTGACCACATGCATACTTGTCATGTGACTTCAGTCATTTCACTTCTCTGATCCTATTTCCTTATCTCCAAAAATTAGGATAATACCTGCCCTGCCCTGCCTGTCCCCCAGCTAGTTGTGATGAAAGCCCCACTCACACAAAGGCAATGACAACACATACCATGTTGGAACAGAGAATGTCAAAGGAGGAAAGCCTGAGACTCCATTATGTTGGATGTGGGAGCTGGGAGGGAACTTAGAACATAACATGTAAGAAGTGGAGAGGACCTGATCCAGCCCTATCATGTGGCAAAGGAGAGAATTAAGAAGGGAAGCCAGTTTCAGGTTTAGTGTTCAGGGTCCTATGGGGGTTGGGGCAGGGGTGGGGGATACCCTCTGTGGCCCTCTGCTCTCTGGGTGAGGACGTGATTTATTCAGACTCTGGGAACCTGGGGCACACATGGTGACCAAATGCACGCTGCAGCAAGAAGCCACTGCTGTTTGCAGACGGACAGCAGTCGGGAGCTGCCTCCCCCTGCCCCAGGAACAACGCCCAGGGTGAACAGCTTGCTTCCTGACCCAGTTGAATACCCATCTGAATCAATTAAATCTGCAACTACCCGGCAAAGATCAGCCGGTGACGGATTGGGGTTCAGCTCTGCACAGATTGCAAACACGAGCACGTTTAACTCTTTCACCACCAGACTTGAAAGAGCAATTTGAGACCCTCACAGCTCTACAAAGCCTCAGATGGATGTATGAATGAGGGTCTGAGACAGAGGTCTGAGCTAAGCAGGGCTGCTGTGAGTGCTCATCACAGAATCAGAAAAGGTCAGAGTTGGGAGGGTTCTCAGAGACCACATAAAGTGGTAGGGGAAAAGGCACCTTGACTTGAATCCTACTACCTAAGCAGTAGTTAAACTCTTTGGAGTTGGATGGAGGTGGATGCACTGAGACGGTCCTTGAAATCCCTAGTTTCCCCTCCTCATTTTACTGTAAACTGAAGGCTGAAGAGGGGAAGGTCACAAGTAAGTGTTGGATCTGAGATTTAAGCGGAAATATTTAACGATTTTAAGAGTCTGGTCCAACACTTTCAATTTATAAAGGAAATTAAAGGGGAAGATCAGTTGTTCCATATCCAACAAGGCCCTGAACACCTTTCCTAAATGATATTGGATCAATGGACTTCAAGTTAGACTGTTCTGTTTAAGACATGGTGCTGTCCCTTGTTAGCTGAGTTCAGGGCGAGTTGTTCCATTTCCTGGGCTTCGGATTCTTCATGTGTGGGAGGCAGTGGAAAGAGGGATGGATGATGAGTCAAAAGACCTGGGAGGGGGTCTTGGCTCTCACACTTTCTAACTTTTGTGACTTTGTACAAATTGCTTAACCTCTTTGGGTTTCAGGTTTCCTCTTCCACAAAGTTGTACAAAATGGTCTCAAAGGTACCTTTAAGTAGCTCTGCATCCGTGATCCCATGAAAGCAGGCCCCATAATGCTTGCATCACTTCCTTACAGCGTGGTTGCAGCAAGTGTACTTGAATATCTCCAATGACAGGGAAGTCACTACTTCCCAAGTTGGCGCACTCCAAATCTGCAAACTTTCCTTCCTGTGTCTGCTTGCATTCCCTTAAACCAGGGGAATTCATCTGAAAAACAAAACCAACCAAACACCAAACCTCACAGCAACTGCATTTCAGGTTTTTGTAGGAATTAAAACTAGTTGGCCGAGAAGATATTTATATAATTTTTAATACTGAATATGTCACAAGGTTTAATGACTAAATTAGTCATTTCCATCTCAAAAGATAATTGAAAATATAAAATGGCTAAAAATCGAAATACAGGTAGCAGATCATAAATGAGATTCTTTCTGTGTCACTGAGGTTGTGGAAGACAGTTTTGTTAAGAAAAAGATTCTTCTGTTATATGAACATAGACCTGAATGAATTGAGGAATTAATGAAAATGACCCATTGCCAGGAAATACACGCTAGCCTATTGTACTTCATCCACATCTTTTTGCATGTAATAGTTTTAATAAAAGACTTTTCACACATGGGGCAGTGTTCTATAGTGGAAACAGCCGTAGATTCAGTCAGAAGACTTGGATTCGAGTGCTGGCTCAAACAAGCTTGGACTAACCAGCATCATTGCCTGCCTATGGGGCCCAGTTTCCCCCCCGTGTAAAACAGAGAATTTGAAGCAAGTAGTCTTGTGTGGTCCCTCCCAACTCTATAATTCTGTCAGACTGAGTGCTCATTCTTCGTGTGGCCTTGGGCTGGTCATTTTCCATTTCTGTGCCTCAGTTTCCTCATCTGTCAACTGGTGATAAATGCCTTTGCTATCCTTGGGGAGGGTGGAAATCCAATGAGAGACTGTATGTGAAGGCAGATGGAAACTGGTAAACTCTGAGCAAATGGGAACCATTATTGAGGATCCACAGCTTACTACATCTGAGGTTCTCCATGCTGGTCAAGTTCGATGCACATTTAAAATATGGAGCAAAGACCACAATTCTGCCTACCCATAGAAACTGACTGCACTCACCTGTGGCCAGCATACATGCCCACTCCCCCAAAGAAGGTCCAGATTGGTGGGCTGCTCTACCAGTGATATATGGTGAAGCAAAAAGAAGACAGGTTTGCGAGTCAAGGAACCTGGACTGAATCCTGGTTTTGCCACTTACTATGGGCAAGTCACTTCATATTCTGGTGCCTCAGTATCCTCATCGGCAAAATGAAGGGGCTGGGTTGCAGAAGAGGGACAAGTGGTACTTTACTGACATCAGAAAGACAGAGGCTATCTGAAGCAACAACTCTCCTCTCCCACTGAAATTCTTGGCTGGAAATCTTCTATTTTATAAAAATGAATGACATTCTAAGCCAGCTCCTCTGATAGAATAAAACTACTACCAATATTGGTTCACATTTTCCATCTGCTTTAAAAATTGAGCTTTTAATTGGCAGATGGAAAGAAGATACTGCTTTAAAACACAATCACTCCCATTTTTATCTTGCTTTAATATTTACATAGCATTTTTTTCCCCATGGGAGGTAGTGCAGGGATCATTATCCTCATTTTTCAGGGAAAACAAAGTTTAGGGAGGAAAATGACTTGCCTAAGGACATAACAGCTCTAAAATTTGAACCCAGGCTCCATGATTCCTGATCTAGTGGCTGTCCACTGTCATGCACTACTTTCACAAAGGAAGTAATTTCTTTTGTTTTTTCTTTTTTGGGTAAAGGAGAAAAGAAGGCACTGCTATTGCTCCATTCCTATGAGCCACTGGAAGGTGAGAATGCTCAAGTACAAAAAAGCTTTCACTTTTATTATCTACAAAATCTTTTCTTTCAATGTAAGGCAGCAATTTTTCACCTGCTCTGTGAATTTGTTTTAAAAAATTGTGTTTAAACAGAATCGGTTTCCTTTTTGATCCTATGTACTTTATTTTATGCATTTGGAAATATTCTTTGGAGGGTGGGTCCCTAGGCTTCCCCAGACTGTCAAAAGGGTTCAGAGCACAAAAAAAGGGAAAGAGACCCCGCCTTAGGGAAATGAGAAATTATCCATCTTCAGGTGGAAGTTTTATGATCATATCAGAAGATGTCAGAGCTGGAAGGGCCATTAAAACTCAGAATGCTGGAGCTAGAAGGGACTTTAGATCACAGTGTGAGAACAAAGAACACTGACTATTAAAGGGGAAAGAGACCTAGACACAGTCCAAAACAATCGTGTTGCAAAACCGGAGGCTGAGTGTGGGAAGCATCTCCCAAGGTATTTAAGTTAAGTAAGGAGTTCTAGCAAGCTAGGACCACAGGCCAGTTCTCACTATCTGACCGGCTTTCCTACTTCATTGTGCTATTTCTCCCAAAGATCAGAAACCAGAGATGGCAGTTACTATACAAAGTTGTTTCCCAATTCCCTGATTTCCAGATGGCCCAAAGCCATGAAAAGAACATTGCACTGAAGACAGAAGGATCGTCAAATTCAGAGTTGGAAGGTATCTTGGAGATCATTTAATCCAACGCCCTTCATTGTATAGTTGAGCAGAACGAGGGCTGGGGCTGGGCAGGGGGAGGCTCACCCAAGGTGACACACCTCATCAAAGGTTGAGGGAAGGTTCATTTCCTATCCTCCCTGACCACAGCCAAGTGCTCTTTGCTCGACCATGCTATCTCCTCTGTGGAAACAAAGCCTCTCCTTTCACAGAAAGGACATGGTGGATTTTAAGTTAAAGCATCCCTTCTTGTTCTATGGCTGTCAATAAGGTTCTACAGGAAGTCACCAAAACAAATGGTGCATTTAGAAATACTGGACTATCAATAAACATTTCTTCTAAGAGAATCAAACAATGCTTTTAACAGATCTGCCCCTTGATAATCTGGAAGATTTTTTAAAAGAATCATATTAACCCTCTGCCCCAAAGAATGGTCCATCCTATATGCCTTGATAAAGATTATGCCAGTTTATTACAAGAAAAAGTATACATTTTGTTCGGTATTAACTTGAAGACATTTGATCATGTTCTAAGTGACCTCTTTCTTTTACATATCAATGTTTTGTAATCAGGCAGTGAAAAAAAGCAGAAGTCACTCTTTTTTTTTTTTGTGATTGTATGTGCTACATAATGGAGTTCACCCAGTATGTGATCTTGTCTGGCTTCTCATCCAAATATCTCATCCTCACTTGAGTCTTAGCTCCAGCTGAAGGGGCTCCAGGAAAGGACCCAGGGTGGCCCATCAAGTTCTGGGTTCCATTCCATCACCAATATGGTGGTCAGGATCTTTCAACCATGAGAAACTGTAGAGAGCCTAGGACCTTCCCTTGCTGGTGTCCACCAGGGCTGTGGGGAGCTGTTGCTGCTGCTTCTGTGAAGGGTTTCTGTTCTAGCCATCACTGCTGTCCTGACTTCTTCTCCTTCTGGAAGCTAAAGCTTGTTCTCCTGCTCAGTTTCCTTTGTTTCTGAGCAAAGTAATCAGCCCGGGCAGTGCTTGCTCGGGATTCCAGGATATAGTTCACCTAGAAAACGAGAGGACACGTTACCCATCACTCACTCCCACAGGCTGCCGTGATTATTAGTCGGAGGACAAGGAAAGTTGTATGTGGATTTGGTGCTGGAAGGGAGCCTAAAGATGCACTAAAACCTCCCAATGTAGAGAGGGAATAGTGAGGTCCAGAAAAGGGAAAATGCTTCTCCAAGGTCATACAGCACATGAAGAGCAGTCCTGGGGCATAAACTCAGGTCTCCTCACTGGGATTCACAGACTCACTGAAGTTACTCTCACACTCACCACCAGGAGGGCTTATGCATGTTCTCAATATTATTAGCTCCCTCATGCTAATAATGCTACTGTCGGAGTGAAAGGCATTGAACTGGACAGTCCAAGAGGAATTTCTTGGGTCTAAGTGAACTTCCTGACTCTTCAAAACTATGCACACATACTAGTGCACATTGGCTTTCTCTGATACAGGTGGCGGGAATATGAGCAAGGCAGTGGATGGTGGGGGAAAACTCACTAGGGAGCCCCCTTTCTACTATTTATTAGCAGAGTGCCATTTGACCAGTCATCTGACCTCCCTGGGTCACAGTTTCCTACACACACAACTGGACTAGAAGGCCCCTTTTAGCTCTGGTTACCACGACCCCCTCCCCAGCCTATCTGCTTAGAGGTAAGCTGGGTGGTGAGTGGGTAGACTTGGGTTGTAATTCTACCTCAAATACTTACAACCTGTGTGACCATGAAAAGTCCCTTCACCCTCCTTAGCCTCAGTTTCCCCCTCTGTAAAATACAGATAGTAATAACGGCAGCTCACTCACAGGGTTGTTTTGAGGATGGAGTGAGACAATATGAGTAAATATAGCAATGCTTAGCTATTGTTACTACGGTTACTACGGCTACTAACACGCACATAAGCTACAATTAGAAACAGTATCTTTCCCTTTTGGTAAGAAAGACCAGAATTCTTCCCCTCTGTTTTTTTTTTTTGCTTATGCAATTCTCCCAGGCTGCAGGCAAGGGAACGTCTTGTGCCCTCTAAGGTTGAAACTGCCCTGGAGGGAGGCTCGGTACCAGATGCAGCTGCCTGAATGCCCAGAAGAACCAGAGAACTAAGGAATCCAAGCCTGTCAGAGCTGGAAGGGGCCTTTGGGATCGCTGAAGCCTTTATTTCATAGGTGAGGAAGCTGAAGATGAGAGAAGTGCTCAGCCCAGGCCTCTGAGTGAGTGAACAGATCTGGGAGGCAAATCTAGGCCTCCCGAGTCTTTTGACTTCATGTCTTGCCTTCTCTCAAGCACACTAAACCTCCTGCCCCTGTCTAAACTTCCTGCTCTGATAGGCACAAGCAGCAGGAACTCCAACAGAGTGCCTGAGGACAGCAGGTCTGACACACTTGGGTCTCATCATTTGGCTGAACAGTCGCCAAATTACCAGCTGAGAACAATAAATCATGAAGAACTACAACCCTGGCCTGATGACTTGGGACAATGCATGTAGATATGGAAAACCCTTTTTATAGGCAGTGAAGCAGAGTGGAAAGAACACTGGGGCTGGAGTCTAGGGACCTGGGTTCAAGTCCTGATACTGCCACTTACCCCATGTGTGGGCAGATCATTCTCCCTTTCTGGGACTCAATTTCTTACTTAACAAAATGAAAGGAGTGGGCAAGATCTCTGGGCTAATTTCTAGCTCTAAGTCCTGTAATCCTGGGAAACCATTCCTTGATTATACTGTTTGCAAATTCACCTAGTCTAATCTCTTCAATGTGTGGGGGCACGTAATCCATGATCAAAGTATTTTTAAACGATATTTAACAAGCCTACTATTTCTTACATTTATTATCTCCAGTGCTTTGTGATAATCACATAGATAATTTTAATGGAAGATTAATGGTAGAATCCAAAGATAAAAACGCCCTTTGGTCTGCCATTAGCTGGTTAATACGCTGTGGCTTCAGACTTGCACAATTTTATGCACTGTAGAGTGTCTCACTTTCATTGCATTTTATAGCTGACGGCATAAAAATATAGGGAGGTTTCATGGTCAATAAAGCTACAGCTTCCATCACTCTATCATGGAAAGGGCCCAGTTTGAAGAGTCCGATGATTTCTATGAAATTCATGCCAAAAGCTTGCAGAGTTAGCGCCCAATAATGACCCAGCTTGATTAGAACTGAGAAAGCACAGAGTTACCACACTAGTAGTCGACTGTCCAAAACTACCATGTGCACTAAATTCTCCCCCTTTAGAAGCATAGGACAGAGAATGGCAGAGCTGAAAGAAACCTGAGAACACGGAAAGAATTAGAACATGGCGTGGTGGAATTGGAAGGGGCCTTGTGACAAAACATTAAAGATGAAGGAACTTTAGAAAACAGAATATTGGCACTGAAGGTATCTTTGAAAAAAGAGTGTTAGAGGCCAGGTAGTGTTGGTTGTTTTTGCAGTCATCAGATCCAGGCTCGTATGTTGCCTCTGACATTTAGGAGCTGTGTGACCTGAGCAGATCACCTAGCTTTTCTGGGCTTCAATGACCTCATCTCTTAAAAAAGTAGTATCCTACCTACTTCACAGGGTTATTGTGAGGAATATGCTTTGTAAACCAGAAAGGGATAGAAAGATTTAAGCTATTATCATTAATAATTACATGCTAGAACACATGATATTAGAGTAGGAAGCAGCTAGAGAGCACAGAATGCTAGGTCGAGAAGGGACTAGAATACAGGACATGGAATGTTAGAACTACAGGACCTCTGGGATCAGCCTCCTAGTTTTACAGATAGGAAGGGTGAAGTAATTTTCTCAAGGTCACACAGGGCTTAGACTAGCTCTCAGGCTGCCCCACATCTTCACCTCAGGCCCACAATGCCTCCAAGATGGTCACTGCTCCATAAGGGTTTGCTGAAGGCAAGAATAAAAAGATTGTTTCAAGAAATCCAGAATTTGAAAACTTTGTACCCTTTCCCCCTAATCCAATCAGAAGCATAAAAAAAGTTGAAAGTGGAAATTTAACCAAATTAATTAAAATCTGGTTAATGTCATGAAGCAAACAAGGCATCATTTATCAGTTATTTAGTGTTTGTCTAAAGCTTAGAGAGATGCTACTGCTTCATTTTGGGAATGGCAGATAAAACTGAGCATTTAAATTGCTATAAAAATCAGAGATGGGAGAAAATTAAATTTAATCTTCCAAGAGGATTACGATCATTAGCTCCTAAAGTCAATCAATACTGTTGCAGCACAGAACAAACCATTACCCGATCTGAGACATGACAGACTGTTTGGAAAAGACACTGTGAGCACAAAGTGTGGGGCTGGGGCAGAGCCCATGGCGGCAACCAGGGTCCCAGGGTTTGAGTCTCAATTCTGCCACACACCAGTTGTGTGACCTGGGCCTCAAATCCCCCATCTGTCAATTGTGACATGTCACTAGGTCATTCTGAGGGTCCTACGAACACACAACTGGGAGTGTGTGTGGGCAGGACTGAGAAATGTAGTCGGGAGTTTTGTCCTGGCAAAATGATTTCTCTGCGCCTGATCTTCTACGGTCTCATATTGAAGTCATAAACCTGTGTTTCTGTCATCAATCTGCTGGGGTGAAAATTATTTGGATGTCAAACACAGGATTATAATTTTACTAGAATCCTCCTGAAGTCCTGAATATTTTAATACTAGCTATAAAAAAAATCCGAGCACCTGAAGGGGTAATGGATTATTTCTTAACCTAGTCCCCTCAACACTTCTACTTTACAAAGGTACCTTTGTCAATCTATAAGTTTGGTGGGATGACAATGGATTCATGGGATGAACAGTGGCCTGGGAGTCCATACAGCAGTGCCACTAAGGTACTGCTGAACTTTGGACAAATCACTATCTCTCTCTGGGCTTCAGTTTTGTCATCTGTTCAATGAGATGTAGACAAGATCAGGTTTCCCACCCCTGGACTAGGTGATTTCTCAGATCTCTCTGAACTCTAACATCTTATTTTCAAAGGCCCTTTTTTCCTTTAAGCCCTAACAGCTTACAGTATAACACCCCTTTCAGCTCTGACACTGTAAGCTCTGATAGTCCAGCTACGCTGGGGCGCTGGAGAAGCTCTTTCAGAAGAATTCTAGGGATGCTGCCCATTAACTCCCTGGACCATGTTTCCAGAAATCCTCTCCTTTTCCCTCCTTGCTGTGCCCCATGCATGTCTGACAAGGAATACTGTCCCCTAGTCTGTGACTGGAACCCACACTGCTCCATCTTTCCCTCTTTGGGGTTAATTCTCAGGGCCACATTGCCAAATTAATCTGTCACCATTACCATCTGCCCTCAAAACCATCCTATTTCTATAGAGCAATCCTGTCTGGTTAAGATAATAATTTAACTCTTTATAATAATATACGAACTGCTTTTATTTGAGATTAAACTCCAGAAGCAACTCGCTGATACGATATTACCTTCTAGGGACATATTTTCCTATGGTTCTATCCAAGGTCAAAGTTTCAAGGAGGGAAAGGGGAATACAGGGTGATGGAAGGTAAAGAACCTTGGCCTTGGGTACAGGAGATAACAGGGTCTGAATTCTGGGTCAGCTACTTGGCCATATGACCTTGGGCAAGTAATTTTCTCTCTATAAGGACCATCTGTGAAATTGGGATAACAATCCTTATAGTACTTATCTCCCAGGGCTACCCTGAGGAAAGTACTTTATAAACTACAAAGAATTATAGGAACAAAAGCCATCATAGCTATTCATCTGGTGATTTCCCCCATTAAACTGCCTTCAATGTTTATAAGAAAAGTCAATATAAACAAAAGCCTATGAAATTGCTATGTGTTTCTTTTCCAAGGTAAACTTAAACATGAGCTACCATGCATGGTATACTAGAAAAGAGCCCTGGGTTGAAATGAGTGTAGTATAATGATTAGAGACCTAGCTTTGGAGTCTAGGCTCATATCAGGCCTGATACACTGTGGCTGTTTGACCTTAGGCAAGTCATTTACCCTCTCTGCACTCAGGGAAACTCAAAATTGAAAGACTATTAGGTTTCAGAGAATTTATCTGCACTGGTAGAGAAAATAAAACCCTATTAACTGTGGGATGATAGGGTTTCTGTTTTCTCAGAAATGAGGGTGAGGGAAGAAGGCTGGCTTGGATGATCCGAAAGTTTTTGGCCTGGCTCTAAATATTATAATGCATGTGAAATCAGCTGCTGCAGGCTGTTGTCTCTCAAGAACTCCACTCTTTACCTGGCCCAGTGGATCTATGTCAGTCTCACAAATATCCTCTAGGGTCCTCCCTCATCCTCCCAATTCCCCACTTTCTCCTCTTTGTCAATCCAGATCCCAGGCATATTCCAAAGTCCAGCTCCTTGCTCCTCTAGGAAGCCGTTTCAGACCAATGTCATTCCTGATGGCCTCTGGGCTTAGGCCCAGGCCGCTGTTCTCTTAAACTTTTAATTATGTCTTGTGTGTAGTTCCTAAATATTATTCCTTTTTTTCCCCTTGTGCTCTATAGTTATGAAGCACTATACAAAAATTAGTCTTATAACAGCCAAGAAGACGGTGTCTATATTAATACTCCCATTTTATAGTTTAATAAACAGAAAGTGACTTGCCCGAGGTCACAGAGCTGGAACTTGAGTTCAGGTTTTCTGATGCCCACATTTAGGAGGAAGGGTTAGACTAGATGGTCCCTAAAGAATCTTCTGGCTTTAAAGCTTATGATTATATTATACGGAAAAAAAAACTCAACAGCATAGTGCAGAAACTGAGGACCACAATGGGTAAATGGCCAGCAATTCTTGGGGAGACTGTCAGGACAACCTAAAAAGCAACCATTTACTGGCACTTTCTATATGTGGAGCACTGGGCTAGATCTTGGGGACAAGAGCAGGTCTGATGAGTAGCCTGGGAAAAAGGCACAGGAACATGAGGTGGTGCAGTGTGCAGAGAGCAGAAAGAAGGTCAGAATTTCTTGAATGAAGAGTTGGGAGAGGAGGGGGTATGCCTAGCCCAAGGTCGAGCAGTGGGGCTGGGTGCTGAGCTCAGTCCCTCAGGATTCTTCCCGGGGCCAGGCTCTGCAGGGGACTCCTAATGTGTCTTCCAATGAGAGGGGAGGTTTCTTCAGGCGAGTCCAGGGCTCTGCACACAGCTATTCTGACTGACAAATCTGCAGGAGCAGATCAGTGTGGTGAGGTGGGATAAGAACTCAGGTTTCTACACTGCTATAAGGCTGATAAATTACTTTTCTCATACCAGCCTTGGGAGGTAGTGGTATGTGTATGATCAGCCAGGGTCACACAGATCATGAGCAGCAAGGCTGGGAACTGAACCCAGGCCTCCTGGCTCCAAGGTCAGCACCCTTTCTGCCACACCTCCCCCAATGAGGATTGAAGCCTCCCTATAAAGCTGATCTAAGGACCTGAGGTCTTCTAAGGGTTTCTAGGTGCCAGTTTTCCTCTCGGATCAGGTCCAAGGAGAAGTTGCTTTATACTGAACATCTAAAAGATATTTGGCAGCATTATCCTCAAAGTGATGTAATGGAAAGAGGGCTGAATGCGGACTTGGAGGATTTGGGTTCAAATCCTTGGGTACCTGTCAGCAAGTTCCTTAACCTTGCTGGTTTTGGTTTCTTCTTTTTTAAGAGGTGGTGGTGATAGGGGTGGGGGCGTTTGGACTCCATGGTCTCTTAGGTCCCCTGGGCTGTAGACCTATAGTCCTAGGAGCTCCAAAATCTCTATTTCAGAGACAGGTGAGAGCTCGATGAAGCACTCTGTCCATCACCTATGAATTCTGAAGGAAATTCAAGAACAGAAGAGCTTGACTTAGAAAGGCAGCTTTTAAGAAAGACTGAACAGGCACTAGAGAGAGCACAGTCCAACACTAAAAAATTTCACCCTGTAGTTGCTGAAACAGGGCAAAGTAAACAGGTTGAAAAGAACATCAGGAGATGTGAGTTCCTTCTAAGTCTTGTAAGACAAGCAGTCCATGTGTTTATTATACTTATCTTACAGATGAAGAAACTGACAACCAGAAAGAGGGCGTGCTTTGTTCGGTAACTGGTAACCTTTCTCCTCTCTAGGTCTCAGTTTTCTTGTCTGCAAAATGACTGGAATGACTTTTGAGATCTCCTTGAATCTATGACTTACTACTTCTGTAACGCTGGGCAAGTCACTTTACTTGAATCTCAGTTTCCCCAACTGTCAAAAGGGTTAATAACTGTCAACTTTATAGGGTTAGGAAAGTACTTTGCATACTTTAAATTTAGAGGCTCATACATACATATATTAGTCAGTCAATAAACATTTATTGGATGCCTACTATGTTCCAGGTACTGTGTAGTCAGACAGACAGGAGGAGAACCAGGAGAGATGGTATCCTGAAGACCTAGAGAGCAGAGTATCCAAGAGAAGTGGATAAGGAACAGCGTCAAAGCCTGCCGAGGGGTTGAGAAGAATGAAGATTGAGAAAAGGCCATTGTATTTGGCAACTAAGAGATCACTGGAAAGACCAGTGTCAGTGGAATAAGGTCAGAAGCCAGACTGGAAGGGGTTATGAAGAGACTAAGAGGGAAGAAAGCCAAGGCATCTATTGTAGACAACTTTCTCAAGAAGTTTAGGCACAAAAAGCAGACAAGATACAGGGTCATAGTATGGAAGATCAGAGGAGGATGCCCCAGGGAGACAGGAGTATATTTGTAGGCAGTTGGGAAGCAGCTACTGGACAGGGAGAGATTAAGAGTAAGTGACAGAATGAGGATGACAGAGGGGGGCAATGTGTTCGGGGAATCTGGATGGGATGGGACTACTTAAGCAACCTGAGGAGTTAGCCTTGGTGAGGAGTAATGCCACCTCTTCATGTGAGATAGGAACGAAGGATGAGATAGTGGCAGAAGGCATTGGGAGATGACAAATGGGGAAGCAGGGGGACCTCATGGCAAATGACTTCAATTTTTTCTGTGAACTAAGAGGCAAGAGTCTCAGTTGAGAGGGTATGAGGAGGGAGAGCCATGAGGTCTGAGGAGGGAGAAAAAGGTTTGGAGAAGAGTGTGGAGAGTGAGATAATGAATTGATAAGGGATGTATAGTAGGATTGACTAGAGGTATGGAGAGCCTATTGGAGGTTATGTAATGTAAATCTGCAGTGGACCCAGTCAGAAAAACTGTGTGATTTCTTCCACCTTCATTCAGCAGTATATCTGTAAGGGTCAAGCTGGTGGATGGTAGGTGTGATCCAGGGCTCAGGCTTGGCTAAGTGACAAGGTCAGGAACTCAAGAGCTGAACTGGCTTAACAAAGGTCAAGCTGTGGAAAAGAGGAGGGAGTGGAGGGGAGTGCAGGGGAGATGGCCTGGGAGAAAACTGAGGGTCTGTGGGCTTAGAGGTCACAGTGTAGATTTAGAGACAGTAGGAACCATAGAAGATCATCAAATATAATCCCCTCATTTTACACATGGCAAAACTGAGGCCCAGAGAGGATTAATGACCATCCTAGAGGCAAGTTAAGAGATATGAGGCAGGATTTGAACCCAGGCCTTCCTTTTAGGTGGAATGCTATGTGGAAGACTGACGGAAAGACATGGGAAAGAACTGTGTAGGAGAAATGACTACAAGCTAGAATAGTTGAAGGGGTATACCCCCATACTGATAACATCATAGAGAACCTGAAATATCAAAGTATTATTATTACTCAAGCTCTCAGCAGGGAAGGACACCCACCTTCAGCACAATCTCATTGACAGTAGCAGCATCTGACTCAAAGTAGAGATGTTTGTAGTCATGATTGCTTAGATAGGTAAGTTTAAACATCGCATGACCTAGAACAAGAAAGAAAAAAGATCAGAAGACACTTGGTTAATACACAGGTCCCTGAACAGCAGAAATTGGGTTGACTTAGGGAGTACCTGTGCACCTGCATCATTTATCCCATGTTTACTGGGAAAAGCCAGTTCTTTGCTCTACAGTTTGCAAAGCATTGAAGACTTTCAGAGAATGATATACTTTGAGGTAGGTGACGTGAGAGCAGCCAGTGTTGGGGGATTTGTACAATGATTCCACATTTCTCTCCTGGGACTCATAAGAATGCCTGGGATATGCCCAGCAGGGAAAGAAAGCTGGTGAGGTAATGCTCTAGCCCAGCTGTGGGGAACCTGTGGCCTCGAGGCCACATGTGGCCTTCTAGGTCCCTAAGTGAGGCCTCTTGACTGAATCCAAATTTCACAAAACCAATGCCCTTCATAACAGGATTTGTTCTCTAAAACTTGGATTTTACTTGAAGTTCCCTGGGCTTGGGCCCCAGAGTTCAGGTGCTCAGGAAGCTCTGTCAGTCCACAGAACAATGTTTGAAGCTTTCTGCTACTTGCCTTCATCACAAGACATGAGGACTTAGAGCAATGAAACTTGCAAGTCATGAGAGGTTAGCTGTGTGACCCTGGGCAAGTCACTGGACTTCTCTGAGCCTCAGTTTCTTCATCTATCTGTATGGCAGTAGCCTCATGGAGCAAGATGACCCATGCAAATATATGTCATTATGTCTACTATCTCTCCAGATCCATCCTTCATATGGTCTAAGAATGACTTTTTTTTTCCTGCAAAAGATGCAGGTCATGTTACTCCTGTGCCTCAAAGCTTTGGTAGAGTTGGGATCACAGGGACCTCTGAAGTCACTTAGTCCAACCTCTTAGTTTTGCACATGAGAAAATTCAGGCTCAGAGAGGCTAAGGGACTTCCCCATGGTTACACAGGTAGTATCAGAGGTAGGATCTGAACTCAGGTCATTTGACTCCACAGCCAGAGCTCTTTTCCTTGTAACATGTTGCCTCTTCTGCCTAGAATTCAAAGCTCTCCACAATCTCGAATCAGCCTCCTTTGCAGTCACATCTCACACACTAAGTTTAGTCACACTGGGTTCCTCAGCATCCCCACCAAATACTCTATGCTTCCCCACTTCCAGGTCTTGGTAATGATTCTTCAAGTCCAGTGTCATGGTTGCTGCTGTCACATTATTTTTCAGAGTTAAAGGGAAAGACCCTGAGTCTCAGAGTACCTTCTTGCTAATCAGTTGAAGGGATTTGAACCAGATATCCTGATTTCAGGATTCGTTTTTTTCCATCACACCATGTAGCAGTTGCAGTAGGAAATGCAAAATCAAAACCCCAAACCAAACAAAGCTCAAAACCACCCATCAAATGGCTTGTTAAGGCCTACACAGCTCTGGAGTCTATTTTCTGCTAAAGTGCCTCATTGGAACTACTTTAGGAAACTATTCACAATGCAATAATTACAGTGAGAAAGGAGGAGGGGCATTAAAAAAAAGTTTTGTGAAAGGCCAATTAACCCTAGAATGATTACTGTAAAAATAAAATCACTGTACTTAAAAGAGAATGACTGTGTAGCCGGAAAGAGGAACGGCCAATGGTAATTCTATTACTGGGTTCTGTTCCAGATGATGCTAATGGTGACATAACAAAAAGAACAAGGGTTGCTGTTTGCTGCTTTAGGGTTTACAAAGTCCTTTCTTCACTATGGCCCAATGAGAGAAGCAGCAAACGGTCTACTGTTTCCATGTGACTGAGGGGCACAGTGGGGAAGGAGCAGAGCAGGCCCTGCTGGCTCCACAGTAGGACTCTTTCTCCTGCAGTATATAACACAAGATAATTAGGATTCCTCACGGGATGTGAGTGCTCCTGCATGTGCCTGTGCTTGGGGTAGAGGCACGGATGTGTATGAGCTGTGAGCTGACCTCACAGTCCTTATCTATAAACTGGAAATAATGATCCTTCTAACACCTGCCTGACAGAACTGTGGTGAACCACAGAGCACTGTGAAACTGGGAGCTACAGTTATTATGGGAGAAGCAACTGGGGGAGATGTGTCATTAACCATTCTAGTCCAAAACAACGAAAATATCATGGACACTGGTAGTGATGTAGAATAGGTGGACAGAGTACTAAATTTGCAGTCAGGACGGCCTAGGTTAAAATCTTGCCTCCAATATTTACTAGCTGTGTGATCACTTCTCTGAGCCTTGGTTTCTTTGTCTGTAAAATGGGGATAACCTGTAGTAGTGCTCATCCCATAAGCTTACTGTGGGATTCAAATGCAATCAGTGTTTTGCAAACCTCTGAATGCTACATAAACATTAGTTATTATCGTTATACAGCTCTGCCCTTTAGTACCAATAAATACAAGTTCTTCTTATTGATGGCCTACTGTGTAAGAAGTCCTATATTAAGCCCTGAGAAAGACAGGCTATTTGGATAAGGTCCTTGTCCTCACTAAGCTTACAGGCAGAGAGGGTGGTACAAAGTCCTAAGGCAGGCTATTCTCTCAACAGAGTGGGGGAAAAAACAAATAAAACCAAATACCTGGCATGCACTTTTCTTCTATCTAAGGATGTATGATTTCATTATTATCTGAAAATCCCAAAGCTGGAAGAAATGATCGAGTCCAAACTATAACTGAATAGGAATTTTTTTTTAAACGACATCCCCTCCGAGAGGTCATACAGTCTCTGTCTGAGGACCTACAGTGGTAGGATTTTCAGATGCTCTGTACTGATACAGAATTCAACCCTTCCACACCTTAATCCTCTGATGGTGTGAGCTTCTCCATACTTAGTCAGTCAGACACCCACACACACAACAGAGTCTAACTGCTGAGACCTTCACCAAAGCCCTTCCAGCTCGGCGGGGTCCTGCCAGAGCCCTTGAGAACACAGTGTCACTTCCATGCCATAAGGAGGCATCAGAGCCTGATTTGAGTGGAGGATTGCTCCCTTAGAAATTAAAATTCGACATAATACTTTGTATTAAGCCCTTTCATCAGTTTTCCTGTTAATTTATGCAGCACCCTGGTAAGAGTTATTAATTAATTAATAATATATCACCCACATTACTGTAAGTTCACCTCTTTCCCGGAGAAATCTTATTAAGAGTTCTTATTTACAGTAGCTAATTCTTCAGATCTCCAAAAATAAACTGATCTATGCAGTAAATTTGTGACTAGAGAATTTCAGTCCTCTGTATTTTATCCTGGTACATTAATGAAACATCATTAGGATACACTAACCATGACTGTAAATTCCGCTCTGAAAAATTAGCTAATAATTTTTTAAAAAACCGCTTTAAATTAAGCTTTGGTGGGGCTAACTGTTGGTACTCTCAAGTGAAAGTGCATCAGTGTGGCTTTGGATGAAGAGCTGAATCTGGCATTAGAGGGTAAACATCCTTAATGTGCAAACATATAGAAAACATGGGAGGAGATCTATCTGGTTAAGTCACAGTCATATACGATGATGCCACAGTCTGGAAGGAAGTTATAGGGGAAGTTACAGGAAACAGCATTACAAAGAACATGACCAGAATTTTGTTAGAAAGAAAACCCCTGAAAGGGAATTTAGTCAAATCCGTATCTAATCAGGAAACCCTTCGGAAAAATGGTTCTCCAGCCTCTGCTTCAAGGCTGTCAGTACTAAGAATGTACTAAGTACTAAGAATCCACTACCTCTTGAGAGAGTCCATCCCACTAATACGTTATTGAACTGAGCTGAATTCTGTCATTAGGTAATTTCCCCTCATACTGAGTTGAAATCTTTCTTTGTGGCTTCCACATGCTGAATGTAGTTCTGCCCTTTAGTACCAATAAATACAAGTTCTTCACTGCATTCCTCCAACGCAATGATGCTTCAAATGCTTGTCCAATACAGTATCATGCCATGGGAACATTTGACTTCTAGGGTAGTGCAAGACCACAGCAATGATTCACTTCAGTCTCCTCATTTTACAGACAAGGAAAATGAGGACCAGAGAGGTTAAGGGATTTGCCCAGAGTCCCAATGGAGTTAAGAGGCAGAGCTCAAATCTGAAAACTGGTCTTTGAACTCTAAGCTCAATATCCTTTTCACAAACTTTATCTCCCGTAGGTCATCTCTTCTCTATGCTAAACACTTCCAGGTACTTCAGCCCATCCTCCTATGTCATGGTAGAGTCCATCTAGCTTGTTTTTATTGTTCTTCATCATCTTCATCACAGCTAACATTTGCACAGTGTTTACAAAGAGCCTCACAGCAATGCTGGGAGGTCGGTGCCACTATTATCCTATTTTACAAAAGAGGAAACTGAAGCATGAGAGGGGAAGTGAGCTGCTCAGGTCACACAGCTAGTATCTGAGGCCAGATTTGAAATCAGGTCTCCATGACCTCAGGTTTAGCAGTCTATGCACTGAGACACCTAGCTGCCTCTCAAATATGGCATGTACAACTGGACACAATGCTCTAGACAGAGAGTAACCTAGGACAAAACACAAAGAACTATCACGACATCAGGCTATGTAGCAAAGAAAACTGCTATCCTGAAGGGAATAATACTTAGGCAGCTAGAGATCATCAAAGGATACGAGGATTGGAAGGGGCCTGAAGGGTTCAAGATCTGTGGTATTTAACATGTCAGGGTTCTTGGGCCATTTACACCACCTATTCCTGTTTGTCATTTATCTCTACCCTCCTATCCTTGCTCCTCCCTGCAATAGATCTTTGCGTGATCTTTATTTTTTGAAATAAGTGACTCAAGAAACATGATTACATTAGTAAAAATATTCATTTTCACATTCAGGGTAGATCCACATCTCCCTTCTCTCTTCCCACCCTCACCCTCCTTACATTCTTTCTCCTAATGCTGCATTTTTGCAGGACCAATTAATGACAGTAGGGGGCAGTATTCACATAACCTCTGGTTCTCTCTGAATTTCTCTCAGATAATCATAGTTGAGATGCACTAAGACCACAAGGCAGAACACTTGCTTGTATCACTAACTCATGGTGAGACATTGGATACACTCACTTTTCTCCTCTGGGTCTAAGTTTCCTTATAAATGAAATGAGTGGGTTGGATAAGATAGTCTTGAAAGTTCCTTCCAGTTCTGATGTTCTATGCCTTATTAAGATTTCTTGGGGATCAAAATTTCAAGAAACATTTTATTTAAGGGAACTTATGGTCATAGAGCTTCTACAAACATACAGTTTATGTAAATGACAAAATTTTAAGAAAAAAAATTACCATCAAATGCAAAAATGTAAGGAATTTGGAGTCTCAGAACCTGAGTTCAAATCCTCAAATCTTTCTGGGCCTTGGTTTTCCCATTTCTAACAGAAGGAGCTGGACTGTATGACAGCTGAAGTCCTTTCTTATTCTAACATTCTGAGTTCCAATATTATATGTGCCTTATTTACAGTTTCTCCCAATTCTAATATTGTCTGTTGGTTTTCTAAGGGTCCTTTCAGCTCTAATAATAATGGAAAAGTACTGGATTTAGAGGACATGGGTTCAAATCCTAGTTCTGCCACTTTGTATGACCTTGGGCAAGATAATTAACCTCTCTGAGCCTTTATTTCTTCATTTGTAAAATGAGAAAATTGGACAAGATCAGAGATTCTTAACTTTTTTTAGCATCATAAACACCTGCAATCTGAAGCCTTTGGATCTCTTCTCAGAATAATGTTTTTTAAAATGTGCAAAATAAATAGAAAACCAATTATACTGAATTAGTTACCAAAATACTGAAGAAAAAAACACAGATTTATGGACCCCTAGTTCAAGAGCCTCTGAATGATCTCTAAATATCTTTCAGACTCTCAATCAATGTTTCTATGTTGCAATTCCCAAGCCTTTAAAAATTATATATTTTAAGTTCCCCTTCAGCTCCAACATTCCCTATTTTAAGGTCTCTTTTATCTCTAGTATTCTGCATTCTAAGATCCCTTCTGGCACTAATATTCTAATACTCTATTCTTTCTAGTTCTAATATTTGGCGTTTTATGATCTAATACAGATGCATGCTAGAAAGGTAGCATAGTATAAAGGAAGTATTGAATCTGGAGTCCGAAATATCAGCTCCTGTGTGAACTGGGTAAGTCATTTATTTAACCTCTCTGAGTTTCAGTTTCCTCTTATTCAAAATGAGGGGGTTGGCTAATAGTATTTCTGAAATCCGTTCTAACACTGTTTTCTAAGATTCTAGATTCAAAGGCCCCTCTGAGATGTAACACTCTCTGGCCAAAGGCTTTTTCCAGTCTTGACATTTCATGATCTATTCCCTAACATTCTCTGACTATAAGAACCAAAACAGGGATCTGGATTGGTCTGTGATCACTATTGACTGGGAGAATGATTCAACTTGTTGAATCCATCCTACCTGCCACACCCCATTCAGTCCTATGAAATATGTGGCAGGATTTCAATTTTATTTTTTAGAAGACAGCACTAGGAAGTGATAGGAAGGGAGTGGGGAGAGGGAAAGGCAGGAAAGCTGACAGTGTTGTGGGTGGGTGAAGTCTGTGTTAATGGACTGTAGTGTGGCCACCACCTAACACACTGATGGTGCTCACCTACCTGCTCACATCCCCCAGTTAGTATTCCTCTGGGACCCCCATCTGAAAAACAATGGAAACTGACAGCCCAACTCTCACCATGCCTCTCTTACACCTGTGATTTATTTGCTCTCTCTAGCTCCAGCATTCACAGAGCTGACAGAAGCAAAATGTAGAACTTTATTTCAAGTACTTATTTGGGGATTTTAAAGAGTCAGCCCTTTTACCGACAATTACAGAGCAATAGATGTCAATAACGGTGTTATATACTATGAAATAGGAAGCAAAAAACCATCAGTCACCTGGGATGTCCCCCTCTGCTCTCCCTCCTTGCCTTCATGGAGAAATTCAGAGAGACAACCAGAGAGTTCATAAATACAGGTATAACCCACCTACTGTCATTAACTGGTACCATAGAAGTAAAACATTAAGGGAAACAGTGTTAGAAGGGGCAGTCAGTACCAGAGGAGCAATGTTCACCCATGCTGAGAGGTAATGGGGCAAACAGGTTAGTGCTCACAAGAGTTGAAACCACATGGGCTCAAGTGCTTGGGTCAGATCGCTGCTGATCATTCAATTTACATCTTGGCTGACTGATATTCCTGGCTAATTTTAAGCAATGCAGTGGAAAAAACAGTCTTGCAGTCAGGAGAGCCATTTCCCAAGTTTTGGCTTCCTTTTCTGTAAAATTGGGATAGTAAAACCTAACTCTGTAGTGTTATTGGGATGAGTATTTTGTATACTTTTAAGTATTGGAGAAATGGGTGCCATTAGCATAACGTATGTCTGGGGTAATGCTATGTGAGTCTGCTTGCACAAATCAGGATCAGCAGTAGTGTGTTCTGACCTGGTCTCTTTTGGCCAGTTCCCAAAATAATCTTCCTAATGCAAAAATCAGAGTAAGTTTGTGCCTTATTCAAAGCCCTTCAATAGCTTCCAACTGTCCTCAAGATAAAACACAAACTCCTATCCTGATATTCAAGGCCTTCCAAATCTGGCTCCAACTTACTTTTCTAGTTTATTTCATCCTATTCTCTTTACACATATTGTATTCTATTCATCACAGACTACTGGCTGGTTCTTGACCTTGTTCAGCTGTCTCCTGCTTCTGTTACACGAGAAGTGTATTTCCTTCCTTATCTCTGCCTGTTAAGATCTCTCCTTTCCTTGAAGATTCCAATCTGGTGTTATCTCTTCTTCCATGAACACCCCAGATGAAAGTGATCTCAAATTTCCTGAAGTATCACATAACATCCTACACCTTGGTATATGGAATATTTATTTATTTGTGTCCCTGTCTTATAACTTCCTCTGCTTGTCCTCATTAGATTGTATGAATTTCCAGGGGAGGAACTGTCATTTTTCATTTGTATTCGATCAATGAGTAAAGTACAATGGCTGGTACATAGTTGATTCTTAATAAATGTTCATGAAATTGAAGTGTCTTTGTTGAGGGTGTGGTCACTCTCAAAACTCCTCTGTAGTCACACACTGTTGACAGACAATCTTGGGATAACTGTGTTTGAAGCCAAAACCTTACAGACAACGATGATCTACCAGAACTCATTTTTCAATGACTAAGATATGCCCACCTCAACATACACTCCCCACCTCAATGATTCTCAACCCCATTTGTCATTGTTTCAATCCAATTCTATTTCTCGCTGACCTGTCCTTTATTCCCTTTGCCCTAAATTCCACAGTGCCCCCACCCCCACTGCCAAAGCTAGCCAGCCTTTTCACTGTGCTCTGTGGTATCCCTGCTTGAATGGTAACAAACTCGCTTTCATGTTATATTGTTAAACATTTTTATTTTATTTGCCAGCACTAGTTGCACTTTTACTTACACCCCCACAGCTTCCTGGTCATCTTCCAGCAGTACCACTCGGTATCCTGTCCTTATCTGAGGACGGACACACACACACACACACACACACACACACACACAGACACCTCCCCCCCCCCACTCAATCAAGATTCTGGTAGCTATCATCTAGAGACCTCTAAGATACTCTCTCCTTCGTCAATGAGTTCAGTGTTTGCTTCTCTACAACTCCTGCCCTCACAGTAGGGACCTCAACTGATACTCCCTCAAACACCCAAAACTTCCCAATTTCCCAGCTTACTTATTTGCCAAGACTTATGCTTCCAACTCAGAGTTAAATACACAGATGGTCATACCTCTGATGCTGCTAACACCCCCAAGTGTTCCACATTCATGTTCACGAAATTCCTTTATCTGATTGATCATAATTTCTTGTCCTTCTACCTCTTCCTCTGCCTTGTGACTTCAAACCTTGTTCTTCATCTTTATCACACAACCTTCAATCCCTTTACCACTCAGTTCTTTCCCAGACCACCAGCCTTGCACTATCTACACTGTCCTCCCTTCCCCATTCTGATCGCTTGGTAAATCACTGCAAACCTACACTGTCCTCTTCTCTTTGTCCCTTCAGCCTTTCAAAGATCCTCCCTCAACAAAACCCAGCAATCCACCACCTTTGCCTCTACTTATATGATTCTGCACAATGGTGGAGGAAATCATGAGTCTGCTACAAGGTTATGTTACATAATCTCAAGTGACACTCATGGTGGCAAGGCAATCCTTTCATGCTGTCCTAGATAATTAGCTATGCTACTCACCAAAAAGTTTCTTTTAGACCTTTTCATCTATCCTCAAACTTTTCATACATAATTTCCTCTCCCCTTATTTTCTGGGCTTAGGACCCTCACTCATATGTCACTGAAAAAACTTGAGGCCATTTGGTGAGAGCTCCCTCTTTCTCCTTCTTCCATTCCTCAGATGCTTTTTGTCACTATTTCCTCCTTTACTTCTGTTTCACATGAAGTGGCCCTTCTCTTTTCCCTCTACATCCACAAGTGATACTGTTCAACAGACTGTCTCCTTGATTATTCCTACCCCCACTTATCTTCAATCTATCTCTGCTAGCTACTTTCCTGTTTACAAATATGCCCATGTCCTGCCTGTCCTCAAAAAATTTTCATTATATCTATTCATCCATCTACTCTCCATACTATCTTAGATCTCCTCCTGTTTATGGCTAAACTCCTTGAGCGGTCTATCTATAATAGGTGCCTCTTTCCTTTCCCTTCCTTTTTAATTCTTTGCAGTCTGGATTCTGACCTCACCATTGAAGCTGCTCTCTCCACAGTTACTAATGATCTCTTAATTGCCAAATCTAAAGGCCTTTTCTCTAATCAATAGTGATTTAGAGCAACTTTTCATATGACTCTAGATAGCTTTGATTTCTTCTTCTGAAAACTGCCTGTTATATCCCTTGATTTATCAATTGGGGGAATGGCTTTTATTTTTATAAATCTGACTCAGTTTTATACTCAGTATATATTTGAAGAATAAGGCTTTTATCAGAGAAACTTGCTATAGAAAATTTTGATATTACTTAATTGTTCATAGTACCTTTTTTTTTTTTAGCATAATGTAAGTTCCCTGGTTATCTCTTTTAATCAGGTCTATTTTTACTTTTGCTTTGTCTGAGATCGTGATTGCTACTACCCCTGTCTGTTTTTACCTCAGTTGAAACACATGAGATTCCGTTCCAGCCTAAAGGCCTTTTCTCATCCTCCTTGACCTCTCTGTAGCCTTTGATACTATCACTCTCTCTTTTGTAATATTTTCTTCTCTCTGTTTTCAGGACACTTCTCTTGTTCTTCGACTAGTCTGACCACTTCTGTTTCCTTTGTTAGGTCTTCATCTAGGTCATGCCCATTAACCATGTGTGGCTCCCAAGGGTCCACCCTGGGCCCTTTTCTTCCCTGTACACTATTTCACCTTGTGATCTCATTAGTTCCCGTGTATTTAATTATCATCTCCATTCTGATGATTCTTAAATTTTCTTATCCAGCCCTAATCTCTGCTAACCCAGAGTCTCACCTCTCCAACCGCCTTTTGGACAGCTTGCCCTGAATGTCCTGTGGACATCTTAAATTCAACTGTCCAAAACTGAATTTATTATCTATTGGCACCAACCCCCCTTCCTAACTTTCTCATTGTCAAGGGCACCACCATCTTCCCAGTCACCTAGGCGTTGTCCTTGACCCTTCATTGTCTCTTACCTCCTCACAGCCTCCCCCTCAACCCCTCCCCCCATACTCAGTTGTCAAATCTTACCATTTTTACCTTTGAATCATCTCTCATATATGCCCATCTCTCTTCTCTGACATTGCCACCATCCTGCTTATAGGCCCTCATTATCTCCTATTCGGCACCCAGAACAGTACTTGGCACATAATAAGCACTTAAATGTCTGTTTACTGATGGATGCTTAAATACTCTTGCTGCTTGGTCTTCTTGTCTCAAGTCTCTCTCTACTCCAATCCCTACTCCATTCAGCTGTCAAGGTGATCTTTTAAAAATACAGATGTCAGCAAGTCACCCTCCTACTCAATAAATTCCAGAGGCTCCCTATTATCTCCAAGACCAAATATAAAATCTTTTGCGTGGCTTTTAAAGCCATTCATAAAATGCTCACATTTTCACTGGTTGTCCTCCATGCTTGGAATTCTCATCCTTCAAGACTCATTAACCTCCTGCAAGAAGCCTTTTCCAGTCCTCTTTAATCTTAGTGTCTTACCTCAGAGAATGCCCCCAGTAGAGCCTGTATATGTCTCCTCTGTACACAGTTGTTTGCATGTTGTCTCCCCATTAGATTCTAAGCCCCTTGAGATCAGGGACTGTTTTTCGCTTTTCTTTATATGTCCAGCACTTAGCACAGTGCCTGGCACACAGTGGGTATGCAATAAATGTTTGTTGAATGACTGAATTGGGTTGTGTCTTCAAGTGGACAGAGTTTTCTTATCCAGTAATAACAGCTAAATCACCTGAATTCATACTTGTATAACTGAATTAAGAAAATATGTGAAAGCTCAAAAAGTTAATTGTCTCCCTGCCAGAAAGGGAAAAAAAAACCTAAATGGTTATCACAAGAATGACTAATTTATACAGTATAGTAAATTCATGCCAGAAGCACATGGAGGGAAGGAATGCCTTTGTGTTGCAAGTTCAGGTGGTAAATATTTGTTAAGCATCTACAAAGCTACACATGAAACAGATCTGGCCCTCAAGGAACTTATAAGACTGGAGGAAATGCAGATTCTCTGGAGAATGATTGGTTGTTACTTTTCCATATATTGTCCATTAGCAGGAGCTTTCCTTCTTACAGCATGGTCATCATCTCTGGCCTGACTTTATTTGTTCCCCTGGCCTCTGGCTGTCACCTTCTTCTTGTTCGGGGGAACTGTGAGGAAGCAGACAGAATAAGTCTCAGCAGTTACAGACTCTGGGAATGTCAGAGCTACAAGGGGCATTAAGAACACTGAGTTCAAACTTTATCTTAAAAGGAATTCTTCCCAAGATATCCCCCATCAGGCTGCCAGATGAGGACCTTAAACAGGGCTGGGGGAAAGGGCGACAGAAGACTCTAGGACTACCAAAGGAGTTAGAGCTGGAAGAGATCTTGAGATCTCTGGAGATTTAGTATGGTCTTCTCATTTTACGGAGGAGTAATTTGAGGCACCAGGAGAGGTAAAGTTAATTGCCCAAGGTCACAGAAACAATAAGGGACTGAACTGGGTTTTGAACCCAGATTTTCTTCTTCTAAATCCAGTGCTCTTTTCATGAGTTCATCCACCTTTTTAATTTCTGGACATTTTGCTATTAATTCAGCTCAAGATCCTAACTACGCTTCTCCCCTCTACCCCCAAATCTCTCGCATCAATCCCATCCCATTCTCTCTGCTTACACAAGTATCATCCTAGTACAGGCCTTCATCACCTTTCATTTAGCCTCCTTACTGGGTTCCATATTTCACATTTAAGTCCTCTTCAGTTCATCATCTACAAAATTGCCAAAGTGATTTTCCCAAAGCACAGGTCTGCTCATGTTACTCTCTACTCAATATTAACTATAGTATTTTCCTCTGACTTTTAGGGTTAAATACAAGAGGAATTTGTATTCTACAGTCCAACTAAAATGGTCTTCTTGCTCATTCTTGCAGCTAGGTGAACAGTGGAAAGAGCACTTAGTTTGATGTCAGGAAGACCTTAAGTCACTTAACCTGTTTGCCTCAATTTCCTCAACTCTAAAACAGGGACAGTACTCTATCTCCCAGGGTGGTTGTGAAGATCAAATGAATTAATATTTGTCAAATGCTTAGCATGGTGCCTGGCACATGGTAGGCCTTTAATCCTTCCTCTCTCCCTTGCTTCTTCCCTTCCTGTGACTTGAATGTACTTCCTTCACTTTTACCTCCTCACCTTTCTGTTTTCCTTCAAAGCTCAGCTCAAGTACTACCATCCATGCAAGGCCTTTTCTAATCTGTCAGCTGCTACACTCTCACCAAATACCAATATTTATTGAGTATGTACTTGGTATGTAGTTGTATAGGTACATGTCTTCCTTGATAGGATGTAAGCTCCTCAAAGGCAGACACTGTCACTTTTTGTCTCTGTATCTCCAGGGCTTAATACAAATAACACTTAATAAATGTTTGCTGACTAGCTGGCTCTTTTGACTTCCACATCACATTAATAGTTTATATCAATGGTTTCTGACTCTGTTTTCATCTTGCAATTCAGAATTCATTGAAGAGAAATATGCTTAGGGATTTTTCACTTGTGCCAATCTTACATCAATTATAGAGAGGATACTGTTTGTGGAAGTAAAGGAATACTCCCAGGGAGGAAGAATTTCTACTATCTGGCAGGATTCAGCTTCTTCAAACTGATTTTGTACTGCTTCCCTTCCCCATTTATACCACTCTGTTACCCATGACTAGATCTGTGTCCTGAGCACCTCCTGTTTTCTCCTATGTCCTTGCCTTTGCACACTTTCTTACCTCTGTTCACAATACTCCCTTCCATCTCTGATCTTACAGTAACTCTCTGACCCTTGTTGTATAATTATTTGTGTATATATCATATTCTCTTCAATTCAACAAACTCTTATTAGTGTCTACTGTGTAGAAGATCTTGTGCTCAGTGTTGAGGGCATAAGGATGGAAAATGACCAGTTCTGCTTTGAAGATGTTTAAAAGATAATGTAAGGTGGAGAAACAGCATATAAACATACTAAGTAAGTAAAGTCCCCTGGAACCTTAGCCAGGAAGATACTGGTTTAATGCAACAAGCGACTGGATGACTTTTAGCAAAACTCGTATTTAAGTGACAAGGGTCTCAAACTTTATATATGTAGACAAAACCCCATCATCAGGTATTCTTATTTCTGGTTATTCAACCCAGATGTAACATGAATTTAGTCTAGACCCACTCCAAGACATTTTGCACATGACTGCCAAAATAATCTTCCAAGTGCACAGCTCTTTTCAGGAGGGTAATAACTCAGGTGTGCAGGCACAACCAGGTCACAGGGATACCTGTGGTCTTTACATTTGGTGTTCTCAAGTCCCTTCCAGATCTAATATTCTGTGACACCTGGCTTGGTGGTGACCATGCTTTCCTAAACCTCTGGCCTTTCAGGGATAGGTCTTATCCCTATCTCTAACTTCATGCCTGCTGGGCCCAATATATGGACAGCCTAAGGAGGAATGGAGCAGTCCTAGCCAGGGTAGTAATAGTAAATGTAACATTAAAAGGCATTATACCTGTTTGAAGAGCATATCTACTTTTAGACCTCAAAATTACAATCTGGATTTGCAAAAATGCATTTGTGTCTACAGTTTTTCAAAGCAAAATGAAATGGTCTCAAGAGACAATGAAGTGTAACACTTCAGCAACAACTAATTAGCACTACCAATGTTAGAAAGACAGACATTGGCACTCCTGCCCTATAATTTATCTTTTGCGATATGAATTCTAACTAAAAAGAGAGGCTTTTGAGCAATTCAGTTCAAGTTGCTGTTCTTGCAGGACCTAGCACCATAGATTCAAGTAACAGGACAAGGAGTGGTTTGGGGGCATCTGAAGAGCTATGCCCACAAGTGTCTTAGTCATGCCAAAGGCAGGAGTTGAATTTCCAAAGCATGAGAGGTGGAGAATTCAATCCAACACATTTTTTGAGTGCCTGTGGCATGGTGGACAGAGTGCTGGAATGAGGGTGAGATGACTGCAAATCTCTGAACCTCAGCTCATAGGCTTGTTAGTTGTGTGGCCACAGGTAAACCATCTCACTTCTCCAAAGACTGTTTCCACCCCATGAGTTGAGATTGCTAATCTCGGTACTTCTTCCCTACCTCCTTTACTGTTTGGCAAGTGCTTGGTAACCCTGCCCTGTACTACACAGACTAGTACCACCACATCTACAGAACACTGCACAAATTGCAAAACAATATCTGTCTGGATTTTCTCATTTGAGCTTTACAGCAATTCCATCAGAGAGAGTGAAAGCGTTATTACTGGATTTGTGAGTTGTTGTGGGCAACAAAATTCACTGCCTGGTGGTCTACCCTCCGTAGACTTGGTCAGGCTGGTCCTTGGACAGACAAGCAGGCCACTGTTGGCTCTGTGCCTTAAGACTTAATGTTGGTAAGATCTGCTGTGACATCTCTAAAGAATCCAAGATCTTTGTGCCTGGATTAGATATCAGAGGAAGTCGTGGGTGGGACTTATTTAATTGGAAAGACCATTAAGGGTTTGGTAGGGATTAAAGGAAAACAGATTTTTCTATCATTTTCTCCCACCTGTGAAAGCCCCCTTTAGAACAGATCCTTTTTGGGAGGGAATGTTCTCTGCTTCCTTTCCTCTCCCTCTCTCAGGCCAATCTCCCTAATAATCTGTTATGTTCCCTCATGATACTGAGATCAGGCTGATAAGAATTAGAAGAAGTGGTGATCAAAAGAGAGGAAAATGCAAATGAATGCAAATTTTCTATTATACCTAGACAATTGTTTTGTCATTATGAGCCCATAAGACCGGAGCCAACAATAAAGTAACAAAAATAGCTGGAAGAAACTTTCTTTCTAAGGAAGGAAAAAACTGTCTTTCCAAGTACAAGTCTGATTCAAGTGAGTTCCTATTGTTATAAAGATCTAACTTATCCTGACGCCAGGAAGTCTTACCTGTTTATTACAAACTGTGAAGGAAAAAAATGTCTTAAAATAATTTAATAAAAATGCCCTAATCTTCTCCCTAAACTCTCACTGTGGGGTAGTGGTGACCCTGGGATTACAAGGGTTCCTGCCTGGGGAATTCAAGTTCCAAGCACATCCATCTAACATGGAAAGGCTTTATTTAAGTTGCAGTTCAGGGACAGACACACAGTCTTTCCTAAGGACCAATATGGCTCAGTTCAAAAGTCTCATCACAGAGGGTGTGATCACAAGGGAATGAGTTTATTTTTATTTTGCTCATAGCAGCTCAGAAAGTCCATCTACTGAGACCTGGAGGGGCTATGATAGGTATTGGTGGAGGAAATGCATTTATTTATCTGGATCCTTAAGGAATTTAAGTTTTAAAAACACTATATAACTTTAGCTCAACCAGTTTTTAAAAGTTAACATGGAAATTGTTAAAAAAAACTTCTTTATATGACACCTGAACATCTTAATAGAGCTTGATTTCATCATCACAGAGGTCTCAGTATCCATCCTCCTGGAATTTCTGTTAGGTGAGGGCCCCCCAAATAAACACATCTAACTATTTCAGAAACAATTTCATCTTCTGATATGCATTTTGTCAATAAGACTACTACCTCACTTTCCTCTAGAGCTTCTGACTCTGTGATGCTATCAGTACAAATGGTATTATCCCCTCTTTCAGGGGAAGAAAATGAGGCTCCAAGAAGTCAAATCCAAGGTCACAAGGCTAGCAAGTGTCACTGCCTGAACTGCTTCCTCTTTTCACTCTACTATGCTGCCTTTTTCTCAGTGATATAAAAATGAATGCACTATTCCCACCTATCCTGTCCTAAATGGTAACTTCCATGGTGTATTTTGGATGACATGATTTTTCTTTTCCAGGTAACATTAAACCATTCCAGCTCCTTCACCAAACCTGGCCCTCTGCGACCTCCCCAGAGGTGAACAGAAAAGGTAATAGCAGACTCATGAAACTGGAAAGAAACTTAGAGAACACTGAGTCTAATTCATGCATTTTACAGAGAAGCCAATAGGCATTCTTGCAGTCCAGCAAGGGAGAAGAGCACAGTATGTAATGTGTAAGAGCTAGAAGGGACAACAGAGATCATCTGGTCCAATTTTCCGATTAAAGATGAGGAAACAGAGGCTTAGGAGGTCACACATCTGACCCCTGGTACAATACGGCATCTTATAAGGTTTATAGACTTAGTCAGGTGTCCAGGAATCAGAGGTCATTCAAGTGGCATCACTAGCCCCCATTTGAATTTATTAAATGACTACTCATGGCAATGAATATTCTTGCTTGGCTGGAGCTATCCCAAAATTTATGGAGCATGCTCTTTGGCCCCTTGATGGAGGATAGTGAGTGTGTGACCTAGGAACCAGATGCCCATTAAGAGAGAGTACATCAAACCAGGCATAGCTGTATGGCATTCTGTGTGGAATGGATAATATGATGAAACCTGGGAGGTGACTACACTGCTCTGTGATATGCCAGACCCCATAAAAAATGACAATCTTTTTTTATGACATAACATATTTTCTTGAATATAGTCTATTCTCCTATAATGGGGTCTCTTTGGATGTAAATAATAACACACATATATTAAGCAAGACAATGTAATATAATGGAATGAGTGTTGGATGAGGAGTTGGGAAAGACCTGAGGCTGAACCCTGTCCCTGACACAGAGTCCCTATGTGATCATGGGCAAGTCATTGAATTTCTTTCCATCTCAGTTTCTCTTCCAACAAAATGGGGATAATAATGCATATCCTGACAGGGGCGCCATAAAGACCAAATTAGACAGTGTATACAGAAGTGCTGTGTAACTGTCGACTACCACTACTGCTTATCATAACAGATCAGAGGCTGCCTTCAAATAAAAGCCTTATTTCTTAAAATGAGAACTCTGAGAAATTTAGTATATAGGTATACCCTAAAAATAACTGTATGAAATTATGACATTAAAACAGTTTACTGTGAATATTTTCTTTCATCATTTCAAATCAAAAAGAGATGTTTTATTCATTTTTATCATTACTGCTCTTTGAATCACTTTCGTTGCCATTTCTTCCTTCCTGATCGTCGCACAATATGTCACCTTTATAAGAGCATGATTAGTGGCTGTGCTCTGGTTTTCTATAAGCTGGGAGGAAGCTGAAAGCTTTCTAGGACAAAAGAGTGGCCTGGATTCAGGCAAGTACTGTATTTAATGACATGTTACAGCCTCAGGCTCCTTGGGAAAAAGACAGGGCAAAGGAGCAGAAAGAACCCTGGATTTAAGTCTGGGCCCCGCCTGTTACCAGCTGCGTAATCTTGGGAAAGTCAGTTTCTTCATTGTCAAATGAAGTGGCTGAACCAGGTGGTGTAGAAGACAGAACACTGGTTTTGGCTCTGAGGTTGAATCCTGCGCTGCTCCTCAGCATTGGTTTAAACTTGGACAAGACTCTTTTCCTCTCTAAGTTTGTTTCCTCATCTATAAAAAGAGACTAGATGGTCTCGGCAGGCTTGAACTCCCAGGAGCTTCCTAGGTCAGTTGGCCGTCTCAAGCCAATTTTCTCTCAGTAAAATGGGGGATGAGAAAATTTGCACTGTGCTCCTCACAGGGCTGTAAGCCTAAATGCACCACAGAAATGGCAGTCACTGCTGCTCCTATTCTTGTTCTAGGACTCTGAAGCAGCCCACTATGCTGGCTTGGGATGGAGTCATGTAAACTCTTCTAACCTTTGTCTTTTCTTAGATCCTCAGAGTGTTTTTCTCCTCTTGGAATCTCTGAAAACCGAGGCAGACTCTCTAGTTTCCGGAAACCTTCTCACCAGCAGCCCCCTTGTTTTGGAAGGAGACGATAAATAAATCAAAATGCACTAAGCACGGCTTCCACATGGCAATCGCCTTCTTCATTGCATGTGCCCCTCATCAATCATACTATTGTCTGCTTGAAAGGCGAGCCTTGTAAATGTCATATCCACTCAAGCCCAAGGAGAGGCAAATCAAAATGCAGCAAGGAGTTTTAATTGGATAGTGTAATTAAACTAAAAAACCCCAGCAGACTCCCTTTGACAGGATAGATGAAGACCCCTTTTAATAGGGCTATGGAACATATTTGTTAAAAGGATGAGGCAATGCACGACTTCTGATTGTGCTCCAGAGTGCTCTTATGAAAAGGCGATTCAATAACAGAGTATTTAATAAGTTAAGGCCAGTTCTATTCCGCACGCAAGCAGCATTTACTGTATACCATCTTCAATTTTTGAAATGGGTTTGTGTTAGGGTAGGAAAAAAATTTACTCTCCTTTGATTAAAAAAAAAAGAGAGAAAGCGAGCATACACATATGCTATAGGAAAATACAAATTCCAAAATGCAAACTTGTTTAATACACAAAAAAGGGTTGGTAGCAGCGTGTTTGGAGTTAGAAGACCTGGGTCTGTGTCCTGGCTCTGCTACTTACTGGCTGTGAGACTTTGGACAAATCATTTCACCTCTGTGGGTCAAAGTTTTATTGATGAAATGAAGGGTTATAGCTATGGATCTCTAAGGATTCTTTCCAGTTCTAAATCTGATGTCCTAAGGTTTATCCAGTGTTAATTTTCCATGTTCTAAGGTTTCTTCCACCTATAACATTTTATATACTTAAAGGTGTTTGCTGACACTACCATTCTTTGTTTTAATTTCATATAAAGGTGAAAGAGTATTTAGTTTAGAGTCAGAAAACTTGAGTTCAGATCCAGGATCAGCTACTCATTGGCTGCATCATCCTAGGCAAATCACTTAAATCCTCTGGGCCTCAGTATCCTCATCTGTAAAATAAACAGGCTGATTTCTAAGACCTCTTTGGGCTCTAAATCTTTAGAAGCCTGATATAGTTTACATCTAAGGTCTCTTCCACTTCTAATAATCTCTATTTTAGATTCTCTCGTCCTGTGTTCCATGGTCCCTGCTATCACTGTGAATCAGGAGCAACAGTTCTCATTCCATACCCTCACAGGGTCACCCCAGTAACTGATCACTGGGACCCAAATGGGACTTCAGGCTTGTATTTCAACCTTTTGCATATTTAGTCTCAAAACCTTTCTGATCTATGTCCAAAACCTACAGCTCTTTTAACCAACAGTAGGCAATATCTATTTTCATGTTTTTTTCTTTTCTGCATAGAGAAATAGAAGTGTATGTATGCAAAGGAAAAAAAAACCCCAACAACCTATCCTCAAGAGTGTACCTGGAACCAAATAGCTGGTTACTGCCTCTACCCCACGACCAGGCCACCTGCCAGGCCCATGTGGATATTTCCTGCCAAGGATGCGACCTGTGCAGTGAGGGAGGAAGAGAAGGTGGAAATGACAGGCAACAAGGCATATACTGTGTCATGCAGAGTTCCACAGGAATAAAACCTAATCGGCCCTGTCCACTGTGACATACACACATATACACACACGCGCACACACACACACACACACACACACACACACACACACACATGCATACAGTATCTTCTTTCAGAGGTTCTTCCCAACATGAATAAAACACTAACACTGAGGTGGCTAACAATCACTGGCACTCACAGTCTGCTGTAAATAAATACACAGGAGACAGCTTGATATGATAAAAACAATCTAACATTTGAATACGAATCCCCCCAAATTCAAATCCTGTGGCCTTTCTTCTACACCACCTGGGTTCAGGTCCCAGCTTCAATGCTTATTAGCAACAAATCCTATCTCCATAGATTTTCAAAATTCATGAAGCACCTTCTTCCCCACAGAAGGTATTACCACCCTCCATTTTATGGATGATGAAACTCAATGGTAGAAAGTTTATGTGACTTGCCTACAGTCACAAAGTGAGTGCCAAAGGTGGTATGTGAACCCAAGTTCAATGCTTTTTTTCACTCCATCATGCTAAGCTGGAGTCCCAGTTTTGATAGGAGAGCTATGTGAAAAAAAAATAAAACCCTTACATCTTTGTACCTCAGTTTCTTCTGAAAAGATGATGATAATCCTCATACTCACCTCCTGATATAACTCATGGGGCTGTGGTGAATAGAGTCCTTGGTAAATCATAAAAAATGCTACATAAATGACACTGACTATTATTAGAGGTTATTTTATAAATGGGTGATAACTGTGCACTGAGGTAGCCTGTGCCCCTATATGATGGGGAAGGGGGAGATTCTGTCCTGTGATGGAATTAGATATCCCTGGTCCCAACCATCTAGAGGGCATCTAAGAAGTTGGAGAAGGGGGAAGAGTCAATCTTGTCAACCATCAAATACACACAGACACACTGACACACACACACACACACACACACACACAGCTGTGCCATTGTGGCACAATTCTGGCAAATCCACACTGAAACACTCTAAGGATATTGCAAGAGATTGTCTGTCATCTCAGGATCAAGCTGGATAAATTTAGAGAAGCTGATCACTAGGCTGGCCATAGGGAGATGAATTTCTAGACACAGTAACTCACAAAGACCACCTACTAAGATGAAATGGAACTGAGCTCTGTGTTAGCAGAGGGGCACGATATTGACAGAATCTCTGACTGATGAAGTGGGTATGTATGTACACATGTAAAACATTAAAATTGACAGAGCACTTTAAACTCTGCTAAGGGCTTTCTTTATGGCAACCCTGTGAGGTATACAGTACAAGAATTGCCATTTCCATTTTACAGAGGAGGAAAAGGGAAAGGACTTGTCCAAGGTCACCACAAATCCAGTTCTCCCCACTCCAAAACCAAAGTGTTCTTCCTCACTCTATTTTCTCTTCAGAATCTCTATATAAAATACTTTCTTATTTAAACAAAATTTTGATACTGGCTTTAGTCATACCTTGACTTTTCTTAAGTATCAAGCACTATTATGACACTTGCCCACACTCCCACAATGAAGCTCTGTGACCATTCTAGGGCCAGGAATCAGTTTTTCACATATAACCCTGAAGCTTCATCACATGTGGAAACTTGGTACCAAATTAAAACATCCAACCCCCTCTTGGCTTAAATACACCAAGGCATTTCAGCCATCTATTTGGCCACCACCTACAGCCAGTATGAATTCTGCGGGAAAAGCTATTTTCGTGCACATGTAGAATTCAATGGCAAGCCTGCCTCATGTACTGGCATCAATCAACGTGTGGCCGTCACTGGCAGCTCTCAACAGTAAGGTAGGTTCAAAGGTCATGGGATAAAGAAAAAGCCAAGCTCAGGTTCAGCTCTAATATCTCCTCACTGGAAGTCTTGCAGAAGTGCCCCTCCTGTGTTAGCCTGGCTTTCATTAATCTTCTTGCCATCTTCTTTAACTAGCCATGCAGAACCGCTCGATAGCAAGACGTATAATGGGGAAGGCCCTGTGCCTATTACCAGGTTAACATTCTGTTAAGCCCCAGTATAACAATGGAATGGGGACCAGAGAAATCTTCCATGGTGGGGGGTGCAAAAAACCAGGCAATTCAATTATAGCTCGGACATACCTGGTTATTTCTGACCTATAAAAAAATGAAAAGGCTTTTGTGTTTAAGCTGGCTTTGCTATGAAAGAAATCTACTACCCTCCTCACTGAAAACAATAGTGAGCTTTTCTATATAAAACAAATCAATGTGGACAAATCATTACTCAGTGGCTTTAATTTAATTAGCAAATTAGATCCACTACTTTACAGATCTTTGTCAAGTACTTAGGAAAAGGAAGCTTCACTTTAAGGTCTAGGGCAGGTGGCTCCTTCCCAAGGCTCATTTCTTCTTTCTACTTTAAGCCCACCTTCAGCAGTTCACATGGAACTACAAGTGAAAATAGGATGTTCATCTGAATGGTGCTTAAGAGATGGAGTACTGGTCCGTGGGGTCAGGAGACCCATGATTGAATCGTGAGTCTAATACTTGCCATGTGAATTTGGGGAAATTACTTTCCCTCTCTGGGTTCCTGTTTCTTCATCTTTAAAATGGGGATAATAGTCCTTACATTACCTAATTCATAAAATTACTTATACGGGAAAAATACTTTGTAATGTACGAATGGGAGCTATTATCATTAATAGAGATGATCTAGTCTAATGTCCTCATTTTATGGATCAGGAAGCTGAACTCCAGAAAGGTTAAATGAACCAAAGGTCAAATAGGTGTTTAAGTATTAGGGCTGAATTCTGAAGCCAGATTTCCTGACTCCAAATCCTGACTCCAAAGCAACAAAATCGTTTCTACAGTCTCCCTTAAGAGATCACAAGTAACCCATACTTCTTTAAAAGGCCATGTGTGTGGCCTTGGACAGGCCTCATGCAGTGTCCTGTCTGGTTAGGGGTATTAGACTTTTGGAGGAACATGGACAATCTAAAATATGTTTGATGAGAGGGTGACCAGGGTCACCAGGATGGGACTAACAGATGGTTATGCCAGATGAAGTCCAGAAGAAGAAACACCATGGAGAAGAGAAGATGTGGTGGTGGGATGATGGGTATCTTGACGTATTTTGAAATATTGCCATGGGGAAGAAAGATTAAACTTGTTCATTGGGCCTCAAAGAGCCACTCGTTGGTAGAAGTTACAGGGAGGGAGCCTAATCTTAGAAGGAACTTCCTAACAATTAGTGAATGAACAGAATGAACTGCCTCAAGAGGTAGGAAGAGTCTTATTATCAGAAGAGACACTATTCTCTTCATGTAGAGATCAAATGATCCATTGTTATATATACTAAACAGCTGTGTCAAACACACATAAAAACAGGGGCCATGAAACCATAAATAGTGATCTCCCTACAATGCATATTGACTTAAGTTTTAAAATGTAATATTACATTTTAGTATTTAATTACATTTAACATTACCTGTAAAATGTAACATTATCTATAATATTTTGTTGGATTCTTATTTATTTTGTTAAATATTTTCCAAATACATTTTAATCTGGTTCAGATTAAACTCAGCAGTGCTGTCTGACACATCTCCTATGGAGGGAAATTTCTGATCCACATGGGTTTGGACTACATGATCTCTAAGGGACCATTATATAGCCTCAGTCAAGTCTTCTCTCTCCTCTGTAAAATGATGTTGCTGGACTATAGATTTTTTAAAGTATTTTTTAAGCTTCGACACTCTGTGTTACAGTTCCAAGATGTTCTAAAAGTCCCTAACAACTCTGACATTCTATTGTCTAAGGTCCTTTGAAGTTCTAATATTCTATTTTCTAATATTCTATCACTTGATAGTCTAAGATTCTTTCAAGATCAAGCGTCTATGAATCCTTTCTAGCTCTAAGATTCCAGGATTCTACAGACACACCCGTCTCTCAGGCCCCTTCTGAATGCTAGCACAGTTTAGAGCAGAGAAGCTTTATTCTTGGTCCAAAAACATAACTGGCATTAACAGAATCAGATTTCATTTAAATTACACTATTGCAAGAGAATATAATCATATTACACCTATTATGCTGCTTCCTTAAGATGTTATATTATGTATACTTAATTGAGATACAAGACTCTTTTCAGCTATAAAAATGACAGCTACTTTATTAAGGTTTAAATCTTATTTCTTAATGATAGAATTCTTCCTTTCAGGACTCAAAATCTGCAGAATTTTCTATGATAAAACCCTAACTCTGCTTGACCATAACTACCCCTTTAAATAATGCCAAATGGAGTCTGATGGGGATTAGTTGAAAGGAAAGGCCATTGACTTTTGAGGTGAAGTTGAAATAACCTATTCTTAAAAAAAAAAAATCACATAAAAAAATACGTTATTGTTTTAAATTTTAAAAGCACACAGCCTGTATTGCCGCACAATGTGGTGGAAAGAACACAGGAAATGGGGTCAGGAGAGCTGGAAAAAAATTTCAGCTCTGATCCTTAATAGTTGTGTCACCTTGGGCAAAACCGCTTTTGCCTTCTCAGCCTTGTTTTCTTCATTTTTTTTAAAAGGGAGTGACTAATATTTCTCTTCACTAATTCATGAAATTAGGTTTGGGCTTTGGAAAATTATGAAGCACTAAAGAAATATGCTCCACTAACATCCAAGAAATATTAAAATAAGGCAGAAAAGACCTCTAGTATATGGAGTGGGTCTTCCAGGGAGGCTTTTAGGAAAAGTAAGGATGAAAAATGCACAGGATGAGAGGGTACAGAGAGGTTCCAACCAGTACTAGTCAAGGGAAACCCCATACTAATAGGAGAGTAAGAGAAATGAGAGCTGATATTCATCTTATTATTGCCTGTCAATTATTTCAAAGACTTGTGATTTGGTGAGTGTCTGAATGCCTTCCACCAATCTAGACTGCAAAACAAGTATAACATAAATTTCTAGAGGGTTGTATGAGGCTCAGGGAAGTGTTAGAAACAGGATCAGAAGCCAGGTCTTCTAGATTCCCAGTTCAGAATGAATACATGATGTTATTCTACCGCTCTCATTATTTTTATATAACAATGAAAAAAACTCTGACCAGTTAAAATTTCACTGAGTTCTAAGAAGAATTGCTTTCATTCCTCTGGGTTTATCACTGTCACATTCCCCAGTGCTCTTATCTGGAAGATTAAGGGGGAGGACTAGAAGATCTCTTTGATTAGTACAAGTTTTTATAGGTTAGGCTTTAAGAGTTTATATTCTAGGGTCTCTTTCAATTACAACATTCTTTGAGTCTATGAGTCTATGGTGATGAGCTCCCCAATGGAACCAAGATGGGCAACTACTGTCTCTAACGCTAAAGAGAGTTTGGTTGTTTAGTCTCAATTCTATATTGGGATAGGAAGAATTTCTCCCCTAGTTCCTTAAAGAGTTCACTTCAATATGCAAAAACTTAAAAAAGCAACATATCTATTTTATTGTGGAGTTCCAGTCCCTTTTTCACCCACAGGGGCTGGACCATAAATCTTCCTTTGGTGAACATGACCTAATACTGAGAACTTGATGTTAAAAAGGGGTGAAAGCTGGACAATGGCTACTGATGAAGTATGGCTGCAGGGTCTCAGTCTTTTCCATACTACAGATGTATGTCATTATGTGTTTCATTGCCAGCAGTCTGCTTATAGGGTGAAGTAACAGGATCACAGGATTTAGAGCTGGGAGAGACCTCAGAGATCAACTAGCTTACCATATTTCACAAATGAAGACTCAGGCGCAGGAAGATAAGGTGACTTGCCCAAAGTGACATAGGAAGGAAGATACAGAACTGAGATTCTAGTCCAATACTATCCTGCTTTTCCTTGACCTTCATCTAAGCCAGCCTTCTCATTTTAAGGGGGCACACAGGCAGTATTTGGACTCTAAATCCATCGTTGTTTTCCCAGTCCCAGTGCACAATCACAGAATCTGACTTGGAAAGGGCTTGAGGGGTCATGTGGTTTAACCTATGCTTGAGGGGGGATTCCCCTAAAACATCCATGACAAGCAGACACTGAGCCACTCCGATGAACGCTCAGTCTATCTGCCAAGTCTATCATTCAGAGACTTCTGGAATATGAAGCTAATAAAAAAAGGGTCGTTTTGCTTATAGTGTCCACCAGAATGGCCTGGCAACCATTTTCTGGATAAACAGTATAGACTGGTCCCCTTAGAAGGTTCTTCAGTCATTTGTTTTTTTGTTTAAAGATTTTCCAAACTTGTCGCATAACAGAGAAGAGCTTCATCATCTTCCCAACACTAATGCCAACAAAAATATGACTATTTCATAAAGAGCTCAGAGTATTTTCACAATTGCCTTATGCCTGTTCTGGCTTCAGCAAGACTAGGAGGCAGCATACTTAGGATGCAAGAGATAAAAACAGGGAAAAGAAAATATATTGCAGAACTCAAAAATCTTATCTATTTTCAGCCTGTGTCTTCACAATAATTCATTCAAGGAGGCTCCAGGAATAATTTTTGATGTAAACTCAGCTACGAACATACATCACTGAGCTGATAAGAATCAGAGACTAAACTTATGAAATATAGTGAGGTTCATTCCTTTCATGGTGCTAAAATAACTTTTTTCTAAGGTTCAACAGATACAAAAGATAAAAAAGGGTTATCATTAATCCTCAAAAAAGGTCCCATAAATTCATTCAGTGGGCTGATGATAGTTTGAAGATGAACTTTTTAGATTTATTCACTGAATTAATTTGATAAAAATACTAGAAGCCATAAAATAAAATACACCACACAGCATATGACCTGATTGGTTTAAATGTCTTTCTGTTTTGGTGTGATATAAAATAATTCATTCTGAAACTATTGATTTAAAAACTCCCACCTCATCTAATAAAGAATTGGAGTGATGGCAGGTAGTACAGTATGGTGGACTTAGGAATCAGGAAGAATTGAGCTCTAAGTTCAGACCCAGGTCTGACATCAATTGGACATATGACTGGGCAAATCACAACATCTCTCTGAGCCTGATTCTTCCTCAGCTGTGAGAAGACAATAGGCTTAGATGAGATGATCAGCAAGGTCTCTTCCAGTTTTAGTGGACTTCATGTGAATTTTTCTGCAATCTTCTGAAGGTCTGGTATTTCACCAGTGAACATGCTCTTCCTCATGGGGAAGAGAGTCTTCATGAGTTACGATGGCCAAAGAACCTCCAAACAAACCCATGTCCTTGTGGACAATCTTTTGGTGATGAGTTCCCCAATGTTTAGCTAGACAGGTTGTCAGACATTCATCCAATGTATGGCTTGTTGGTAGATCTGGCCTTCAAGGTGCCCAGGGATGCAGGACTTGCTGGCACTTGTGCTCTAATAGCTCAGGAGCATACCGAAGTTCTCTTACATACTAAGGTGAATTTACTGAAAATGTAAGTCTACTAAATATGCACTTCTTGTGGAAATGAAATGACAATATAATCTCATTATGTATAGTATAAACTCTTTGCTCATTATCTTTAAACTTGCCTTCACCCAAAACTGCTGCTGGATGAGAAGGGGTAAAATATACCCCCAAACCTGGCATAGTTTTACAGAAAAGTAAGAGAGGCCGCACAATGTAGTAGAAAAAGATTACTGACCTTGGTGTCAGGCAACCTGGATTTGAAACATAGTTCTGATTCTTACTACTTGTGTGAGCTTTGGCCAAGTCACTTACTTTCTTTGAGCCTCAGTTTCCTAATTTGGAAAAGAAGAGGGTCTGCAGAGATGAACTCTAAGTCAGATTCCTTCCAGATATAAATCCTATAATCTTAAATAATTTAAATTCCCTGAACCTTAGCTTTATTATCTGTAAAATGGAAATGTTAACTTACAAATTCTATTTCATATGGATAATGTGGGGTGAGTGCTTTGTATACCATGACATACTACAGAAATGGGAGCTATTATTATTTTTAAATGCTCCAAATGTCTTATTTTAAAGTACTTTAAAAAAGTCCTAGTAAGATAAGAGAAGTACATTTTTAAAAATTTGATTAAAAGAATAAAACAGAGTCACTAGACTGAAGAGATTAGGCAGGGAGCTATCTGTAAGGCTGCCTACATTTTCTTATGTTGCCTAAAGAACTGTCACATATTACAAAATAGATAGAGATCTGGGACATATGGCAAACAATCTCTGACTCTGTCATTTCTTACTTTTTCTTTTGAGGATGTAATTTGTTATAATATTCTTTGTCTGGTATCAGAAGGCCTGGGAGTGGAGTCCTGGGCCTGCCACTGACTTGTTATGTGACTTTGGGTGAGTCACTTGGCCTCTTAATTTTGGTTTCCTTTTCAATAAAATTAGAACACTGGACTAGATATTCTCCAATGGAGTGGACCCCTGGGGGGCTGTGCAAGGAATGTGTAAAACTATATGAAGAACCAGAGCTAAGGCTAAAACTTTAATTACTTCAATTAGAGTTAGGTAAACTATAATCTTGAAAGCACAAGCCACCTCACAAAATTCTTTAGTATGTAATAAAGCAGCAAATGTAACTTCTATAGATGGAATGTCCTGCACCTTTGTGCACTGCTATTTAGAAACTGTATCCTGATACTGTTATGATTAATACAGATTAACTTGAAAGTTTTACTGAATTCACAGCAGTTTTTTTTTGCCATGTCTCTCCTCAGTCAATGGAATCCAATAGGAACTACGAGGATGTGAAGCTCTAGGAACTTCTCTGATGTTAAAAGGAGGTCCATGGGAACTCCTGCTCTTGAACTCTGATGTTCTCTGTTCTAAATTGATCTTTTTGGTTCTAACAGCCTACACTTGGAGGTTCATTTGAGCCCTGTCATTTTTGTTCTAACTTTCTAATTTCTAAATTGTCTTCCAGCTCTAACAATCTATGATCCTGTGACGATATCAAACATGTTCTAAACAATTCCATAACTGTCTATCTATCTACACCTACCTACCTACCTACCAGCAAACAGCATGGCTGACTTCCCAAGTCAGAACACCAAGTATGGGATGCTACTGAATCATGAAATGGCAACTTTACTTAGTAGGTCCGACTAAAATTCCTAATGAAGTATGTTGAAAACCAGAGAAAATGGGCCTATAAGTTCTTGGCATTACAACATGCTCTGGCTGGAGGGAAAGAAGTGCTTTGCAACACATTAAACACTTTCAGGGAAGAAAGGACATGGTGCTCATATATTCTCTTGGCACCCAGCACATACAGAAAGAGGAAGAGCGAGAGAAGGATATAAATAAAAGGATTGCCTTACTTGGGCTTTTCTCTTCAGCAAGGTCACAGGCACACAGCAGGTCAGAATCAATAGAAATGGGCTTCTGCTTAATCCAGAACTTTGTGCTGGCCTTTTGGTTAGTGACAGGGTCTATCTCCACTTTATCTCCAGAGATACCTTTAAGTTAGAAGAGAGAGAAAAACCAATGGCAGCCGACTGTGTGAACAACATCATAGTAGCTGTTTCATACTCTTTAAGCACTTTAATTAGTATAGCAGCAGTAGGAGTAATAGTTCACAATTACTGAGATCCTGATTTAGAGTCAGAAGACCTGGGTTCAAATCCCACTTCATGGATGGTTAGCTTTATGATCATGCCAAGTTACTTCTCCTTTCTGGGTCTTGGTGTCCTTCCAGCTGGAATATTCCATTGCCAGGACTCCAGTTCTTTCTAGCTCTGATACACTATGATTCTACAGTCTTTCCATTTATCAGTCTGGTATTCTGAGGTAGAGCACTGAGAACATCCTTTATTTGTGAATGTTGCCTTAGATATAGCACTAGGTGTAAAACACCAGGGAATAATATGCAACAGAGCCTTTAGGGACAGAAGTGAAAAATGTTAATATTACCCCTTCAGATTTGATTTCCAAAGCTGTGAAAGGCAGGCTATACAGAAGTCTGGGATTAAAGGAATAGGAAAGACGTGCACACTAGGGCTACAAAGCATCCTGAGATAATCACTGAAATTTATAGCAATCATTCTTCCAGTATTGCAAAGGAATATATACTCAGAGAGAAATATACGACCTATGCCAGGTTCTCTCTTTTTCTCACTCATTGAAAATTAAAGGATTTGTCTGTTGACGGAGTGAGACAAAACCTTCAATGTACCTTCCAGAGTGGGACCCATTTGGAGCCTTAAAGTAATTGCATTTTTAGGTCAGAGGATAAAGGTGAAGGTCAGTGTGGGGGGGAAAAAAGGTAGAAGTAATTAAAATAATAAAATGGGCATTCTGCAGCACAAAAGACAAATCACACCAGTCTATTTCAGGTGAGGGTTTTTGTTTGTAACACTTTAGAATTCTAGGCGGGTCTGGAGTGAAGTGTGAGAAAACTTCATTTTCAACAATGAATCTAGTGTGAATGAATAAGAATGGCTTAATTAAAAAAATCTACCATTTTCTGACAGCCCAATACAAGTGAATACTGAAGACTCATATTCATACATTTCTGTCTTCTTTCGTCATAAGCACCAAACTATCACTAGTCAAAGGCAGAAGACTTTCACCTGAAGAATTATAATAAAAGTGATTCCTGTGTTTTCTTTTCAATAAACATCATATTAATGGATTAATGGCTGCTTAACCCTGGCCATTACTGTGAGGGGTTCCAGAAAAGGTGATCTATAAGGATTTCTAAATTAATTAGTCAAAAGTCAGGATCTGTCATTAGACCTATTTCGGATATACTATATTTTATTTAGGCAGAACATCATGAGTGCCAATGATTCAGAAAGGGAAGGCCTCAATTTCAGGAGAGTAAAAAATGAGTTGGAAGACCAATACCATTACTTTTCACTTCAAAAAGTTGGCAACTCCCCAGTTTTCCTTTTTCTTTGCTAATGACTGTTTAAGATCTGGACCTTTTTCTGTGGTTTCCAGAAAGAAAAGCATTTAAGCTCAGTATGTTGATTGTGGGTTTTTTTTTATTTTGACATTTATAAAAGTTGTGACACAAAGTGCTACAAAAATAAATGTAGATACATCTTATAAGGAAATAAACCCTACATCCCACATTCCTTTATTGGGGTATGGGAGAGATGAGGGAGGGCAAAAGAGAATGAAAAAAAAGATTGCTGGAGACATATTTCAAAATTTTTGTCCTATGGCCCTGTACCTCCTGAAGCTACAGTCAGTCAATATTGTTAATGTACCTTGTTAATTTGATAGGATTTGTCAGGTAACTCCACTGGAAAATTATATAAACCTGTTCCAGATGAACAGATGATAGTGACATGAATTAAAGTGATAGAACAATAGTAGAATATAAACTAGAAATGACATCCAAAGTGGCTGTTGATTTATTGCCATACTGAGTTTGGTTCTGGGCTTCCATGTATATTAGTGCTACAAATCTGGGTCCATTTAGCAGAGAGATGCTCGTACATACATCACTGGCTCCTGTTCCAAGCCAAGGTCACTCTCCGTTGCATCAATCTTTTCAACAGAGCCTACTTTACAAAGCCTCGAGTTTTCCCAGTGAGCTCAGATGTACCACATTCTCCTTCTCTTTCATCTTTCTTTTATCATGTAAAGTACACTTTAACTTCTATTATTTTTATCTGCAAATTGTTACTGTAGAGTTCATCCATTATGTTCCATATCGCAGCATCAACTGCCTTAGCTCCCACACCAGCGCATGAATTCTTTTCCCCATGATGCCTCTTTGCAGCATTATTCTAGTAATAGTATGAATGACAACAATAATATATTTGAGGTTGAACAAAATCACAGAACACAGAGTTGAAGGGAAACTTGGACACAGCATCTACTCCAACTATGATCTTAAAGATAAGGAAAAAATGAGGCAAAAGAAGGGATGAAGCCAAGGTTCCATGGGGAGTAACTATCAGGGTTGGGATTTGGGTCCAGGTATTGATTCCAAGGCTCTTTTTTAACCACTAAGGTCTTTTTCTGTTCCAAAAGCTATGATCCCTAGAATCTGTTGCATTTATCAATTTAGGGTCTACCAAGGGCTTTCCTTACAATATCCCTGTGACACAGGTAGTCCAAATAACATCAATCCTATTTTACAGATGAGAAAACTGAGGCTCAGCAAAGACTTGCCTAGGTGGCACAGTAGAAACATGCAAATAACATATTTCCTATGATCTTTTTCTTACACCAAGCTGCATTTCCAATAATTCACATCTTTGATCTCATACTCCTTAGATTATGAGGGAAAATGAGGTTCATAAACATCAATTTAACACTCATTGAATGTCAGTGCTTGAAGGGACCCTCCAATTCACTTATTTTGCATATGAATAAACCATAGAAGGTAACTGACTTATCCAAGGTCACACAAGTAGAACCTGCTGCAGTGGGGACTAAAGCCCATCTATGAATACTGACTTCACTCTTCTTTCTACAATGTCAAACCCTAAAAGCTGTGAAAAATAGCTTCCTATTTTTACCTGAACACAAGAGACATAAAAGCATTTCATTTGAGATCAGGTTGGACATAGTGGCATGTATTTTTAAAAAAACTCTAGTTGTGCTAGCATGCTGGTGTATATCTGTCATTGCTGCTGCAGGGGAGGGACAGGCAGGTGTGACATCTGAGCTCTGGAGTTGTGAACTTCAATGTGCTAAGCTGATCAGGTGTCTGGCATCAATATGGTAAGTTCCTTAGGGTGAACCAGGGGTCTAAGTAGGGCTGAGCTGACCTTGGTCTGAGTGGTTGCTACACTTTTAGCCTGGGAAAGATGAGGAGATGCAAACTCTTAAAGGAAAAGTGTGTCAGTTCAGTTAAAAAAAAAAATCACACCACGTTTCCTCACTGGCTATTTGTTTTGCTATTTTAGAAATGTTGAATTTTAAGTTTCCAGTTGACTTGTAACCAGCAGGAACCCCTAATATTTAAGTTTTAAATTTCTCTGATCTCTAAGCTTTTTGTTTAGAAGGTAACGAATGACCTGTAAGCATTTCAATGCTGTGGAACTACCAATTAAAGGAGGTGAATCCTTTTGTGATGGCGACTGTACTAGATCTTGCTCAGATCCCTTCTACAATTCTGACATTTTACATTTTATGGTTCCTTCCTATTCTAAGATCCCTTCGATCCCTAGCATTTTATAATCTGAGGTTCTTTTTGACTTTGCAGACATAGATAGTTCTATCGTTATTCAGAGTATTACTATAAAAGTTAGGAGTTGGCTTTATTCTGAACTGTCAACTGGAAATGGGAGAGTGTTAAACATGAGTGCCCTGCCAAAGGAGGGGTTAGGAAAGTTTATGGTCCTTACAGTACTGGACAGGGTCAGCTCCTTCCCTACCAAACAAGGTAGGCCATTTGTTTCCTGTAACAGCTCTCCTCCCCTAACCATTTATCTTTAGTGATCTGTCATGACCTTTTCAAGCTCTTACTTGTGACAGCTTCCAGATACAGTGAGTCAAACTTCACTGGAAGCAAAGTATCACACCAACTGTCAAGAACAGAAAACATTGCTCACCATTGTCCTTCATCAATACCAGTATATAAATCCTTCCTTAACAAGACAGCTAAAAACAAACAACAACAAAAAATAGGTACTCTGAAGTCCATCTCATTTTCACAGGAAAATGCTTTCTGAAGCTTTTAAAAATTAAATCAAGTGCACATTTAGGTTCTAGGCTTGAATCATGGTTTCTACTTTTTGTCAAATATGAACCATGAGCAGATCCCTTCACCTCTCTGCACCTTAGTGTCTTATTCTGTAAAATTATTCCTAAGATCTTTGCAGCTCTCAACCCTACAATATTTATACAGTTTTTTTATCATTTACGAAACACTTTACACACAAGATTCCACTAGATTCTCAAAGCCTTAAGTGAAAGAAAGAATAAGCATTATTACCCAAAGTTAAATGGATCCAGCTAGGTGGCTCAGTGGATAAGAGAGCTGGGCCAGGAGTCAGGATGAGCTGAGTTCAAATCCAGCCTCAGATACTTAATAGCTGTGCAACCCTGGGTTAGTCATTTAATCTCTGTTTGCCTGAATCCACTGAAGAAGGAAATGGCAAACCACTCGTATATCTTTGCCAAGGAAAAGCCATGATCCACGGGATCAAGAAGAGTCAGAGGTGACTAAATGACTGAATAACAACAAAAAGCGAGGCTGAGAGGTGAATGACATGGCTGGCAGCAGCATTAGGACCTGAAACTTCTTCTTCAGTCACTGTGCCTAGCGCTCTTTCATCAGTTTTTCACAGTTTCCTATTTTAACCAGATTTCATAGAAAGAAAATATGACTATTTGAACTAGACCTACAACTTTACTGGCATAGGAAACTCTTTCTGCTGATGCAGGTCAGCGCTTGTTCCCCAGGTAGTCCAAGAAGGTGATCTGGGGCATGTGTCAGAGGCAGGACATGAACCCAGGTCTTTGAGGCCTCTCGGTACAACCATAACATTTTAAAACACTGATTAAAGAATTACATGAAGATTCACTGTCCCAGGCACTGTCCCAACATTCCGCAACCTCCCACTACAAATAACTATAATGATGCCTTAAAATTATTTGTGTAAGTGCCTTAGTTAAGACGTTAGACATTTTTCTCACAGTGACCGTAAGAGAAGTGGTGCCAATATTATGATCCAATTCTCTTAGTTTACTGATGAGGAAAATGAGGATCCAAGAGGAATCACTTGTCCAGGTCTCACAATAATTGCTGAAACCAGGACTTATACTCCAAATTTAGGGCTTTTTCTATTAGGCCAAGTCAAACTGCAAATTCTGTATGGCTGAGGCCATTAAATATCATATGTCTGGGTATGGTTTTCAAGGTATCTGTTTACTGAGAGATACTGTTTATTCGCTCAGGCATCAAGAGCTATAGTTCATTTATCAAATTTCTATAACTTGCTAGCTTAGCTGACAAAGGCTCCCAGATTGTTTAAATTCCTAAAGAGTTGTTTTTAAAAAAATCCTACAGTCTTTTTATTTTCAGCTTTCTGTAAGTCCCTGAAGACCTGGATAGGTCAAAGGGAGAATCAGTAAGCAGTCTGGGGCTAGAAGCAATCACTAGTCATCCAAAATCATTTATCTAATCAAGAGTATATCCACTGTTCTGATACAACAAAGATTTTTTTTTGAAACCAGACTGAATTTCTATTGCTGATCAGATGTCTCCAAAATAAATGGGTAGTTGAACCATATGAAAATTCCACTGGAAGGCTTCCTGAAAACAGAGACAATTGCTTATTGCCAAGTTATGAAATTTATGCCTCTAAGTTTTAAATGTGACATTGGTGTTTCTATACTTTCTTGACAGCAGGTGAAGAGTTGGTTTTCAGTTCGTTTTTTATCCTACTCAACAACTTGTTGGGTAAATGATAGGGGGATTTATCCTTCAGGATAGAGGGGTGGACTAGATGACCTGCTAAGTTTTTTTTCCAGATGTAAGAAAAAAGTGAATAAAAAAAAACACTAGGTACTGTGCGCCAAGCACTATGTTAAGTGCTGGGAATACAAAAGCAAGACAGTCTCTGCTCTCAAGGAGTTCACACTGTTCAGTTACAGGATGGAAAGGCATGGAAATGTTAAGGGTATATACAGCAGTGCAGTGGATGGCAAGACCCAGGATTCCTTCCAGCGCACTGACAGATCAGATGCCAGTGCACAGAGGTTTGCAGGACACAGTGGCAGGGCAAATGGCAAGGCTAAGATCCTTCATCCTACCACAATGATGGCATTTGGTGTGACCCTGCTCTTCCAAGCACTGTGAGTAGCCATGCCCACTGCACATTGATCATGGTCTATGTTACAAGATCCCTTTAAGCTCTGACTTTCAATGTTATAGCATTTTGTGTCCTATGAACTCGTTCAGGTCTAAAATGCTACACTCAATGTTCTGACATAATATTAAGGCTTTTTTCAGTTTTTAGATCACATGATTCTATAATTTCAAGTCCTGGAATAAGCCTCCAAAATTTCTTCCACTCTAAAGAGCAAACCACTCTGGGTCCAGGGGAAGTATTTTGAGGAGAGCCAGAGTCTATATGAGCCAAGATCCCTTCCTAAGAGAATCGATGAGAAAGGAAATGTGCTGTCTTGTATCAGGTAAAGCGGGAAAGAGTGACCTGAAATGTACAAGGCAGATAGCTGGTGCCAGTAACAAGGTACATTTTCATATAATGACAAATTACCAGGCAAAGCAACAAGAGGGTGAGCACTCTTGCTTTGTAAAGTATCTCCTGGGTACACAGAGGGCCTTTGAGGAGTCCTGCTGAAATATGTACAGTGGCCCTTCCAAGACCTGATAACAGCAAGAGTCAGAGAAGCCCAAAGTAAGAACTTTTTGGGGTAGGAAATCTGGAATAGCTGGGCATGCACATTTTATCATGGAGACAGGAATTTAACTGAGGCAGCTTCAGACCTGGAATATCTGGGGTTGACCTACTGTTCATACCACAGAAAGCAATCTTGCATGAAAGGTAGAAGCCCCGAGCCTCCATTTCTAGAATGGAAGATCCTGCCATTTCAGTTTCTATTCTAAAGAATGAACGGACTCCTGGCCCACCCAAAAGCAACAGGGTGCAGTGGAAGATATTCACGATGCAGAGACAGTAGACTGAGGTTGACCAGGAACCAGGCCATAACCCTAAATAGTTTTTAAGAAATTAAATTTTCTTATTTTTATTTGGAGGGGGACTGTGCAAAGGAAGGAGAAAGAATGCTGAATTTGGAGAAGAATATATGAAAAGAACAACATGACATGTTTAGAAGCCAAATTATGGTAGGGCTTTAAATGCCTAAGTGAGGGAATAGGGAACCACTGAAAACTATTCAACAATATTTCTTATGTACCAACTATCTGTAAAATACTGAATTGGATACTGAAGGAGATAAATGGTCTCCTTATATGGAGCTTATAGTTTAGTAGGGTGATATATGTATGTACACACATGTCAATTCAAAATAAAATACAAGTATATGAGAGAGATGAAACCATGTGCTACCGGAAGATGAGAGGAACATCAACACAAGGAATGAGATCAAGAAATCCTTCCAGGAGAAGTCATCTGAATTGAGTTTTAAAGGATGATTAAGAATTTACACCACTGGCATAGGAAAACAGTGGGAGTAAAGGTAATCGGGTTGAAAAAAGAGGATCACTATGAGGAAGTCCAGTAGTCCAGTTTGGCTGGAGCATGAAGTGCATGGTGTGGGAGTAGTTCTAGTCAATCAACATGAATTTACTAAGTGTCTACCATGTGCCAGGCATTATATGAGATAAGGTAAGAAAGGCAGAGTAATACCAAATTGGGGAGGGCCTTGAATGCTAGGTTATACAGTCTGAACTTTGCTTGGGAAGCACTAGAAAGTCACTAAAGGAATTTGAGTGGAGAAGAGAAATGACTAGGTTGCTATATAAGAAAAATAAGCCTGGCAATGACATTAAGTACAGATTCTAAGGGGGAAAATGGGAGAAGAAAGATCTGAAAAGAGGCTACTATATCAGACATGTAGTTATGAGAAGTTCAATAAGAATGGTGGTGGTGGAAACAGAAGGGAAAGGATGAATGCATGAGCTGTTACACAAGTGGAATGTACAAAATTTGTTAAAAGATTGGTTTAATGACTGGATGAGATAGTAGGTCTAACTCTAATCTGACTATTCTTGATACCCTTTACAGTTCCTAAAGTTTTTCTTGGATCTCTAAACAGCATTTGCAAACAAGATCTAGTGAATGGTCTGAGAAAAAAGTGAGTGCAGGACCAAGAACAAAATCTGTATCTTCTTTACTGCTGCTTCTTTTGAAAACAAAGGTTTGGGTACGAAATAGCAGTCTTTCAGAAGTTCAGCATGGGGAGATATAAAGCATATCAGACTGGTTGTGAAAAACCTGGGTCTGAACCTTGGCTTTGCCACTTAAAAGTCATGCAACACTGGGCAAGTCCCTTCCCTTACTCCAGGCTTTATTTTTCTGATCTGTAAAGTGAGGGATTTGGAACAGATGACCTCTAAGGTCCCATTTAGCTGGGAAATCTTTCTAGATGACACTGAGTTATAATGGCCTTCAGGAGTGGGCAGATTCCAGCTTACAGCTGTGATATCTTTCGTGTTAATAACTCAGAGTGGTTCTGGCAAACCCTGAAGACAGGATGCTCTCAGGGCCTCAAACAAACACTCACCACTTAGAAGATGACGCCACAGGTGTCGAAAGTGAAATATCTTGCTCTGACTGACACAGGACAGACGGAGAGAGGAAACCATTCATTCATCAGTGTCAGGAGAGATTTGAAGAACCTGCCTAGTCTGTTGAAATAAACTAAATTATTTACTGTTCTCAGAATCTAGCGTAGTTCATTTCATTGCTCATAAAGTGTGTACTGTTTTGCTGGGCTCTGCTTTGTGCAAGACTTCATTTCAATGTAAAGAAATTTCTGGACCAGAGTGAACACTTATATTTTTAAGTCTGAACAAAGGGGTTCCTCTGTAAGGAAAGATATGGTACCTTTAATAGTCCTTGTAAAAGTGAAGAAATATCAGTTTCCTAAATATAAAGGGAACCATAATACAAATCAATGTATTTCACCTGAATTTCATAAACTTCCTGCTTACCTTTTTGTATCCATTCCTCTTTTCTTCAGTACCCTTACCACCACCCTAACACAGGTCCTGATTGTTACCCAACTGGACTAAAACATTATTCTAACAGCTCTTTACACCAAACCATTTTTCAAACACTGCCAGACTGAACCTTTCTTAGCCAAAGATCTGCCATGTGACTTCTTAGCTTTAAATCTTTCAGTGAATTCCCAGTGCCTACCAAGTAAAGGTCAAACTCCTTAGACTGGTATTCAAGGACCCCCACAATCTGGTATCACTTTACCTTTCAAAGTGGCTTTCACAATACTTAACTCTATTTAGTCTGCTTAGTCTGCACAAGTGCCAGTCAAACTATCCCCACCCTCCACCTAACACATATGCCCTCTGGTTTTCCATCTACATAGTCACTTGGTGCTACTTCGCTTTGACTGGAGTATATTTCCTATCTGATGAAATCCCATCCATCTCTGAAAATGCAACTTCTATGCTGCCTGCCTGTGCCCCCGGCCCTCCTCAAGTAGTTTGTTTTGTACCTCTCTCATTTAATACTGTGCATTATAGCTCTCTGTGTATATGTCATGTCCTTTTACCAGACTAAGAATCCCATGAGGTTGGGGATGATGTCTAATCTAAACTTCGTACCTCTCCAAAGCATCAGAACAGAAGGCTCTGGATATAGCAGATCCTTACAAAATATTTGTTAAATTGAACTGAAATTGAATTGGACTTCCTCAGGGCTGATGAGGGCTCCATTATGACTCTGGAGACTACTCCTGAATTTCATCACAGAAGCAAAAAATACAAAAATAATTCCTTGATTTAGAAAACTCCTTAGAAATACAAGCTCCTCCCTTATTCAATTATTTATTAATTAGGAGTATCAATTATATTTGTGCATGAAAATTGAACAGGTTTATTATAAGATTATGAGAGAACATCCTTTTCTCCCTGCCCTTATAGTTGGTATTAGGAATTAAACTACAAAATTCTATAATCCTAGGGCTGGCAGGGACCTCAGAGGTCAGGCAATTCAACACAAACCTGAGCAGGAATTTCCTCTGACATTCCCAACAGGTACTTACTAAGTCTCTGCTTCAGCACCTCCAGTGATGGAAAACTCACTACCTACTGAGGCAGCCTAAACCACTCTGAGACAGCTCTTTGACTATTCAGAGTTTTTCCCTTATGACTAGCTTAAATCTGTCTTCCTGTAATTGCCCCTAATTGCTCCTAGTTTTACTTAGTTTCTTCCTATATGGTTTTAAGACTACCCAGAGTGGATGGACAGTTGTCTATTTTGTGAGGCCAGGGTGGATGGATACTCCTCTAGCTTGTGAGGCAGATATGATGACCCACCAATATGAATGGAGGCGAGATCATGGCCACTGAAAATCTTCCTGAATAGCTGGGCACAACTAGAAGCTGTGCAGAGGCTATAGAAGGGGTAGCTGAGCAGAAGACTGGGGAAAGATGTATGATGACCAGCTCTACAGAACTGAGTCTAAATCACTCAATTTCTAGTTGGAGTTTTTGTTCCCTCCCTTGGCAGTGGGAATGATGTTCCTGGTTCTCTTTTCATTAACTCTATATACACTAAGTACTGTGTATAACTTGCCTGTAGCTAGGCAAATGTCAAAATCTATCTTGAGTTTGAATGGATCAAGGAAAGAGGGGCAGCCATTTCACAAGGTTGCAGGAATGGGCAGAGAAGAAGGGCTCATGGCCAAAAGCATATAGCCTTGTTGGTCATCATTACTGAAGTCAAAAAGCAAGAGGAAAGGGAGATGTAGCTTTTGTCTTGTCCTCATGGTTTCCTCTCCCCAACACCTGCTCTGTCTAGGAATGCTGGCATGATATGGTTGGAGATTTCCCCTGTGCCGAGTGAAGGATACATAGTGAGAAGAAGAACTCAGCATTGGGACCAGACAAGGAAGGATGGTCTCACAGCCTCTACTTGAAACTCTCCAAAGCAGGGAACCTATTATTAACTGAGTAACCTATACCACTTTTGGGCAGCTCTAAAAGGTAGAAAATATTTCTTTACATCAGGCCTAAGTCTCTCTGCAACTTTCACCTAGTATTCCTAGTTTTGCTATGTGGGAACAAGCAAAGCAAGTCTAACTACTTAGAAGAACATTGAAATGGACAGCTGGAAGGAAACTCCTTTGATAGAACATGAAAAGGGACTTCAGGATACAGAGGGTCAGATCTGCAAAGTCTCAGAACAAAGAATGTCAGAGCTGGAGGAGAGTTGGTAATAGTCTGAGTACATGAAGATTCCAAGAAAGGGGGAAAGTGACTGATCCAAGGACAGAGTGAGACAGTGGCAGAATCAGAACTAGAGTCTGGGGCTCTCGACTTTATCACCACATTTTTCAGCTTATGGTACTTCAGGCTTAAGTCAAACAAAAATGTATCTCAATAATTTATGAAGAATCATAAAGGAAAGATTCTGTTTATAAGATGAAATTTTGGTATTTCAGTTGGCTTTAAATTTTTGGTACAGATTCAAATATAAACTCTGGGAGTCACCAAAAGCATGCAGGTCAGTATTAAAGATGAAAAAGCAATGTGCTTTATTAGAAACTGAGAATGTGAGTTTTGGAAAGTACCCTGGAACATGGAACAGAATATCAGAGCTGGAAAGTATAGAGACTGCTGGAACAAACTATGCTAAAAAAAGGAATGGAACCTCAGAACACAGGACATAGACTATTAGGGTTAGAAGCCTCCACCCCCTTCTCCATATAACATTTCAGAGTTGGAAGGCCCCTCAGAACAGGACTGCCTAAGATGGAATGGTGAAAGAGAATCTCAGATTACTTAACATCAGAACCAGGGTGGGGTTGAGTGATCATCTAGGTCAGTCTCCTTAACTGCATCAGCCATTTTACAAATGAGATAATTGAGGTCAGAGAGAAGAGATGATTTGTCTAAGGACACATATTTAGAGAAAAGAGACAACTAAAAAGAAGCTGTTCCAAAGGCAGCTTGTGGGAGAAATTAAGTTCTTTAGTCAATTATGTAGAACAAAAATTATGGAATCTTACATATAAATGAATCCATTTGAAAAGAAATCCTCAAGTCCCTTCCAATTCCAATCTGCTTCTTAATAAGCAGGAAGACAAGCTGGAGCAATGAGCATTCATCATTCCCTCAGGTGGGAAAAATTACATATTTTAAATTTCATTGTTTAGACAATTTCTCAGAAAATAAATTACTTCTAGTCATTTGGGCCACATAAAAGTTGCACACAATTTCACGCCACACTCGTATGCTGCCGTATTCAAGAAAGTTGAGGATTTACAAAGTGAAACTGGCCTTGTATCTATGTCTTACCTAGCTGCACATCTGTCGTGAATCTGAGTCGGTGAATCATGCTGACTTTGAAAGATTTGTAATGGTGACTGGACAGCATGTCTTGGACCGTGGCTATGTCAGTCTGAGGATCCTCCTCCGAAATTCCTTCTCCCCTGGAACCTGTAAGGAATCAACAGTGTGGTCAAATAAGTGAAGCTACAGAAAGACTGGACAACAGTATAAGGCTAAGGTCATCAGTGAAGTTAAAGTAACTTGGATTATTTAAGTTGGAGAAGAGAAAGCAGAGAGGTGACTTAATATCATGGGATAATCTAAAAGGCAATGGAAAGGCATGTGGCAGAGGTCAGGGCTGCATAATGTTCTAAGTGAGGAAAAGCTGTAGAAAGTTGAGGAAAACACATCTTAAAAGATAGGTGTAAGTAGGCAGGGGAGTTATGGAGCAAGAAGGAGGGAGAACAGTAGATCCACCACATGCTGCATTGGTAGCCATAAAAAATATTTTTAAAACGCAACCAATAATAGAAGAAGGCCTTCAGTAAATCACCCCAATCCTTGGGAAAAAAGTATGGATAAAAACTGCAGAGAATAGGAAGGAGGAGATGGGTTGTTCATCTGCACTGAACAAGAAGGAAAACCCATACCAATGGGATTGCAGTCCACTGTAGTATTGAAGATGAGACTAGAAACCTAAGGATGTCATCTTCATCCACCTAAAATGGTCAGTTTGGCAATGGTCTTCTTATCTAGGCTGATTTCACATTACTATTTTCTCTTCCTCCTCCTTTCCCCCTCTTTTGGATTCCATTTTCTAGCCAAAGTGATTACTCATCCTCCATTGTAAGAAGAGCCCACAATTCTATAGTGCTTTATTTAAAGCTTGCTAAATGCTTTATGCATGTGCTTGCATATCCTCCAAACAATGTCATGAAGTGGCAACTACAGGTTTTATTATCCCCATTTTGCAGATGAAGAAACAGGTTTAGAAAGAAAGAGTGACTTTTCCAACTAGTTCTGGAAGCAAGATTAGAACATGGGATTTGTTCACTGAGTTTGGTGTTTTTCACAAAGTACATACCATTACTCTGACTTCCATCAAAATCTCTGGACCTCTTTAAATTTTATTCGTCCTTGTCCAACTCAGGAGCCACCTCCTCCCTCATGCCTTCTCTAGCATGTTGAGAGTCTGTCACTTGATCTCACAGAATTTATTTCTTACCTTATTTTAACCCTTTACAACCTTGCCTCCATTCTCATCATTCAACTGGAATTGCTTTCTCCAAAGCTATTAATGATTTCTTAACTCTAGAATCTGTTGGCATTTTTTCAGTCCCCATCCTGCTTGATTTCTCAGCAACATACTGCTGACCACCTCCCTCCTTCTGAAACTTTCTTCTTTGGCATTTTGGTGACATTACCCTCTCTTGGCTCTCCTCAGTGTCATTCACTGGCTCATCATCCATGTCCCTCCCTCTGTTGTGGGTGTCCTCCAAGGTTTTGTCTTGGGCTCTCTTGACTTCTCTCTCTAGACTCCCTCTCTTGGTGATCTCATCAGTTTTCATGGATTCACCCCTTACATGGACTACATCATGCCTCCTAATTTGGCTCCCGGAAGCATCTCCTCATAGAACATTTCCTCTGCATAGCTGCTACAATGATATTCCTAAAGCACAGAAATGACCATATCACTCTCCTATTCAACATACTCCAGTGGCTTCTCAAGGACTAGAATCAAATATGATTTCATCTTTATCTCATCCTTTTGAACATCTGTTTTAAAGTTTTGTAATATACAGTTATTGGTATGACAGTTTTTATACATATATATATATGAAATTTATAAATTACACATACACACACACATATGTACATATAAGGTTTAACAATTTTTTACTGAGAGGGGTATATGACCAAAAAGGTTTGGAGACCACTGGACTAACTATGCTCTGTTAAGTTACTTTTTCTGTCTTAATTTTTGATGAACAAATAGAAGAATGAAAAAGCTTTAAGTTATGCATTATGCATAACTTATTGATGCTACAAATGGAGAACTGAGATGATAATGTCCCTGCTCTTCAAGAACCCATACTCTAATAGGTGGTGCAGCTGTTGGCAGATGGTAAATTTGGTGGTCTTTCAGGTATAGCAACAGCAGGTCAGAAAAACAAAGGCCTAGTGGTCTTTTATGGAACAGCAATAGAACAGATAGCAATGACCTTGATGTTCTTAGGTCCCTTACAGTTCTAATATTCTGCATTCTAAAATTCTCTGTTTGAGCACTTTATGTTCCAAGGTCTATCACTCTTTGTTCTAATATTTTCAAGAGGGCAATTAGTTATTGCCTACAGTTTTTAATGATAGTTAATTTCCTTAAATCTATGCTTTAACTGAAACATAACTGATAAAATGCCTGTTAATTTCTATTTAAGGACATTTTAAATGTGGAAATTCTGGTAAAAATATGAAAACCCTTAAGTGTAGAATTATTTAAATCTTTTTTTTGAGTAAATGCAATTACCTGCAACAACTTCATTCTGATATCTAAGCTGAAGAACTTTAATCATTTACTAATTGTTATTTCCTAAATATTGCAAGTATTAGATGTAAAAAGAAAAAGGTAACATCTCATTAAATTAATATGCCAGTTACTAGGGGGAAACAACAAAGGAAAAACAACCCCACACTCAAGATTTTACATTTTATGGTGTTGGATTAAAACCAATTTAAAAATTACTATAACGTGACATATAATTTTTTACTGAGCAATTTCAGTGCCAGCTGCTAATAAAGCATCTTCACTGTAAATGATAATTCAGATGCTTTTAGATAAAGTGGTGCCTAAATATGGGGGGGGAAATTGATTTAGTTTCTTGTAGAAGATACTGAAGTATGACACATTTTGTTTAATACACCAGCTAATGTAGTCCTAAAAGCTGAAACAACTGCCAGTTTTCAGTCCTAAATTTGCTGGAGAAGATTAATGAAAACTTTATATTTTGCTGAAATGTTAATAATGGGCAGATGAGACGATGGGATTTTAGTAGAGGTCTTAAAGCTATGGAGCACCCAGCATAAGGCTTGTCAATTTCTATATATTAATTTGGTTTAAGACTTATGTAGTTGGAGCTGGCTCAACACACTAATGCTTCCTACATTGACCTTCTACTCTCTGCTGGTGTAAATTCATAAGCCATTTGGGGATTTAAGCTTAAAGTGATACTTCAGTGAGTTTCTCTGCCCTGTCCTTAACAGGCAAGGGGATTGTTTGCTTTCATGATAATGGCAACAAGACCTGGGGAAGGAGGATCCAGAGACTGATGTTAAAAACACACTTGAATCCAAAAACCAGTGGGAATGATTTGCAGTCTTGAGATTTCAGGAATGCTTCTCAAAGCAGGAAAATCTGCTCAGCGAGTCTGTATAGCAGTCTATAAATGAGGTCCATCTACAGACGCCTACTGCCTTCTCATCATCTGTTCACTTATTATCCAATTTTTAAAATCCATTTCAAATGCTGCCTCCTCCAAGGAGCTTTTCCTAATTCTGTGTTGATAATGACTTTCTCCTGCACCTCAGATGGAACACAGCACACTTAGACCCTCTATAATGGACTTGTCTTGTAATATTGATGAAAATGGCTATTTGTGTAGATGTCATATTCTTTTCTTAGACAGAATGCTTCCTGAGGGAAGGGAGTATATCTTATCCAAACTTTGTATCTCTTCTAAACACCTGGGAACAATATCATGCACACAGTAGGTGCTTAACAAATATCTGATGAGGCTCTGAGCTCATGAATGGGTTCATCTTGAATCTGTGATAAATCTCTCTTGACTTGTGTTTTCATTCAAGTTTTCCTTTGGAAACATAAGACGGGTTCATGTATAGGACTGAAGTTGAAAGAAAATGTAAGTAAGAAAGAAAGAAAATAATCTCTCAACTCCTGTGTAAAGGGACTGAGAACAAGAAAATAAATATAGGGCAGGTTTTATTTAATCCAACAAAAAATAGAAGATTTTCATCCATGCCCATAAAGAATTAAAATAACTACCCTCCCTTCTTTGGTGTTTCCACCCTCCTCAGACGGCTTCTGGACTATACTACTCTGAATACTTTGCTCCCCATTGACGAGTTGCTACAGCAATGTTTCTGCCTCTGGTGGGTCTTCTCCTTCCCTATGGATCTAAATGGGGCTTCTAACCTAAGACTAGTAGCCTGTATGAAGACATCCTTTAAGGGGAAAGAAACTGGGATTTCTAGGCAATAAAACAATTCTCTTCTCCAGTAGGCCTTCCCTTTGCTATTCCTTCATGACTCACAGCACCAGAAAAGGAATAGGTCCAAACTGCTTATTCAAGGTATGCCTACCTACACCCTTTTAAAGTGTTCATCTGGCAATGGCTCACTCTTTCCTCTTGTATCTTTTTGTAGCAATGGTATTGGCTCTTCCTCTATAGGTCTTTTTCTCTAAGGATGGCTGCATCTGTGTGCAGCCTAGCTCTTCTCTGTCTTTCTGTTCTCTTTTTCCCTCTTTCCAGTTCAGTCAAGTATGAACTTCATTAGTCATGAGGTGTCAGTTGGGAATGTGAGTTGATGTTGAAACAAAAAAGGTAACAAGTAATGAGAAGCTGGTTCATGTTTTTTCAAAGATTTTACTAGAAAGAAGGATTTACCAAGTTCCTCCTGAGAAATGACCACTATGTATTAGGCAGTTGTAAAGTCAAATGCTGCTATCAGTAATTAAATGAAAAAAATATCCACAATGTGTTTACTTTCATTAACATCAGTTTCCTTTTGAAGGTCAAGGCAGACAACAATGACACCTTCAAGGACTTTACAATATATTCTATCAAAGTCTACTGTCTTAATATTCTGTGCTACAGCATTGCATCTTGTATTATATTGTCTCAAACCCTTATATTAGAGAACACTTTTAGAGATGCACTGTTATATATCATTTTTGATGAGTTTAAGAACAATTTAAACACTCCAGTCTATATGAATTGGAACTAAGGGGTTTGAAGTATGTCCTGATCAAGCCTTGGAGGTAATGAATGTATAGTGTAATAGAAAGAGCAGCAGACTAAAAGTCAGAAGATTCCAGGTTTAAACCATGATGTGATGTACAGTGGACAGAATATTCAGCTTAGAGTCAAAGGCTGTTACAAACACAGATTGAAAATTGGAAGGGAATTTAGAAGCCATAGAGGCCAACACCCTCCATACACATATGGAGAAACTAAGGCTCAAAGAGATGACTTGGTCATTCCAGACATAAAGTCCAGTGATCTCGCCAATACACTGCTTAGCTGCCATGGGCATTAGGCTTCTCTCTTCCCAACAATCACCAGTTGTATGACCATGAGTAAGTCAGCTAAGTTATCACAACACCCATTTCTTTTTTCTGCAGAATGAGCTTAAAAACGTCTGTACAACTCAACTCACAGAGTTACTGAGGAACTCAACTCAGATAATAAATGTCAAAAATAAAATCAACTGCATTTGAAATCTTGAAGCACTCAATTTACTCTCTTTTATACATACATATACGTATATATATACGTATATATATATATATATATATATATATATATACACATATACACATGTATGTATCCATGTAGGTCAACTACTAGGACTTCTAGCACTACCATAGTTACTAGTTACATAATACTTTGTTTACTATTTATGCACTTACTATATAATATTCTGTCATACAGTCTGTATCTTCCCAGAGCATAAGCTCCTTTAGGACAGGGTTTTGTTACATCTTAAAGTACTGAAGCAAAATGAATTTGGCTACAGTGTGAAAGAGTAGGAAGAGCACAGGTTTAGGGCTCCAGTCAAGGTTTCAGCTCTGGGTCACCTATGTGACTTGAAGCAGGTCCCTTCCCTTTCCTTCCCTTCTCTGAGCTTTAGTTTCTACATCTATAAAATAATGATATTGAACTAGATGACTAAATCATAGGCTATCAGGATCTAAGCTTTGGATTTCCCCCAGCAGAGACACTACACTGCACACTAAATGCTTGATGAATCTTGAAATATTTATACGCCAGCAGGTCCAGTGGTAACAAAACGATGAAAGCTAGGGGAAGAAACAGAGAAGAAAGTAAAAAATTTAAGTGCAACAAGGAAATGACGATAATAGTAAGAGCGGCCCCAAAGCTGCTGTTGCTTTGGGCATTACACTTGTATATGTCTCACCTGTGAAGAAAGTAGTGCAAGGACTACTGTTTCCATTTTAAAGATGGAGACGCAGAGGCTCAGAGAGTGAAAGGAAGGGTTCTTCTGAAATCCCATCTCTGGCAACGAGCTTTCTTTATACCCAGAGTGCTACAGACATGTGCTTTGGGTCAGGGGGCTTGTTACAAGGTTGTTATATGTCTCCCCATCAGCAATATCTTTTAATAAAATAGACTGTGCCTTTAGAGGGTGTGTGCTCCATTTCACAAGGCCAAGCTTTGGAAGGGACCCTGATTTAAGAGCTGTGCTTCAGAGAGGCAAAATGACTTGCTTAAGTAAGGAGCAGGATCTGTATTTGAACCCAAGTGTGTTGAATTCCAAATTCTGTGCTCATTCCATTAAGCCCAAACTGAATTCAATCTCTATTTCTTAATAGCTTCCATTTCTACAACCTCTTATGATTTACAAGTGTTATCTTCAAAATAACCTTGTGAGTTTTGTTGTGCAAGATGATCATCTGCATCTTAAAACGGAAGAAGCTGCTCTTGAGATAGGGAGAGTGATTTGAGCAAATCACTTAAGTGAGCCAGGACTCTGGGGCCTGGATTTCCCCAGTCCCAGTCTGATCTGGAGCTCTTTACACATACATACTCCGTGCCACACGCCACGGTGGGACTGTGGGAAATGGAGCCATTGAGAAAAATCTTACTGGTCTCACTCCTTTCATTTTTCTACATCCATCATAGTTTTTTCAAAGCCTTTTCAAGTCCCGAAAGCCTCATAAGCCCAAAGCTTCCCTTCTATTCAACGCTTTCCCCTGTTCATTGTTCAATTTTGCCAGTCTCTTAAAAACAATCAATAGGGGATAGACTGTAATACACACGCACAACTCTATCACTCAGTGACAGTAATCTCAGCACTGCCATCAGGATCACACACCCTTCTCCAGAACCTGCCATGTTACCATCAGAATAGGAATGCTTCCTGTCAGTGTTTAATTGATTAAACTACTGAAGCTGAAGCTGGCTACGCTGGAGGGCTTTCCATTGGGATTCTTTAGACCCTCTATAAATCAGGGTAATCTTATTTTATGGGGCCATCAGATGGAAACGGATGGAAATTTGGAGAACTGCAGCTCATGGGTGAGAGTCAGAAATTTCCCCACACATTTACAACTTCTCTTTCTAGAGCACTTTAAGTTTTATAAAAACTCCTTTCTCATGTAACACAGTGAGTAGGTAGGGTAAGTTTTATTACCCCATTTTACAGATATGGAATTGAAACTCATTGACTAAAATCACCTAGCTAATAAGTGTAAGGAATGAGATTTGAACCCAGATCTCCTGACTTCAAGTCCAGCATTCCTTCCACTATTTAACATTGCCTTCTGCTAAAGAAGGCCTCTTATTGAAAGTGACAAGTCCAGAATCATGTAATCTAAGGGTCAGCTAAAAGTAGGAGGCTGTTCATTCTGATGAAGAGAAGACTTGAAGAAGGGTAAAGGAAGGACATGGTTCAAGTATCTGAAGGGAAGACATGAGGGACTAGATTTATGTTTGATCTCAGAAGGCAGATCTAGGACTAAAAAGCAGAAGTTACCAAAAGGTGGATTTAGGAAAAATGTCCTTTTCAGACATGGATAATACATTGGTGTACTTCATTATACTTATTTGTTACAAGGGGGAGATTCTATTTAGGGTGGGGGAAATGAGCATAAAAACCCAAAAACACACAGAAGAAAACAGGTATGTAAAAGGGTAGACAAGCTGAACATTTTTGTTACTACCTTGCTAAATTTAATATATATGTTTAAAAAGCAGTTCAAGATTTCATATATAATTCTCTTTCTTCATTCTTTGTATAATGGAATATTTATTGAGTAATAATAAAATAATTGATTTGTATAATTGATTAATAATAAAATAATTAAAATTTTATGACATTTTTTATAGATTAAAAAAGGAAAAATTTTCTAAAAATTAGAGCTGCTAAAAAATGGAACTACCCTTGGGTGGCAATAAATTTCCTGCTACTAGTAGCTGTTCTTCAAGATGGGAATCTTGTAAAGATACAGGTTAGAGTCAAATCAGTAAGTATTTATTAAGCCCCTACGGTATGCACCAGGCACTATGCTAGGTGCTAGCAACACAGAGACAAAAATGGAAGTCTATGCCCTCAGGAAGCTTCTATCCACAGGAGATACACAATACAGAAATGAGTGAATACAAGAGAAGAGGGCCTAAATGAGGGTGGTTATGGTGTGAGTGGGGAGGAGGGGAGGTGTCTGAGATGTTGTGAAGAAAGACTAGATGAGCAGTTAGAACTCTGAGATTCTATTATTCTACTAAATTCTAATGCTACAGTGAAAGATTTAAGTGTCCCAAAATTAATTTTAAATTCTTCAGATGTTCAAAAGATAAGCAATTCTGACAATAATTCCATAAGCATTTTTCCTAACTTCTTTATTATTTTTTGCCAAGGCTACCATCATCCCATTCTCTCTGTTCACAAGGGCACCACTCTAGTTCAGGCTCTCATCACCATCAACAAGTTACTTCCTTTCTTAGCTCAGATGCCAACTCCTTGCTACAGACTTTCCTCATCCCTCACCCTGGACAACTGCTATTGCTTTAAATGACCTCCCAGGCTGATGTCTCTCCCTGTTTCAATTCATCCTCTACACAGCTATTACTTTTCCTAAAGCACTGGTCCAATCATGCCACTCCCCTACTTGAGAAATGCCAGTGCCCATTCCCTATTTACTTTAGCATAAAATATAAACTATTTAACTTTTAAAGTCTTTCACAAGCTGACCTCAACCAAACTCTCCATTTGTGTTGTATATTATTCATCTTCTTTCAATTCTCAGTCTAGACAGACTAACCTTTTTGCTGTTCCTCCCTCACACATGACACTTCATCTCTGGTCTCCTTGCTTTTGCCCTGGTTGTTCTCCCTGCTTGGAATACCTTCCTTCCTTGCTTCCACTTCTCAGAATGCCATCTTTTCTTCAAAGTTCAGCTCAAGTGCCTTTACTATATGAAGCTCTGTCTGATCTGGTCAGCCACTAGTACCATCCCCACAAAATTTACCTGGTATTCCTTGTGCAAAAACTCACATAGTCATACATGATAGAATGCAAATTCCTCACAGGCAATGGCTTTCATTTCTGATTCTGTATCGTCAGCACCATACATGGTGCTAGGCATAAGTAGGCACATAATACAAGCTTGTGACTGAATGATTTAGAAATTGTGGTCTACGTTTGGCTAGAGGACTGCAAGAGCTGAGCTGAAGCCCCATGGAAAGAAGTCAGTAGCTCTGGGTTCAAATTTTTGCTCTATTATTCATGGAACCTCTATGACACTGATGAAAACATTTCCCCTCTTCAACTATAAAAAGAAGGGGTTGGATTAGTTGAATCCTTAGTCTCTTCCAGCTTTAAATCTTATGACCCCTTTCCTTCTACCTCTGGGTAAGACTTTTCTCATTAGGAAACTGCTTTGGCACAATGCTGACCTGGCACTTGGAGTTTGTCCAGTCCTGGCTGACACACAAACATACCCTAATATATGATAATATTTAAGAGACATAACCAAATTATTAGCTAGTGGGTTAGATGGTAGGAAATCATATATGAGCAGCAAATCTCTATGCCCTCACTCAAACCAAAGACAAGGGCAGTGGTATTGCAAACATGTTTCCTTATTCCTTTAATGTACTAGTGCATTGCTTAATGAAAGTTCTTAATTGTAATTCAATTAATTACATACACAGAGTCCCCAATTACATTTTCCAATAAGACATTGGCTGTGATACAGGTCTAAATGCACTTAACCAATTTTAATATATTAAGACCAATTTCCCTTGAATACTAATTACTACCTAATGATAAAATGAGAAAGGGGAACTTTCCAGGAAGGGGATAGAGCAAAATGAAACTAATTAGCCTTGAGCATTTTGGAACTTCTCACTCCAGACAGCACAAAACAGGCTCTTGCTGTGTTGAGATAGGAGGTGAGGGTAAAGCTCAGCATTCATTTGGCAAGCATTTATTAAATGCCTTAAGTTGAAAGTGTGAAGGTAGATAGGACACAGACTCTACTCTCAGGGAGTTTATAGTCTAATGGAAGGAAATATATAAATAAAAATAACTATGGTACAAGGAGAGCAAGGTGAATGAAGGAGAGGTCAAAAGTTCATGCTTTTACACAGAAAATGCTATGAGAAGTTTAAGAAAAAAAATCTTTTTCACTTGAAAAATAGGTGGGTAGGGTTTAGGGAAAAGGTCAACTCTAAATTGGGCAGGAAGGACCAGACCTGACCTGGCTCTCTGCAACATGTAAGCTAGCTCTTGAACCCAAAGATTATCAAGGTCTATGTGAATTTCTGGGAAATCTGAAGAAGAGGGAAAAATGGGATGGAGGCATAGTGAAGGAGAAAATGAGGGATGAAGAATGGAAGGCAGCATAGTGCAAAGAGTGCTAGATTTAGTAGAACTTGCCAGGTCCACTGGCAGAAACTTTGAGAAGCCAGGGGTCACTTCCATACCAAGAAATCATTAGTGGCAGACACAGACACAGACACAGACACAGACACACTTCCTTATCAATAATGAAAACCAGAGCTCACATTTCTAGTTTGCTTTTCTACAATTCCCTTCTTCTCAACTTCCCAATAAGGTAGATAGTGCCAACATAGTTTTGAAGGAGGAAAGTGAGCTTGAGGTACCTAGATGCCCAGCCCTGTGTTAAATGCCATGTTTGTGGGGAAGAAAGAAACATGTAAGACACATGTAATTCCCTACAATATAAAAGAGAAGAGCAAATGTACAGAGATCTCATTCATCCCTTGAAATAACAAATAATAAAAGATGGTGGGGAAATGGTATAAAATAACAAAGGGAGTACAAACATTAATATTCTCATCTTAGAGATGAGGAAACTTAGAGATATTCTCAACTTAGAGCCTGAAACAACTCAAGGACTGCGCACTATGGAGTGAGGAGACTGAGGTTTGAGTATGGATTGACCAGTTAACTGGGAGATCCAGAGCAAGGCAAATGACCTTTCCTTTTAGGATCTTGGTCTACTTAAATGTAAAAAAGGGAGAGGGATCTGTAATTCCCTTCCAGTTCTGATGTTCCAAGTTTTATTTTCTAAGGTTCTTTCCAGCATAGATGGTTAATGTTTTTATATTCTATGATGATAAGCCTTATTTGGATCTGGTATTCTATGTTCTAACATTGATAAAATTTATAATTGTTAAGAGACTTCAGAAATCATCAAGCCCAAACTCATTTTAAAGATGAGAAAACTGAGTTCTTGGGAGAGAAAGTGATTTCCATAGTTAGCAGAGACTTTGGACTGGTAGAAGGAGCTATTCACACACTTATGATACCAAGAATCTTTTGAAATATTTTAGTATGAGTACTACTGAAATATGCTGATAGGATAGGGATAGTGATCAGACCTAATGTTTCATTTCTATTAGAAACTCCAAGTAGAGGAAACTCTATCCACCAGTGTAGGGTTGGCATCACCTCAGAAATTTATAATCTGCCTGTAATATGCTGATAAGGATAGGGATAGATATCAGACCTAATATTTCCTTTGTATTAGAAATTTCAAGTAGAGGAAATGCTATCCACAAATGTAGGGTTGGTATCATTTCAGAAATTTATAATCTTATCGGCTGATCTGAACCAAGTCTTAATGGTTTTGAGGCCAAGTCTCTACTTACTACACCACACTGACATCAATTTAAAAACCCATACCTATTTTGATAGGCTTTAGGGTTTAAAAACAGCTTTCCTACCAATAATAACTCAAATTTCTACAATGCTTGAAAATTTGTACAGCATTTGTCTCATCACAACCCTGTGAGGTAGGTGGCACGTTATTTTTATCCTCATTTAACAGATGAGGAAATAGAGGCCCAAAGAGTTGATATTACCTCTTTTCAGTCATAGGGTGAGGTTAGATACTTTTCCCTTCTGCAAAATGAAGAGGCTGAACTAGATGGTCTCTAGGGCCTTTTGTGCACTAAGTCCTCTGATTCTATAAGTGGCAGAGCCTGAAAGCATTCGGTTTCTATTCACAAACAAATCTTATTTACATCATATCATTTCCTTCTGTCTAAAAAATCCTGTGGAGGCACCACAAAATGACATTAAAAAGTATGAGGGGCTTTGATATTTAAAGTGCTACAGTTCATGTTGAAGGAGATTAGTGGTCCTTGAGTGAGCAGGGCAGAGCATCCCCAGCACCAACTAACCCCCAGGGGGTCTCCTCTGTTGACACAAAGTACCTACTATAATACAATACACATTTATTGTCTACTTACAAGTCAGGTACAGTACTAAGCCTCGGGGATACTTTTAAGAAAAGGAAAGACAGTTCATACAAATGATAGGATGAGATGGGTATCTCTGTAGTAACTGAGGCAGGCTGGAAGCTTTGGTCAAATTGACTTAGTGCTTGAGTTTTCTTCTGAGGAGAAAATTCTGTCTTTATCAATGCCAGATAATTACAGAAGTCTCCAGAAAGTAGGGGAAGGCATTTCTCTTTTCTAGAAGACAGCACAAAAGCTCAAGACGATTATCTGATTAGGAGCCAGGATTATAAGTGGGAGGATAAGAATAGCAGAATTCATTGGATTTCAAATACTCTCCCATTAGATACTATTATGTTTTATACTAGTCATATTCCAGATCCTAGCAGACAGCAATCTGTAGGAAAGTATACATTAACAGAAAGGAATCCAAATTAGAAAGTTCAAGGATTTTGTTCTTTTTCTTCTTTTACGAGCCAAGACCTAGATAAAAACCCTACATCTCAGATCCTAAGCAGATATTTATCATCTTTAGCTCCATTTTCAAACTTTACTCTCTTAAATACTGCCAAAGACACCATTTTATGACCCTCCCCCCACCCCCCACCAGAAGACTATCACCAACCTTATACAACCCTTAGACCACCAAGGCCATCACATTTTGTGAAACTTACACCATTAATACCTTTTACCATTCTGTGACCCTTGGACAGAAAATTTCCCTCAGAGGCCTCACTAGGTTATGGAGGTGGCTCGAGGTGCTCAAGGCTATGCCAGGTGATTTCAAACTCTGGCTGGCCCTTGTCCAAAGACCACCTAACTAAGTCTTGGAGAAGTTCACTGGTAAAGACTTGGCCATCAGGATATACATTTTTTTGGCTATAGCAACTCTTGAAGAATCCCATTTGTGAAGGGCTATAATCTGAGTCTGGATACCCTATCAATTAAATAATGGATGTTCTGAAGCATAAATGAAAAGAACAGAGTAAAATTAAAGCTTTTATCAACAGTTCTTAAAGTTCTGATGTAACAGGAACAAAGAAAGCTCTGGATATGGAATTGGAGGACAAGAGTTTCAATTTCAACTCTGCTACTTGCTAGTTACTTGACCTTACAGAAAATCATTTATGAGCTTTGCTTTTATTCTGGGCCCTGGTTTCTTCATCTATAAAATTAAAGGTTTAGACTAGATGATCTCCAAGATCTCTAAAGTCCTTTAAGGACAGATTTTTATCTTCTACCTTTTTGCCATCTCAGCATATAGATCACAATGATCCATACTGGATATAGGAGAGCTGGGAGAGACCTTAGAACACAGAACAGAGTATTAGAAGGGATCTCAGAAGACTATTAAAACACATAATGTTGGAGTTGGAAAGGCCTTTGGGATACTGAACATTGAATGGCAAAGCTTTATGAGACATTAAAGATCCTCTAGGCCAGTCGGGTTTAACTTAGGGTTCACAGACTTCTGTAGAGTCTGTGGATAGATTTCAGAGGTCTATGAAGTTGGATAGGGAAATCCAAATCAAACCAAATTATGTATTTATTTTCAGTAACCTCTAACTGAAATACACCATTTTATGCAATTATTTAAAAGTAATATTCTGAGAAGGGGTCCACAGATTTCACCAGACTGCAGAATGGGGCTCTGATACACAAAAAAGTTAAAAACCCCTGATCTAGACTAATCCACTCAGTTTCTTGATAAAGAGACTGAGGTTCAAATAATGGAAGTAAGTGGCTTGTTCAAGACCATGCAGTAGTTAAGGAGAATTCAAATCAAGGACTTGTGGCTAGTGTAGAATGCTTTCCCCTCTACTTATTCAGTGTTGCTTATGAGAGAAGAAGTAGGACCAATGGGTGGAAGTTAAACAGACACAGGTTTCAGCTCAATATAAAGAAGACCTTGCAAATACAACTGAATTGTTCAATAATGAAACAGGCTTTATCTTGGTGGCTGTGGGGTTGGGAGAGTAAAAGTGTTCAAGGAGAAGTCAGATAAGTTTCTATCCGAAGATATATTCTTTCTTCTCTCTCTCTCTCTCTCTCTCTCATATCCTTTCTAAAGCTAAGATTCTATTTTTCAAAGTTTGATTTAGAATCTTACCAGCAAGAGAACAGAAGAAATTATTTGAGGTTTTCAAAATTTCCTTAAACACAAACACTAGGCTAAAAACAGCTCCTCTGTCTCCTATTTCAGAAATCATACATGGTTAATATTTCAACAAGCTTTGAAAATTCTGGGGGCATTGCAGAGTGATATTGACAGGATAAAATGTACGGATACCAGTCACTTTATCCACTCAATATTGCAGGTTTCAGAAAAGGAGCTATATTTCCAGACTAGGTTCAGGGTTGATCATAACTTTAGCAGTATACAGTTTAACAGAAAAAGATTAATCATGAAGCCATAAACAGTATATAGCCTATTTACCAAAAGGTAGGGAATCAATCATTTCACTTTGGTATATTCTTTTGGCTCCTGTTGACAACTCTTGCTGTAAGGAACAAAGTGCCTTCCAAACTCCCTTGCCCAGCCAGTACAGCACTCACTCCAGAATGTATAACTTCTGGGCACTCAGACAACCTACAGAGCAAGATGGAAAAGGGCAGACGTACTGTTCTCTCGCACAAGGCAGAACTCCAAAGTGCTCTGGCTCTCCAGAGTGCATTCTAAGTCCACGGGCACATTGGGCTCACTCTGTTTCTCCAGGCGATACTGAGGTCCTGGAAGACACAAAAAGAGAAGGGAGGAAGGAAAGGTTAAAAATGAAAAGAACAACTGACAAGGATGAATAAAGGGAGAGACACCAAAAACAACATGATAGTCTGTCTTGAGTATTCTTCAGACCCTGATGTCTGAATCCGCAGCAAAGAGCAACAGAGGGATGAGAGGACTGGAGTCTTTTCTGTGACATGGGGGTGGGGGAGGGGAGAGGGGGGAGAAGAGAAGCCATCACTGAGCCTCACTTACCTTACCTATAAAATAGTATCTGCAGGGCCTTTTTCGCAGAGTTGTTATGAAGCTAAAAACGAGATAAGGTATACAAAGCCCCCTGAAAACTTTTGACACTTTAAATGCCACCTCTTCTTGTCACTACAATACGTTACAGCGGTCACAGATGGCACTTACACAGCGCTTTAAGGGTTGCGAAACCTTTTACACACACTATCTCATTAGAGCCTCCTAACCCGTGAGGTGGGCGCAGTTATTATTCCCATTGAACAGATGAAGAAAATGAGGATGAGGGAAGCTGAGGGGATGCCCGAGGTCCTAAGTGTCTGAGGAAGCGAAGCCCAAGCCTTCTACTCTGGGAGGCAGGAGGCAACTGTTAATAGAAATAGCTGACGTGTTTTAGAATTTGAAGTATTGCACCAAAGAGCTTTTTATTCATTATCTCACTAGATCCTCAGAATAGTGCTTTGAGGAAGGTAATACCATTATTTTTATCTTCATCTTAAAAATGAAATTAAGGCTTATAGAAAGAAGTAAAGTGCCCAACCCTTACAAGGCCCTGCAAACATCAGAGCTGAGACGTCAAACCATGCGTTCTACAACAAAATTGAGTGGGTTTTGGGGTTTTTTTTTGCTACATCACTAAAAAACTAAAAAAATGAGCCCTTTTTTTCTTCTTAAAATCAGTCTGGACCTTTCATCTGCTATAGATGATGAATTCAAGTAATATTTATTAAGTGCCTACAATATTATATGTACTAGGTTGGGGGGGAAGAGATACAGATGAATAAGACTTAAACTCTACTATGAAGGTACTTTGGGGCTGGAGAGAAGATAAGATCTGAGCATAAAAAGTCACAAAACAGAACAGTATATGATGAAAGCATGAGAGATAAGAACTTGGGGCTATTATAGGAGAGATCTCTTCTAGCTAGAATGAACATGAAAGGATTCACGTACAGTGTGGCACCTGAGGTATAATTTCTGAAGAACGGAGAGGGAAAGTGGTGGTAGAATGAGTAGAAGGAATAGGGAACAGGGCATGAGGGTATTCTATGCTTAGAAAATAGCCTAAAGAAAAGTGTGAAAATGAAGAATATATTCGGGAAGGAAGTTGGTCACTTGAACTGAAGAACATGGTACATTTTCCTTCCACGCAGTTCTTTTGTGGTGGAATATTATTCTTTAATAGACAATGTTTCATGTATGTTAGTTCAATGCTGAGCACAGGCCTGGCATATGGTATGCATGAAATAAATGATTTTTCTCATTTACGCTACCTTGGTGATCATGGACAAATTTCTTAACCTTTGTGGGCCTCAGGCTCATGTTTGTAAAGTGATGAGGTTGGACTAAATGACCTCTAAGGTCCCTTCAATTCTAATTCTATCATCCTATAATTTTTATGACTGACTTCAATCATTTTTTCTAAGCTAAGGTATCTAAAAGTCAAGTTCTTAGGGATTTCAAGTGGTATACAATGGAAAAGAGTTGTAAGAGGCTTTAGAACACAGAATAAAAGGAACAAAGAATTTTAGAGCTGAAGGTGTTGTGTAGCACAGAATGTTAGAACTGGAGGATATCAGCCCCTCATTTTACAAATAAGGAAACTGAGTCCCAGAGAGGGAAAGAGACTAGTCCAAAGTCAGAGTGAATTAGTGTCAATGCTAAGAATGGAACTCAGGTCTCTTCCTTCTTGGTCCCCCATGCTCTGTACACTATACCCCTCAGACTTTCTTCACAGCTTCTTCAATAAAGGATGAAAACATGTTTTGAAGTTTGTACAGCTTCCACAGAGAGAACTCTTCTCAATTTTCAATGCTCCCAGCATCAGCAGTTGAGAAGTTTAAACTGTTAATAGAGTAAGGTGAAAAGATACATCTCACCATTCCTTTCCAAGTAATACATCTTCAGGCAATGTCGTCACATATCCTGGCATCTGTAGTCAATATATCTTATAGATTAATTTCATTAAAAACAAATACTATCTATCTGTTTATGTTGATAGACATTAGAGTCATTTGCTTTCCTCTTTGAGTAATGCTTCATTTGGCATGTTCCTTAGCCTGACTTATAATTCCCTATGCTGTGCCTCTTGGCCCATCAGTGGGCCTGACACTTGGGTTTCAAACAAGGCCCTGTACACCCCCTTCTCTTATTGTTTTGTGCCAACTCTGGGTTGCTGATGCTTCCCAGAAGCCCCAGCATAATTTCAGATTTTATTTTGGGATGTTCTCAAGCGTTCCACTGGCCAACTCTACTTGTCTTTGCCTCATTTCAGTATTTCATTTAATTCCTCTTTGATATGGACTAGCCTTAAGTATAGCAGCAATGAGTTGGCTGCTTCTATGTTTAATTTGAGGGTTACAGTGAGTGGTTCCTTGCTTAAAAAACATCTCCCCTATCACTTCTCACATGATATCTTCCATTAGTGATACATTACTTTGGGTTGTGAAGGCCTATTAAAAATGTTTTCTTCTCATAAAAATCACTGCCAAAGAATATTGAGCTAGAAGGACCCTCAAAATAATAGAAAGTTAGAAGCTGGAAGGTACTTTAGAACAAAGACTATTAAAGATGGAAGGTACATTAGAAGAGAGAATTGCAGAATACTAAGCAGTGAAAGACAGAGCCAGAAAGGATCTTAGAATCGGAACAAAAAGTGTCAGAGATGGAATGTTAGAGATGGGTCTCTAGAACACAGAATATAAAAACACTGAGCACAGAATGATAGAACTAGAAGGGACTTGGATACAATTTAGTCCAAACCCTTCACCTCAGAGATGAGGAAACTGAGACAGAAAGAGCTTAGATTAGCCTATATCTTCCCAACTAGTCTGTGGCAGAATTAAAACAGAAACCCTAGTCTGCTGACTTTCAGTGTCAAATGTAACTCCCATCACATCACATTTATTGTTTTTTTTATAAGTTGGAAAGGACTTTAGAAATATCTGCTCTAATTCTTTAATTCATACTTTTCCACCAAAGTGGGACAAGAGTGTAACCACTGGATCTTTACAATCTTATGTAAGGAGGGTTCATCCAAGCTATATTCATGGAAGATAAGTAACTAAAGATATAAGATGAGGAATCATCCCATTCTAATAAATGAATTGTCAGTTAAACGTTTGCTTTGATTTTTAGGTGATTGAGAGTCTGTGAGTGTGAGTGTGTGAGAGGGTGTGTATGGGGGTGGGGTAAGAGGGAAGGGTAGCAGTCAACATTTATTTTAAGAAGATGGGATATGAGGTTAATCTCAGTTAAAACAATTCCCTCAAGAAAATAGCTTATATAAAATGTAATTGGCACATTCGCATAAGATGGGACACAGATCTTCAGGCAACTTCTACCCTTTGAAAACAGGCTTCAAAATGTCACAATTGTGCAGAAAGCTACATGACCTCTGCTTCAAATAGAACAATAGAAGGATGACGCGAGGAAGGCGTTACACTACAGTAAACAGAAAACTTGTTTTGACGTTTTCATGATATATTTATTGTAAAAATACTATGTAACTTAATGGTCTAGTAACAAAATATTGCTCTGGGCACTTTGGGAGAATTTTCAAGTTACAATACTAAAGCAGCATTTTTATGGGCTTTTGTAAACCTTAGGCAAACATTTCTACCCATAAGTTCAAAGGAAATCTTTGAAATTTGTCCTGTGGTTGAAATGTGCTAATAACTCTGGTCCAACTGATCCTTTCACCTCTGACCTGACACATAAAAGGGCCATAGTGTAGAATTCCAGAACTGCTTGTGAACTATCTGGAAACTGTTTTCCAGCATGAGTGAATGTTAAGAACATAGAGGAAAGTGATAAAGTTTCGTTTAGTGGAAAGAGTATTGGATTTAGAATAATGAGACCTGGGTTAAACTCCTGGGTTGGTCATTAAGAGTTACTTAAACTTTCAGAATCAGTAAAGTGAGAATGATGATTTAAAAAAAAATACATTCATCTTGACATATTTTGTTTTTATGTGGCCTAAATTTCCCTTCATATCTCTCCCTTCCCCCTCCTACAGTATCATTCTATTTAACAAAGAATATTTTTTTAAAGAAAAGAAGAAGAGGTACAAAATTATTAAAGTTAAAGAATACATTGAAAAAAATCTGAAAAGTTAAACAATGTTCCACACTCATGGATCCTTACTTCTGCAAAGGAACAGAGGGTGTGTGTGTGTGTGTGTGTGGGGGGGGAGTGTGCCTGTGTGTTAAGGATGTTTTCTCATATCTCCTTTGGGTCCACACTTATTCTTTGCAATTGTGTCACATTCATTTTCTATTGAGTTGTTTTCTTTACGTCTGGTAGATATTTTTCCCTGGATCTGCTTACTTTTACTGTGCCATGCTTCTCTATAATCATCATATTTGATATTTCTTATGGAATAGTGATATTTCATTAAATCAGTGAGCCACAATTTGTTTAACCATTTCTTAATTCACAGGCATCTATTTTATTTCCAGTTCTTTGCTACCATCAAGAAATATTGCTAAAAATATTTTAGAGTACGTGGAGACTTTCTTTTTATCAGTAACTTCCTTGAGGTAATGCCTAGAAGTAGAATCTCTGGTTCAAAGAATATGGATATTTTAGTTACTTTATCTGTATCCTTTCATATTATTATCCAAAATGGCAATATTAATTTGCAGCTTCTCCAAGAGTGTACTAATGTGCCTATTTCCCCTAACTCCTCCAACACTGTTTTCCAATTTTTTGTCATCTTGGGCAATCTGCTAGATTTGAAGTAAAATCTTATGGTGGTTTTGTATTTCTCTAATTATTAGTGATTTGGAACATCTCTTCTTACAGGTGTTAATAGCCTGTGATTTTTCTTTTGATAAATATTTGTTCATGTTCTTTGATCACTTATCTGCTGGGAAAGGTTGAGTGGGAAGTGCTTTATAAGCCTTAAAGTGATATATAAAAATGAACTGTTGTTAATGTTTGCTTCAGTCTCAGATAATGATGTGGTCCCCTTTGTCAAAGCTTACAAACCCCTTTATTTGTAACTCTGATCGTTGTATTTTTTCAGCCTCATCTTGGAGGTCACCTAGTCCAAACTCCCTAATTTTTACAGATGAGGAAACTGAGGTACAGGAATGTTAAGTGACTTGAACAGATAGTCAATAGCAGACCTGGGACCAAAATTCAAGCCTGCTGAATCTGTCCTCTAAAGTGCCCTTTAGAGGCCATAAAAACCTATGGCCTAATATAAATACAATTATCCTACACAATATCATTGTTTCCATCCTTATACCTTCAGATTTCTTCAGTATCTTCTACTCCTGGCATTTGGACAATGACTCCAGAACGAGGCCAGTGTTGATGATTTCTCTAGTGCATACTAGAACGTCCTGGATCATAGAACTATGACTAGCCCAAAGAACCCCCTAGCCAAAGTACCTCATGGAAGGGCAGCTGGATGCATTCCTAGATGTAAGACTACAGTCAATGCAACAAAAGCATGGAGCCTGACGTGGAGGCTATAGTCAAAGGATATTCTTATTTTCTACCAAGTTTATACCAGGTAGTCAGAGTGATCTGCTAGGCCGCCTATCCCCTACAGAATGGCCCTTCTTTTGGGTCCTACAGAAACACAAAGGCATAAGGGACCCAGACCCATAATACAAATGAAGAAGGTAGTGTAATCAACTAGCACTGATGGCCCTTACTTGAAAGGGCCACGACAGTGATGGGGGCATATAGTGAATGCACTTTGCCCCATAATCATCCATCCATCTGTCCACCCATCCTTTCTTTCTTCCTTCCTTCCTTTTCTTTCTTTCTCTTTCTCTCCCTCTCTCTTCTTAAAAACCTCCTCCTAACTGATATCCCTCTCAAACTATCAGGATTCCCTTTCATTGATAAAAATAAACTACCAGAAAAAGCATTTGTTCTTCATTCCCTGCCAACCTAGATTCTTCTGATCCTGGCACTTTATTAGAAACATAGTCTCAAAGATTACCAATGATTTCAACCACTAAGGTCATTGTTCTTTTAATCGTCTTCATGTCCTTTGACCTTTCTGCAGTTTCTGACATTAATTACCAGGGTCTCCTTCCTTGGGTTTGTGATAGTTCCCTCTAGGTCTTCCTTCTCCCTAAATAACTAATCTTACTCATGCACCTTTGCCTCATTCATCATTTACTTCTTGTCTACTGCGTATGAGCACCAACTAGGACTCTACTCTAGACCCTGCACACTCTATATGTTATCAGCCTTAGCGATCTCATCGGTCCTCAGGAGTTTCTTTATCTCGTAGCTCTTGTATCTATATGTCCAACCCCAATCAGGCAGTCAGAGGATGCAGTGGTTAGAACACTGGGCCTGGTATTAGAAAAACCTGCGTTCAAATCTAGCCAAACATTTACCATCTGTGCGATCCTGGGCAAGTCATTTGACCTCTCCATGCCTCAGTTTCCTCATCTGTAAAGTGAGGATAGTAACAGTACCTACTTCATGGACGACAAGGACCTAACAAGCTAAGACACGTGAGATACTTTACAGACCTTAAAGTGCTACAGAAATGCCAGCTATTATTGTTAATACTTTAATCATTCTCTTGAAATCCAACCAAACCTCTCCAAATGTGTCCATCTGGATGTCTTTTCTAGCAACTTCAACTCAACATGTTATATAGTGAACTCAGCATCTTTTCTGGTAAATTTGCCTTCTTCCAAATTCCCTTATTTCTACTGAGGCATAACTATATTCCCAGTTACTTTCACAGTTCCTATTTGGACTCTGTCTCCAGCATCTTTTCTCTCAAATGTATCCTTCACAAAACTGAAAAAAAAAATCTTCTGAAGATACATGTCAGATAATGTCATTCCTATGCTCAAAAATACTCATTGGATCTACTGTCTCTAGGGTAAAACACAAACTTCTTAATCTGGCTCCAACCAATCTTTCCACTCCCTTCCACGTACTCTAGGCCAAAAGGGTCTAGTAGCATCTCTTCTCTGAACTTGACAGGTCATCACTATTCATTCACACAAGGAAGCCCCTGTGAGTGTGTTGTACTCTTTCATCTTAACCCATTAAGATTCATCATCTTTTTTCAAAGCGCAATTCAAATACCACCTTCTTGACGAAGTCTTCCCTGTTCCCTCAGCTATTAGTGTTTCTAGTACTGCATAAATTCCTACAGCATTTTGTCTGGATATCTCCTTAATCCCCTTTATTGCCTATCTTATATTGTACACTTCTGTGTATATATTATATTCACAAATCGCTCCTCCTTTCCCAAAGAATGTAAGCTTCTTTAGGGGAACGGACCATTTTGAATTTTTATTGACTCTAAATAGGCACAAGATAAATTCTCAGTCTATGTTCACACTGAAATTCAAGATTAAGTGAGCTTCTGATCTCCTGTCTTGAGCTAGCCTTGGGCCACCTGCATTATAGTTTAACAGGAATACTACCCTAGTCAAGGTCCCCACCTGATGTTATCCCAGGACTCAAGGTAACTGAAAGAGTACTGAACTTAGAATCATAAGACTTAAGTTGGACCCTAGAACGACCATTTAAGTAGTTGTACAACCATGAGTTAGTCCTCTCTCTCTCTCTCTCTCTCTCTCTCTCTCTCACACACACACACACGCATTTTCATATATAAAATAGAATACAAGAAGAGGATTGTAGATCTCATACCCCTTGCTTAAAAAAAAAAGATATAATAAATCAGCATGTTACTTTCAAAATTGTCCTGCTTGTCTGTTTCCTTTTGGTCTAGTCATTTAAAAAAATGTTTCAGTGGTCCTTTGGTTTTGGTCATCCCTACCACTATTTCAGTTTTCCTCTTTACCCCATCCTCCTTAAAAACAGAGGGGTGGGGGAAGACTCTTGTAACTCATAAGAATAGTCAAGCAAAACAAATTCACACTGTGACCATGTCAAAAAATTTATGCCTCTTTATGTGTCTTGAGTTCATCACTTCTGTCTGAAGATGGGTAACATGTTTTATCATAAGCCCTCTGGAGATGAAGTTACTCATTGCTTTGATGAGAGGTCTTAACTCTCTCCAAGTTGTTTTTCTTTATAATATTGTTGTCCTTGTATAGACTGTTATGGTTTTATATTTGCTATTTCCTACAATAATAATATTTCTTTATACTTGAACTCTGTTTCTGGCTCCTTTGCATTTTCTCCCATTTCTGATTTTGTTCTAATATCTTTCGTTGTCTCACTAAGTAATTGATTTGTATGGTCTATATTCAGGAAATCTGTTCTTTGCATAAAGGTTTATCACATTCTGTTCTAAGCTATTTAGTTTCCTTCCAATTTCTTTCCTCCAGGGGCTTTATTTTATTTTTTAAATCTCTTGTCAAATTTCTTCTAGGTATTTATGCAGTCTCTGTGGAAAATTGTTTTTCCTATGAGTTTCTACCTGTAGTTGCTATAAAGTTACTGCAAAGTCCAGCCTAGAAGAGAGTATCTCTGGATCAATAATCATTCTAGTCAGTGCTTCCTACTTACTTATCCCTTTAGTTCAGTCAACAAGTATTCACTAAGTACTTACTATGTGCTAGGACCAGGTTCTTCTTCCTGCTGTAATTTTGGGTGGGGTGATTAGTCCTACTTGGTTCAGACAGAGCTCAGTCGTTGGGGTTCCTGTACTGTCCTCCACCTATCAGGATGTGTTCTTGTTAAAAGTGTTGGTAAGTTTTAGGTTGCTCTGGGTCTTTGAAACTCTTAATGCTGGACCTTTTTTCTTTTTCCTATTTGTCAAATATTCATTGGGTAAATGGGGAAGGTTGGCAGGGTCCAGGTTAGTCCTTCTTGGCAGTGGCCTTCCTCATGGCACCTAAGACATTGCTGAGTTCCTTTCTCTTCCTCTTGGCCCACATGTGAGTTTCCACCCTTTTTTTTTGATGAATTTAAGGGCTTGTTTATCCTTGGAGACCTTTATTCCAGGGCCCACCTCTCATAAGGGACAAATCCACACATCTCCTGGATCACATCTCTCACAAACTTGGTATGTTTGGTCAAGTGCCCATGGTGGCAGCAGTGTCGCCGCTTCAAAATGTTTTGATAACTTTGTGGTCCTTGTTGAGGCCCAGGGCCATGGCGTATTGGATGGCTATGGCTGAGGTGCTATGGTAGCTCCAGTGGCAGCTACAGCAGAAGGACAGAATGCTGGATCTTAAGAGCTCTCAAGACAAAGAGAGTGCTAGCATTTCCCACATCGAGGACTGCTATGGTTGGTCTGTTTATTGCTGTGGCTTGTTGATTGTAAGGTCTGCAGTGTAGAATTCTCATCACACCTCCCCATGCCCTGGGAACTTTCTTGTGGGAGCCTTCTGCTCTTGCTGCCTCTGGACATAAAAGCTTGCAGGTTGCATCTGTCTTTGGTTCATCTCTAGATCTAGTTGGGAGTCTGTCTTGTTCATGTATGCTGACAATGGCTCGGCTTGCTGGTAGACCCCCTTCCCTGTTTCCTAATGGGTTCTGGCTTTGCAGTTTCAAGGTGAAAGAAATCAGGGCAGCTCTCACTGCATTTCTTGATAGGCTACTAGTTTTAGATTTGTGCTGGTGAAAGTGTACAGGAGAGGGGCTGCCTTCCTCTGTTGAGGCGACCAGCGTGGAATTTTCAAGCAAAGGTCCTCAGATCATTAAAGTGTTGAGCTTCATTTTATCCATCCATACAAGGGGAATAATGATTGTACTATATAGTTCCTGAGGTTGTTGGGAGGATCAAATGGAAAACTGTGTTGGAAAGCACTTGGTAACTGTAAAGCATTATATAAAATAGAAGTCAATCTTTCCCAAACAATTTTTGCCATTGGAATATTTTGGGGCTTTAAATCACAGGCATCATTGAAATCACACCAATTTTAGAAATGATAGGAAATTAGAGATCATCTAGTCAAACTCTTCCCTTTCAGATGAGGGAATGGAGTTCCGGGAAGGGGAAAATAAGCTCCCTACTATCTAGTTCCCACCTACATATATCATCTATTTTATATTATTTTCCTTTCATGCTTACACACATATTCTACACTCTTACCATCCTCACCCTCTTACTTGAGTGAGTTTTTAAAATTCCAAACTTAAATACCAAAAAAAGACCACATCCACACACATAGCAATACACACACAAAAAGCTTTTGTATGAAACTGGGAATAATTTCCATTTCTAACCGCTTCTTTTAAAAAGTGTAAAATTCTATATTAATTTCAAAATACTTCTGTTTGTCTAAGCTTTCTTTTGAATTTGCTTCAATTTTCTTCTAAGTTTTTTAAAAGAGAAGTTACAATGGTCCTCTTTGAATCAATATTGCCAACCCCTCTTAACCTCTGATCCCTTTTCTCCAACTAAAAACCAAGAGGAAGAAAGAAAAAAAAATCTTGTAAAAATAAGCAGAGTTAAACAAAGTGAGTCAATACAATGGCCATGTCCAAAAACACTTTTTAGACTTTGTGAGTACTGCATCTCTATCTGGAGACAAGTAACATGCTTCATCAAAGGTTCTCTGGAGATGAGGATGGTCATTGTTTTAATCAAAAGTCTTATCTCTCCAATTTTTCCTTACAATGTTGATGTTGCATAAACTGTTTTTGTGGTGTAGCTCACTTCAGTCTGTGTCAGTTTATAATTCTCAGGGGTCTCTGGGATGGCTTGCTTTGTAGTTTCATACACTGAAATATTTAATTATATACATATACCACAGTTTGTTCAGTCACTCCCTGATTGTCTATGAGTGCATTTAAGGGATCCCTTTTATTTTAGTTCTTTGCTTTTCTTTCATTCCTGAGGAGTAATCCTCCTTTGAGGACCAAGAAGTTTACTTTGCTAATAACTATTCCCTACCTAATATTATCCTACCTCTTAAGATCCCTCTCCATTTCTCCCCCAGTATTCATCCCCCTCTACCTTTCATCCTTCACAGCTTTTTCCCTATGGAGTTTGATGTATTTCTGTACAAAATCATATGTGTGTGTGTGTGTGTGTGTGTGAGGTTCACCATCCTTTGTTTCAGATAATATGAAGCTCATCTGAGGTCCATTTTCACATGTCTTCTTCCATTTTTAGATTATTCCATAACTCAATTATGAGAAATAGGAAATTCCACTCCTTTCTACACTAATGGATTCATTTGCCCTTCTTTCTCTTTCTCTTCTTCAATCTACCACCAGGTTCTCTGTTGTTCTTACTTAACCTCTTCAGGATTCTTTGAAGAAACTGAGTTTCTGAAGGAACATGTCTACCTCTCTTAGAATACTGGCATATTGCCATTATGGCCTCTTCCAATTGCTCAAATAAATTTACCTTTCTAGGTTTCTCATGACTCCATGTTTACATTTTGAAGCTCTTACTTGGTTGTGGTCTTTTCATCAGAAAAGCTAGGAAGTCTTCTATGCTATTAAAGGTCGATTCTTGGGTGAAAGCTTCTCTTTTGCCTTATGAAAAATTGTATTGCAAGATTTTTCTATGATTTAACATGCTAGCTGACAGGACTTTGGGGATCTATCTCATCATTTCATAATAGGGACAATGGATATTCACTCATGGAAGAGATGACTTGAGGTCCTTCAGTGATTCACAGCTGTTGGACTGTAGTATAGCAGAAACCCTATGTTTCAAGTTGGAATATGTGAGTTTGTCTAGTTACAGGATCAAAGGACTTTAGAGCTGGAAGGGACCTTGTGGGGAATAAAAAAGAATACTTGATTTGGAAGTGATCTTAGAATGTACAAAGTAATAACTGGAAGAGACCTTAGGAATCATCAAGTCCAAACCTCTCATATCATAGTAAAGGAGAACAAAGACCACATGAGTGTTGCTACAGGTTCAAGAGTTAAGTTGTGTGGCCAAGGATTTGAATGCAGGTCTTCCAAATCAAATATTTTTTCACCATATCATACAACCTAAACTACCTGTTTGATGTGAGGAAAATCACCTAACTCTGGGCATCCTCAGCCATAAAATGGAGACAATTACAATACCTGCACAGCTTAACTAATGGGGTTGTTGGATTGAATGAGGTATTGGAAGAAAAACCCTATGTAAACAATAAAGCTACAGGAATGTCAGTTACTATTATCAATATACTACTTAGTACTAAATGCCTATCTGGAATTTTACGTCAGTCAGATACAGTTGCTAGGCGCTGGGGAGACCAAGACAAACACTAAATGGTCCTACCCTTGAGGAGTCTACATTTTACTGGACTGTTCTCCTTGTTTCCTCAAAAGGATATAAACTCAGGATGCACATGTAAGCATTACGGCTCAGACCTGACACGTTTGAAAACATGATTTTTGTTAGCAATTCACTGGTTGTTCATTCTCATAGTTATAATCAATTTTTTACTCATTTTTTAATACTGGCCTTCGCCTGTTGGTCCATGATAGTTTTTGTAACACATACTGTCTCTCTGAAGGCTAAGAGGGCATATAACAGTACAATAAAAATAAAATGCTACTATGTGCATGCATAGTGCTGTGTTAGGACTTGGGGTGGGATACAAAGTTGAACTGAGACAAGATGTGAGCCATATGGAGGGCGAAGTCCAAGAAAAATAACTACTATTCACAACACTATATGTTAAGTACATGAGAGGAAAGTAAAGTGCTATTTCAAGGCCAAGGGAGATGGTCCTTACTTACTGACAAGAGGGATGAAGATAGGCTTCTTAGAGGAGAAGGTGGCAGTTGAGTTGGAAGCTAGAAGGGATCCTTCTTCCCTTTTGCTTTGAAGAATACAGACAGAAATTCAAAAGGTAAGGAGAGAGGAGGCTATTTCAGACACAGAGAACAAAATGAGAAAAGGTACAGAAGCATCTGCTGGCAAAGAGTCTTACAATTTAACTGAAGAGTATAATATATGGAAGGAAGTAATACAACTTGTAATGGGAACACATGGTATAGTAGAAAGGACATGGAAATTAGTCAGAAGACTTGAGCTCTGCCTCTGATAACTTATAAGCAGGGCAATCTTGGGCAAGTCTTCACTTCCCAAGGACTCAGTTTCCTCTCCTTGCAAAAAGAAAGAATTGGAGAAGATTTGTAAGGTACCTTTCATCTCTAAATTTTAAGAACTTTGGAATAAACATACAAGCAACACCCCCTCCCCTCCCAAACAGGCTATAATAAGGTCACATTAGAGCCTCCTTACATATCACATACATTTGGTTCCTAGTGGAGAAACAATGTATGATAAAATTAAATACAATTCCTATTACCAAAAGGAGAAAGAACCAGACTGATACAACAAACCAATTCTCCTGCCTAGTTAAACTGCAAAACCTTCAGGAAAGGTTTTGAAAGCTTGACCCATCAGTTCTAATTTTTAAAACTTACCCTTTCAGTCAAGGCTAGAAAAAGGCCCATTCCAACTTTTATCTTTAGCACAAAGTGCTGTTATCTCAGGCTGATGTCAGGAGCTCTATCTCTCTTTCTGCTGACAAGCACAGACGAGAAAGATAAGATTGGAAAGGAATCTCACTTCTCTGAGTAAATAAATAATCAATACTCATCTAAATGTAAATGAGAAGGCATCCCCCTCTGATAACAGGGCTCTTATCAAAGAGCCAATTTTCTGAAGACATTTGGCTTCAACCAAATCACCATCATTCAGCCCCAGCCTAATGGCGAAAAATCGTAACTAAATTGAACCGATCACCAGAGATCAACTAAGTTCGGCCGTGGCCACTTCAGGTTCATGTGTTTGCGAATGCAATTTTGCCCCCATTAACTTTCAATAGCAATGAAGAATACACTGGTCAAGGGGGGGTGAATCGGCCCAATAAACAAAGTTAAAAAAAGGGGGGAGAAAACAGATTGAAGTCTTTAAGCAGAAATGCTCTGTCAACAAACATAACCTTAGCAATCCCTTTGAAATGGGAATGTTCTGCAAGAGAAAGTTCATAGTGGGAAGGAGGTAGAACATTCATTCAATACACATAACAACCAAGGCCAACCTTGGATCTTTTTTGTGGAGAATGATAAAACTAGTTTTAAACAAATATAAGTAAAATAGAAACTTAAGCACTCAAATCAGTTTTTAGTAGAGACCAAAGGATCCAAAGGATCAATTTCCTTTCCTACATTTGTATCAGGTTTATATGGGACATACTAGTTTGGTGAAAATGTTATATACCTGAGAAATCCCTTAGGAATGATCTCCTAGGGATTTTTTTTTTTTTCATTATCACATCCCCAGAGACCATTTGAGAAATTACAATAATTACTAATTCACCAGCAAAAATAATTCTATTGCAAGTATACCCTTCAGAAAGTATATCTGGTCACTAAAGTAGGTAATCTTTGAATTAAGTCGTAGCAGTATAAGGGGCTTTGTTTGGAGAGCACTCAGCTTCAAGAGCTAACAAGTGTAACCTTCTTCCATACATGAAGACGTTTTTATTTATTTTCCAATATCCACGGATCCTAAAGGAAGAGTACCTCAAGGCATGAGGTCTTCGGACAAGCTTCTCCCTCTTTTGTGTCCCTGGACTGTGTGTCACACAGTGTTGGAAACTGTCCCCACTGTGCCTGCTCCTAATCTAAAGGTCAAGCAGACATCCTCTGAGGGCAAGAGTCCTTTGCCCCTTTGGACCCGCATAATCTAGCTCATAGTTGAATTCACATAAAGATGCGTAATAAAAAAGAAGGAAATAAGTATTTATATAGTGCATGTTATATGCCAAGCACTGTACTAAATAAAAAGCACTTTAAAATATTTAACTTTAAAAGTTATTTGAGCCTCACAATGACCCAGAGAGGTAGGTGCTGTTATGGTCCCTATTTTATAGATGAGGAAACAGAGATCAAAAGAAGTTAAGGGAATTGCCCAGGGACACACAGCAAATTAGTGTCTGAATTCAGTCTCAAACTCTGGTCTTCCTGACTTCTGGTCAGCTACACTGTGTAGTCTAGCTCCTAATTAGGCTGTCATCAGGATAGGGGGAAAAGGTAACAAAGAAAAGGAGTTTATAATAACTTCTGAACAGATCTTCCTCCTGCTGGTCTCTCCTCTCTCTAATTCTGACCTTCAAACTGATGCCAAAATAATCTTTCTAACGTACAATGTAACCATGTCACTCCCTTCCTCATGAACCTTCAGTGGCTCCCCACCACTATAAGGCTGAAATATAAACTCGTTATTCAAGTAATCCTACATAATCTGACTAGGGCCTACCTTTCCAACCTCACTACTCTATATGCATAATATACCAAAGAAAAACTGCATTTATTAGAAGAGAAATGCAAATTAAAGTAACTCTAAGGTTTTACCTGACAGTCAGCATACTGGCAAAGATGACAAAATTTGGGAATAATCAATACTGGAGGGGCTGTGGAAAGACAGGAACACTAACACATTGTTGGGGGAGTTCCGAATTGGAACTAGTCCAACTACTCTGGAATGCTTTTTGGAATTCTATTAAGAAAGTAGCTAAAATGTCTATACCCTCTGACTATGAGAACTCAATGCAAAGTATATACTCCCAAGTTGGTCAGAGACAGAAAGAAAAGTCTTCATATATGTAATTATTCATGATGGTACTTTCTATGGTAGTAAGGAATTGATAACCAAGTGATTAATAATTGATAACCAAGTCCCTCAGTGACTAGGGAATGGCTAAACAAACTGGTACACAGATGTAATGCAATATTACTATAATCTCAGAGATGATGAATAGGAAGCATTCAGAGTATCATGGAGAGACTTTGTGAACTGATGTAGGAGGAGGTAAGCAGAACATAAAAAAAATACATAATGACTACAATAATGTAAATGAAAGAACCCCTGCACCCCAAACAACAACAACAAAAAAAAACCCCTGAAATTAAATACTGTGTAATAATCACAAGTTTGACTGTGAAGAAAAGAAAAATTTCCTTCACTTCTTTGAAGAGGTGGGGGATTACGTGAATGAAAAATTGTATACATTGGCAAATTTGGATGGTGTATTCTTGTTCTACTGAGCTAGATTTCCTTTAAAAACAAATCTTTGCTAGAAGAGATGGCTCTCTGGGGAGAGGGGAGGAATACATCTGGAAATGATTGTGATGGATGTATAGACAAAAATCTATAAATAAAAATTAAAACTTAATGCAGCACAATGTAGTGAAAAGAGAAGTGGCCTGAAAATCTGGAGGCTACCATCTGCCTTTAAGTTTTGCCACTAATTTACTACATGATCTTGGGCACATCATTTTCTACCTCTGTGCCTGAGTTTCTTCAACTGTATGGGTTTACGTTAGATGATTTCTTAAAATTTTTTTCAGCCCTAACATTCTCAAACTTCACATTTGGAAATGAGACTCAAATTCACATCTATCCATTTCCAATATTCATTCCTTTAGGATATGCTGTATATGTAGCTAAAAACTCTGCAGTCTAGTTACTTGGGTAGCACCTGTAGCTTTGACATTCAATAGAGGCAACACAGTAGAGTGGAAAGGGGTGCTGGAGTTAAAGACATAGGATTCATATTCTAAAATCCTGGTTCAGCTACTACCTGTGTGATCATCTCTGGGCCTCAGTTTTCTTATCTGTAAAATGAGAGGGTTGGGGTAGATGACCTTTAAGGTTACCTAGTTCAAGATATAAGTGTCTATGATACTTTGAATCAAAAGATATAATGAGGTAAGCTAAAATAAAGGTCAGGTAATTTACTCACACAGGAAAAACTGGGAGAATTAGGTGAGAGAGATGAGAAGGCAGAAGAGATAGGAAAGAGAAGGCAGAGTTGAAATAATCACAAAATGAAGGTAAGTAGAAATATCTAGCCACAAACTCCTACAAACAATTCATAACAAGAACCTATCATATAAACAATTATATACATCAATATTATCCTATTTTTAGGTTCCATGTTAAATGGTTTATATATAGTTTAGCTACTTTAATCCTTAGTTTTCAAAGATGTGATTTCTTTGGGATCTAAATTATGCCCATTTTTATTCTTGTTAGCACTTTTTTATTACTATAGAAAACACTTACTAGAAATATGTTACAGCTATTACCCACGTCATAAAATCAAAAGAAAAATATTTATGTATTTCTATCATTTCAAATCATCTATTAGACCACACCAAAAGGAAGCAGGGGAAGGCCAGGGACCTGAAGATTTACTCTTTAGGCAGAGCACAGTAGTTCTTTAAATCAGATTTCTTCTGTATAATCCGAACTGTCAATAGAAGTGGGGTCAATAAGGGAACCAACCATCTCAGAAGGGGGAAGTGATGCGCTGTTCTTTTTGGTTCACAAGATATAGCCCTGGTAGAGATGTCTGGGATCATCTAATTTAACCACCTAATCTTATAGATAAAGAAAAAGATGAGGAGAGGGGAAGTGACTTTCCCAAGACCAAAATGCTGCCAAGGCAGAATGTGAACCCAGATTCTAAGAGTCGATTTAATACTGTTACCCCTGGAAGGATGCACAGAGAAGAGTCCCTGGTGTTTCTGAAACTGATTCCATCATTAAGTAGCTATAGAGTGAAAGACTAAGAAGGCAGAAATAAATAGAAAGGGATCTCTGAGGCAGGGGGAGAATCTTGGCCCCAATGGGCTATTATTCCCCTAGTTGTCTTCATATGACTATTCCTGTGCTTTGTTAGCTGATGAGTGGGATGACAACAAAGCTATTGGCTCTGCACTGAGGCATCACAAAAGAAACACTGGACTTAGAGTTGAAAGGCCTAGTTTCAAATTCTAGCATGGAACCTTATTGTGTGGCCTAGGTCAAATCACTCCTCTCTGAACTTTAGAATGAACATTTATGAAATGAGGCTAAAAACCCTTGCATACTCTACTTTCTGAGTAGTAGTGGCTATGCAAGATTTAAAGCCCCATGTAAATAGGAGTTATTATCATTACTGCTGCTGCAGAAGCCTTTCCCTCCCCCCCCACTCCTTCCCATCAGTGGCTAGGATTGAACTAGGAGGGACAGGCTCATTGTCAGGGCAAATCCTTTCACCATCCAATCATCTTGAATCTAGCTTCTCCCAGGGAAAACAATGCTCTATGTATAAGAGAAATAAAGGTTTTACCTCAATCCACCCCTCTCAAATTCAGATATCACTTGTTAAAGAGACATTTAAAGGATGGAAACTGTTAACACTGTCCACAAGCATCAGATACTGCCATCTAATCTGTTCTTCTTCACTTCAGCCCCTGTGACATTACCAAATTTTACATACAGTTATCTGTCGCTTGCCCCAGAAATACAGATGGTTCGGGTAGAAATAAACAGTCATTTATTTGAAACAATTGTAAAATAGTTTATGGAAACCGGTGGCATAATGCATTCAAATGAATGCCCGAAGTGGCGGATGGAGAGTCAGGGTGTTAAATCGCACTGCTTAAGAATTCAGCAGGGGGAAACAGATAGTAAATCCAGAGTGACAGAATTTCCAGTGATGGCAAAGGTTTCTGACATCTAGTCCAGTACTCAAAAACTACAGCAGTTCAAACCCATTTTACTTAACACTGCCTTGACAGCCAGTGAAATTAGAGAAATTAGAGAATTTAGTCAAAATTCCCTAACTATAAAAGCAACAAACCACCAGAGAGACTTTACATTTGTCTGTTCCTCATTCTCCTCCTGCCCTTTTCCACTTCAGTGTATTTGTGTAGCTTAGTGCCCAGGCCTCAAATGCACTCTCTCCTCACCTCTGCTGGGTGAAATCCTTCTCTTTTTTTGAGACCTATATCAGATGCCGCCCCCTCCATGAAGTCCTTCATGATTCCTTCTCAGGTTAAAGTGACCTTTGCCTCCATTCGGCCTGCTATCAGACTTCTCTGTGTATGTGTTATACTCTCCCCTGAGAAACAGTTATTACTTTGAAAACAAGGGCTTGGGTGTTCCTGTCTTTCAACAGTTCCTAGTTAATTTAACATACTCAAGTAGTAAGTGTTTTAAGTGCTTAATAATGCAAGGTACTGTGCTAAGGCCAGAGGATATAAAGTCAACAATGAAAATGTCCTATCCTCAAAGAACTTACATTTGGGGAAGACAGTGAGCAGCAGGAGGAGGTTGAATGGGTATTACAACATGTACACAAATAAAATGAAGATGGGAGAAAGCACTAACAAAAGGGGAATGGGGCAGATCAGGGAAGGTTTTTATAGACAGGCACCCAAGGTATACCTTGACAGAGGACAAGGCTTCTGAGAAGTAAAAATATAGAAGGAGTGCATTCCAGGCATGGGCAATGAAATGGATGTCAGATATATAATATTTTAGTTTAAAGAATGACTAAGAGTAAAAAGCATCCCCATCTCACCCCGCCTCTTTCTATTTGTTGAACCTAGTATGTATGAAAAACAGTGCTTGGCACTGGGAGATAGATGATTACTGCCCTCAATGAGTGTAGAGATTAGAAGAGAGATAAGGCACCAATACAAGTAACCATCTTACTCAACATTAAACTATCACTGCAATAGTTACAAAACAAAATTGTTATGTGAGTTTGTAGGGGAGAAGGTGCTACCTTATTCATAGTGAGCATGTAATAAACACTGAATAGAATTAAATTGTTGCAGTTGAAAAGTGGTGGTCCCAACAGAAGCTTCTGGGGATTGTACTTAGGGCAATAAATTTCAATATGCCATCAACTTTAAATTATAATAATGGAAGGGAGAGGAGCCAAAGATATACTACAGAACCAAATAGAGAGTAGCACAGTAGAATAAGATCTCAGTGAAAGGAAAAAATAGACAGATGTACAATGAAAAACAATGCCTCACTGAGGTTTAATACAAATCACTGCTGACATGGTGAGAGATATGTGCTCAACAGATTGGAGGGATGAGCACTGGTTCTTAGAAAGTAGCAAAAGACAAGGAATACCTGCATACCCTAGTAAATCACTTAGGTCTGGAAAAAGAGAGGGGCTAAAGAGTGAGAGTAATAGGTAACAGGGTACTCCAAAAGTGCTACACTAGCACGAAATTACCCCTCAGTGTTTACAAATGGAGTCATAATCTCACCCATCCCCTCACTGGTACATTTTTCCATTCTGTGTGATTTTCATCCATGTCCTTCCCTCTATCCTCCAGAATAAATCTTTATGGCAAGATTCTAATTCTCTTCATGTGGGCATCAGGGTAGCACTTAGGCTGTTCACTCATTCTTTCTAATAACTCTTGTTATCTGATAGGCACACCTCTTTTCCTGGACAACACTGCCTATGCCATTTCTGGTATGAAGGTCACAAGTCGGGACATATTAGAGCAGGCTTATAGCCAGTATTCACTGCTGATTTTGATTCTACATTGATATTGATGAAATATGAGAAAGGGCACTCCAGGGTATTAGGCAGATGCTTCATGGGGATTCTTCACCTTTTTTGTGACCTTGATGTTTCTGGCAGATTGGTGAAGTCTATGGAGCCCTGCAAAAAATAATATTTTTAAGTGTATAAAATAAACTATTTAGGATTACAAAAGAAACTAATTATGTTGAAATGGAGCTACTAAAATATGAAAAACAAAACAACAGAAACAGGTCTCTGGACCGTAGATTAAGAACATCTTCTCTATGGATATTTATAGAAAAACAAGGACAAAAACTGCACAGAATGAGTGGGCGCTAATAAAGAGAATACTCATAATGTTTATAGTTCTAAAAATATTAATAATGTCTATAGTGCTTTAAGCTTTATAAAGTTTTGCATTAATATCTCATTTAAACCTTTTTAAAGGGAGATTTTTGTTATCTTTTGTATTCATATCACCTATATAATCCCCTTTCTCTCCTGCTCCTGCCTCCCAGAGGATCATGCCTTGTAACAAATATTTAAAAAAAAAAAGAAAAATAAGAAATGGTTAAAATCAATAAATACATAAAAATAATCTGATGACACATGGAATGTTCAATATCCACAGACTCTGACCTCTGCAAAGGAGCAGGCGGAGGTGTCTTCTCATTCTTTTCTTTAGGGTCAAGTTTATTCTTTTTTTTAAATAAATTTTTTATTTTAAACTCAAACACAAAATGAGAAAAGAAAAAAAAAACACTGACCATTAGAGGATTCAATATAAAACAACAAATTTCCATTTCAAGAAAATCTATATAATATTATACATTGTTTTCAAAGCTGCCTACCTTTCCTTTGCTTCCTTGTTGGTTTTCTTTTGTTCTCTGCTGTGTACTTTTTACTTTATTTTTTCTACCTGTTATCTGCTTCTCTGAAGGTAAATTGCATCTTCCTTCCTAGGTTCATGTTTTTCTATGTTTTTCTAAATCAACTAGCTCATCATTTCCTCTGCCACAGCACTATTCCAACACAATCACATCCCATCTGAGAGACTATGAAAGTTTTCCCCCCATTTTCTGCATTCCTTCTATTCTTGGTACATAGGTCTTATTTATACTGAAAAATTTTATCTGAAAATAATCAAAATTATCTTTTTCACACTTCAGCAATGCTCTCCCTTATAGTATAAGGTCTAATTCTACCGAATGTACTTCACTTACGTATTTGTTTTCGTTTCTAACCTTTTCCTTTTCCTGATCTTTTGCTGTTCCACAGCAAAAGTTATAATTTTTTCTAACTCAGTAAAGTAATTTTTTTGGTAATTTAATTGGGATGACATTGAATAAATAGATTGGTTAGGTAAAACTGTCATTTTAAAAATTATATTGGCTTTACCTATCCATAAACAATAAATTTTACTTCAATTATTTAGAATTGAATTTATTTGCATAAAAAGTTTTATGTTTATGTTCATATAGTTCCTTTGTCTGCTTTGGCAGATAAATATGCTCAGCTATTTTATACTGTCTAGGTATTTTAAATGGTCTAAAATAATAATGCTGACACAACATAGTTTCTCTATTTTTCACTTTTAATTAAATTTATTTTTTAACTCTGCTTGAGATCAAGATTACTATTCCTTGCTTTTTTTTTATATACTAAATTCTACTCCTGCCCTTTATTTTATATTTATGTGTGTCTCTCATTTTTATGTTTCCTGAAAGCAACATACTGTTGAATTCAAATTTTTATTCTACTATCTATTTCCATTTTATGGGTAAATTCATCCCATTCACATTCTAAACTACAATTATCATTGTGTATTTTCCCCCTCCTGATTTTTCCTCACTATCTTTTTCACTTTATTTACCCTATCTCTCCTTACTCCTTTGTTTTATCCTTTTCCTTAACTTATCCACCCCTCTAAAAGTCCCTCCCTGATGCTCTCCTCCATCCTATCCCCTTGTCTTATTTCTTTGTGAATTTAGAAGACATCTGTACCCTTCTAGATATGCGTGTATGTAGTTCCCTCTTTAACCCACTGCCAATGAGAATGAAGTTCCAGCATCATCCTCTCTACCTTCTATTAGGGCTTCTGTATAAGTTTTTTCTTTTATACCTCATTTGTGTGGGACAATTACTCCTTTTTATCTCTCTCTACAGTTTTATTTTTTTTTTTAGAATCACCGTCATACTCAGCTCAGCCCGCTCCTTTCTTTCAAACTACCCAAATAACGATGAAAATCATAAGACTACAGCTAATACTTTCACATGTACGAAGTAAACAATTTGACCTTATTGAGTCTTTTAATGTTTACTTTATATTTCTCCTGGATGTTATATATCAAAAATTTCCCTTAAGTTCTGGGGGTTTTGTCACAAATATTTGAAAGTCTTTCAGTACATTAAATATCCATTTTTTAAAAATTCAGGATTATACTTAACTTTGCTGGGTAAGTTACTCTTAAGTTTTTGATTCTCTATTTCAAGTTGCTTGACTTTTTTTTTCATAATTTTCTTGGATTGCTTTTTCCCCTACTTTTCCCTCAATTTCTCTTATTTGATTTTTAAAATTCTTTTTAAGTATTTCCAAGAACTCCTTATACTTGGGACCATTTGACATTTCTCACTAAAAAAGGAGTGGCCATTAACTCCATTATCTTCCCGTGAATATAAACCCAGATCCTCTCTATCTCTATAGTAATTGTCTTCAGTTGGGCACTTTTTCCTTTGCTTTCTCATTTTTATTTATTTTTTATTTTATTTTGTTCTTAGCCCCTCTTGGAGTAATCTAGTTGTAGTTCTGAGGTATGGGGATGACGTCCCAAGCCTCAGGTCTTCTCACTGTTACTCTGTGAGGTCCGTCTTGGGGCCTAACTTTGAGTTTACTCTCCACTCCAAAGCCAAGGCTAGGGCCCCCCAGTCACACTGTACCGCAAATGATTTTGCTCCTTACAGTCCCTCTGATGGCTGCAAACTACAGCTGCCTCTCTGCTCTGGAACTGCAATCTGGGCCTCTGCTCTCCATCAAGTACTCACAGCCAACAGTGTCCCCACCCCTCACTATTGCACTCACCAGCCTTGTTCCAACTCTTTCTCTCCACAGCCACAGTACAGAACATATCTGATCAGTAGAGCTATGCTTGGCATCCTTGGATAGTAGAAGGTCTCTCAATATTCTCCTACTCAGCTATCAACCCCCAAACCCCCATGCCCACCCAGTCTTTGAGATGAAAGTTTCTAAGGCAGAAGCTGCCTCTCCATCCAGCTTTCTCTAGGGTTTGTTTGTTAATGCTGCAACCTTAATTCTGTACTTCACTCAGGCCAAACCTCCTCCTCTAGAGGTCAAGTCTTTGCTGGAATTTTCTCAAATTGTTTTAGGACAAATGCTTCACCCTACATTTATTTTTGCTGCTATGAGGCAATATTCTGTCTTTTTTTGGTGGAAGAAATTTGGAAAGCTGAAAGCTTTCTGACCTCTTTCACCATCTTCCCAGAATCCTCTCCTCAAGATTACTCTTTATAATTTCCAAACATTTAGGTTCAATTATTTTGTGTTTGTTGTTCTTTCTATTTATATTGCGTGCGTGCGTGCGTGTATTTTTTTCCTGGCCCTGCTTATTTGGCTTTGCATCAGTTCATGTTTCCATGCTTCTCTGTATTCATTACGCCTCCTACTTCTTACAGTACAGTAATATTTCATTATATTCATGTACCACAATGTATGCACATATGTGCATAATACAAGGTAAGAGCAAAGGATAAATGCACGGATTTTTTGAGAAGGGAGAGAATTCTTTGAACATAGGGAATGCTTCACGGAGGAACCAACTGAGCTGGGCCTTGGAACAAGAGGATTCTGATAGGCCAGGATGCAGGTGTACAATCCATGCAAAGGAGACAGCTTGTACAAATAGATACAGGCAAGAATAGCATACTGAGTTTGAGGAACAGGTAAGGGTCCAGAGCAGCTGCTATGTAAGGGAAGTAATAGGAAATGAGGCTAGAAAGCTGTCCCTAAATTTGGCATTTCATCTCCTGTCACTGCTTTTGCACGTGCAGTCTCCTATTCATGGAATGCCCCTCCTTTTCATCTCAGACTCTCAGAACCCTTAGTTTTCTTCAGGCCTGAACTGAGGCTCCATCTTCTCAGGTTGTGAGGATAAGTGAGATTACATATGTAAAGCACTTTGTACACCTCCAAGTGCTATATAAATGTAGCCATTTATTTTTCCAAATGCTGTGTAATCATGATTACTATTAAATTGGATCGTGAAGTATCGAGAACCTTAAAGTTCAGGCCAGGGAGTCTGGAAGCTATTGTATCCCATAAGACAACAGGGAGCCAGTGGACTTTTTGATCAGAGGAGTACTGGGGAAAAATGGGTGCTTTTTAAGGAAGAATATTTTAGGAGCTGTGTGAAGACTGGTTTGGAAAGAGGGAGACAATGGAGGTAAAAAGATCAGCTAAGGGGCTATGAAAACAATCAAGGTGAGAGATAACAGGGCCTGAAATAGGTAGCAACAATGAGAATGGAGATAAGATGCATGAAACAAGTTGTGGAAGAAAAGTCAGTATGATCTGGCAACTACATCCATGTGCAGACTGAGACACAGGGCTTGGGAAGGGTTAGAGATGACCATGACTGGGGGGGAATGAGATTCATGGCATTAACAAAAAGGAAGAGGACCAAAAAGCAGGCTTCAGGGAGACGAAGAGGAGTTCAGTTTTGGACCAAATTAGCTTATGGGTCACATATGAAACATTCAGGCAGAGGCTGGATTTGAAGGGCAAAGGTTAGGACAAAATATAAAGATTTTTGGATCAGGTGATAATTGAATCCATGGAAGCAGATGAAATCATCAAGACAAAAAGTGTAGAAAAAGAAGTGGACATTCATTTTTAGGAAGCAAAAACAAAATGATGAAAAGGAAATTTTCACACAGGGAAAAGAGCCAGAAGAGAGCAGTGGCAGGGAAACCAAGGGCTTCTCCTAGAAGAGGGTAGTTAACAGTGTCAAATGCTGCTGAAAGGTAAAAAGACGATCAGATTTAGTGGAGTTGGAAACCAGATGAGAGTGTGAGGAGTGAAGGGGTAGTATAGGGGAGCAGAGGCAGCAAGTAAAGATGATTCTTCTTCTAGAAGAGCAGTAAAAGGAAAGAGAGATACAGGATGATAGCATGAAAAGAAGACAATCAAGAGAACAGTTTTAGAAAAGAAAAACTGAGAACATTTGTAGGAACCACAAATGGAGTGGGTTAAATAAACAGACCTGAAAAAATTAAGTTCCTAATTCTTTGTTCATTATGTACTCTTCACAGAAATCAGGGGAACTGAGTGGTGATATCTGATCTACAAACATATTGTGTGATCATGTTCTGTAAGCTTGACTTCACCTCTCCTAGACTCCTAATTAGATCTCCGCAGGATCATCTATGATCTAACCTTGGTTCTAATGGCCCTTCTAGTGCTAACATGCTAAGTTTTAAAGCCTTTTCTAGCTGAAACACATTCTATTCAATTTAATAAACATCAACAAAGCCCCAAATATGTATGAATGCCTTGATAAGCCCTGTTTCAGACCTCAAGGAGCTTACATTGGGGGGGGGGGGAGGGAGGGAGAGAGACAGAGGAAAAATTATTCATATTCAGAAAAATAAATGAGGATAAGTGAGGAAAGAGAGCACTAATGACTGGAAGGATAAAGAAGTGCTTTGTGTAAATGGTGGTACCTGATCTGAGCCTAGAAGGAAGCTAGAGATTCTTACAAATAGAAGTGAGAAGAAGATAACAGACCCCAGGCACAGGGGGACAGCCTGTGTCTATCTTCTGTATCTTAATGTTCTGTGTTCTGCGTTTCAAGGTCCCTTCTAGCTCCAACAGCATAGGACTCTTACACACTCAGATTTTACCAAAGAGGGATTCTAGCCAATGGGTGAAATATTATTATGTTTATATCCTGCTTTTAAAAGTGAGCTTTTTCATTCAGTTATACCACATTGTTTGTTTCTTTTCAGATGCAGTACCTTGATATAGACTGCCTTAATGAGACCTGTAAGTGACTATCAAGGCTATTTTTAAAAAGCTTCCTCTTATGGCATGCAAACAAACAAAACATTAGAAAATCAAAGGAAACATGGCAGCAGACTCTTCTGAGGTGTTGGGCCATTTTTCTTGTTAGATATATTATCCTGTGGCTAGGCTGCTATGCTACTATTCCATTTGCCTTGCTAATAACAGTAAATCCAGCAGCTTCCATTGACGCTCCTCTCTCCTTGAGCTGACTCTCTGGCTGATCAGCATTTCCTCCCTGCTAATGGCAAAGAAGTACACTCATAAGCCCCCAAGAGGAGACAGATATATGACAAAAGTTTCTTTCTGCTTTAACCCTTTGAAACATACATGTAACCAATCTATTATGGAATGAGTTTGTGCCGAACTAAATATCTCTACATATGGCCATATATCCCTAACTGGGGATTTTGGCCAATTCATTATGAATAACATGTAGATAAGTCACTGAGGAACAGGGGGAGAGGGAGAGAGAGACAGAAAAACGCCAGGTCCTTCTAGTAATCCATGCCGTAAATGGGGAGGGAACTCATACCCAGAGGAAACTGTAGCAGCAGATGTGTATATAAAGCTACAAATTCCATTCTGGACCCAACAAAACTACAGAATATCACAGTTACAGAGGGCGAAGGACCTACAGCATGTCAGAGAGAAAGCTTTTCACACGGCGCCTCCTCACTCATTTCTTACAGTGTTATTTACAGTATTGATCCTCACAGCCCCCTCCAAAGTAGGTGCTATTATTATCATTTTACCGCTGAAAACACTGAGGCAAAGAAAGGTCACATGGCTTGTCTGTACACAGCTACCAAGTGTCTGAGACCGGGTCTGCACTAAGTCTTCCTGTCTCTGGATTTCCTGCTCCACCTGCTCTGCTACCAGCTAGCTCTACGTCAGAGCACAGAACATAATGTCAGAGTGAAAGAAGCCTTAAAATACAGAGTGTTAACGTGAGAAGAGGCAACAGGAACATATCACAACTAGAAGCGATCTTGGAAAATAGGGTGAGAAAGGCCTGTGCTGAAGGTAAAAGAGGCCTGCCTGGACTCACAGTTGGGAGGTCCGAGCTAGTCTCTGGGTCCCCCACTAAAGTAGCTGTGGAACTTTGGGTAAATCATTTCTTGATTTTGGACCTTGGTGCTCTCATCTATGAAATGGCTTGCAATGCTCTCTAAGATCCCTTCCATCTCTGAAATCTGACAATGGCTTAGTAAATGTGGGAATGGCTACAGCAGTTCAAATTGATACCTGATTTGTGATCTTTTGAACTTCGGTTACGGAGATCCCCTGAGATCAGGTGACAAAGGGTAGTGCAGTAAGTTAACAGAACTGATCATGTTTGACGAGAATTGTGGAAAGGCAATTCTTCACATCTTTAGCGTAAGAGATATGAGATGGAAGAATCAAAGAATTACAGGGTACTGGAATGGAAAAAGACCTTGGAAAGGGAGCTTCAAGTGGGGGCAGAACCTTGAGTCTGAATCTCTTCCACTGACCTGTGTGAGCGTTCTTCCCTGGTTCTTAGCTTCTTCATCTTTAAAAGGAGATTTGTTTATATCTCTGCTAATTCTAAATCTGGGAACTAAGGGAGACCAACTAGTTTAAATCCTTTTATTTTTATAGATGAGAAAACTGAGGCTGAACAAAATAACATGTCTGAAATCTCAGGAGTCTGGGGATGTAACTAGTCAAAGGAGCTCTGAATAGAGAATTGGGAAACCTATGTTCAGTGCAGGCTCTGAGCTGGGAGACAAATTTGATTCCCAGGTTCAGTTTTATCATCTGGGAAAAGGAGACAATCATATTTTGCATTTCTTACACATTAGGACTAGTTTAAGGAAAATGCTTTGTAAACTTTAAAGTACTATAGAAATAAGATAGCATTCTCATCATTGTTATTTTAACTGTAAGAGAAAATGTGCACCCCTAGCATCTTTCTGGCTCTTCAGATTTCCTAATGATTTGTAGAGGAAAAGCAAGGAAGTGCACAATTTTTAAACAAAATTCAAATGTTACCTATAAGGTTATGTGCTAGATCAGTGGACTCTCCTTTGCATTTAAATTATCCCTTCATCTGTCTGTGTGAGAAAACAGATTTGCCTAGATTAGATTACTTTGTAGACTACATAAATTTACATGATTTAGAGTTAGAAAAAACCTTGGTAATCTAGTTCAATATTCTCATTTTGCAGATGAAACTGAGGGAAGGAAAGGAAATGATTTGTCTCAGGATACACTGCTAATAAGTAGTAGAGCTGAGATTTGAACACATGTCCTCTGACTCTAATTCTAGTGCTCCTTCCACTAAACTTCTGGTTACTTTACATGATCCTAAAACAAAATCTTAAAAAGCAATACTTGACAGCTGTTTGGGGTTGTAATGTGGAGGAGCAGCTGTTTTTATTTATATTGAAGACATTAGTCATTCTCAGAATGGTACAGGATATGTTGCAAATAAGCCTTAATGCAACCTACGGAAAATACAGGTCACATTCATGAAATGTTGGCAAAAATATCTGTTTATAACAATTGCACTAGTAAAATATTTTATTTTTAAAAGGGTTATTAGTGCTTTGGGGATGTTTATAGTTTGGAACCACACTTTTATAATGATTGGTAGCATATTTTTCACAAAGATTTTATACTTCAAACTCAATTGAGTGGTACTTTTTTGGTGAATGGAAATTCCAAAATAGAAAATGTGGAAGAAGGATGACACTTTCAATATTCTAGAACCTTTTATGATCCATGAACATTGCTTACCCATGCTTCGCAAGTAAAGAAAGGGGGAAAAGCCCTTCTCAGCCTGGTTTTCAAGGTCCATGACAATAATTCTTTCAAACTGCCTTTTTGGCCTTATCTCCCACATAGGCTCTAGGATAACCAATTTGAAACTAGAAATCACTTTAGAGGGCATTTAGCCCAACCACCTCACTTTATAAATTAGAAACTGAAGCCCAGAAAAGTTAAGTGACTTGCCCAAAATGGCACAAGTAGTAAGGAGCATAGAGAAGCCAGGTCTCTTGACTCCAAATAAAGCACGCTGTTCCCCCTGTATTCTGCAAACTAGATGATTCTTCATCACTCACTTTCTCATCTTCTTACCTCTGCTGGAACTGTTGGAACATTTACAATACTGTCTCATCATCCAACTCTACCTGTTGAAATTCTACCCATCTTGTAGGCATAGCTCAGATGATACTTCTTCTCTAAGGTCTTCCTAATCCCCCAAATCAGAAGTTGTCTTTCTCTCACTTAATTTTATAGCACTTAATTTTCCTCTTACATAATTATATTCTATCTTTTATTATCTGTGTACCACCAAATAAACTCCCTTGATATGCCATTATAATGGGTGGTGATCCTGGTTTCGTGAATGCTGTTCTGGTGGAGTATAAGGCTTTGACAGATCCTGTATGATGCCAAAAAGGTTCTGAGCATGGATTTGGCAACAGAAATGTATGTCATTTATGTAAGGCCCACTCTAGCTAAACTGAGAGAAGCTTATCACCAGAGATCTGGTCACCAAGGGAATATATCTATAGATCTACATATATATTGGCTACAGCAATTCCTTAAGCTCTTCTACTGTGGCATAGAATGAATGCTACCTTTTATTTGAGGGTATCTCTGGTCCCCCAAGGTAGCTTCTTTTTTATTAACTGAAAAATTCTGGGTCTCAGTTTCCTCATATGTAAATGAACCAATATGTATGCAGTACTTTGCAAAACTTTAAAGCATTATATAAATTTCAGCTATTATTGTTGTTGCTGGCATTATTAGATATATATTATTCCTCATCCTCTAAAGACTCATTTCTAGGTCACAAAGTATTCAAAAGGTTTGATAAGCAAGAAAGGTCAAAGTCAGATACATCATAGTGAAAGACCTGCCTTGTAATATTATCCCAAATGTCCATTTTAAGAAATTTGCTTTTGAAATCATATTGTCATCTGGAGCTGGGAATGCACTCATGTTTGTAAGAAAAACAATCCATTCTTTTCCCTTTTTTCTCTCTTACTGCATTTGCCTCTGTAAGCCAATACCCTGGATAAAGGCATGTTATAATTAATCTGGAGAAAAAGAATTAGGTGCTTTCAAAGAACTGCTCTCCAATGGCATTTGTAACTATTTCTGAAGAAGTGAAGGAGCAGTTCACAGAGGGTTCCAGGTTAACTCCTGCCAGGCTTGGGAGGGATTTGGGGAACCTTGGTCTGGGAATCAGCTGTGTGACCTTGGCAAGCAGCTCCAACTTTGTAGGCTATGGTTTCCTCCACTCTCAGATAAGGTGGTTGCACTATGTATTTTTAAGGCTTATATCAGTCTTCACATTTTGTTTTATGAGCAATATTCTAAAGTCTTTTCTAGTGCTAACATTCAATGTTCTAAGATCCATTCTACACTAACATTTTATTTTCTAAGATCCTTTCTAGGTCTAACATCTATGTCTCTAGCTACTTTACTTTAAACTATCACTGGATTTTATATTATTCTTACAATAATGTATGATAGAGTGACCATCTTCGGATCTGGATATTACATCATCAAATGAGTTTTATGTTTGTTTCTGGTAAACATTTCTGTTGCTTACGAAAGGACAAACCACTAGTCAAGTATGGCAGCATTACGGACAACAATTCTACCAAGGACAGCAGTGGGGGGTTAATGGGAATACTGTATCATTCTTTGCCACATGCCCAGTGAAGAACCTAAGAGAAGTTTGTGGAAATGTCAGCAAGTTGGAGAAAAGGTTGAAGACAACAACCAGTGTCACAAAGTAGAGAAGATAAATACGCAGGGGAAATTGCTGAGACAGATGTTTAATTAGCTCAAGTCAGACTGGATAAATTGGGGCAGGACTGCCTATGCAAAGATGGTTTTCCCCCCAGTCTCTCCTTTAATGGTCTTATTGTCCTCAAAGCTTCCCCCCCAAGCTAAAGTCAAATAAAGATAGCAGCTAACATTTGCATAGTTCTGTGCCTTGGAAAGCACTTGCCTCAAAATGACTGGTGATATAGGCAGTCAAAGTATTGGTCTCCCAATTCTCCAGGTGAGGAAAGAAGCTCAGGGAGACCAGAGGGTGAGAGAGCTTGGCAGGGATTTTACAGACTCGTCTCACGTGATCCTCACAACAGCCCTGCAAGGTAGGCACTTATTATCACCCTTGTCAAAGAACTTTACACTTTACAATTGAGAAAGCAGAGGCTGAGTAAGATTAAAAAGCTTGTTCAGAGTCACAAAGTTAGTGTGTATCTGAGGTCAGATTTGGACCCTGGTCTTCCTGATTGCAGACCTAGCACTCTGAGTAGCCTTGTTTTACAGATCAAGAGGCTAAGTCCAGAGATAGGGAGTTATATGTCTAAAGTAATGTGGCAATTTACTTGGACAGAAAACAGTTTTCTTATATGTTTGATTTTGAGATAAGTAGCTATAAAGTCATTAAATGAAAGAAACTTAAGCCTCAGTTTACTCAACAGTAAAGTTGGGATACTTATTTCTGGGACCACCTTCCCTCACTGAGCTGTTATAAAGTATGAGTTATGGTTAAAAGATCACAAATACTTGAAATATATACGAAAGTTGAAGGTGGCATAATTTTTGTCAGCTCAGACCCAAAATAAGCATGTATAAAAAGACTGCTTCCTAAGGACAGAAGAAGAGTCAGGATGAAAACAAAAAAGGCCTAAGTAAAGGGAACAGATAAAAAGGACTGTGTCAAGAAAAGACTCTCTTAACAACACACCAACAAAATGGGTAGCAATATTTTGCATTAAATAACTGAGACTTTATTTGAAAAGATTTATTGTTTTAAGAGTAAAGAAGTAAGTCACTTCAGAGATCCCAAGGCCCATCATGTTAGTGGTACCTGTTGCAACAGAGCCTAGTGCAGGTTTGAGAGGTGTGATAAGATGTCTTGTCCTGCCCATGTTAAACCACTGAGTGCTCCTCAAAGAAGATAGTATCACCAAGAATTCTTATGTACCTAATACTTGTTCAACTGGCTGGAGTTATTATCAACAAACACCCAAAAAAGACTAGTATGGATAGTAGGGATAGTGGGTCTCTAACCTTGCAATTTCAGACCTTCCTCCACCAATGCAGAGCTGTAACTCCTCTGCAACTCCGTCTTGCAATATTTGATGATGCTAAGAAGTTAAGTGATTTGTGCATGGTCATACAGTCAATATATGTCAGTGGCAGGACTTGAATCCAGGTCTCAACAGTATTATGCTACCTTCTCTACAATTCCTTCAGCTGTGTTAACAGTGGCATGGCTTTACACGGTTTAGAGCTAGAAGGAACCTTAGAGGTTACTGAACCAAAATGTTTCATAATTATTTCTGAATAGGAAGGAAACTGAGGTCTAGAGAGGTTATATGACTTGCCCAAGGCAGTTTAACAGGCAGAAATATAATCTGAATTCAGGCCATCTGATTCCAAAGCCTGCATCTTTCCACTATACTACCTTGCTTCTCATCAAGGGAGGTGATAATCCTATTGTCCACCACCATGATCAAGCTACATTTTGAGTTTTATGTTTAAAATCAGTGAAAATTTCAGAAAGGACGCTAACAAGTAAGAGTGCATCCAGAGTGGCCCACACAGCTGGTGAAAGAGCCTAGAGACCATGTTATATACAGTGGACGAAGGTGCTGGAGGAAAGCTTTAGGAGAGACAAGAACTCTTTCTTCAGATAACTAAGGACTGTGGCAGAGAGATCAGACTTGCTCTGCTTGGTCCCAGAGAGCAAAACAAAGACCCAACAGATGCAAGTCACAGGCAGCAGGATTTTGGCCTACTAGATGGGTTTGATATCGAGTGTGTTGCAGAAAGGATTAACGCCCAGGTGCTGGTCAGACTGGCTGTCCCCTGAGAGCTCTTCTGACTCTGTGACTGTGGACAGGGCTGGACTGGATGACTTCTGGGGACTCTTTTAGCTCTGATATTACAAGATTTTCTGGGTGCTTTATTTTTCTTCATACCTAATAGTATTTAGAGGTGAAAGGGCTCTGAGAAGTCATGTGGTCCTCATTTTAGAAAGGATGCCCCAGAGATGATGGGCAACTTGACCAGAGTCACATAGGTAACATGCAGTAGAATCTGGATTTGTACTCAGGTCTTGTTATTTCCAGTCCCAGGACCCTTTCCATTACACCACACTGCTCTTCATTTAGTTCTTCTGGCAGCTTGATCCATGTTTTTGTTTGTCTTAGACACAGTGAATAAGTAGGGAATGTGAAGGAGCAGGAATTCAGGAAATGACCAGCAAGAGTTGAGAAAGACTAAATCGTAGTCAAAGGTGCTTTTGGCAAATGATAGATTTCGTGTATTCCTGAACATGGCAGTAACTGAAGCTCTTAACACTGTTTGAAAATAATTGGCTCTTGAAAACACTTCTACAAGATTTTTGGCTTGAAATAAATTCTCTAAATTTCCTGGCTTTCTGGATAAAACAGTTGGCTGAGATGCCATCTCTAATGTGCTCTGTTCTATACTTGCAAAGATCCATCAGGGGCTTCTGAACAGTCCAACAATAGGAGGCTTAGGTGAGATGAAATAACAAGACAAAGAGTGCAAGATCTCTCTTTGTGAAGCACAGAATTTAACCGTTTGTCTCCTGCTTGGCATTCTGTGACATACTCAATGAAAAACATTTTTTAAAAAAGCATAAATACAATTACCAGATTGTATAATAGTTTATAATCTTACTGAAAGGGGGAAAAGTACACTCTGAAAGATACTGACTAAATCCTACTATAAAATATAAGCTATATTCTATTCTCTCAAAATGTACTGGTATATGCTGAAAAATTACACGCACATCATATGCAAACCATATTTGGAGGAAAAGAACAATATTTTTACCTATATGGTTTGCTACATAATAATAATGTTAATAATATTTGGTATTTAAATAGGGCTTTAAGGTTAATTTCTTCCCAATTACCTCATTTAATCCTTCCAACCATCTTGTAAGAAAAGGATATAGCTATCATAATCCCATTTCAAAGACCACAATCCTGAAGTTGAAAGAAATTAAGTAGTCTACTCAGGATCACAGAGCTAAGTGTCTGATGTAGGATTTGAACATAGGTCTTCCTGATCTTAGGTCCAGTGCTTTATCAAAATATGCTACTTCATCTGTATTATGGATACAGATTTCGTGATCTACATTAAAAGTAACTCTTACTTATCGGGCACTTGAATCTTTATGAAGTGCTTTCTTACAATAGTGCTCTGTGATAAGTATGGCAAAGTTACTATTACTATTTTACAAAAAAGATATAAAGGCTCAGAGAGAATCAGTGACATTTAAGTAACAGAGTATAATTTGAATAAGGGTCTCTTAAATACAAGTATAATGTTCTTTTTGGGTTGCCATGTGGCCTTTTAATTTCTTCCCAATTTTATCAAATGATAAACAATAACAATGAGAGAGCACATGCCATTATCGGTGTATGTGTCATTATCCCCAGTTCACAGATGAAGAAACTGATATTTAGACAAGAGAAGTGACTTGCCTAATCAATAAGCACTTATTCTAGGTCTTCTCTGTGCCAGGCACTGTACAAGGGGTGGAGATACCCCTTGTTCATAAAATGCTTCCATTTAAGTTGTGAAAGTTTATCCATAAGTATTTCTATCAATATAAACAAACATACATGAAGTCATGAAATACAAGAAAGTTGGAAAGAGAGGGCATTAGCAGTTAGGAGAAAAAGATTTTATTCATAAGATGGTGCTTGAATTATATCTTAATGGAAGAGAGAGACTCTAAGAGAAGTTAAGATTGGGTATATGGGGAGGGAGAGAATGCATTTCAGGTATGTGGGAACAGCAGTCCAAAGGACAGGGATGGAATGCTGTGTATAAAGAATAGAAAGGCCAGTTTGGCTGGATCACAGAGAAAAGGAAAAAGTAATGATGGCACAAAGAAAGGTTGAGGCCAAATTGTGCAGGGCTAAACAAAAGGGTTTATATTTGATCCCAGAGGCAACAGGAAGTCACTAGAATTGACTAAGGAGGAGAATGACATGGTCAGATATGCCCTTAAGGAAAATTATTTTTGTCAGTAGCATGTAGGATAGACTAGAGTGGTTAGAGGCTGGAGTTGAGGGAAGGATTAGGATGCCCTTGAAATAATTATCTCTATGAGAGGCAAAGAGGGCCTCAAGTAAGGTAGTAGTTGTGTGAGAAGGCAGAAGGGATTAGACGCAAGACAGGATGTGGAGATTAAAATGGTAACATGTGACAACTGACTAAATTGATGACGAGGAAGATTGAAGAGTTAAAGATAATGCTAAGGTCACAAATCTTGGAGGCTAGTATAGCAATGCCTTGGATAGATATAGAGAAGTTTGGAAGAGGTAAGAAAGAGAATTCAGTTTTAGACATACTGTATTTTGGATGTCTTTGGGACATCTTGTTTGAAATATCTAAAAGGCAACTGGTAATGAAAGACTAAAGCTCAGAGGAGAAACTGGGGCTAAATATATAGATTTGCAAGTCATCTACACAGAGATAACAATTAAACTCGTGGGAACTGATGAGTGAAAAAGTGAATACACAGGAGCAGGAAAGAGGGCCTGGGATAGAATCTTGGGGAATACCCATAGTTAGAGGATGTGATATGGAGAATGAGTCAACAAAGGAGCATAAGTAGTGGTGAGACAGGTAGGGAAAATCAGGAAGCAGCAGTGTCATGAAAATCTCAAAAAGAGAAAATATCCAAGAGGAGAGGGTAGCCAACAGTGTGAAATGTAGACAATATGGACCAATAATATTTGGAAGTTAAGATTCAAACATAGGTCAAACAAGATTCCTTTCTGTCCAACATAATTTACCAGAGTATAACTTTCTGAAGTTTTAGTTCAATAGATTCTGAGCTGAGAATTCTTTTTTTTAAGCCCTAAATATTAGTGCTATCAACATTGTTATTAGTTTCTTTAATCAAACTTACTCTTTGGGAAGCAATCTAATCCTGTTTTAGAAAAGCCTTCCAGCAAGGAAAGTGTCTAAGGAGTCCAGTTCTGTTTTCCTTTTGTTCAAATAGATTCAGAACGGCTAGATTAATTGACACCTTTCTCAACTTGAAAATTCTATAACCTAAAATCTAACACAATCTTGTTAGAGTTGAAGGGTCAATGGCCTTGAAGACAGAAAATGTGAGCCTGACTCTTACTAGGTGTTGGACCCTGGTCCAAGTTAAGTCACTTGCTTTCTTTGACCCTCCTAATTTACACAATAAGGATTGTCAATCTTGTATCAATCACCCAAAGCCTTCTCCTAACAAAAGTGTTTTGTAAGTCTTTATAAACTTTGGAATCATGATCCCCATCATTATTATGAAGGCACAGGGAAATAACAGTTCACATTATTATGTTGTTGAACATTCTACTAAGGCACAATCCTGATGAAGTAAAGATACTGATTTCATAGATGCAGAAACATATTAAAAGAAGGAAAGTGAATTGCCAATGGTCAGACAGTTAATAAATGCCAGAGAAGGAAGGTAAACCCAGTCCTTTGTTTTTTGTCTGGTGATCTTTCCACTACACTGGGTCACCTCTTGGCCTTAAATTTTCAATTGCCATTTTTGCCTTGAAAGAAACATCTTAATACCAATGGATACTTCATTTACATATAGAGTGTGTATATCTATTACTCCCAAGCAGTACTCAGATGATTAATTCAGCTTAAGTCTTCGGGGTCAATTTAGGTACAGGGCTATGTTAAAAATGATTATCCAACTGAAATAAATGGACAATTGTTGCTAAAAGATTTAGTAGTATCAGCATACCCTTTGTAGTATAGGTATGGATATATGTGTGTTTACACACACACACACACACACACACACACACACACACACATATATGCTAATTACCTTCTGTCAGAGAGATGATGGACTCAAGACACAATAAGATATGCATTTTAATTTTTGGACATGGTCAATGTGGAAATTTGTTTTGATTGATTATGCATATTTATTACAAGGACTTTGCATTTTTGTTTCTCAGTGGGGGAGGAGAGAGTGGAAGGAAGACAAAATAAATGCTTGTTAATTCAGAAAGAATACTATTTATTTTTTTTTAAAGAAAGAAATCTAGGTCTAAAGATGAGAAGTGAATTGCCTAGGATTCAAAGGCAAGTCTTATGACTCATAAATCAGTATTGTTTCCACAAAACCAAACCATGCTACTTCTTATATATTTTGAGTTCTTTGTTAACTGTCATATGCAGTATATCAACTTTATCTGAATATAGTCTACCTTTGAAATACAGACTGAATCCTTATGTTGAAAGCTCTTAGAAAGAAAACTGCAAAAGCATACACAAAAAAATAGCATAAATTATATGTCACACTCGGGTTTTATATTAGACAAATTGTAAAGGAAAGTGTACAAGATGATACATTCCAAATATCAAAAGATGTCTGTATTCCTGTTTTAACATAACTTTCACAACTAACACTTCTATAGTGCTTTAAGGCTCATAATGTGTTTCCTTATAACATTCCTACGATGTCAGTAGTGAAAATATTATTAGTTCTATTTTATAGAAGACGAAACCGAGGTTTAGCTAGAAGTATTTTTCCAGGGTTTCATAATGAGGATCAATGGAAGGATTAAAGGAAAGTTTTCTGATTCTACACCTAAGCACTCATCTTACTATACCAGGCTACCTCTTGATTCCATGTAAGTCATTAAACTCTGACCTAGAAATACTAGTATTAGATATATGCCTCAAAGAGATCAAATAAAAGGGGAAAAGACCCATATGTGCAAAACTATATTTATAGCAACTCATTCAGTGGTAGTAAAGAATTGGAAACAAAGAGGAGTATCCATCAATTGAGGAATAGCTGAACAAATTATGGCATATGAATGTAAGTCAAGTAGTATTTATTAAATGCCTCATATGTGCCAGGCATTATGCTAAGTGACGGGGATATAGAAAAATGCAACAACAGTCCCTTCTGTCGAAGAGCTCAGTCTAACGGAGGGGACAACATGCAAAAGATTACGAAGAAGGAAGATATACACAGGACAAATTGAAGATAGTCTAATAGGGAAGGCAGTAAGATTAAGAAGGATTGGGAAAGGCTTTTTGCAAAAGGTGGAATTTTAGCTATGATTTGTAAGAAGTTAGGGAAGCCAGGAGATAGAGTGTTCAAAGCATTGAGAACAGTCAGTAAAAATATCGAGAATTAAGAGATAGGAAGCTATGCATGAGGAAAAGCAAGGAGTCCAATGTCACCAGATCTCAAACTATGTGGAGGGCAATAAGGTATAATGAGACTAGAAAAAGAGGCAATTCAAAAAGAAATGCAATTCAAAACAATTCTGAGGTACCACATCACCCCTACCAGACTGGCTAACAAGATAAAACATGAAAATGATAAATGTTGGAAAAATGTGGGAAAGCTGGAACACTAATGCATTGTTGGTGGAGTTGTGAATTAATCAAACCATTCTGGAGAGCAATCTGGAACTATGCCCAAAGGGCTACAAAAATGTGCATACCCTTTGACCCAGCAATACCACTTAAGGACCCACATGTACAAAAATATTTATAGCACCTCTTTTTATGGTGGCAAAGAACTGGAAATTGAGGGGATGCTCATTAGCTGGGGAATGGCTGAACAAGTTATGGTATATAAATGTAATGGAGTATTATTATGCTATAAGAAATGATGAACAGGCAGACTTCAGAAAAACCTGGAAAGACTTATATGAACTGATGATGAGGCAAAGTAACCAGAATAAGAACATTGTACACAGTAACAGCCACACTGTGTGATGACTAACTTTGATAGACATCTCTTCTTAGAAATGCAAGGATCTAAGACAACTTTAAAATGATGGAAAATGCTATACACAACCAGAGAAAGAACTATGGAATCTGAATGCAGATTGAAGCATATTATTTGATCTCTCTTTTTTTGTTTCTTCTTTCTCATGGATTCTCCCATTGGTTCTAATTCTTCCTCACATATCACACGCCATCTTGGGGTAGGGGGAATTGAAGAGATGGGGAAAATTTGGAACTCATAATCTTACAGAAATGACTGTTGAAAACTAAAAACAAACAAATATATTTTTAAAAGATCATTTTGATAGCTCAGTGGAGTATGGACTGGAGGGAGGGAAAGATGTAAGACTGGGAGACCAATCAGCAGGCTGCTGCAACGGTCCATGTGTGACAAGATGGGATCCTTCACAAGGACAAGGTAGTGTCAAAACAGGGGCAACATGGGAGGAATGTTAGGAAAATAAAACCATAGGACTTTATCTCTGACTGGGGATGAACGGTAAGAGAAAGTAAAGAGTCTAGAATGACGCCAAGTTTGAGAGCCTAGGTAACTGGGAGAAGGGTGGCACTTACAACAGTAACTGCAAAGTTAGGAAGAGAGAAGGTTCGAAGATAAAGATAAGGAGGTCCGTTTTGGACAAGGCGAGTTTAAGACCTACAAGAGACATTCAGAACATGAGGAAAATAGGCAGTGGAAAATGGAGAGAGGGTGGAAAGTTAGGGATTAAAAAGTAGATCTGAGAATACTGTGCATAGACGTGATAAACCATGGGAGCGAATATGATCACGAAGTGAAACAGTACAGAGTGAGAAGAGAGCCCAGAACTGAACCTTGGGAAACCCCTGCAGTTATAGAATATTACTGTACCATAAGAAATGATAAGGGTTGGTTTCAGAAGAACTACAGAAGGCTTATTTGAACTGATGCAGAGTGAAGAAAACAAGTGATACAGCAATAACACTATAAAGAAAAACAACTTTTAAAGTCATGAGAACTCTGATGACTATACGGACAACCACACCTCCAGAGGGCTGATGATGAAGTACGTTACCCACAACCTGATGGAGTTCTGATGGAATCACAGTACAGAATGACTGTGTACTTCTGGACAATGCAAATGGATTTATTTTGCTTGACTATACTTATTAGTAAGTATCATGTTTTTCTTTCTTTGTATTGAGGGAGATTTGGGTGAGAGGAAAGGAGAGCTAGTATAGTGTTACAAAAAAGACCATCATTGAAGCATTTTAAAAAAATGAACAATAAAAGAAAGGTCAGAAGAAAACACAGAGTACAGCTTTGAGAATAACATGTTGAACTATTATTACATACTTTTTAAAAAATCAAGCCACATATAAAGGAGATTTCATAATCCTATTTTTGTTCATTTTTATATGGAAATATTAACATGGGCATATACAATTCTATAGACAACATTAATTTATAGAGACATGCATATATGCATGTACACATGTATATACATATATATGTGTGTGAATGTGTATGCATACACAAATACTGAACTCTATTTAGCTGAAATAAAATCTTCTATTTATTATCAAATCTCCTGCTAATCCTAACACATGACAGGTTGGGTGATGGTACTTTTCCCTTTGAAAGCTTAGGTGACTAATTAATAACGATGACTTCGATGGTGGGAAAGGCTGATGAACTAGAAAACAGGTTACCCTTGTTTTATTGGTCAGATATTGACCTAGCAAGGGCCTTCACCTGAGCAAAGAACAAATGTCCCTGATTGTTAAGAATCAACCAGGCTCAATTCTGCTGAGATGAGCTTATCCAATTCTCCTTTTTCCTTGAACCCTGGGAACTCTGCCAATGCAGAGTGATATAAAATGTCAAGCAGGGCAGGAATAAATTAAAAATTGAGAGAACTTCAAAAAATATTTTTTTCACCATGTAGTGAAAAGAACATGGATTTATTAACCTCAAGAAATCTAAGCGTTAAGTCCTGGCTCTCATTTGACATTCTCACATGACTCTAGGTAAGCTCCCTTCTCTTCTCTGAGCATCAGTTTCCTCATCTATAAAATGGAGCAATAATCTTTGCCCTTCCAAATTTTCAGGTAGTTGTGAGCACAGTGTTTCATAAATCTTAAATAACTAGAGAAATGAGAGCTATTTTTAACAAGGTCCTTCCTAATTCTAAAATCCTATGAGAACATTCTTATTAGTAGAGAATACAAAGAATTACAGTAGCAAAGAATAGGCTGGGACGTACTGTAAAAAATATACTGTGGCCCAGAATGTAATTTGATAAAATAATTAAAAGAAAAAAATCAGATATTTAGACTGCTTACAAATTTTTTCAGTTCTGGGATTCTATTTCAGTAAGGGTATCATTAAGATAAAGAATTTAAAAGAGACGGAGCAGGAAGGAGACGGGTGCGCAGAACCTCTGAGTTAGAGGACCTGTGTAGTGTCCCAGTGCTGCCACCTGCTACTTGTGTAACCTTGGGTGGCCCAACTTAATGTCTTTGGACCTCAGTTTCCTCATCTATAAAATGAGGAAGGTGTACCAGATGGTCTCCAAGGTCCTTTCCTACTCTATGTCTATGATCCCATACAAAGATTGGGGGAGGGGCGGAGCCAAGATGGTGGATTAGAAAGACGCATATACTCTACCACTTCCCCCACAGCCCACAAAATACCTGTAAAAAGGACTCTCAACAAAGTCTAGAGCAGCAGAAGCCACAGAGCAAAAGAGGTTTCCAGTCAAAAGTAACCCAGAAGGCCAACAGGAAAAGTCTATCTCACGGAACACTGAGCAGAGCACAGCACAGCCCTGGCCATGCTGCACTGGGAGGAACAGGACCTGAACAGACCTCCAGGCAGAATTTCTAGCATGGAAGGTCCCAGACACCTCATCCCACAAGCGACAAAGAAAGCTCCACAGGTCAGCAGAGGAGGGCTTTCCCAGCTGGCTGAGAGGAAACAGGGTTTCCCCAGCAATAGCCCCAGGCTACGGCAGAGACTGCAACAGCAGACTGTAGGCATCAATGGAGTCTGAGAAGCAACCTGGATCCACTTTTCAGGCAGCTCAGCTTAAAGCCTCTGGCTGTAGGGAGCAGCCCTGAGTGATGGCCCCATCCCCATCCAAAGCCCAGGGGAACCAAGAAGTTAAGTCGAATCTCTTGACAAAGGATTCAGAAGTCAAGCAACTGGATGGGAAAATGCCCCCAAAAGGGGAAAAAGATAAGACCACAGAAGGTTACTTTTCTTGGTGAACAAGGCTTACTGTCACAGAAAGTTAAGATCCCTGCCTCCAGGGCCTCCAAAGTGAACTTAAATTGGAATCAGGCAATTGAAGAGCTTGAAAAACGAGTTAGCAGCTTGCTGAGGAAAAGAACACCTTTAAAAAGCGGCTAACTCAATTGGAAAAAGAGGTCCAAAAATGTCAATGAGTTTTAGTTTAAGTCTCCTAGAGGCAGGTAACTTCAGGCAAAATTTGGCATTGATGGAAAAGTTAAGGTTTTAATGGTAAATCTGATTTTATGATTGTTACAAAAGCAGGAATTAGAACAGGTATAGAAAGGCATTTAAAGTACTTAAGATTTGCCTTGGTTCTTTAGTCAATGTGAAATTATAGTCATATTTGAAACCTGGTTATTGGAACTTGCTATTTTAAGATGCTATAGGGCTATTAAGTGACTGTTCTTCTGAGTCTAACTCCAGGTATGGATAGCAACAAAGGCAGTCTGAGCCTCCAATTCATGATGCCAGTAAGCCTGTGAGATGCTAGTATGAAATGGAAAAGGTGATCTCATGGGAAGGGTGGGAGAGCAGCTGTTCAGCCTGGACTGAGGTAGGATTCTCCAGCCTCAATTTCTCCACTGATACCTGGCAGACTCACTGAATGCAAGCTGACAATCTACTCCTGCCTGGAACCGACATGAAGTTGGGGAGATACTGTTTCCCTGCAATGTCCCTACTCTTAGTGGCAATTTCCTATAGTCAAAAGGTTTGTAAGCGTAATACCAGATCTATTAAATTATAGATTGTTGGTAGGGGAACATTGTGGTCAACTCTAAAATTAAGCTATTAGACTTAGGACTTCAGACCAACAACAATAAGTCTGGGTCCTTTAATTCTTAGTAACAGTGTGGAGACAATTAGGTAAAGGGCTTATGAAGTTAGCATACATGGTTATTATTTGTGTCTCAGATGGTTAATGTTAAAAAAAAAATCTGTTTTGTGGTCTATATTGTAAATGTTTTAAAAGAAATAGCACCTGACCAAAAAAGTTGGAAAAAAAAAAGATTGGGGGAATGAAGTAGACATATATAGCCTAGAGGGGAGAAAACTAAGGGGGAGACAAGGGATCTGCCTTTATCTAAAGGAAGAGGTATTAGACTTAATCTACTTGATCCAGAAGGCAAAACTAGAAGTAGAAGTTGAAAGCTATTAAAAGGCAAATTTAAGCTCAAGTTAGGGGAAAATTTCCTAATAATTGAATAATTTTCTTTAAAATTGACAAAAAAAAAAAGCTAAGTGTGAGCAGAAAAAAAAAAGCTGCAAAGTAGGAAACAATGAAGGAAACTTTCAGTTCAACTTAGAAATTTATTCTATACAACTCATCTGTGATTAACAATGGAAAAAGTGGGAATCTCACCTCAATGCAGCCCAAGTTATTTAATTCCAATTGTTTTTTTTCCCTTCTATATATACAACTTATAAAATCATAAAAATCTTAACAGTTGGATCGCTCAGATTTATTCCACAATATTTCTACAAGTAGCATAGACTTGAATGTCTATATGATAAGGAACTCACTCTACACAAAGAAACCCATTCTCTTCTCAGGACTATAATCCTGGATAGTTCTTTCTTATTTGAGTTGAAATTTTTCTCCCCAAAGCTTCTAGCTACTGCACTAAGTTTTACCCTTGAAGTCAAAAAGGCCAAGTTTTATGACTTTCCTCCTCTTTTCATTCTTCAAGATATGGTTCTTATCTTCTTCAGAGTAAAGTGAGCCCCAGAAAAGTGAACATACTTGCCTAAGGTTGCACAAGTAGTAAGTGACAGTCCTGGATTCAAACCTAGGTCCCCAAATCCAAATAATAGTGCTATTTCAACTGCAGCACATTGTAACATCTTCTTCTCCACCTAGATGCTGTCTTCTGGACTGGATCCTGCTGCCCATAAACTCCAGTGCAAAACACAGCAGCATCATCACCTTCTTTGTCTTTTGTAGACTTCTGTCAAACTGATATATTAGTGGGTCCTCAGGATTGAAAGCTAGTAGAAGGAGCCTTTGAGAACATCAAGAAGTCTAACTTCTTCATTTTACAGATGAAGAAACTGAGGTCCACTTGCAGATATGCAAGTGTTTTATTGACATCATTTGAGTGAGGCTTCCAGAAGGTGAATCCCCTTTCTAAATGACTGAGTGATTTTAGTTCAGTGCTCTCTGTACACTGCTACTTCCACTGAACTCTGGGATAAGAATGATGAGCCTGCAAACAAATTCAGATTTGCCAAGATTTGCCATCTTGGCAAATACTGAAATCAAATTCACATGCTATTCAATTCCTTTTCTTTTAGAATTGATGGAGGAGTGTACAGTACTAACTCTTGCCTATTCATGTGAACACACCAACTGATCTCTTTTAGAAGCAGAAGGCTTCTTTTTCTCCAAGACAACCTAGGGACTTTTTTTCATTTCATTATTCTCCCTCTAAAATATGTACATGGCTCAATGCTCAAAGTTCCTGAAAAAAAACCTTGATTTTAAAGAAACATCTCAACCTTTAAAATACCATTTATCAAATTTTCACAAGTTGATTCTGCTTTATTCAATTTGATTCATAACAGCTGTTAAATGCCTACTGTGTGCAAAATTCTATTTTAGGGACTGAAGTTATATACAAAGATGAAAAATGACAAAAAACCTTGCCATGAAGCAACTTGAGGTAGGAATCTGGAGGTAGGATACAATGTATAAAGAGAATGTAGATCCTACAATAGAGGATGTGGCAGTTATAAAGGATAAGGCTAGACAGAGTTATAAGAAAACAAGGAGTGAGAAATTATTAAGGACTCAGTGATGAGCTGACACTTGACCTGGGGCTCTGAAGGAAATGAGAGATTTCAATAGGCAATATGTGGAATATAATAATATCATGAAGGACATGGAATAGGGTAGGATGAAATCAGGGAATAGCTTATAGTTCAATCTGGATGGAACGTGGAGTGAGTAATTAAAGTGTCAGAAAGGTTAAGATGGAATCAGACTGTGGATGGCTTTGAATGTCAGACATTTTATCCTGTAAACAATGAATGGGGAGCCACTGAAAGTTTTGGAACAGGTTAAGTGTTACAACCAGATGTTTGTTACAATGATTATTTTGGCAGTGGTGTGCAGAATGTTCCATTAAATGCTCCTCTGATGATTTACTGTTATACTGTGGGAGACTGAAGGATCCTAAGGACTTTGGTAATGTGAGTTCTAGCAGTTCCTATCAAGTAGGAAACATCATAGGGATGGTCCTGGCAACAGACAGCATGCTTGTCACCCAAGCACCAGTGTAGCTAAATGTGGAAATATTCAATGCCAGGAGGATGGCAATTACAAAAAGACTTTTCCCCCCAGGAAGAACAGCTCATAAAGAACTGTCCACTAGGTGTAGAGGGGCTATGATCTACACTGATTCAGGAAGTACCTGACCTAATGAAATCAAAGATCCTTGAAATACCCAAGGATGTATTAGAGAAGGGGAAGAGCCTGTAGATGGTGGTGGTGTTGTAACAGTTCATTGAAAAAAAGCTAAAAGAGGACTGATACTGATGGTAGTGAAAATGGAAAGGAACATGAGAAATACTGCAGAGGGATTTGGCAATTGATTGGATTGGGGTTGAAGGAGAAGGAACGGTCTAATATTAATTCACAGATAACAAAGTTACACAAATTGCTTTCCATGTCAATCAGCCATTTGGACTAAGAAAATGTGCTAGTGTGCAATATTACAGCAGAAAATATGCTCCTTTAGAAACAGTAACAATTTTTTGTTTTGTCATTTCTAGCACCTAATAGAGTACCTTAGTGGTAGTAGGGACTTAATAAATATTTGTCAGCTAGAACAGATTAAAACAGAAATTTAGGGAAGTTTTAAAAGGTAAATTTAAAATGTAATTTACAGCTCTGTTACTTGAGGACATAGTCAGAATTAGCCACACTAATTCCAGTTTTTATACTTAATGGTTCTAGGGTGACTCTGGGCAAGTCATTAGCTTGTGTGAACTTAAACTGACACACAGAGAAGATGATAATCATACTATTTGCACTCTCTACCTCACAGAGGGCAGTTAGGTGGTACAGTGGATAGAGTACCAGGCCTGAAGCCAGGAAGATTCAGCTTTGTGAGCTCAGATCTGGCCTCAGACACTTCCTAGCCGTGTGATGCTAGGCATGTCACTTAACCTTGCTTGGCTCAGTTTCTCATCTGTAAAACAAGCTGGAGAAGGAAATGGCAAACCACTTCAGTATCTTCAAGAAAAGCCCAAACTGGGTCACAAAGAATTGAATACAACTGATCGGCCAAATGAAACCTCATAGAGACATTATAATTGATAATTATAAGATTGATTACTAACAACAGATAGAACTGCAAATAGTATATAAATATGAATTATTCCACTACATTTCTTCTTTTCCCTTCCCTAATACATGAGTAGGGAATGAAGGATAAAGATTAGGGTGCTCAAGGTAGAAAAGGATGTTGCAAATGTTTGTATGTATCTACATAATAAATTTAACTGGAGCTGGGTCAATGAAAAGAGAGGAACAGAGACCAGAGGTAGAAGAGACAGACCTCTGCAATATAAAGAACAAAGGGTATGGGTTGGAGTTACAAATGGATCAATTACTAGATGTGTTCCCTCGGTCAAATCATTCTTCTACTTTAAGTTTCAGTTTCCTTACCTATAAGATAGGGATGATAATGATATATTACTCTCACTGTCTTGCAAGAGTGTGTAGTGGATGCACTCTGACCACACACGTCTTTTGTAGATTTGTAATGGCCATACAAATACCAGTTGTTATTATCTTTAATAATAATTTTTTGTCTCATGGTCCAAAAGAAGGTTGAGAGACAACAGATTTCAGTGCCCAGGGATATTAAAAATGTAAACTATCATTGTTATTCCTTTTATCTCAACTTCCAAACAGCATTCCTTATTCTGGTGGTAATTAGTAGTGATAATGTCCAAGCAGCTTCTCCTCTTACAGCCTGAGTTTTCTCATCTATAAAATTAGTTTAATACTTGCTGCCTGCCTACCACATGGAAGCAGCTAGGTGGTATAGTGGACAAAGTGCTGGGCCTGGAGTCCTGAATTCAAATGTGACCTCAATCACTTCCTAGTTGTACAAACCTGGGCAAATCACTTTCCTCCTCTGTAAAATGAGCTGAAGAAAAAAATTGCAAGTCACTCCAGTATCTTTGACAAGAAAACCCCAGAGTCATAAAGAAGAGGACATGACAACCAACCACAGAGTTACTTTCTAAAGACAAGCCTTTGTAAAATGTAAAGTGATAAACAAATGTAAAATATCAATAATTTTTTGTTGTAAAATTTCATAAGAGACAGTCACACAAAGTTCTATTTTGTAATCCAAATAGTAAGGATAAAATGCATCAATATCAGACAGTGAATCTTTTCAGTCCATGACACACACACAGAAGCTTTTTGGTGGCAGGTCCCATGCTTCAACACCACTACTACCAACAACAACAATTAAAATAATGACAGTGATATAAAAAGACTGGATTTGTGTTGGAATCCTAACTATTCCACTTTCCAGTTGTGGACTGGTCATTTCAAATATATGCACCTCAGTTTTTCCCACTGTAAAACAGGGATAACAATATATACTAATAAAATGAAATTTGTAATGTAAAAACATACACAATAAGTTATGTAAATATAATTGTTACACACAACATGCTACATATAAAATGTGCTATCTATATATGATTAATAATAACGTTATTTGTATGATGATTTCAAACCTGCTGCTTTCAAGCAATTTAGAACAGCCACACAATGGTTTTTATAGGTTACTCTCCCTAACCATCATTACTGGTTACTAGTAAGAGGTAAGTAGTACATCAATTAAACAGAAATTACATAAAAACTTAGGCACAAAAAGGACTAGACTCTGTCTTTAAAGGAATTAAGAGCCTGTTAAATGCCTCTGGATAGCTACTTAAGTTGCCTGAAAGCAGAAGGTTTGAAATCAACATAAAGAATGCCATCTGATGGACTGAATGTTTCCATTTTACCCTTGAAGGTGTGTCCTACCCCCTTAAGTTACTTCCCTTCCCCAAAGGAGACAGAATTGACCCCCAGGAAATGGATAGAAGTCACCCCAAAAAGTGAACAAAAGAGGTGTTTGGAAAGCGGACCACCATTCATCGCAGCTAACGACGTGTTCATTATGAGTGATGATGGATAAAGACTTCTCATGCTGGGATGAAATCAAGATTTATATGCATTGTTTCCTCTCCCAACTTGTGGGAAGATCATCATCATTTAATTCTATCTCTGCGGCCAGTGATGGGCATCCAGAGAGCTGGTTATCAAACGGCGCAGTCAGCTGGCAAAAGCCGAAACGTGCAGTTGGCACATCTGGACCGAGCTGCCACAGCCGAGGGTGAACAATGACTCCTGGCACGCAGCCAAATTGCTTGCAGACGCTAGCAGGTCTCATCTACAACCGCCCCTACCAGCATCTTTCTCTCTCTCTCTCTTTTATGAGAATCAGAATTTCACTGCTTCATTCAATTGCTCTCTTCTGCCATTTTTTACAGCTCTTATCGTTCCCCTCGAATATAGCCTTGAGACAGCTCATCCGTGTCCTTCACTGTGTTATCTCTTCTAACTTTTATTAAAACTTCAGCTTTCATCTGAAGATAGCTAATTAAATCTGGAACAAATTATACGCCTCCTTTAAAAACAGCACTAAACTATTTTCTCCAACCAGAGAACTGCTTATTTTCTCTTCCTTTAGATGAAACGAAGGATGTGGACGAAGGCCTCATGCATTTCTAAAGGCAAGAAATTTGACACTTCATATATAGGTAGATGGATATTAAAGTTGCCTGCAGCATGACAAATATTAGATTTGCTCACAATAATTATTTCTCAATACTGACAAGATTTCTTGGTTTCATACCGACTGAACATACCACTGATGTCACCAAGTACTCATTCTCTGTCTTCACTTTACTCCCCTCTGAACCTCAGTTACTATAAAATGGGGTTAATGCCACCTGCTTAATCTGATAAAAAGGTATGCTTATATATTAATTTAAGACTTTTAAAGTGCTTTACATATATTACCCCATACACACACACTCACACAGAGTTGGTTAACAGTAATAGTTACAATATTTGTTTCCATGGTGTGCATTAACCTAAGTAATTTTTAGGTTGGTAATATGAAAGGCAACTTGGTATAATGGAAAATGGATACTGCAATTCAGGAGAATTACATGTAAGTCTTAGCATCACAATTAAGTGGCTGAGTGTGCTTAGCAAAGTTGCTGCCCCTTTTTGAGGCTCTACTTTCTCAAATAGAAAAAAAGTCTTTCTCATCTGATACTAATTCAGTTCAACAAATATTTATTAATTTACTAAATAGCTACTATACACAAAGCAGCTAGGCAGTGCAGTGGAAAGTGACAGGCCTAGAGTCAAGAAGATGCATCTTCCTAAGTCAAATCTGGCCTTGGACATACTAGCTGTGTGACCCTGAGCAAGTCACTTAATATTGTGTGCCTCAGTTCTTCATCTATAAAATGAGTTGGAGAAGAAAATGGCAAACTGCTCCAGTATCTCTAACAGGAAAATGCCAAACGGGGTCACGGAGTTAGACAGGATTGAAAAAATGACTTAACAGCAACATACACAAAGTATTTGACACTTAATAATAACAACTAGGCTTTACATGGTACTTTAAGGCTTTTAAAGTACTTTTTATATGTTAACTCATCTGATCCTCATAACAGCTCACACTTAGGCAGTATTTTAAAGCTTACAGTTTCCTTTATATCAATTCTTACACGATAGGTACTTCAAATACTGTTATCTTTATTTCATAGATGAGGAAACTGCAGTTTGGATTGTCTCTGAACCTTGTCCTAATTCCAAGTCTATAACACTGATGTCAAGTTGCTCCCAACCTCCTTAAAGACATGGACACTAATAACTGTAAGAAAAGGGAGAGTGAGATAAATACAGAAGCAAAGTCTTGGCAAAGCTGTGTGAAACTGGAGGTGAATGAAATTACTGCCTCTGGAGGTGAGGTATGGAGACTCCCAATACTTGTAGCAGTTCACATTTGTAGCATCAGAGCTGGGCCAGGAAGGAAGGGAGCTACCATGATGGAAGGTAACCCTAACTGCGCTTGACCAAAGGCATGGAGATAGGAGAGAGAAAACTGTGAAGGTACCTTAAAGGCTATTTCTACAAAATGAAGAGAAAAGTAATTTGCCACTATTTTCTGCCTCAACTATACCAAGACACACCAGGGTGCTCATTTTTAGAGAAGGTTTCTATACACTTCCATTCCATCAAAGTTTTTATTTGAAGTGTTCCTCTGGTGAGGTAATAATCCTGGGGAGCGGGGGCTCAAAAGCTACAGAAGCAGAGCATCAGCCCTGACAGACCCTGACACGCCAGGGCTGCATGGACGGACGTGATGAACAGTGTGCCTGCTCTCCAGGGATGAGCCTGGTTACACTGGAGGGGAAGAGTAATGATGGTTTAGCCACAGCAAAGACCACTCTTGAAGGCCACCTATGAGGTTGTAAAGGGGCTGCCATCTGTATGGGTAGAGGGCACAGCCACAGTGGTCAAAGTACAATCACTGAAATATTGAAGAAGTATTTCCTCACAATAATTTATGTCAAAAACAGAATGAATGTTGTATATGAGGCTCTCTCTGTGCTGTTTTTGAGGTTCCTGACTCAGCTTCCACAAACACATGGTTTTATTTATATGGTACCCCGACCTTATTCATCGTAGATACTCCCCATGCTGCTATATGCCAATGAACTGCTCTCTTCCTTCCATGAGGGGAACGCCGGAATGAGCATATCAAAAGGCCTGTTATGTGTGCTCAGCACTTTACAAATATTATCTCATTTGAGATCATCTCAGGACCCACGGCAATGAAGGAGGGCTTTATGTCATACTGCAATCCTGTCATCCCATGACTGATAAAGACTTCCTTCACATAATATTTCTTTGAGGGGTGGCATGGCATAATAAAGAAAACGATTTCTGTGGAGGTCAGGAGACCTGGGTTAGAATCTAAGCACTGCTACTTAGTTGGCCCATAATCTTGAGGTCAGGTCACACAACTCTATGTGACAGTTACTTTGAGTTATTATCCCCATTTCACAGATGAGGAAACTGAGACTTTAGATACCTCTGAACCCTGTCCTGATTCCAAGAGCAATGCTCTATCCATGACATGATACTGACTGGGGTAACCACTTATAATGGCAACGCCTCACAATTCTGCAGTGCAATAAGCAGTGAAACAGTACAAGCCTTGCCCCCTCATCAGAGGAGGTCCAGAGCAGGAGAATGATTTACTCAAGGACCCACCATGCAAAGGACAGGAGCCGGTGCTCCACTGCAGATCTCCCACCTCCAATTTCCATTAAATCACGGCTCTCCAAACCTGTTTCCTCAGCTGTAAAATGAGGGTAATTATCCTTGAACTAATCTACCTTCCAAAATTTCAAGCACTTTGTAAACTTTAAAGCTTTTGCAGAATATATCATGATTGTTACTATTTTAACACACTTCTCTGAGCAACTTAACTTCAAAATAATAACATTACGACATCCCATTATAGCCAAATGCCACTATAACATTGGGAGACTGCACTGTACTGTCATTAGATTAGCCATCTAAGATACGAATGAAATGGTCTTCGTTAGGAAACAAATTATTTATTCTCGGCAATAATTTTTAGCCTCATGTATTGTTCTTGCAGAACCAGTTTATATCATGACAGAATTTTAGGTTAGAAAAAAATTCAGTGATCATCTCATCTAGGGAGTATAAACCTTTTTTGTGTCATGGAAGCTTTGGCAATCTAGTGAAGCCTATACACCCCTTTTCAGAAAAATATTTATAAATGCATAAAATAGAATACATAGGACAGCAAAGGAAGCCAATGATTTTGAAGTACATTATCAAAATGTAAAGAAAGCAAGTTAACAGATCCCAGGTTAAGAATTCCTCGTTTAGTTCAACCATGTCATTTTATAGATGAGAAAATCTAGGCTCATCAAGGGGAAATGACTTCCCAAAGTAACACAGGGAATGAATGGCAGAGCTGGTATTCAAACCTAGGTCTTCAAGGGTAGGGTATGCAGGCACTATTTAGGGAGTATCTTGAAGGTAACTGAAAAGGAGGAAAAGGAACCCCTGCTAACACCGCTCCCTTCCCCCCAAAAAGGGCTTTAAAATTTCAGGCTAAGACTTCTGTCTTCAGAGAAAATATTTAGTGACCCACCTGAACCCCTCTGGGAGCCCTTCCTCCGCTTCAGGGCCTTCTGTAAGATGTCCTTCATGGTAACCTTCGTACTGTCCACCTGAATAAGGGAGAATCCATGAGCAGCGTTTCTGTAAGAGAAAAGACAGATATTAAATGATCACCAACACTCACCTGGAGAAATTTTATTGTCTTTTTCACTGTAGTTTAAGAGAGTTTTAAGAAAAAGCCCAAGCTTGAAGGGCCAATAAACTAGAAATTGATCAAGTCAACTACTAAGAGCAGAAAGGAAGAAATGGCATTATTGTACTTGCTGTTGACCACAGGAGACGGGTCAAGAAACAGGACTTTTTGGTCATTCATCTCAAATTAAGCTTTCCTGGTGTACTGATTGCTGGTGGACACAGGCTCCTGGTGCTGGTTCACAGGAGAAATTTTACAGCTGGGGGCTGACAATAGATGAGTTCTGTTTGAGTCAGTAGATGTCACTGCAGACAGTTAATACCATCATATTAAGGATCATGGGGCCCCAGAGGAAAGAGGTTGAGCGATGCAGGAAAAAAAAATATTCTCCAAAGCAATTTAGACACCCAGTGGAGGAAAGATTCTTTTTAATGGGGTAGTCAATATTTTTAAAAAGATATTGACAGTGTTCATGGACTTCACAGTAGAAAGACTCTTTGACTTTTTTCCTCTTTTGCAACATTTACATGTAATAAGTTCCAAAGTCACATCAGTTTCACCTTTGCAAGATCTTCTCTCTATTCCCACTACCATCATTTAGTACAGTTTCTTATTCCTACCTGCCTCATGAAGTGGAAAAAAAGCAGTAAATCAGAGGACACTGAGTTCAAATCTTAGTTCTACTAATCATGATACAAGTTTGGGCAAGGCAACCACTAGATTTCAGGGTTCTCATCTGTGAAACAAAGAGGGTTAGAATATAGGATTTTCAAGTCCATTCCATCTCTAATCTATGATCTCTGAGGCAGTTTAGTATAATAGGAAGAAGAGAGTTTTGGAGCTGGGGACCAGGGTTTAGAGACCAAGTTTGCAACGTACATAAAAGTTGTGTGGTCTTGGGCAGGTCATTTCACTTTTCTGGCCCTATCTGTAAAACAAAGACACAGAACCTCTGCGGTTACTTCCAGCTCTAAATACTATGACTCTATCACAAGTGAAACAGCCCCTTCATGTGTTTCCCTGTTTCTTCTTTCTCACTCCTTCAATTCTTTCCTTTCCCTGCTGTCAGACTGATCTTCCTTAAGCACAGACCAAATATTCACATCATTCACTTTGCTGGCAGCTGGTGGTATAATGGATAGAGTTCTGGGTCTAGTCAGGAAGACCCAAGTTCAAATCTAGTCTCAAGACATTTACTAGCTATGTGACCCTAGGCAAGTCACTAAAGCTCGGTTTGCTTCAGTTTCTTCCCATGAAAATGGAAATCATAACAGCACCAATCTCCCAGTGGTGTTGTGAGGAACCACTGAGATAATATTTGTAAATTGCTTAGCATGGTGCCTGGTACATAGTGGGCACATAATAAATTATTTCCTTTCTTCCTGTCAATTACTCACACCCTGCATTTGCCAGTTTGTTAACTTTGCTTACACTTTCCTTAGCCCTCTCTTCCACCTGTTGAATTCTTACTTCCTTTCAAGCCTGAACTAAAATACTACCTAATCCACGAAGCTTTTCCTAATCCATTCAGTTGTTCATAATCTTTCTTCCTTGTACATCTCTTGCATTTAATATTAATTATTTTGTTCTAATTATCTATGTGTCATATCCCTCATTAGATTATAAACTCCTTGAAGGTGGAGAGTTCCCCAGTGCCTACAACATTGTTTTAAAGATACATGGTAGGCACCTAATGTGTATATTAGGACTAGAACTTATTTAGAAGAAATAAAAATATTAAAGGATGTTGAAGCACCTTTTAGGTTAAATTTTAGCTTGATATCTTTACCTAAGTGGCAAAAACGAAATGAAGCATAATAGGAAAGGGACTAGGTCTGAGATTCCATCAATCTAGTACATTCCCTACACTAATGGAAGTCAATACCTTCCCGGCAACTAAATCTTAGGGAGTTACTTGAGCACTAAAAAGTTAAGTGACTGCCCAGAATCCATGTGTCAAAAGCAGGAGTTAAACAAAAGTCTTATTGTTTCCAAGGTCAGTTCTCTATCCACTAGTCTCTCTTAAGAATTAACTAACCAACTGTAAAAATAAGGTCTTATTTCCAGGGGGGGAATTATAAACACAGAGTTCACAAACTGCAAAGAAGCACAGACCAAAGGCCAACAAAGCAAGAAGGAAGTGGCCCTGTGACATAAAGTAGTTGTTTTTTTTTTAAACAGGGAACACAGAGTTAGAATGAGACTTAGTACCTAGAAAACAAAACAAAACAAAAACAAACCCTGAAGATTGTAATCAGAATGTAGAACACCGGTAATGGTAGGGAACCCTACCATGTTTTAGAAGGTTAGAACACAATGTTCTAGCATAGACTGTTACAGAGTAGAACAATAAATGTCAGAACCAGAAGGGAACTTGAGTATAGAACGACAGGGCATAAAACCTTAGGGATTTAGTACATTAGAGTTGGCACAGACCTTAAAGACTTTCTAGTACAACTTAACTAGAGAAAACATATATGAGGAACATGTATAAAAAGATATAAATGAGGAAACAACTTTGATGTTTGTATATATATGTGTGTGTATGGAAACAGAACTTGTCAATTCATAGACAAGAAATGAGGGAGCTAGGTCAAGAACCTCTCTGAGCCAAGTGTCCACCCCTGGCCTGATGTTTTCATCACACTATGATTACTCCTGTTCCATTACATCCTGGCACTGAATAGTCAAATGGAACAATTTTGAATGGCCTCTGTTAGAGAATGGAGTTTTCACCTAATTAACATTGAAATGTCATGTTCAGACACTACAAAGAATTTGTTAAGAACTCCACTTTTGCACGAGAATCCTGAGGAGAAAATGACAATAGCTCCTATTTCCAACACATTTTAATGACGGAAGGAATTCTGGTTTTTTCAGTCCATCAAAGAGTCAAAACTTTACTTGTTGCCACCTTTAACCTCTCCCAGCTCTGCCACCCTCTTTTAATATGGCCAAATGAGAACAAGATTTTCCAGTTACATGAGAATGAAACAGGGCATTTACAATCTTGAACCAAGCTGAGTAGCTCCACACTGATGACCCAATTTGTTTTGCGAAAATCAAGACATATTATACCCCTCCCCTTCAAAGGCCTGCTGTTTACTATGTGATATTTCATTTGTTCAAAGGCAAAAGCTGGGGCTGATCTGGCAGGCATTTTTATTCATTGTAACTTGGTCAACTTCTTCCTATGGAGCAGCTGGCTTAAGAGCTGTCAAGCTAATTTTACTGAATGCTCTGTTACTAGATCAGGCCTGAGCCACGGCCATTCTTTACCTCAGAAGCTGGAGCCCATCCCAGAACAATCTTTAAAAGTTTATTTTACTGATCAAAGCAAAATGAGGAAAAGCTCTTCATTTTCCTATATTTAGTGAGCATTTCAGTAAGTGATACTTTGGCAGGAGAACTGAAATATAAAGTGCCCTCCACATTTATAAACTGGTGGAATATTTGTCTTGGAATGTGGCCAGGACATGTTTGGAGTAAATGCCAATCATCTGAGTTTCGACTTACTAGGCCCTCATTGCTTGGTTTTGTTTTTAAAAGTTAGCAAGTTTCCCATCTGTAACAATATGGTTGGGGATGTGTTCTGAATGCACAAGCAGATGGACGTCAATGATCTGAAGCTTTCGAGGGACAGTTCTGGGGACTGCACACCTTCAGTGGAAGGCTAGTGTCCAGACTGAGGGAGAGGAGAGCAATTCTGCCATCCTTTGTAATAGAAGGCTACATCTGGAACATTCTGTTCTCGGTTCCACATTTCAGGGAGGCCAAAGAGGAAGGACATCAAGAAGTTGGCCAGGATGGTAGAGGGACTCAATGTCATGCTATAAAGATCAGGAAGAAATAGGCAATGTTTACCCTAGAGAAGAGAAGTCTTGACAGTGAAGGAATATGACTACTGTCCCTGAATATGTGAAAAACTGTAGGTAGAAGAAGGACTGGGTTTATTCTGTATGACCTTGAAAGGCAGAAGTGGGAGAAATCAGAGGAAGTTACAGGGAAGATGACTTCCAATAAGGATCCTATGTGTTTTGAGAATGGAACAGACTTCCTTAGAAAGCTGTAAGCTTCCAATTTCTAGAGGTAATAGAGTAGAGCGTGGATAAGTCCTTGCCAGGAGGCAATTCATACTTAAGATGAGACTCTGAATAGCTGACTGCTAAGGTCCTGATCCCAGGAATTTCTAATTCTATATATTCTCCTTGTAACTGGACAACATGCTAGCTTTAATTCAGGTAATTATGTAAAGACATACTAAAAAAGGAGGTGGTGCAATTATTCATGTAGGAAGGATGAGAGACAACAGATAGACAAGCTGAGGTGCAACCTTCGTTACCTCAAGTGGGAATATGGTACAGCAGAGCAGTTTAGTGGAAAGACCACAGAATTTGGAGTCAACAGACACAAGTCTGCATCCCAGCTGTGTGACCTCTGTTGAGTCATTTGCCTTATCTGTCTTTAGCTGCCTCATCTGTAAAATGAAGGGGGCAGACTAGATGATCTCTAAGGACTTTTCAGCTCTAAATCTTATAAGGCACAGTATATAAATTATGAACATCTTAGCCTTAGTTGCATCTGGCTGATCACATTATTTTAGGGTACAACAGTTTTATCCATATTTGTAAAGACCCTGAAAAAGACACCTTCTGTTTAGTTCAAATTTCCACAAATTAAAAAGATCCTTTAAAGTAAGCTTTAGAATAGAGGGAGATCACTGATCTTTATTTTTTTCTGTCATTTTACCAAAACCTACCTGGGTGACAAGGTTAAAGAAAGCCCCGGAAATGCTGGGCACTTATCATCCACAGGCATTCCTGATAAATTGTGCGGTGGAGGAATAAAGGATCACCTTCTGTATTTTTTCATTACACTTTTCTTTTGTTACAGAATACATAAATCCATTGTGGCACAATGTAATATGTATCATCGTGCTACACCTGCGGACGCTTCCGAGCTGCTGCCATGTCTGTATAGTCAGGAATGATAAGTGAACCGCCTGTGAATGTTAATGATAGTGATCATTCTGAGGTAACTTGGCTTTCCATCTTCCTTTACAGCCTTTGCGCTGAAGCCAGGGGAGCAAGGTTCATGAGAGGAGAACAAAAACCCACCATAAAAGTAAAAGGCTTAGCACTCAGAATACTGCTGTGGAAGTGAGTACTATCTTACTCTCGGGCTCAATTTCGGGAGAAACATGAACATTACACAAAGAGAGGAGTCGGTTCTGTCCTGAACACAGTATGCTTGACCAGTCCTAATAAGTTTTCCCAGGGCAGCTCTGGGTCTTGCTCCTTTTTCTCCAGATGGAGAGATAAAAACTTTGGGGAATGAGGATAGATTGCTACACTTCGAGGAGGGTTCCACCACTAGACTTTGCTTAAAGAAATGATACAAGTATTACTACTAACGCTGCTAATACTAATAAAGATAAGGACACTTCACAGATCTGTGATGTTTTGAGAGTTGGGTGGTCCCTCCACTGACATGTATCTCAATCGCTTTTTACGCTGTAATAGGTTGTTTTCACAAGTTCCTATAACCAAGGAATTGAGCACTGTTCTCCCTACATGGTGGTGAGCCTTCCCTAACTTAGCCAGGCTGGTCCTTAGATGACAGGCAGTATTTATCCTTCTGCCCAGGCTCAAAGGTCTAAATTTATGAAGGCTTTTTAGAACTTCACTCTGATAGTGTACTCTTGAGAACCAAGAGTCTCCCCTATACTATAAGTATATGGTAGTATGTAAGGAGAAACACTAACATCTATTCACATTCAAGATTTACTTTAAGATTTACAAATAATTTTCTTTATTTATAATGAAAATTTTCCCAGGGGAGCTCTTCTTGGTCTTTTTTCCCTCTTGGCTTTTTTCCTGATTTTTTTTTTTTAACTTTAAATCCATACCCCATCTTGTTTGTTCCTGCTAGAATTTCCCTTGCTCACTCTGACATATCCCTCTGAAGGGCCTGCCTCTCTTCTCCCACAGGAGAGTTACTCCTGAAGCTTCCATGTTGTGAAGGTACCCACACCAGCCGGCCTCCTTCCCAAACCTGGTGCTGTTCCCCTTCTTCAGCCCCCTTCCCTTTAAGGGCAGGGAATGCCTTTTTGCTTATATTTAGCATCATACCTGGCACAGAGTAAGTGCTTAATAAATCCTTGTTTCCCTCCTCCATTTTTCTCACAAACTTAGGAGTCAGTGCTTTTACTGCCATGGTCTGGGTTTGATTCCCAGTCAGGGAACCATATGTTGAAGTTTGGGGTGTTTGGGACCCCAAAATACAGACATGCTAGGTCCTGCCCAAATAAATTTGACTCAAGCCTTCTTTTAGCCAAAGTGAAAACAAAGTTTATTAAATATTCGCCACATTGGGTAGACTCTTAAGGAGCCTAAGTATTTGAGATGCTTGTATTGACAAGCAGGACAGATTGAATCTCAGCTAGACAGAATCTGATTCTATCAGAATTTGAATGAATCTAGATTCAATCTGAGAGGACCTTCATAAAGATGAGATGGAACTTATATACAGAAAGACTGGGAGGAATCTGAGGGTGGTCTAGTAGTCTGGGGTGATAGGAGAATGGGTTTAAGAAGGGTCTTGTGGAGGAGTCTAAGGAGGTTCTTGATGGGGTGACTAGAGGTCAGAAACAAGAGAAAGGGATTTTGATGCAGTCAAGGGTGGGAAACAGCTGGAGGCAATTGGGAGGTAAAAACAATGGAGGGCTAGGGTGGGAAGTGGGGGGGAGGGGAATAATGGAACTCCAGAAGTAACAGAAAATGAAGGGCTGTACAATCAAGGATGGAAAGCAGCCAGAGGTAATTGGACAAAGTGATAAGGAAAGGCTTATGGCCTCAGGCCAACACCAGATCAAGTGGGAAGATTCATGGAGAGTTTAAGGGGGTTCCCAGAGTCTGTACCCCATCATTAGCAATATAAAAATGACTTATTCCCATTGCAAAGATGAAGAAACAGAGGCTTATTGTGACCACAGATTCAAAGTTTAACCAGAACACACAGATCATCATTTAGTCTTGGGGTTCTTAATTTGGGGGGATGGACCCTTTTGGTAATTTTGTGAATTCTGTGGACACCTCAGAATGTTTTTAAATGCATAAAATAAAACAGGTAGGATTACAAAACCTGATGATGTTGAAATAGTTACTAAAATACTTTCTCCCATCCAAGTTCCTGGGCCCACAGAAATGTACTCAGTCTTCACAGGGGGCTGTGGACCTCCAATTAAGAACCTTGATCTTGTCTAACTCCTTCATTGAACAATGACAAGATGGTGACAGAACCAGAATGTGACTATGGGTCCTCTCAAACAAAATCAAATGCTTTTATACTATACATTACAGGTGACATGATCTGCCCCAAGTCACGTGGGGAGCTTTAACCATTCACATTCAAGATTTTTATTTGTGGGGGCGGAGCCAAGATGGCGGAGTAGAAAGACTCACATTTGCTAGCTCCGAATCCACAGCCCATAGATTTCCTGTAAAAAGAACTCCTGACAAATTCTGGAACAGTGGAAGCCACGCAGAAACACAGTGAAGGAGATTTCCATTGCAGAGAGCCCTGAAAAACCGACCGCAAAGGTACTCCGGACGGGAGCGGAGCCCTGCCCTGCGGAGCGCTCCCCTCCCCTGCCCTGGCCACGCGTCACTGAGAGGAGCCAGCAGACCCAAGCAGGCTTCAGGGACCTGAATCTCCGGCAGCTGCGAAGGTCCCTCCACCCACAGATGCACAGGTCCGTGAGAGAGACGGGCTGAGAGGGGAGCGGGGTATCTTCGGGACTTGGACCCCCTCGGGAGAAGGTGGCCGTGGCAGAGGCAGAGGCAGCGCCGCCAGAGACTCCCAGAGCAGGCAGGAGCTCCACCCCATCTCCATTACAAGAGATCTCTGCAT
>CM053769.1:331239910-331302463 GCA_028658325.1 Potorous gilbertii | reverse complement strand
AGGGATGGGGAGAAACTGGAACTTAAAGTTTTAGGACCAACTGTTGAGTATGTTCTTGCTACTAGGAAATAAGAAATACAGGTAATGGGGAATAGAAAGTTATCTGGCCCTACAGGACAAAAGAGAAGATGGGTTAAGGGAAGGGAGGGATGATAGAAGAGAGGCCAGATTGGTGATATGGGTAATTAAAATGTCCAGTGTATCGGGGAGGGGACAAATGGGGAGAAAATTCTGGAACCCAAAATCTTGTGAAAATGAATGTAAAAAGTTAAATAAATTTATTTAAAAAAAAAAAGAGTTTTGTTTGTTCCAGGCAAAGCTTACACAGAATCAATGACCCTGCACGCCTCATTTTCATCTCTACCAAAGTAGGGGTATCATTCATAGTCATATGTTTTTAACATAGAGGGCAATCCCTGCACACCCTCTCCCCCATCCCAACAACTGAACAAACCATCTATTAAGGTATGGAAGGGTTGTTCCTGGTACTCATGAAGGGTGCAGCCACACCAATTAAATTACTTATTAACTGAAGTATTGTAATAAGTTCTGGAATATTATTACTGTTGTTGCTGTTAATAACAGCAACATTCTAAATGTACCCAGCAAGTACATTTCTGTGGCTGTTCTTGTCAAACACAGATCACCATGCTTCCTTTGTTTGGCAGTAGAAATCTTCATGAGTGCCTGTGGCCCTCAACATACATCCCCTAGTGACCAGCATTTTAGACACAAGAGTCACTGTACTTCACCTGATGATGCACACAGTCCATCCCCAGGTTCATTTTCAAAGCTTTTCCAGCCAGACTGGACTTGTAAGAGCTTCAGTCCTTCTATCATAAGCTTCATGAAGTTAATATCACTTTTATGTTAAGAAAAGGTATTAAAAAAAAGACTTTGGTGACAGATTACTGATCACTGATCCAATCACCTCTTATATCTAGAGTGTTGACTAGTTTATAATCCATATTTCTCATAACTGCTTTTGAGGGAGGAAATACAAGTGTTTTCATTCCCACTTTACAGGTAAAATAAATCAAGTAAAGAAAAGTGAAGGGACATGAACAAGATTAGTGACAGAACCAGTTATTTAAGCCTGCATCTTCTATCCTAAAGTGTCCTGTGGTATTTAACGGCAACACACAAAACTTAGGGATCTGAATGAAATTATGGATTTCCATCACATATATTCTCCTCAAGTGGCAAAGAGTTTTTTGTTTTGGGGTTCTCAAGCATGTTATATCTTAGTCATCAGAAGTCCAGGGCTTGGGTGTAGGACACATTATTCTCATGTCATGTAGTACAGAAAGTAGAAGACCAAAAACAAAACAAAACAAAAAACAACAAAAGTTCCATTAGTCCTTTAGCTGGTCAATGGCAGACACACAGGGTGAGGACAAAGTGGCAAAGAACTGTACTGGAGAGCTACACCAGCCAATACACTGTTGCATGATCTTGAGCAAGCTGCCTTCCCTCATTATGCCTTGGTTTTACAGGTGCATTCACAGACAATGAAAGATAATGCAGAATGTTAGGAAATCTCAGTCCTAAAAGGACCTGATCTAGGCTAATTCCATCATTTTACAACTAAGGAAACAGAATCCTGAGAGGTGACATCACTCATACGCGGTCCAAAGATGAGTGACCCAGCTGGGATGTAGACTTAGGTCTCCAGATTCCAAGCTTAGAGTTCTCGATATTGCTGATTCCATGACCATAATTTGTCTAGGTCAATGTCTACATCCTCCCAAACCTAGCCATTACCTCACTGATTACTGTGACACTCCATACATTGCCCCTTCAGCTACAAAGCGGAAATGTCTAAGGAGAGAGGGAGAACTACACATAATAATTACAGCCTATGGTTGTTTAAAGTAAGCCTTCTGGGAATAACTCCATGGGCAAAAAGAGTTTACACTTGTGTAAATACCACATTTTGTTTAACTTGACCTGACAAGTTTTAAAAATAGATCAAAGTACATTGTCTTCACAAGGGATGTTTGACATTGGATAAAGCACACCCTTTCACAATGGATATTTTCCAAAAACAGAACTTGCCAGACTAATGGGCAGTAAGAAGCCAAAACGACTGCCCTCCGTCTTCTCCTTGTGTAACTTCGCCAGAGTCCTTGAAACTTGCCAAATTCGGTCATGCCTGCTTAGCCCACGCGACTGATTGTGCCAGAAAAGAAAATAAGACACAGATGTATTTGAGCTCTTTGAGTTGCCAGTAAGAGAGACAGCTAATGGCTTCATTTCGACCCTCCCCTTCCAGCTGGGCACAGGTGGGGGATAATGAGGTCCCTCTCCCTAATCAAACTCAATTATTTACTACTCTATAGAACCACAAAGACATTCACATTCAGTTCAGAATATAAAACACACCATGGGCTACTTCCAACCACTGCCACTGGGTATTTATAACAAACTCAAGTGGCTAACAGTTTGCCTTGGCAGGAATTTAAGTGTGTAAAGTTTTGCAAACTGTTTCTGCTCAAATATGTCCTGCTGAAATGGGGTCCCCAGGCGGGGTTTCCATAACTGTCAGCTCAGTGAACTGCATAACATCTGAGAATGTATTCAACATACAGTGTAGGCAGGATCTTGAAATCAAATGCCACATTTTATCACAAGCTTCTGAGAAACATCACATTTTTGTTTTTTTTTTTTCCCAACAGCAAGAGTGACACTGTATTAATAAACATTACAAGTCACTAGCCTGACACATACAGAGCAGCAACTGAGAGACTCCAGCTGAGAAAAAGGGGAGTGGAGAGGAGGGTAAGAAGAACAGAGGAAAACAAAATGAGATGTATTCAGTAAAATGTGACCAATTGGTGTACGAACCCAAAAGAAATACATTTTAAATACATACTAAAAGAAATACATTTTAACATAAGAAAAACTCACAAATCATAGACTGTGAGAAAGAAACCAAAAGGACATTAGAACATAAAACGTTAGAACAAGGGAACAAAGACTGTTAGACCTGAAAGAGGTTCTTGCCATAGAGAATATATATTTTATGTATAGTATGTTAGACATTCTATAGTTCAAGGTCTTTTGCAGCTTTAACAATCTAAGTTTTTATATTCCATGTTCCAAGGTTCCTTCCGGCTCTTATATTCTGTGTTCTAAGGTCATTTCCAGTTTTAACATTTAATATTCTGTGGTACCTTCCAGGGTTACTATGATTCCATGACTCTGATGTACAGATCTGATAAGCACATTTTTGGCTTGAGGCTAAAAAGCATGAATTCCCAGAGACCAGTGGGGCTAAAGTTCTGCTGTGTCAAACACAATGGTCTCTGGGGGAGGAAAGTTCATTTGCATGACTCGCCCCCAGACTCGTGGCTGTACAAAATGAGAGCAAATCTAATTTTCCTTGTTCCTTTTCCTTGTTCACCTGATTATCACTGTTATTATTCAATCCAATTTAATTTAATTCAGAAAACAATGATTAACTATCTATTGTGTATATAATTCTGTATTCAGAATTGGGGCCTAAACAAAATTTACATGTGACATCCTGGCCTTAAGATACTCACAGGCTTAAAAGGAGGCTAAGGCACTAATAAAATAACAACAGCCAGCATGTTTTGCAAAGCACTTTACATGTATGTTAAATCACTTGACTCATACAACAACTCTATGAGGCAGATACTATTCTTATATCCATTTGACAAAAGAGGAAACTGGGACACAGGAGGTCAAATGACTTGCCCAGGGTTACACAGCTAGTATGTGTTTGAGGCAGGATTTGAATTTAGCTTTTCCTAAATCCATTGTGGAGAAAAGGCTCACTTTCCTCCTCCCCACTAGCAACAACTGCTGACCAAATGCTACCAAAAGACAAACAAGAACAGGAGCCCTTAGAGTGGCCAGATCCCACAGACCACCAGTTCTATTTCCAGCCTAGACTTTATGACCATCATCTGAAGAAACAACTTCTGTGAAGGGACTAACTAGCTCCATCAACTGCCAATCATGTGCTATCCACTGATCAGGCAAGGCAGCCTCAGTTGAAGCAGAAACTTTACCCTGTGGGAGACAGAAGACAGCATGTGCCAAGCAAGTCAAACCATCATCACCTTGACCCACCATCTCCTCTTAGATCCAGATAGATACAGCTCATAACCATGAATGCAAGAACTTTCAGAACATCAGTGTTTCCAGCCTAATGCCTCCAGTCATCATCCTGGAAAGTAACACTTGTAGAGATGCAGCTGGGTAAACACTCTTGCTGGTGCTACGGCCTGGTACTGAAGAGTCAGAAAAAAAAATTCTTGCTATCAAAGTCCCTGGCACTGTCAAAGTAGTTCAGGACCAGGAACCAGTAAGATTTTATCAATGTAAATGACATTAAAGATGAGGTGTTAGCATCTACTTTGCCACTGTACTCTTAAGGACCACTGGACCTTTCCAGCTGATTTGAAGGCTTGTTCTGGGCCCTCATGGAGCCTGTAATCTAGTTGTGGGATAAGAGATATAGACACAAAACTATGATACAAAATAAAGATGTATAAGAAAAGTGCAAAAAAACCCAAACAAACCACTCTCCTTTCGAGGGGCAAGGTCCTTCCTGACCAACTCAATGCACCAAGCACTTGGGTCTGTGCTAGGCAGTGTGGGTGCACAGACAAAAACCAAAACAGCAGAATCTTCACAATGGCAATCGTAACTCCCATAATTGACTCTCTAAAATAACCAGCTATGGATTGTTCTGATAACAGTAAGTCATAAAGAAGCAATTAAGTAATAAAGACCAAGAAGGAAATATGAATGAGGTGTCTTCCTAAAGGAGTAAGTGATATGTGAGGTGGGTGGCCTATAAAACAAGGGTAGAAATCATCATTTGTATTTGGGGACATTTATGTTTTGATTTTGACCAGAAGGCTTTGGATTTTTTGTTACATGTACTTCTATGAAACATTAGGCAAGAATATGCAGCATTATATAATGAAAAAGAGTGCCACAGTTGAAATTAAAGGATGTGGGCTTAAAATCTGGCTCTATTGGTTATGACCTCTGTACCTCTGGACAGATCCCAGTGACAAGGTCTCAGTTTCCTCCTGGATCAAATGAGGGTGTTGGGTTCAATCATATCTGAAGCTCTTTCCAGTGCTAAATTCTAAGGCAAACCAGGCTAGATCTAAGCAGTGCTGATCAAAGTAGGCTAAGTAGTCAGGCATTCTCTGATTGGTCTAAATTTGGTCTAAATTTAGTGAGTATAATGAATGAGCTCTACTCTTATCTAGCTTTATATACTGGGAGCTTTGAAAAAACTTTGATGAGAAGAAATGGAAAATGACCAAATACAATGAAGCTCAGACTATCAATGTGGGTCTAAATTAATGGAGTATTTCTTATTTGCTTGTGTTTCCAAGAACCAACTGTATGTTGTTCCTTTTCATTCTATTAGATTAACAAACACTTCCACAGTCCAGATTGTCCTCATTCATAGAAATGGAACATATGCAGCCTGGATGATTGAATGTTTGTGAATCTGACTTGATTTCCGTTTTGGCAATCGTTGCTGTCTAGAGAGAAGAAAGGACTTTTCTTTGTATCTATTTAAAGTGACAGACATATTGAAGTAAATAATAAAGAAGGAAAGCATTAATTATGTTGCTTCAAAAATTGCAAAGGTCAGACTAACTAAACACATGTGTTTTGCCCTCTGGAATGTCTGTCTCTTGAAATAGAGCCAGAATGAGTTCTGTGCCTTGAAGGAAAAGCAGAGAATACAGATTGCAGTCTTAACTTCATTTTATTTATTTACAGTAATACAAAATAGCAGCTTGGAAGTAGAGCTGTGCAGCTATGAAACCTGTTCCACAGCCTGTAAGTTCTAGCACAGCTGTGTAATAACAGCAAAAGCCTTGGACTAAAATCAGGGACAATGAGTTTTAGTCTTGATACAGGTACTAACTCACTGTATAAGCTTGTGCCAATAATTTCCACTCCTTAGACCACATATTCCTCATCTCTGAAATGGGGGGGGGTGGAATTAGTTGACCTTTAAGGTCCTGCTAAACTTTAAGGATAAATTCACCCCAGAGGAAATAAAACTAGAGCAGGACATAAATAACTGAAGGTCTCCTTGGTTCAAAAGAAAAAAAAATCCTACTCTCATCTTCATTCATTTGTGCTAAATATTTTAATTTTTGTAATATTTTGAGAGTTACAGTCTCATTCATGTTTCAGTCTTAGTTTTTATTCTAATTTATGGTTATCAGAACAAGGGATGGAAGTTTAGACTGTGATGGTGAAGGAGAGGTAATTTTGGACTGGGCTTTAAGGGAATGGAGGGCTCTCCAGTGATCAACAAAGAAGGTAATGGCTACTCACAGGCAGGAGAGAGAAGGTATAAACTGAGAGAAAGAATCAGAAAGAGGGCCAGTAGATACAAAGAAAAATTTCCCTATGAGAAAAAATTTTACCTAGAGTTCTGCCAGAAATTTGTGTGATACTGATTATTCATTCATTCATTAAATAAATATTTGAACACCTACTCTGTGCAACTCATAGCTGTGTGTGTGTGTGTGTGTGTGTGTGTCCTTTATTCTCAAAGAGGCCCATGACATCAAGATGATGACACGACTTGCAGCTAGATGACTTTGGTCTGAGTGAGGGAGGGCTGTGCAAGGTCACCAGCCTCACTTTCTTCTCCTGAGCCATCTGGGTACAATGGCCTGCTATTCATCAGGACAACTGGAGATGGCCCAGGAGGCAATGTGAGACCTTGGCCCTTTCAAGCTAAGGTCTTAACACATTCTCACTCTGAGTGAGATACACCCATTCAATGAATAGGCTTCTTCTTTAAGTTACTCAAGGAATGGCCCCTTTAATAATAATAATAAAAAAATAAACTAAAATTAAAATTAAAAGGGTAAGATCTTCCAGGTAAAACCTCAGGATTTCTGGGTAAAAGAGAAACAATTACTATTTAATTATTACAATAATATGTAATAACTATCAAGTTATTATTTGAACTGAACAAGAGTAGCTTACCTTTGTGTAGGGTGCTTCAGAGCTCACAAAGTATTTTACTCCTAACCAAGCTGTAGGGTGGGTAGTATAAGCATTACATCCATTTTACAAAGGAGGGAATGGTCTACCAAGGTCACCAGGTCAATAAAGCAGCAGAATGAGGATTCTGATGAAGCCTTCTGAAGATATGTTCTGTGCGCCTCTTATACCAAAAGGCATCTTTTATTACAAAAAAAATTCACACTCACATAGAAATATAGGGAAATGAGGTTCATATTCTAACCCTTTGTAGAAACAGGGCAAGTTAAAACATTTCACCCAGTTTGTTTCTCAACAGTATTAAGATTTGAAAGAGAATTACTACAAATATGGCAAAATGCCACTTTAAGATCCATTTAGCTCTAACTGTTGGACTTTTCTGACTAACTTCTTGCCAAGAGGGTCATCTTGGGGACAAAATATGGGAAAATCATTGATTCTAGAGTCAAAGAGAGTGACCTCAGATTCTATGTCTACACAACCTAGATGATCATGGGAAAGTCACTCAACTGGCCTGGGCTTTGGTTCCCTCACTTGTAAACGAAGGCTTAGACCAGAAGGTATCTGAAAACCCTTCCAACTCAAGAGCTAAGATCCTATGACATTTAGATGTTAACAAATATTTAAATAATAAATAAATAAAGAATAATATTAGTCACTAATTTAAGTGACAGCTAGAATAACTTGTACTAAGATCTGAGGCATGAGGGAGCAGATACTGTAGTTTAAAAAATAAGAGTAGAATGGAAGGAAGTAACTTTCACAACTGTGGTTACAGAGAAAATTCCCAACTAGATAAGGGATGCAGAGGTGATCATAAAACATAAAATGTGCAATCATGATTATATAAAATGGAAGTATTCACTTAAACAAAATCAATGCGATTGGGATATGAAAAATCTTTGCTTCAAAAAACTGTGATAAGGGCCTTAATATGTAAGACATAAAGAGAAAAAACTACCAATATAAAAGACTCAAAGTTAAGAGAAGAAATGCAAACTGTCAGAAATCATACAAAAATGGTCCAGAGGGGCAGAGCCAAGATAGCAGAGTAGGACGGACTTGTTCTTAGCTCTATTCCCAAAGCCCATAAAATACCTGTAAAAAAATGACTCTAAACAAATTCCAGAGCAGCAGAAGCCAGAAAACGACAGAGTGAAAGAGAATTCTAGCCCAAGGCAGCCTGGAAGGCCAAGGGGAAAGGTCTACTGAACTGGGGTCAGAGTGGTGCGCAGCCTAGTCTTGGTCACGCTGTGGCAGGGACAGGACAGAATTCCAGCCAGCAGCTGCAGTTTCCGAGATTTCTCACCTCACAAACCCCAAAGACAGCTTCAAAGGTCAGTGAGAAAGCTCTTTCACCTGGGTGATAAGGGAGCAGGGTCCTCCCCTAGCCCTGGGCCTAGGGCAGCAGAGTCCATTTTAGGAGCCCTCAGCCTAAAGACCCTGAGGGAATCAAGCCACTTATCTGGATCTCAGCCCTGAGTGACAACCCTGGGATGAGGAGGAGCACTGATGTGGTGGAGCTGGAGGTAGTTGTGGAGAGTAAACCCTACTCATAGATCGTGGGCAGAAAGGAGTACTTATGGTTGCTCCCAAACCACAGTGCAGGCCAGTAGAGAAGTAAACTCCTCTCCCTTGATTGTGCCACCCTGGAGGAACTGAAAAATTACAGGTCCCTAGAGTATACCCTTTACTTGACAAAGGACTCAAAAGTCAAGTAACTGGCCGGGAAAATGTTCAAAAAAGGGAAAAAAAAATAAGACTATAGAAGGTTATTTTCTTGGTGAACAGGTATTTTCCTCCTTCCTTTCAGATGAGGAAGAACAGACCATACCATATCAAAGACCATATCAAAGTCAAGGCTTCTTCATTCAAAAGCTTCAAAATAAATATGCAATGGTCTCAGGCCATGGAAGAGCTCAAAAAGGATCTTGAAAATCAAGTAAGAGAGGTGGAGGAAAAACTGGGAAGAGAAATGGGAGTGATGCAAGAATCATGAAAAGCAAGTCAACAGCTTGCTAAAGGAGATCCAAAAAAAATGCTTAAGAAAATAACACCTTTAAAAATAGACTAACTCAAATGGCAAAAGAGGTCCAAAAAGTCAATAAGGAGAAAAATGCTTTAAAAAGCAAAATTAGTCAAATGGAAAAGAAGGTACAAAAGCTCAATGAAGAAAATAGTTCTTTAAAAATTAGGATGGAGCAGATAGAAGCTAATGACTTTATGAAAAACCAAGAAATTACAAAACAAAACCAAAAGAAAGAAAAAATTGAAGACAATGTGAAATATATCTCATTGGAAAAACAACTGACCTAGAAAATAGATCCAGGAGAGATAATTTAAAAAGTATGGGACTACTTGAAAGTCATGATCAAAAAAAAGAGCCTAGACATCATCTTTCATGAAATTGTCAAGGAAAACTGCCCTGATATTCTAGAACCAGAGGGTAAAATAAATATTGAAAGAAACCACTGATTACCTCCTGAAAAAGATCCACAAATAACAACTCCTAGGACTATTGTGGTCAAATTCATTTTAGGAACAAATGTTAAGGATTGTTTTTGCATGCAACTGGGAAATAAGAAATACAGGTAATTGGTTATAGAAATCTATCTTTTCCTACAAGAAAAGAGAGAAAATGGGGATAAGGGAAGGGAGAGTTGTGATAGAAGGGAGGGCATATTGGAGGAAAGGGTATTCAGAATGCACAGTGTCTTGGGGTGGGGAGAAGGGAAAGATGGGGAGAAAATTTGGAACTGAAAATCTTGTGGAAATGAATGTTGAAAACTGAAATAAATAAATAAATTTTAAAAAGAAAAAAATGATCCAAAAGGGAAAAACAAAATTAAAACAAACCTAAATTAAAACTTTACCCCCAACTCATCAAATTAGCGAAGATTGGAGAATACCAAATTACTAAATGTAGGAAGATAGTCACAGTAAGTAATACACCACTAGTGGGTTCTGGAAACCAATTTGGAATTATATGAGAAAATTAATCCAATTCTTTATACCCTCTGACCTAGTGACTCATCTACAAGGAACATACAGATCAAAGAAAGGTCCCATATATACTAAAATATTCATAGCAGCATTTCTGTGGTAGCAAAAAACTAGAAACAAGGGAGGCACCCATAAATTGAGGTATAAATTAACTGTGGTATGTGAACCTATTAGATTACAATAAAGAATAAGAAATGATAAATATGAGAAATTCCTGAATGAAACAAAAAGCAGAGTGAAGCAAAAAGAACAAGGTGAAAGAAATAATACAAAAGAAAACAGCACTAGAAAGTTTCAAGTTTCTGATTGCCAGCAAGAATGAATTTTGGTGCCACAGTAAAAATAATGAAATATATACTTCCTTCTCAATAAAGAGATGGGGAACTATGGGTAATAAATAGAATATGCTCTGTTGGAAGTAATCAGTTTTGTTTAGATTTTTACTTTGTTACATGGGAAGATATGATGGTGGTGAGGGCAGAGTACAGTAGGAAACCCCTGCAGGGTTAAAAAGGATGGGTAACCATGATATTAACTGCTAATACTTATTAGTGCTACATAATGTAGGACAATACTGGACAAGAAGCCAAGAGATGTGGGCTCTGATGGCTCAGACGTTCACTTGCTCTGTGATACTAGGCAAGTGACACCTCTCTGGGCCATTGTTCTCTGAGGCACAAAATGAGGGAGATAAATTCAATGATCTTTAAGACCCCTCCAAGCTGTAACATTATATGTATTAACCTTGAAAAATTAAGAACATCACCACGGGTTGAACACTAAGCAAAAAAAAAAAAAAGGTAGCCAGTACAACTCATGTAGACCAGTACTTACTTCTTAAATTGTGGGTAATGACTCCATATGGGGTTGTGGAAAATTTGGCAACAGTAAAAGGTTTCTGAATACCAAACAACTAAAAATTAACTAAAAATCAAACATAATGGGAGCTGACAAGAAAGGTAAAGCAAAGGAGAATCATAGGTTTAGAGTTAGTTCAGTGAGACTTTAAACATCTAGTCTAATGCCTCACTTTACAGATAAGGGATCTGAGGCTAAGAAAGGTCAATGAACCAGTATACAGGTGGGAAACAGCAGCCATGATTTGAAGACAGGTCCTTTGACTCTAAATCCAGTGATCCTTCCCCAGTACTACATATGCCACTCCGTCCTTCTTCCATATTTAAAAGCCTTCCGACTTCCCTATGTGACAGACTTTACAGCATATGTGCCAGGAATAAATATCAAGGATCTGATGCACTCTGACTTTCTACTCTTCCTTTGTTTGGGTAGCTGGGTTGCTGAGTGGTTAGCAGGCTGGACCTGAAGACAGGAAAACTTGTCTTCCTGAGTTTAAATCCAGCCTCAAGACACTTACTTGCTGTGTGACTCTGGGAAGTCACTTACCCTTATTTGTTTCAGCTTCCTCATTTGTAAGATGAGATGGGAGATAGAAATGACAAACCATTCCAGTATCTCTGCCAAGAAAACCCCACATGGGATCACAAAAGGTTGAATGTGATTGAAACAACTGAACAGCAACTCTTCCTTTGAAGCCCACCCTCAAATGTGTTCTCCTGTATCAAGCCTTCTCTGATCTCAGTATTCTATCTCCCATCCTCTTCTTAAAGGGCTCACATTTTAATCCGGGGAGATAACATCTGGGGAAGTGGGGAGGGACAGGGAAAGTTCAGCTGCAGGACTAGGTTTTGAGAGTCAACTCAGATACCACTCTCTATGAGAAACCCTCCCAGAGGTTCTCTCTCCTCAAACTCTCATGTATATTCTTCCTGGTTTACATGTTATACCTTCCCAATAAAATGTTAAATTGCTTGACAGTAGAAACTTTTTTTTTCAGTTTGTTTTTGTATCCTCAACATCTAACATAAAATAAAGTGCTTAATAAATGCTTGTTGAATGAATTGCAAGAGATGAAAGTGATTCTTCTCTCATTGAAATGCATAATAATTTACACTACTCATATAGACTTATCAGTCTAAGTTTTATTATATTTATCTTTATATATGTCTTACCTGCCCCTGCCAAATTGTAGATTCCTTAAGGTAGGGTGCTATAACTTATTTTATATCTGCAACAGCAACTCATGTTTCTTTAGTACTTTTAAGGTTTGTGAAACAACTTTCTTACAATTTTGTAAGGGAGTAAGTACAATTACTACTACTTCTACAAATAAGGCAACTGAGGCTAAGGTTAATTTACTATCTGAGCTGGGATTCAAAACCAGGTTCCCTAATTCCATGACCAGAGCTCTATATGTAATATTTACAATTTTTTTCTCTTACATAGTAAATAGTAAATTTGTGCTGAATGGATGAACAGAAGCTTTGAGTATTCCTAGATTTTGAGGGAGAGGATAGTAAACATAGACTTGCCAGTTATAAAGACTTCAAAATTGAGAACCCAGACAGGAAGGAAATTGCCAAATCTGAGTAATATCTATGGAAATAAGTCTGTTCTTTATCTATATTTGTATGAACGTGTTTGTACATAGATAACTGTGTGTGTGTGTGAATAACAAATATACACACGTGTATATGTACATGTCTTGAGGCAGGCTGTTTTGTTCCTGACTTTCCTTCCTTCCATGCACTCTATGAACTGTCCCTATTCCTCATTACAGTCCCTGAACATGATGCTCCATCTCCCAATTTCATTCCTTTACAGTATCTGTTCCCCTACTCCTACAAAACACTCTCTCCTGACCTTCGTCTCTTAATTTCTTTGGCTTCCTTCCAGAAACAATTTGAATCCCACCTATACTTCAAGAAGCCTTTTTTGTTTCCCATAGCTATTAGTATCTTCCACTCTGATATTACCTTCAATCAACTCTCAAGTTACCATAGGGCTATCCTTGCCTGTGCTATTCCATCAAGCTCCTAACACCCTCTCTGGTCACTTACAGTTCTATAGAGCTTTCTCTACTCACTCACTCCTTTATATCTAAGGCTTTCAGGTACACACAGCTCCTGAAAACCTGGGACAACTTTACCTGACAGGTAACCCCTATAGACAATGCTAACATCCCTGAACTCATTTCTCAATGATGAATGTACTTTTGCACCATCATACTTACCTCATCCCAATGATTTTCAACCTCAGGTTGCTGCTGTTGAAACTTCATTCTCCATCTTCCACTGACTAATCCTTTATTTCCAAATCCCTTCAACTCCACCCCACCATTTTCCACTCTAAAGCCACCCAACCCTTTCACTGTGCTTTCTGCAACGCCTGCTCAACAGGTAATAAACTTGCTTTCATCTTAAACCCTTAAATATTTTTTTATTTCTTCTTTTCTCAGTCTTCTTGTACTCACTGAGACCTGGTTTCCTCCTCATTACCCAGCTTTCCTAACTACCCTTCCAGTACTGGTTGTGCTTTTACTCATGGTGGAGTCTTTGTTCCCTACCACTACCCTCAGGCTCTCCCTCTAAGACCAACATCTCTTTCTTTGATGTTCATGCATTAATAATATCTTCTAACTTTTCATGATCCTTCTCTCTTGGTTCTCCCTACCAGTATTGACTACTTCTTTTCAGTCTACTTTGTTTTCATCATCTAGATGAGACTAGGCTCACAAACTAGGTGTCATCCTCAGTTCCTCTCTTTCTCTCAACACCCTTTCTAACCAACATGTTACCTAGGCCTGTTGACTGAACATTCATGACATCTCTCATATATGCCTTCTCTCTTCTGCTGTTGCCACCACTAGACTAGAAACTCGTTGACTCATACCTAGACCATTATAATAGCCTGCAGGCTGGTCTCCTTGCCATTGGTCTCCTCCTAAAGTACAGGTCAGACCTGTACTTGACCTCCTTACTCATTACTTACTTACTACTTCAGCGGCCCCTATCACCTAAAGGATCAAATACAAAGTCTTCTGATTGGAATTCAAAGCCCTTCAAAACCTGTGGCCTCCCTCCTTTTTCAGTTTTTTACACCTTACTCCCTCTCGTGTACTCACTCTGGGACCCAATAACACTGGTTTCTTGGCTGTTCTTCACATATGACACTTTTATGTTCCAACTTATTTTTTTCACAGGCTGTCCCTCATACCTGGACTACTTTGCCTTCTCATCCCTGCCTCCTGGCTTTCTTCAAATGACCTACCTCCTGCAAGATGCCTCTCCCACTCCCCCTTAATCTCAGTGCTTTCAATCTGAAACTGCCTCAATTTATTGTCTACATCTTCTTTACACAGTCTTTTTCTTGCATGTTGCTTTCCCTATTAACCAGTGAGGTCCTTGCAACCAGGGACTGTTTTAGGACTTTCTTTGTGACTCCAGTGATTTGTACAGTGCCTGGCACACAACAGAGGCTACACATGGAATGATCAGCTCTGTATAGAACTGTATGTACTTAGTTATTTTCATAATGTCTCCCCATTAGAAAGGCAGCTCCTTGAGGGCACAGGCTATTTTTGCTTTCTTTGTGACCCCAGTAGTTATCAGTGTCTGGCAAGAGTATGTAATCAATAAATGCTTGTTGACTGAAGATCTTTTCTTATGACAGAGTAGATTTTCTTCTGCAGTGGTGGAGAGAAAGTTAAGGACTCTTGAATTATGCTTTCTTTATCTGTAAAGGTAAAACTGGCTATATCAAAAAGTGTAATGGGATGCTGCAAGCGGTAAAGGTGAAAGAACTGCTTGTCAGATATACATACTGTAAAAGGGTTTCTTTGTCAGGCATGGGTAGAAGCAGTTGATCTTCCAACACTGAAATTCTAGTACTTTGTAAAAATGTGCAGGTTGTACTAGATGTTCTCTTATACATTCTACATTCTATACCTTCACAATCAATGATTTTAGGGTTAGAGATGCTTTCTAAGAATTCCATGAATTAGTTCAGAAGATCCAAAATAATCATATAGCAGAAGTCAACACGAGTGATTTTAATAAAATGTCTTAAACACAGATAATATTTTAAAAGTAAAGAAAATTTATTTCAAAAAAAGAAACCCAATCTGCAGTCTCCCCAGTAGATTATTAAACATCACAGGTCACTAACAGTAGGGGGCAGCAAAAGGATCGCACTGTTCCCATGGGTATACTCTTACAGAATGAAGCCCAAGAAAGATTAATTACAAAACTAAGAACAATGATTGGGAATTTACAGACTACTCTTAAACAGAAGGCAATCAATAGGAATAATCACATTTAGGTTTAACAAGATTTTTAAAAAAATATTTAAACTCACTAGAGAAAAGTGGCTAAAAAGTAGAGAATGTGCTACACTTAAAAGAAACTCAGAATTCTTACCTCACAGAATTTAAATAGAACAAGCTTAGCCAAATGCTGCCAACAGTCTATTTTCTATAGCAAGTGGTTCAGATCTAAAATTCCAGTTTGCTAATGCAAACATTCCATTTCTATCTTGATATAAAAGAAAGCACTCAATTGGGAGTCAGGGGACTTGGCTTTTCATACCAGATCTGCATGTGACCTTGAGAAAGTTAGTCTATTCCAATAATTCTGTGTTTGCAAAATGAGACTAAATGATCTCTAAGATCCTCTTTCAGGTCTGTGTTAAAGATTCCTTCAGTTTAATAGGCTGCACATTAGCTTCTTCAAGCTTTAATATTCTGTGTTCTCAAACAGTATATTCTACATCCTCTTCTAGCTTTGATATTATTCTATGAGTCTAGTTGTAGGACATGCAACATCACATAAGTAATTTACTTCTAACTGTGGTCACTTATGTTTGGAGTTTTAATTACCAAATAATAGTTATCTGCAAACAGCAGTTCTATAAGATCCGGTTAAAATCCAAGTAGGCTAGTATAAAATACAGAGAGTAGGGCACAATGCTAAAATTAAAATCTGAGTAATTACTCACATTCGAACAAAGAGCGACTGCTTGGCTGCAAGACCAGGAGATGAATACTTCTCAACCAAGGCCAAAGTGCTAAAGCCAAATTTGTGAATGGGCTCATTGGAATCCAGGGGAGGGAAGTCTGTGTCAACCTCACCGTCGTCCTCAGCAATATGGAGACAATAAGCGCTGACATTGTCACTGGAAGGGAATAAATAGACATTAAATAAGGCAGGGTAAGAAGGGAATGCAAATGAAGGTCTGAAAACCTAGAAAGCCAACCAAAAAAGAGGAGGGGGTAAAAGTTGTGCTTCTGAGCAGTAAGAATTAATTATTAGCCATAAATCCCACTTTGGTCAGGAGACAAAAATGTTAATGCTGAAAAGCAGAAAAATCTACAAAAAGTTTTTAATTTATAAGTACTTCATATCTCTTGAATTTTAAAAAAAAACACCTGTTCATTAAAACTTTTGAGTTCCAAATTCTTTCCCTTACTCCCCTCCCCAACCTTCAGAAGACAAGCCTTTTGATTATAGATGTAAAGTCATGCAAAATATTATTTTCATATTAGTCATGTTGCAAAAGAAATCACAGATCAAAACAACAAGAAAAAGAAAATAGAAAAAAAGTATGCTTTGATTTACATTCAGACCGCATTAGCTCTTTGTTTGGAAATGGATAGCATTTTCTATTATAAATCCTTGAGAATGGTCTTGTTGCTCTACTATTCAGAATCGTTCACAGTAGTTTATGATTACTGAATAAATATTTGACTGAGTACCTACTATGTGAAAGTACTTCTTAATGTATACAAAGATATAGAAAACACAGCCCCTGCACTCCAGAAGCTTATGAGTTTGAGAAGAGATATAAGACAAGTACACAAACCCGATAAAAACAACACAAAGTAGTTTATAACAAGTGCCATGTGACTGGTAAAGACTGCTGTCAGTTTAATACTGATAACTCCTATTTCTGTAGCATTTTACAATTTACGAAGTGCATTACATGGGATAACCCTGAGTTTCATGCATTTCACAAATAAGACCAAGACATAAGTAAACAAGTCACATGGCCAAGCGGTAGCTGCGTACTCTAATCCGGGCCTGCAGAATCCCAAATCTATTGCTATTTCATCTCAGTAACAATAGTTACTTTTTTACAGTTTCACAGCACTTTCCTTACAACACCCCAAGGATATAAGTTGTCTAAGTCTTATCTCCTTGCTGTTTTGTTGTTCGGTCATTGCAGTTGTGATCCCATTTGGGGTTTTCTTGGTAAGGATACTTAAGTGGTTTTCCATTTCCTTTTCCAGTTTGTTTTACAAATAAGGAAACTAAGGCAAAGTGGGGTTAAGTGACTTGTCCAGGGTTGCACAGCTAGTAAGTGGCTGAGACTGAATTTGAACTCAGGTCTTTTGGACTCCAGGTACACTGCTCTATTCACTGAGTCACCTCAATGCCCTATCTCCATCTTAGAGAAAAGAAAATTTTCAAAGATGAGAAATAGATAACTCTTGGATCATCTGGCAGGTCAGTTCCAGAGTCAGGTTCAAATTTAGTTTTCCTGACTGAATAAAGAGTCTTTTGTACCAAGTGTGCTGAACATCCTCAATACTTTTGCTATTACACTATCTTGCCTCAATGCATAGCACCGTGCTTGGTTAAAGACCAAGTTTAGATGATTCTCATTCCCTAACAGAGCTTACAGTACAAGGGTAGAGATGACATATGCATATGCAAAGCACAATAACTTTAACAGATGAATATCAGATTAGTATCAGAGTAAGTGCAACTGTTCAGGAGGAGAGATCATGGAATAAGCATTACCAAAGTCAAGACTTGAGGGAGAGGTTGGAAAACTCCAAGAACACTGTGGGGATAAGGCACAGTATAGTTTGACTAGAGCAATTAAGATTCATAAGAGGAAACAATTTTTGATAAGGTAGAAAAAAAGGCTAAATCATGGAAATTCTTTTTTAAATTTTTATCCCAATTACATGCAAAAACAATTACATTCCCCACCCAATTTTGAGTTCCAAATTCTCTCCCTTCCTTCATTCCCTCCCCCCTCACTGTGAAGGCAATTTGCAGTCATGCCAAACATATCCCTCTGTAAGTCATGTTGTAAAAGAAAACAAAGACAAAAAATACAAAAATAAAAATGCAAAGAAAAAATATACTTTGATTTGCATGTAGATTTCATCAGTTCTTTCTCTGGAGATGGATAACATTTCTCCTGGGTTATTGTATTGATAAGAATAGCTAGGTTATTCACAGTTGGTCATTATGCAATATTGCTGTTACTGTATACAAAGCTCTCCTGATTCTGCCCATTGTACTCTGCATCAGTTTATGTAAGTCTTCCCAGGTTTTTTGGAGAGCATCCTGACTGTCATTCCTTATAGCACAACAGAATTCCATCATAATCATAAGCAACAAGTTGTTCAGTCATTGCACAAACTGACAGACATCTCCTCAATTTCCAATTCTTTGCCACCACTAAAACTTCTGCAACTGATATTTTTGTACAGATAGATCCTTTTCCTTTTTTTTTTTTTTTTTTTTTTTTTACCTCTGGGATACAGACATAGTATAATACTGCTTGGTCAAAGGGTATGGATGGTTTTACAATTTCTAATTGTTCTACACACAGAGTAGAACAGAGTTCCCAAACTTATTTAACCGACTGCCCCCTTTGTCAAAACAAAAAAATAATTTACTCGGTGCCCCCTGGAAATCTACTTTCTTTAACTCTTTAATGGTTTTTTAGAAATTTGTATCATTTCAAACTACTACTGCCCTCTTGGATTGTTCCAGCACCCCCAGGGAGTGGTATCAGCTATCACCCACTTTGGAAACCTATGTAAATAATGTAGAATGGTTGAATCAGTATACAATTCCACCAACAGTGCTTTAGTGTCTTAATTCTTCCATATCCCCTCCAACATTTGTCAATTTTCTTTTCTTCCTTATTAGCCAATCTGCTAGGTGTGGGTTGGTAATTCTAAGATGTTTTGATTTGCATCTGTAATCAATATTAATTTAGGGCATTTTTTCACATGACTATTGATAGCTTTGATTACTTTGTCTGAAAATTGCCTGTTCATATTATCTGACTATTTATCAATTGTGGAATGGCTCTTATTCCTATAAATCTGACTCAGTTCTCTATATATTTGAGAAATGAGATCTTTATCAGAGGTTGTTATTTTTTTCAGTTATGATTATTTATTTTCCTCCATCATATTTCTCCCCTTTTATCCTCTTCCCTCCCCTCCCCCTCCTCCCTTCACCCTGATCATTTTCAAAAGTGCTTTGCTTCTGGCTTTTAACTTACTAATCCACCCTCCATTTTATCAGCCACCCCTTCCCTCTTTTCTCCCCTTCCCCTCCCACTTTGCTGTATGGTAAGAATCCCTATACCCACTGAGCATATAAGTTAGTTCCTCTTTGAGCCAATTTCAATGAGAGTAAAGTTCATGTGCTCCCTGCCCCCCAACACCTTCCCCATTTTCCCCTCTACTGTAAAAGCCATTTTTGTGAGTCTTTTATGTCAGATAAATTATATCATTCTATCTATCCCTTCCCCTTTTCCTAGTGCATTCTTCTCTCATCTTTTAATTTTAATATTTTAGACAATCATTCCATCATATTCAATTCATACCCATTCCTTCTGTCTATTTTAAGTGCTCTAGTAATGAGAGAGTTTTTAGGAGTTACAAGTACCATTTTCCTATATAGAAATATAAACAATTTAACCTTATTGAAATCTTTATGACTTCTCTTTCCTGTTTACCTTTTTATATTTCTCTTGAGTCTTGTATTTGAAAGTAAAATTTTGTATTCAGCTCTGGTCTTTTTATCAGCAATGTCACAATATCCTCCATTTCATTGGATGTTCTTTTTTTTCCCCCTGAAGGATTATAGCGTTGCTAGACAGGTGATTCTTGATTGTAATCCTAGCTCTTTTGCCCTCTGGAATATCATATTCCAAGTCTTTGGATCCTTCAATGTAAAAACTCCTAAATCTTGTGTTATTCTGACTATAGTTCTACAATTGGAACTACTTTGCTTTTAATTGCTTAAAAATTTTCCCCTTGACTTGGAAGCTCTAGAATTTGGTTATAATATTCCTAGTTTTCCTTTTGGTATCTCTTTCAGTTTCTATTTTACCTTTTGGTTCTAGAATCTCTGGATAGTTTTCCTTGATAATGTCTTGAAAGATGGGTCTAGGTACTTTTTCTGGCTCTCAGGTAGTCTAATGATTTTTAAATTATCTCTCTTGGATCTATTTTCCTGGTCATTTTCCCTCCTAATGAGATATTTAACATTTTCTTCCACTTCTTCATTCTTCTGATTTTGTTTTATTGTTTCTTCATATCCCATAAAGTCATTAATTTCCACCTGCCCAAGTCTAATTTTTAAGGAATTACATTCTTCACAAAGCTTTTGTACCTTCTTTTCCAATTAGCCAATTCTACTTTTTAAGGAGTTCTTTCTTCCCATTCAGCCAATTCTGTTTTTGAATACATTCTTCTCTTCATTGGATTTTTGTGCCTCTTTTACTATTTGGCTTAGTCTGCTTTTTTAAAAAAAAATGTTACTTTCTTCAGTGTTTTTCTGTGCCTCCTTTATCAAGATGTTGATGTTTTTCATGATTTTCTTGCATCACTCTCATTTCTCTTCCCAATTTTTCCTCTAACCCTCTTGATTTTGAAAGTCCTTTTTTAGCTCCTCCATGGCCTGAGGCCAATTCATTTTTTTTTTTGAGACTCTGTATATAACAGTTTTGACTTTGTTGTCTTCTGAGTTTGTGTTTTGATTTTTCCTTGTCACCACTGTAATTTTCTATGGTCAAGATCTTTTACTGCTGTTGGCTCATTTTCTCAGCCTTTTTTTTTTGTTTGTTTAACTTTTCACACCATGCTAATATAGGGCTCTGCTTCTGAAGTGGAGGGAGTCTCAAGATTCAGGTTTTTTTGTGCCACTGTTTCCAGAAGTAATTCTTGAGATCTATAAGTTTTGGTTCTTCCAAGGTGATATATTCTAAGAAAAGATATGCTTGCTACTCTTGTGGTCTGTGTTCTGTCTGATCTGTGAGCAACTATAGGTAGTCTTTTCTACACTGGAATTGTGACATGGATCTCCATTCCCCTGTAGTCACAAGCTCTGGGATTCTAGTGTTCCTCTTCACACTGTGACTGAGACCCAGGACTGTAACCTATATCTAAGTATGGGCAATGCAACGGAGTCCTGTCCCTGGTGACACTAAAGGGAGCCTTGTAATCTCCTTCTGACCAGCTGTCTGACCCCCTTATCACCTGTGGGCTGAGGGGTACAGAAACTGCCAATGCTACCAGTGATTCAGTCCCCCCTAAAACCTACTGCTGACTTCCTGGGGCATGGCCTGTACTCCACTCTCACCCTGGTGCAACAGAGCTTTCTTGACAACCTTCTAAGTAGTCTTAGGCTGGAAAATGCTTTCTCCTCATCCTTTTGTGAGTTTCAGAATTTGTTTGGATTCCATGATTATGGAATTTTTTGAATAGCACCTTAAGGAATTAAGATTATATTTCACTGGAGAGCCATGGAATATTTCTTCAAATCCCACTGATGACATAGGATATTAATGTACTAGTAATATGTGTGTAGGAAAATGAAAGACAAAAGATGATTAATAAATAAGACTAATGACGGTTGTGAAATATGAATTAGACTGGTAGCAGCAGGTATGGATAGGGATATGTAGGGCTGTTCACCAAACCAACACAATTCTAAAGAGTATTTTATAGTGACTATCATATCCTCCTCATTGCTCACCTGTAACTTTTTTAGGACCTCTTTGACTGACTTCTCTTCACTCAGAAACCTTCTCATCCTCTCCCTAGCCCTTTTCAGTTTCCTTCTGAGTTTGGTCTTCCCTCATTAGATTAAAAGTTCCTTGAGGGCAAGCACTGTCTTTTTTGGTTTAGTATCCCCAGTGCTTGGCAAAATACCTGAGACACAGTAAGTACTCAACAAATGTTTATTGCCTTGTTTTATTAATTTCCTTAATAAGATGAAAAAGCAAGATAGTTTCTGGCCTCATGGTTTACAGTCTAATGTGCCAGACTAAGAAATGTGGACTTTATCCTACAATAAAAGGAACTCAATGAAGGTGTTTTGTTTTTATTTAAAGGGTGATGCAGTTAGTTTCTTGTATTAGGAAGATTATTCTGGCAACTGTGTGAAAGATGAATCAGAGAGAGGAAATAACAGGAGCATATTCACTACCACAGAGAAAGAATCATTAGGGCTTACAGACCAGAAGTTATAGTTAAGATGGTAGTACTAAAGCAGAATAGGAATAAAGGGATAGCAGTTATAAATCAAAGTTAAAACACATGGCAGCCATACTTTTATACCAAAATAATGGTAGGGATTTTTTTCTTTAGTAAAGAATTGAGTACAGTGTTAATATCAAGGATTGGAATGAACAACTTTTATTCATAATACATATACACACACACACAAACATGTACACACAGATGTCTATGTGTGTATATGTATACTTTCTTCTACTTAACTCTCCTCCCACTGCATCTTTGTGGCTGGAAGGTAATCCTGAGTGTCTTTTTTTTTTTTAAATTTTATTCGTTTTCAGTGTTCTATAATCACTTCCATATAGCCTAGATTTTTTTCTCCTCCCTCTCCACCCCCTCTGAGATGATGTGCAATCTTATATAGGTTCTACATATACATTCTTATTAAATACATTTTCACCTTAGTAATGTTGCATGGAAGAAATAAAATGAATAGGAGAAACCATAAAACACTTGTTATGACACAAGAAAAAATGGTCTGCTTCATTCTGTGATCCAATTCCACAGTTCTTTATCTGGATGTGGAAGGTATTTTGCCTCAAGAGTCCATTGGGAACTTTTTTGGTCCTTGCATTGCTGTGAAGTACTAAGTCTACCTGAAAAATTCCGTGCACACTGTGGTTGTTGCTGTGTACAAAGTTCTCCTGGTTTTGCTCCTTTCACTTAGCATAGGTTCATATAAATCCTTCCTGCTCTCTCTGAAGTCTTCCTGTTCATCATTTCTTATAGCACAATAGTATTCCATTACATTCATATACCATAACTTGTTCAGTCGTTCCCCAGTTGATGAGCATCCCCTTAATTTCCAGTTAAAGAGAGCTGCTATAAATATTTTTGTACATACGGGACCCTTCCCCATTTTTATGATCTCTTTGGGATACAATCTTAGAAGTGATATTACTGGGTCAAAGGTTATGCACATTTTTGTAGCCCTTTAGGCATAGTTCCAAATAGCTCTCCAGAATAGCTGGATCAGCTCACAGCTCTACCAAAATGAATTAGTGTTCCAACTCTCCTACATATTCTCCAACATTTATCATCTTCCTGTTTTGTCATGTTAGTCAATCTGCTAGGTGTGATGTGGTACCAGAGTTGTTTTGATTTGCATCTCTCTAATCAATACTGATTTAGAGCATTTTTTCATATAACTAGAGATAGCCTGTTCATATTCTTTGACCATTTATCAATTGAGGAATGACTTGTATTCTTGTAAACTTGTCTCATTTCTCTATATATTTTAGAAATAAGGCCTTTATCACAGACACTAGTTGCAAAAATTCTTTCCCAGTTTTCTGCTTCCCTCCTAATCTTGGTTGCATTGGGTTTGTTTGTGCAAAAACTTATCAATTTAATGTAATCAAAATTAACTGTTTTGCACTTCATAATGTTCTCTATCTCTTGTTTAGTCAAAAATTCCTCCATTCTCCATAAACCTAACAAATTCACTATTCCTTGCTCCCCTAATTTGTTTATAGTATCAGTCTTTATACCTAGATTATGTATCCATTTGGACTTTATTCTTGTGTATGGTATCAGGCATTGGTCTATGCTCAGTTTCTGCCACACTGTTATCTAGTTTTCCCAGCAATTTTTGTCAAACAGTGAGTTCTTATCCCAGAAGCTGGGGTCCATCCTTGGGTTTATCAAACAGTAGATTGCTATATTCATTGACTACTGTGTCTTGAGTAATCCTGAGTCTCTTGAAGAAACCCAGTAGAGGTCTTTAAGCAAAAGCTAAATGACTACTTGTTGGCAAAAGCTAAATGACTACTTGTTGGTATATTATAGAGGGGTTCCTTGTTCTAGTATGGTTGAACTAAATGACCTCTGAGGTTCCCTCCAATATAGGTTCTGTGGCTCAGATAGCATGCTCTGGTAGATACCATACCAAGCTGGCAGACCTTTATGTAGTGGCCCAGTAAAGGATTAAGTGTCAGGTCTCATCACCAGAGGATTTGGCAACCAAGGGATGAATTTTTGGTCAAACCAACTCATGAAAAACAGTTTAAGGCATGGAGAGAACATAGACTGCCTAACCTGATCAATTATCTAAAACTGATGAAATCATAAGTCTTCTTAAGTAACAAATGGACAAGTGAAACAACTCCAAGTTTGAAAAAGATGGCTACTCCAATTAAAGTAACAGGGATTAAAGTAACAGTTAACATGGAGTGGTTAGAAAAAGCTTACATGCTTGACATGAAATGCTGTAAACATGTGGTTTATAATTGTTGAATGACCCAAACTACAAAAATAATTTGGTCAGAGCTCTGAGTCTGAATCCCCACTTTGACACTCATGAGCTTTGTGACCCTGAACAAGTCCCATCACCTATTTAGATCTTAGTTCTCTCAATTATAAATGGTGGGGTGTGGAGATGGACAAAATATGATTTTAAGTTCCTTTCCAGTACTAATAGTCTACTGATATTATGTCTGCAGTTATCATGGGATGGACCACGCCCTGCTGTATGATCTGTTCACTTCTAGAGAAGCACATAAACATTCTTAGAACTGGGATACAGTCTACCAGGTTGTTCCTGTCTTTCAAGAGGTGGTGGGAGGAGGAGAGGGACAGTAAGAAGGGCAGAGTCATGGGTGAGATAGGACCAAGAGAAAGAAGACAGGGAAAGCAACAACAACTAGCAAGTAATGTGCTTCAAGATGTACAAACTGTTTTTGATACAAGATCTTACTTGATCCTTATGACAACTTTCTAAGGTAAACAGTATCATTGTTATCCCTGTTTTATGGATAAGGAGACTAAAGAACAGAAAATGGGGCTCAGCATTTAATAGTTATTAAGTAGAAGGGATTGGGAGCTGAACACAAGCAAGTCTCCTGGCTTCCAATCTAGTGCTAAATTCCACAAAATACCATGGATCTCTCATTTCCCTGGGTCTCATCTACAAGTAACCAGGTACTGTGATTCAAGGAGTCACGCAACCTGAGAAGATAAGCCCCTATATTTCCTCACAGGAAGATACACATTACAGACCTACAGGAAGTTAATACCTTTTCTAAGACTAACTTCCTTATAGGAATCAGCTGGGATGTTTGACAAAATTTGTTCCAAAGCAGGAGGGGATGACCCATGGCTGGCATGTTGGTCTTAAAGGCAAACTAGACTGATTGAAAACTTGAAGCCAATACATATCTCCTCCTCCCTTAACTTAAATTCAGGGAGACTGATAAAGTACTTCCCAACTGACCCTCCAACTATCTAAGTTTTCTCTTCATTTTGCACAATTTATATTAATAATAGTATGAAATTAAAACAAAATGCTCTGAAACCAGCTACATTCTGATGGCTGAACACAAGTACTGGCTGAAACACAATTTATATGAGATAGACTGTGGTTAAAAAGTAACTTAGGAAAAAGTTCTAGAGGTTTTAGTGAACTTTAAATTAAAATGAATGTGATGAAGCTACCACAAAAGTAAAATTCAGTTAGGTTGCATTAACACAAGTGAGCAAAGTACTTAGAAGGGGTTAAGTGAAAGGCCAACTAATCTCTGCCTTGAAAAAAAAAACTCACTGGAATATTGTTTCTGGTGCTGGGCGTTATACTACAGAAGACAACTGACAAAATGGAGAAGGTTCAGAGACAGGAAACTAGGATGGTAAAAGAACTGAAACTATGTTAGGTAAGAATCTCTTGAAAAACAGGGATGTTTAGCCTGGAGAAGAGAAGCCTCAGGAGGGATGCCATCACTATAATTTAAGCACTTAAAAGGCTGTCACGTGGAAGAGGGGATTCGACTATCTCTCCTTAGGTCCAGAGGGTAGAAGTAAGCATAGTGAGATGTTGTAGGGAGTCAAATTTTATTATAAGGAAAATCTTCTTAAAAATAAATGTGTGTTTAAGTTGACTGAACTGTTGAATCGAATAGTGAGAGTTAGTCTAAAGTTGAATGGGCTATGTCCAGAAATGGTGAGCTTCTTATTACATCTACAGGGTCCACTGCCACTGTATGGCCTTGAAACCTCTCTGGGTCTCTGCTTCTTCATCTGTAAAATAAAGATGTTGGATCAGATAATCTATAGTTCATTACAGTTTTAACTGCTGTGATCTTAGGATATCCCAAAGTGGAATGGCTTCCTTTGGGAGATAATAGGTCTAAGATTTTTGGTTTTCCTGCTATGGGTATCTTCTCCACTAACATAGATTAAAAAGGGTCTCCTCAGTAACTCAGGAGAAGAGTTTTGGGGGTCAGTGGGGGCAAAAAGCTCACCACCCTGCTGCCAACTGGTGACAAACCCCTCTGAACTTAGAAAGGCTGGCATTCAGGCAAGAGAATGAAAATATCAGTGAAAAGTCACTTAACTCCTTCTAGCTTGGCAGAACTTCCCCTAATAACAGTGATAATATTAGAAAGCATTTATACAGTATCTTACTATTTGTGAGGAATTTCCCATATATTCTTCGATTCTCATAACAAGCCTGTGAGGTAGGGTTGCTAGGTTTACAGACTTATTTGTGAACGTACAGCTAGCAGGTGAGGGAGAATATGAACTCAGGTCTCCTGGCTGTCTCTGAGTTTGTGTTCCACTGCTGTAGCTCTCAAGAACCTAAGGACAACTCCATACCATGAAGAGGAATCAGAAGATTTTAGCAGAATAGTAAAAACTATAATAAATCACATTTCTATAATACATTAAAGTTTGCAAAGTATGTTCCTACAACAGCTCTATGAGATAGTAAGAGAGATTTCAAGACAAAATTGGCTAAGTTCTTGTCAGGAGATAGGATCTTGTTTCTGCTGGGGTACTGGGCTACAGAACTTATAAAGTCTATTCAAGCTCTAAGAGTCCTGGATTCAACAATCACAGAGAAAACTTTCTTAAATTACTCAAGTTCAAATTTACATTGTCAGTTGGTCAATAAGCATTTATTTAGTGCCTACTGCACACCAGGCACTGTGCTAAGCACTGGAGATACAAAAAGTGACAAGACAATCCCAGTCCTCAGGAAGCTCACAATCTAATGGGGAAGACAACAAGAAAACATAACTGGTTCAGAGACAGGAAACTAGGATGGTAAAAGAACTGAAACTATATTAGGTGAGAATCTCTTGAAAAACGGGGATATTTAGCCTGGAGAAGGGTAAGAAATAATTAAGAGATGAGAGGCACTGGAATTAAAAGGGGATGGAAATAGCTTCCTAGAGAAGATGGGATTTTAGTTGGGATTTGAAGGAAGCCAGAGAAGGTAGTGGTTAAAAATTAGGAAAAAACACATTTTAGGATTTGGGAGACAGATAGAGAAAATGCCCATAATCAAGAGATCAATTTAGTGGAACAGCAAGAAGGTTGTGTCAATGGATAGATGAGTACATGGCAGGGAGTACGGTATAAGAAAAATGGAAAGGCAGAAGAGGGTGAGGTTCTGAAGGGTTCTGAAGACCAAACAGATCCTGGAGACTATAGGGAGCAATTTATTGGAATTTATTGGGAGAGAAAGAGGGGTAATATGATCACAGCCTGCATTTTAGGAAAATCCTTTTGGCGGTTGAGCGGAGAGAGGAGAGATTTGAGGCAGGCAGACCCACCAGAAGGCTATTGCAATACTCCAGATATAAGGGCTTATACCAGGGTGGTGACAGTGGCAAAAAACCTTAGAGCAACAGATTAGATATGGGGCTAGGGTGAGAGATAATGAGGAATCAAGGATGACACAAGTTGTGAGTCTGAGGGACTGGGAGGATGATGCTGCCCTCTACAATAATAGGGAAATTGGGGGTAAGAGGAGGGGAATTTAGGGAAAAAAAGATAATGACTTACGTTTTAGACATATTAAGTTTAAGATGTCTGCTGGACATCTAGTTCAAGATGTCTGAAAGGTAGTTAGATATATGAGACTGGAGTTCAGTAGAAAGGCTAAAGCAGGATGGGTAGATTTGAGAACTATCATCAAAGAGATAGCAATTACAGCTATGTAAGTTGATGAAATCACCATCTACACTGATATAGAGGGAGAAAAGGGGCCCAGGATAGAATCCCATGTGACACCTATGATTAAGGTATGATCTGAATGAGGACTGAGAAGAAGTGGTCAGATAGGTAGGAGGAGAGCAAGGAGAGCACTGTTTTGTTATAATATTGTTCTCCATGGCAAATCTGCCAGCATTCAATCTAGCTTTCAAAGCATGAAGCGTTTTCTAAATATTTGAAAGACAGTATGTTTCTAAACGATGCAGTTGAAATTTGAAGTTTTAATTACATGATTGATGCTTAAATTAATTAATTGCAAAGTGTATGCTAATTGTTTAATTGGTTGCTTGATCTATATAGATCATTTTTTGAATTAAATGAGTTGATTTACAAAGTTTATTGATTGGATGTGACAATGAATTATTTCGCTGACTACCTGATTTGCAATTTTCCCAATTAATTTGCAAACCTTTTAGTTGCAACTGTGCTTATTGAAAGAACCTACCACAGGTGATCTATACTAAGACTGTCATGACTAAGAAATATTTACTATATAAAACAGGTAATAATGACATATTAATATTAATGTAAACTATAAATTTGCTAAATGGATAGCTAACAAGGAAGTAATCCAGCTCTTTGTCATTGTAAATTTTATAAATTCTGCACTGCTGCAAGGTAGTTGTAAGGTTTTTCTAAATGATATTCAAAACATGGAAGTGTTCAACGACAATAGAAGGTGTTGCTTTCTAATATCCTCTATCTATCTACCCTCTTTTAGTGATTTGCTGTGGAAAGGTGGTAATCCTGTGTTCTCAAAAGCAAAACACAAGATCTGGTAGGTTCTATTCCTGGGAAACCTTAAAAAAGGAATTGATCCAAGGACTAGATATATTGTCCAAGGACTAAGAGCAAAGAGGGTCATCAACAGAATGGTGGTTAAAAAATGGATTAAAAAAAAAAAGACTTGCAGCACCAAGTCATGAAAACTGTTTACATCTAAGTATGGAGGTACTGTCACCTGTATTGGCACAGAAAACAACTATAGTAATGGCAGATGACAGAGATGGCAGAACTTTTGAAGTACTGGAATACCATCACTGTGTAGCAATGTTCTCTTATGTCTTTCTATTGCATTCTGTTTCCCAGCTTTCACATTATTGAACAATAATGCCCATTACAATTTTAGACAGATTTTAACTTTTAACAATTTTTTCCCCTTAAATCAAGGCTAAATTTGCCTCTGCAACTTCTACCCATTGCTCTTACTTCTACTTCCTGATCCTCCCAGCCCTTTAAAAATGTGAACAGTTCTGCCCCATGCCCAAGTCTTATCTTCTCTAAACACCTCCATTTTCTTCAACTGATTCCACATGGAATTCCACATTCCACTTTAAGGTTTTTCTCTATTCTGTTCCTATTCTGGTTGTACTCCCATTTACCAATTCCTTTCTCAAACGGACTGAACTGAACATAATATTTCCTTTTGGTTTAGTCAGAGGAATAGTACCTAGCTCATCCTGGGCACTATACTTAATACTACACCTGCAGTCCAGTAAAACTCCCAGAACTTTGTCAGACTGTCTACTATCTGTTCATATTTCCTTGTACTTAATACCTGTGAAGGTCATTTTTTAAATCCAAGTCTTAAGAATCTATGTCTCTCCCAAGGTCTAATGTTGTGCCCTGATGAAAATGTTTTGTATCTTGACCCTGATATCCAGAATGTTAGCTATCCCTCCTGGATATAAGTCATCTACACACCTGGTTAGCAAGCTATCTACCCCTTCATCAAAGTCACTGATTAAAAAGAAGTGAGAAACAGTCCAAGAACAGATCCCTGAAGCACTCCACTAAAGACTAACTTCCAAGTTGACACTGGACCATTAATATCTACTCTTAGGATCAGGGCAATCAATTCAAGAAACATTTTAAAATCTTATTGTTATGGCTATCTTTTTAAAAAACCCATTACCATTACTTGAATATACCTTGCTTTGCCCATACCCAAGCAAGTTATCCCTTGTAACAAAGATTTTAAAAGAAAAGAAAAAAGCAGTCAACAACACTCACCAATATATCAACTGAGTCTGACAATAAAATAACTGTTATTTCTCCTTGGAGTAGGCCTAGCAATAGCATCTCAGGATTGGAGACTCTACCCTAGACCTTCTCATTGTACATTCTACTTCTCTTGGTAAACTCAAAAAGGAAGTTCTTCCATGCACTTTATATTTTCAAGTTTATCAAACACTGGATTTATTGAGTTTGATTTGTCCTATACTTCCTTTCCTACTCCTGTTCTGCCTTTCTATTTTTAACCAGTGTTGGATAGTATCGAAGATTAAAAATATCTACAGTTTGATGTTTCCTGAAATACTGTGTCATTTCAGTTCCTCAACCTTCTCACTTCCTATCCCTTACTCTTTTATGCCACAAGCATATACATTACTACTCTTCATCTCACCATTATCTTTAAGTGTCCCACATTTCCATGATCAGCAAGTCGTTAATTCGTTTATCTGACCATAAGGTCTTATTCTCTCTTACCATGTCTCACTCCTCCTACATGTATTCTTTAACCTCACTGTGACCTCTAGTTCTGCCACTCCTTAGTTCTCAACCCTAGGCCAGATACACTCTAACTGTACTTTACTCTTGATCCCACAGTTAACCAGTTCAATTTAATACTCTCTTTTAGAATCCCTGGCCCTCTAATTACCACTCAAGTTAAAAAAACAAAACAAAACCAAAAACTTGAACTGTAGATTACTTCCTAGTAATTACTCCCAACCAGGTGGCATAGTGGAAAGAGTGCTGGCCCTGGAGTCAGGAACACCCAAATTCAAATCTGGCCTCAGATATCTACTAGCTGTGTGATCCTAGGCAAGTCATGTAACTCTGTTGGCCTCAGCTTTCTCATCTGTAAAATGAACTGGAGAAGGAAATGGCAAACCACTTCAGTATCTTTGCCAAGAAAACCCCAAATTAGGGTCACAAAGAATCAGACACAACTGAAAATGACTTAACAACAAAGATTACTCCTAACATCTGCCTCTTCTGCTCCTACTCATGTACTTGAGGAAGTTAATTCAACTGTGCAGACTAAATTCATTAAAAACTGATGTTATCTAATTTCAGCTAAACCTTCATGGAGACAAGACAATCCTTTCATTTCCTTTCCTCTTGAGCAATTTTTTATTGTATTCCCCAAAGCTTCTCTCCTCAAACCTCCCACCCTACTCTCTTCCCTCAATCCTCTCAGTAGAGAGGATACTTTAGTGAGAAAAATGAAGTCATTTTCCCTGGGGTCCTTCTCCTATAACTTATACTTCCAAACCCCTCTCCTGCTAAGTTAAGCTAGTCCTCAGAAGACAATCACAATGTCTCTTATTAGGCCCACACTCAAAGACTTGATACAATTTGCAGAGTTCAAGGTCTACTGAGCAGCATGGTATAGTAGACAGAGGAGGGCCCTGAGAGTCAAGAAGACCTGAGTTCAAGTCTTTCCTATGAAACGTGACAGTTGAATTACTTTGGGCAAGTCACTTAACCTTTCAGTACCCCAGTCGCCTTTCTAAGACTACTATCTTCAGAACAACTGATCATTTCTATTGGGATAGGAATTTTCTTCACTCAGAACTTTCTAAACAAATTGTATTGGAATTCCAAGTCAAAAATAAAACAAAATGAGGAAGAAAAACCACCAAATAGTGCCAAAGACTAACCTGTGCATACAGTCCATGTTACAATGAAGAATCAAAGGAAGAGCTAATTAAGCAGATGATTGCATTAATGACAATTACAAATCTACAATCATTTTAATCTATGGGAGAGAAAATTGTAGTAATAACTTAAAGCAGAGAATCTATAGCCAAACTGTACAACAGTATCTATAGTACTCTATACAACACAGACAACGTACTAAAGACTAAGTGGTTTAAGAGGAAGGCAGATATAACTGATAAAGTTACCTATTGAAGGCAGCAATTATTTATTACTGTGTAAATCAATATAAAGGAAGCCTAGGATTCCCATGTGTCACTGAGGTTCTAGGGCTGATGATGCATGGCAAGTATCAGGGATAAAATCAAATGTTTCTACTTCAAAAGGCATTTTCTTTTGTTTGAATTTGAAAATTCCAAACCAAATAAACTCAACAAAAGGTCTGGAAATTAAAGGTCAATTACCAAACTATTATCCATTCAGATCTAACACGTGAAATGTAAATGATGTACAAATTCATCCCATAAGAAAGCCTTAAAGAGCTGCAAAATCCATTATAATTGCAAATCATATTTTTATAGTACTTTATAAGGTATAATCCTTACAAAGACCCCTTGAGGTAGAAGTTTTTAACATTACCCAAGTTCCCACTGATGTTTCTGTGTAGGTTGGTAAAATAGTTGGTAAAATCTAATTCTAAATTTCAGAGATAAAGTTGACTAAAAATACTAAAATGTGCATTGCTTATATGGGGAAGCAGTAAGGAAGAAAGTAACAAAATTTCCATAATATTCTGATTTGGGAAAATGCTTTTGTGTCTAAATCAGTGATAATGTACATAATAGAAGACAGTTCTGTCACAATGCATTCATAATGAATCAAGATTATTTTAGGTCCCTCAAGAATCTATTATTCCATTGATATTCTCTGAACTGACACATATCACAACCCCTCCATGCCTTAGGAGATAGGCTTCATGAGTTGCTGAGGGCCAAAGAAATGTATTCCCTGTTGGCCATCTTCAGATGATAAGCTTCTCTACACTTAGTTTGGAAGGTACAGTCTACTCTTGGAAAGCTATGCAAAACCTTTCCAGATTGGTGTATGCTCTGACAGACCTTGGACCTTTGAAAGCATAGCCTTCAAGAACCTAGAGTCTTCTACAAGTAAGATAAAAAACCAAGGGATATTGTAAAAAATGAGATATTTACTCTATGAGATACTTACTCTACTTAACAGAAACACAAATAAAAAATGCATCCTAAGACAAAGGGAATGGAAAAATACATTGTGGAATGTAAAAGATGGATGGGATTGTAGAATAATTAATGACAGAACATATAACAGAATCCTACAAATGTAAGAGAACATAGTATCTCCTCATTTAATAAAGTTGAAAACTAAAATCGAGAAGGGAATTTGTTTGTTCAAGTTCTGAGAGTCAATGGTACAGCTGGAAATGTAATCCTAGTCTTCCAATTCATAGCCCAGTGTTCCTTTTACTACAATAAATCATCAATGGTTGCTAAATTACATTTTATAACCAAGATCTAGTCTGGCTGTCTGAAACTGACAGAAGGCTCAGATAGTATGCACATTTCAGAGTTAGCTAATGTAAATCTACATATGGAAATTTAAGCACATGAAGATTTCTACCAAATGTAATCTGACATGTTCAATTCACATGCTGATGAAAATGAACACTTACTAGGAAGAAAACGAAAATCACTTACACATAATGACCATCAGAAGGTATGCTTTGTTATTGTTTCTTTCCAAATTAAAAATAAAAGAATAAATGGTTCTGCATTGTCTGGGCCCCTGGTTATCTGGTATTTGTTTATTGGTGTTCGTTCTGAAACCAGAGTCAATAGTCATAGCGTACAAGTCATCAGTTAGCAACCAAAAGGCCCAATGGGTTATGGCTCTGAAGTTTATGTGTAAGAGGCCAGAAACAGGGCTGGATAAAACTGTCAAGATTTACTTTCTGCAAGAACAAAAAAAACCTTCCACAAAATGAAAAGCTAAAATGGATATAATTTGCATAATCAGCACTGTCAACCCTCAGCTAAATCACTCAAGAAGGGGCAGTGTGCTCTTTATGGTAAAGAACCTGCTGAGAGATGATAGAACATTCACTTTCTTTTAATGATAAGAATGGCTAAACTGTATTCTTTTGTGTTATGAGCACACTTCACTGCAAGTTAAGATGACCAGAGTCTGACTTCTGGCTTTATCATTCACTAGCTGCATAAGGATGAACAAATCAAAGTAACTTTCCTTTTCTTCACACCCTTTTCCTTATCTGTAAAAGACGAACATTAATATCTGCAACATAGACTCCAAAGTATGCCTCTGACACTTCCCCACAGAGATTGCCCAGAGTTCACAAAGGCTATGCCAGAGGAGCAGGAGCTCTGGTAGGTTCTCACTGTGTTTGTCCTTCGTTGTGGAAGAAGACCATGCCATCAGAGAAAAGATGACATGACTTGCACTTGACCTTATTTTGAGTGATGGAAGACTGTGTAGGTCACCAGCCTCACTTCTACCTCTGTATCCCATACAACACTCAGTAAAGGATTGGTAGGCAGAAGGCAGCTTGAAAGTATTTGCTTCAAAAATAAAAGGTTGAGACTGTATTCCTAAGTTCAGTACAGTTAATCAATAAGTATTTATTAAGCACCTTTGTTCAATTGCTTAGTTGTATCCAACTCTTCATGACCTTATTTGAGGCTTTCATGGCAAAGATAAAGGAGTTTTAGTATAAATCCAGTGAAAGATTTTGTGTCTCTGGAGTGAGGACTAGTCTAAGTACAGAGGTGTGTATTACCGGAACACTGGCCATCAAAGGATAAATTGCACAACAGCAACTATTGATGATAATTTACTAAAGGGCTATGGGGGCATGTCTGGAAAGTCCACACTAATGAAATAGTAGAAATTTTAAAGTGTTAAAAAAGAGCTACTCTTACAGGGTAGTTTTAAGGAAAATACTTAATCAACTATGAAGTGCTATAGAAATGGGAACCACTATTTGAAACAAGCAGGATTTTGAGTGTACATACTTTTGCTACTGATATGCATCATATAACCTCTCCATTCATCCACTGAAATCCCCATACATGTCTTCCTATAAATTCTCCATAAAAGCAAACCTAGGTTCAAATCCTAACTCTGTTACTTACTATCTCAAAAATGAGACTGGATAATTTCTACTCAATACAAATTTATTTTAGATGAAGCCCAAATTTAAGAAACTGATGAAACATTACACACTCACTCTATAGACCGGCAAAATAAAACTGTAGGGATCCCAAATGACCCTCCTGTTCTTGCTTCTACTACTAGCTAGGACTTCTCAATCACCTGTTTCATTGATTACAGCTAAATTCTCACAACTAGTTAATGTTGATAACAAGTATGGACTTTTCGTATAGGGCTCAGTACTATATAGGCACAGAAACAACCTTTATAACCATGCAATCAGATATCAGTGAAGCAATAAATCATTAGGCAGAGAATGGAACAAAGACAAAACTTCTTGATTGTTTGTTAAGAGATATGACATGAGAGAGGGGAAAGAACATTAGACTAGAAGTCAAGAGACCTGGATTCTTGTCCTGGCTCTACCTCCAAGTCTTAGGAAGAAAGTAATTTTAACCATGAAAATGTTTAGCTTCCTCATCTTGGAGTAGATAATCTCTAAGATGTTCTTCTCCTAACATTCTAAATGTTAATCTGTTGTCTAGTAACTACAATGGATTAAGGGATTCTATGGCTTAGAACAAGAAGAGACCTCAGAGGGAATTGAATCATCTTTCAAGACATGAGCAAACCAAGTCCTAGAGAGGTCAAGTGACTGCTCAACTAGGGAGCCAGCATTTCATGCAAGGATAGATTGATCTAATCAAAGTCATCTGCATTTTCAGGTCCTGTATTTCATATCCTAGTTTAATAGTTCACACACACACACACACAGACACAGACACACACACACATACACACACACACACACACCACACACCCCCCTTTCTACCCCCACAGCTTTACACTTCTGGTTCTCATTCTTCCAGGCCCCCTGACTTACTAAGAGCTGCATGTGGAGGCAGTGGAAGGAGGGCAAAGGGGTATGAGGCTAAAAAAAAAAAAATTCGATATGTTGTCAAATGAGATGTTGGATGTAAAGTACTTTGCAAAATGCATAGTGCTATATAAATTTTAACTTCTATCTTTACCATCATCATTATCATCTCCATTACTATTAATCTAAGTATAGCTAAGAAACATTCTCTATTTCATTTTGCCTATGATATTACCCTGTCCCACAGTATACAGTGCTTTTACCTATTAAAATTCATGTCAGTGGAAGAATATGGCTACTCATATACTAAAGCAAGGTATTTTGGTTGCATTTACAAAAAACTGGTATCAAATTAAAAAGAAAATCTAGCTACTATCAAAATCCCATACCGTGCCCTAACTGTAGTTATTTAAACACAGGGACCAAACATGCAATAGGGCATCTTAGTTGCCCTCAATCTTAAATGATTCAAAAAACAGTTTTTATTAAGGCAGTGATTCTATGAGTTGTACTGTCACAGAGATGGAAAAAAATAGTGGATGGGTGATGAATTGTGGATAATTTACAAATTAGTTACATGATCTTGGGCAGGTTACTTCCCTTCTCTGAAGATCTGGTAACAAGTGTTCTCTAAAGTTCCTTACAGGTCTAAAATTTTATCTCCTAATACACTATGTTTTAAAATCTCTTCTAGGGAGGGAAAGAAAGGGGGGAGGGATTTATTAAGCACTTACCCTGTGCCAGGCAATGTGCTAGGAATTTATACATATTTCACTTGCTCTTCACAACAACCCTGAATGGTTGGTGCTATCATTATCCCCAATTTGCATTTAGGGAAACTCAGGCAGACAGGTTAAATGACTTACCCAGGGTCATACAATTAGGAGGTGTCTAAAACTAGATTTTAACTCAGGTCTTTTGGACTCCAGGACTAGCACTCTATCTCCTGAATCACCTAGCTGCTTCTCAGCTAAACACTTTTCTTGACACCCACACTAAAACACTATAGAGAACTCATTAATTCAAGCAATTTGGTCACCTCTGAATGTGTCATCCACAAATATAAAGCACCAAATAATGAAAGGTTCCAACAAAATTAAACCCCAACAGTATTGTCAAAGGTGTTCTACAATACTATACTACAGAAAGAAATGCACCCCAAGAGTGTTATATTACTTTTAGCAAAGAACAATCCATTGATACACAACAGCAGAAACCAATTTCTAAAGGATATGGTATATCTAGCATATTCAAAGGCCTCTTGGTAAATAAAAGCAAATATGAATTAGAGGGTAACCTTACAGAGATTGATTTTGGGGAAAGGCAGTATAAAGTAGTAAAGAATCAGAGGAGACCTTTGTTAAAATCCTGACTCCATGAAATCTCATTTCTTCTCTTTAAAATACAAAGTTATCAACTATAAATACAAAACTTACAGAATTTTTGGGAGGATCAAAAACACATATATTACATGAAGCACTTTTTATCTCTTGAAAATTTTATACAAACATGACAATGAGTAGACCCACTAACAAATTTCAATTAATCAAACAGGACCTTTTTCTAACAATCTATTCCCTGCTTCACTTCTAATCAATCCAAACACAAAGTTCCCATCAAAAGACACGCTGTGTAGTGGGAAGGCCACTGGCTTTGAAGGCCAGGGGCCTGGGCTCTTGTCACAGCCTCAAAAAAATACAATTCAACACTTACAACATGCTTGCCAAGTGCTAACTAAATAGCTGAGTGCTGTGCTAATAACTAAATAGGTGAGTGACCTCTAGAGAGATATTTCTCCTCTCTGACCATCAGATTCCTTATTTCAACAATGAATGAAGACTATATGTACTCATGGTCCCATCAAGTCTGAAGGACTCTATGAAGTATATGGGAAAATTGCCTATTAACTTAGTTTTAATAGGAGCATGAGATGCCACCAGAGGTACCAGATTCTCCTTAACTGATAGGCTTCAAACAAACATTGGATGACTACTTGAGGAGCTGTTATAAACAAGATTTCTGCTTTCAAAAAAGGCTTAGGTCATATGAGATCTTTAGATCTCTTCTTAATCTGAGGTTCTATCATTCTAACACTGTTATGTTACAATAGGTACCTTGTCTTAGCATTGCATAAGATCTCTTCCAGTTCTAACTTTTTAGGATTCATAAGCATTTTGCAATATTCGATTATATGCTCTTGAGAGTGAGAGTCCTTGTCTTTCTGTATCTCCAAATGTGATACAGTACTATGAATGCATAGTAGATATTCAATAATCTCCAAACTATTCATAAAGGTTTAAATAGAAATCTTTTAAAAAATGTATAACATTTTGGTTAAAAATAAAGTATGCTGACTCCAAATTCCCTCCATGTTTGTTATAAAGTTATTTTTAAACACTAAGATAGCTGAGTCTTCATGACATTAAAACAGTGCTTCAGAGGAAACTGGGAAGAATTCTACAAACTGATGGAGAACGTAGTGCATAGAAGTAGAAACATTTATACAATGCCAACATTATAGAAAAAAATATTTTTAAAGATGTCAGGTCTTCTCTGATCAATGCAATGATAAACTGTGGGTCCAGAGAACTGAAGATGAAACACCACTCGCTTCATGTCAGAGATGATGAACTTAAAATGCAGGAAAACATCTTCAGGCATGACCAATGTGAGAATTTTTCCTAGGCTTATATATGTTTAAGTTGAAAGTCTGGTTTACTATTTTTTTGTTCAATTGGGGTTACATTACAAATGTATGTAAAACTAAATAATCTTCTAAAAAAATTTAAAAAGCATAAAACTTAACACATGAATCTTAACACACTCTACTATTTTAAAAGTGAAGAGGAGGAAGAAATTGCCCAACGTGCTGCTGTGAGTTTAAAAATTATAAACCCAGTAGATGCTTGTAGTAAGTACTGTACATATCATCCTGAGAAAAACTATTTCCATCATAACCTCACATGTAAATGTACTTATTCAAAGATTTGCCTAGTTTTAGTACATACATGGCTTTATTCATAGAGTTACCTTGAACTTAGAATGTATAAATAACAATATTCTTTTGGATTCAAGAAGCTTTGACTTAAGGATACTTATACAAAATTTTAGAAGAAATTTTATTTTGGACACTAAGTAGCTATGCCACAACTAGTAAGAATACAGTTACAGAATATAAACTTGAATGTTTTTATATGAATTTTTATAATAATTTACTCAGATGGTTGTTGAATACAAAGGATTTAACAATAGTCACAGATATATCTGAAGCTTTAATGTAAAATACTTAGGGAGAAATGCATGCACTTTTAAAAGAAAGTATCTTTAAATTTTGGCATACAAACTACAGGAATGAGTAGACACAAGAAAAGGGATAAACCAAAATTCAACTGTACTTGGATCTGAAATTTGTTTTTATGTTTGCCTACTATAAGTTATCTGAGGAATTTTCAACAGAATTCTAGACATGTAAGTGACTATGGAGGTCATCTTGCTCAAACCATAACCAAGGCAGTAAATTTTCTTTTATGAAGCCCTCTGTGAAGGTGAAGTTTGTTATTCCTTTGAGTATTCACTGCTCAGCTCTTCTTTCCCTTTTAAATCTTTCTCTCACCTTTCCCTATTCCTGTTTCCTTGGGGTTTGATGTAACATAATGTGTATTAGGAGGAAGAAAGTTGTCTAATTAAGCTGAAGTTAAGTGAAAGAAAGGAATATGAGTTAAGGCTTAAAAAGTAAAGGAGTGATGAGTGGTAAAAGGCTTTGAATGCCAACATAAGGAATTACCTAAAAAATTGGTTAGTAACCAACTACATCAACATCCACTAAAACTAGATCTCAAAACTCTGATTGAATATTCTGATCCTGGATCCTAGACTTGCCTATTCATCACTACCCTAAGCTACTTTTTCACATTCTATGTTACATTTCACATTCTGTGTTTCACAGTCTATGTGACATAGACTCCACTAATCAATCACTCTTTAAGCACTAGATATATAAAGATGTAGAACTATGATCAATTCTGAGCAACACACTATAAGAAGTATAGGGATAAGCCAGAGAAAACAAAATACAATGGTGAAAGAAACTGAATTCATGTCATTCTACTTGGATCAGTCGAAGCAACTGAACATGGTCTACGAAAGAGAAGATAGGCAGGACAATACCTATTTTCAAATATCTGAAGGGTTGTCATGTGGATGACAGATTGGACTTGCTCTCTTTGCCCTTGGAGAGAAATACCAGTCAGTTAGTTAATATACATTCATTAAATGCACATAGTAATGTGGCAGGCACTGTGCTAAGTGCTGGGGATATAGAGAAAGGCAAAAGACTGACCCTGTTCTCAGAAACAATGAGTGGAAACTACAAAAAGGCAAGTTTAGGCCCAAGGAAAATAAATATTTCCAACAATTAGGACTATCTAAAAGAGGAATAGGTTATTATAGCCTAGACTAAGGTGGTAGCTGAATGCAGTGAGAATGGAATGTAAGTGAGCAAAGTTGTGGAAATAGAAACAACAGTATTTGGTAACTGGTTGGCTGTATGGGATGAATGCAAGCAAGGAGTCAAGGATGACATCAAAGTTATGAGCCCGAGTGACTGTAAGGATAGTAGTGTCAACACTAAGAAAGTCTGAAAAGGGCATAAATTTGGAGAGAAAGAAGAGTTTTGGTTTGGATATGATGAGTTTGAGATGCCCACAGCTCATCCAGTTTAAACATGGCAGGAAATGGGGGAAGGAAGGAAAAAAGGAAAAAAAAATTTACATGCTAACTTTGTTGTGTGTTTTGAGGGAACAGTATGTTGTACATACCAAATTTGTAGTTTCACAGGCAATCATCTTTTTTTACTGCATTGTGTTAAGTATGGAAATGCCTGTTTTGTTCCCTGAATTGGAAGGCAATGATATCACCAAGAAAGGATAGAGAGAGAAATGAAAAGAGGGTACAGGTTAGAGCCTTAGAGTATATACCCTTAGACTCATAACCAAGTAAGAGGGTGTGATATGGATGACAAACTAGCAAAAGAGAATGAGAAAGAGCTTCTGAACAGATAGGAAGATAACTAGGAAAGTACTGTCTAGAAAGCTCAGAGAAGAAAGTATATCAGGAAGAAAGGATGGTCAACAGTGTCAAATGCAATCAAGGAAGAAGAAGAGGACTGAGGGAAAAGACATTGAATTTGGTGATACAGAGAATACTACTACCTTTAGAAAGAACAATTTCAGTTATGAAGTAGAAAGGGAGATTGTAGGATGATTGAGAAGAGAGTAAGAGGAGAGGAAGTTGGGGTACCAAGTATAGAATGTTTCTGGAAAAAAGGTGACAGATAAAGGGAAGAGAGCTGTAAGCTGATAGCTCGCAATAAAGGCAGGGTTTAATGAAGATCTTTTTGAAGATGAAGACAGAAAAGTTTGTTCTACCAATTTGCTGACAGATATCTTTTCTGAAGCTAGTCATTTTTAGACTACTCATTAAAAGGACAAATACTGAATCTGAAGCTTAAATACTTTAGACATATAATGAGAAGACAGGATTCACTAAAAAAAGACCCTGATGTTGGGAAAGAATGAAGGCAAAAGGAAAAGGGGACAGTGGAGGATGAGATGGATAGACATTGTCTGGGCAGCGATAAACATGATTTTGGACAGACTTTAGGAGGAAGTGGAGGACAGAAGGGCCTGGGGTGTTATGATTCACAGGGGTCACAAAGAGTTGGACATGACTGAATGAATCAACCACAACATCATTTTGGTTTTCTAGGCCTTCTCTTTTAATACCTGTCCAGATAACTACCAGAGATCCTATTTATAGGACAAGCAACAGTTAGTACTGGATTCAGATTTCAACTTCTACACATCTTTGTGGTGGTGGGCAAATCACTGAATACGCCTGAGGCTCAAGGATCTTCTCTGTGTAATGGGGAACATAACCCTCCTAACAGCTTTCTCTCGGCGTTAATAATAATAACGGTGATAATAACACTGAGCATGTACACGGTGCAGTAAAGTTTGCAGAGCATTTTACAGGTTATCTCACTTGATCCTACTATTAGCTACAGTTTACAGATAAGGAAACTAAGGCTGAGAGAAGTCAAGTGACTTCCTTGCGGTAAGTGTCTGAGGAAGGATTCAAACTTTATCCACTGCATCGTCTAGCTGCGCATTGCTGTGAAGGAAGTGTAAAACTGAAAGTGCTATATTTGTGAAGTATTGTGCTTATTAGTGACTTTTTTTCATAGGATAACTTAATAAAGCACAGTTGGTGACAAAGTTAACATGAACACTATAAAACATGACTCATTGGTGATAACTTGCTGAGAGAAAAGAGTTGATGGTATTTAAAGAAATGAGTCTAAGGAAAGAAAGGATTACAGGAACAGGAACATGAAGCATACAATAAAAATAATACTTCAAAGACCCATGGTTTCATAAGTATGGGAGCTCCCTCCACTGATGCATATCAAAAGACACTTCACACCCAAGAGGGCACTGTTCTGGATATTTGGCCAGAAAAAAATCCATCCCCTAATGGTCCTTGCTCTGGAGATGAGCTTCTCCCCACCCAGAATAGCATCGGCCTCACTAACCACTGTGTCCTACCTCTCTAGGCTGGTGCTTGAAACTCTTCTCATCCAGCAGGTTCTACCAAAGGGCACACTCTGTGATCAAAGCAGTACTTTAACAGTTCCAATTTCTATAGCACTTTCCTTAAAAGAACCCAGGGAAGTGCGAAAATAGTAAAAGAATTATTATTACTATTTTCCAGAGGAATAAAATGTAACTTACAAGAGAAAAATTATATTCTCTAAGTCAGATGATTAAGTATTAGGGTCAAAGACAGATCTTCAGACTCAATGAGACGAGGTCCCTATTGTTCCAGTGAATTCACTCTATACAAGGAGGGTAATGCATGGAGGTAAACAAAAAATTATAGGTGGTTGGACAGCATGGGATGGCTACTCAAATGGAATTTGTGAACACATCATTTCAACAATTACTTCCAATAACTCAGATCACAAATGCAATCACACTTGATGAAACTATAAAATTCTGTCCAACCCTCTTACAAATTCACTACAGAGAATCCACAGAACAAAGTCAGAGGCCTTCCTCAATTTATCCTAACATTGCAAAGGTACTCATGGATTACTTTGGCAGTCCACCTGCCACTCTTTCCTCTTGCCAATCATCTTCCTATTGCACAATTCCTTAATGATATCTCTTACTCCTATTCTTTAGAGTTCCTCCTAGGTTATATGTTGCAGCCTGCTCATATACATCATGTAGCTTTCCACTGGTATATATGTGATGCTCACTTTTCCTTCTTCAAAGGTACTTATCTTCTATGTTTCACTGCTATAAAGCAATATCAATAGAATGTTAATATCGAATAAGTGGACCTTTGCTTTTGTGGAAACTTGGAGAAAGTAAGTACAAGAGGTTTTGCAATTTCCCAAAAGCTATATAAAGCCTCTCTCTGACTCTTTTTAAATGCTAGATCCAATTTGTTACATAGCTGTACTATCTGTCCCAGATATACATATTATTAGACAAGTTCTATATGATGATGATCTAAATGCACACTGAAATCTAGGAGTAGACATTCTTTTTTCACTTGGACTTATGTGTTTGGAAAGACATGCCAAACTTCTTTGAGTAATCATGGATCTCCTCAGCTCAATGTCACTCACAAACAGGTATACCTGGAAGACCTCACTGAGGAGAATCCATCATTAAAGCGAATTCCTTACTGGATCTCACTCATCTTAATGGTGAATATGTTTGGCAGGCATTGCATCTCTTTGTTTTACGTCTCATTGGATTCAGGTCACCAATTCTGCTGGTGTATTTTCCAAAGCATCTTAATTTATTTTGATGTTTAGTTGGGAGACACCTTGCTGTAAAAAAGTTTATAAAGGAGCAGTTTTTTCTACCAAATTGAATGGATTTTCCCCCCTAATTAACAAACGGTAAACACGAAGTCACATAGTCTCTACATCTTTCAATGAATCGTGAAATGGTAAAGATATAGCCCACTGCTAAATATCACTTACAAAGGTCTAGTTGTTTCCTACTGACAATCTATATCAAGGATGCTCATAAAGTGTTTGTTAAGATAGGATGCATGCATCTAAGGTCAGTAGTTTTTGATATTCTGTTGGTTGCTTTTTGGAGGGAATTAATAAGGTCCAAGATTATTTTCCATCCTTTGGTATTTCCCTTCCTTTGGATACTTTGTATATTGGTCCCTCAACATCCTCACAACTATATCATCTCCAGCCCAAGTGACCTCTCTAAATACCTGGTTCAATTTAGCTCCATTTCATATCCTTCCTTTTTAGTGACATTTCTACCTGCACCATTTGCCAAGTGGACTATAATATCCAACAGAAATGGTCCAGATAAGATAAAATTAGAGGATTCTTTGCATAAAAGTCAGTGTCACTAAGGAACAAAAGCTAATGACTATTAAAGGACATCCAAAAAAATGCTACTGCCAAACACCTGAAAGTCAGCATTTTAACATCAAAACCTATTTTATATAATTTGGGCCTTATTCTTGGACACTTGAAAATTCACTTCACCTACTTGGATCTGAATTTTCACTTCCATAGAAACCAGCAACTCACTCTTTTCAGTGGGAGTTAGGGGAAGGAGGGTGAGTAATGCCTCATACACCATGAAATGAGATTATCTGAATTGATTTTCTTTTACTTTAGCAGTGTTCAAGTGTATGGCATGGTACATCTGGAAATGAATGTGATAAAAAACAAAAGACATAGAAAATACTTATAATAAAATGAGCAAGTTGAATTCAAGTATTTCTAAAGTCCATTCCAATTATAATGACTATAACATCTCTTTCCTTTGAAATAGGAAGTACAACATAGCAAAAATGAGAGACAAAATATACACCAGTAGTTCTTAGGTGCTAAAATAACTAAAAGGTCCTAAACATCTTTTTTGTTAGCTTCTATAGAGGTTTAAAGATATATCATGAAATAACTACACAGGATGAGAAAGTATGATGGTGGTATGAACTGTATCAATAGAGGGAGTACCTGAAAAGATGAATTCAAATATCTTTTGGAGTATCTATATAATATAGCAGAAAATAAACTGGGTTTATTGTCAAAATCTTTATAACTTCAGGCAAATAATTTTCCTCTCCAGGCTTTAGTTTACTTACCTCTTTAAAAAAAAGAGAAGAGAAGAGAAGGTAGGGTGGAGTGAGGCATGGAACAGATTATCTCTAAGGACCAGTTCAGCTTTAGCACTATGATATTAAGAACTAAACTCTCTTTGTCCATTCCTGGATGAACAGAATGTAACAATATAATACCAACACCACAGATCAAAGAGAAAAGCTTTACACATGTTACATACATTTGTTGTGCCTAAACTCTTGACAAATGATCTCCTCATACACCTAGCTCCTCTTGGCAACCTTCATTAGGTTGCTCCCACTCGACACCTGGAATGCCTCCCCCCATCTCTGTCTGCAGAGATTCTATCCATTCTTCAAGTACCAGGTCAAAAGCTGTAGTTCATCTTCAAAACAAAGAGAATGTTTCTTATCCTCTCCCCTAGATTGTAAAGTTTCATAAGTGCTGTGATAATACTTAAATATCTGAATCTTACACACAGAAAACATGATAAATGTTTGTTGAAATGAAAATAAGCTCATATCAATATAAGTATAGTATTTTATAGTTCACCACACATTTTATATATATTTTCTTATTTAATGAAATCTTGATGAGTGTAGATACCTTACAACAAAGTTCATTTGCAATATATAATAGTGATATTTTAAAGTTTACAAAAAGCACTTTTCTCCTGGTCACTCTGGAAGGTAGAACATTCCAGTATTATTATTCTTTTCATCTTATGAATGACAAGTGACTTCCATAATTACTAAGCTGTATGTGTTTACAAATACTTCTCTGACTACTGAGAGACTGAGCAGAAGAAAGTTGGAGAGCAAAGGGAAGAAGAAAAGAAAATAAATTACTTGAGCTTGGGTTCTCGTCCTTCACTTGTATACTGCCAGCAGATTAGGCCGATTAGGTCATGCACCTTGGCATGTGCTATGGTCACAACTGTCATTGGTAGCAGTCTATCTTGACTTGTGTGCAGTGGGAGGTAGACATCAATTTTTTTGGTTGCGGTGGTCCCTACGTGACCCTGTGGACAAAAAATACCACATTAGATATATTTGCTAAAGTCAAAAGCCACAAAACAATCACTCCCAGTTTTCAGCCACTATCAAAAAGTATATTTTTTACATCACAGGCTAAAACACAGTCATGCTTACTATAAATGAACACACGTGCACACACGCATGCATACACACAGAATATTTTAAAGGAAATATTTACAAACAGCAAGACTAAAAAATAGGGCAGTTAGAAACTCATAAACAACCTCTATGTCCAAAACCTGAGGAATAGCTGAATAAAGTTGTGGCATACCTACATAACGAAATTTTACTGGATCATTAATACACATATTCTGAATAGTCGCTATATCCTTCTTCCTCTCTGCAAGAACTGAATGAAATGAAACTAAGTAAGGATAAAAATAAAGGCCTACATTAGAATTGAAAAAGGAATTCACAAGAGCAAGAGGGAAAAGTAATGGTGACTTGCTAACGATTTTGGCTACATACAGAAAGAAGTTTATGACAAGAGCATTGTCAAAATGAAAAATTTTGAAAGACTGAAGACCTGACCAATGCAAGGACCAACCATGATTCCAGAGAACCAATGAGCAAGAATGACAGAGGCTGCAGACACAAGTTGCAAAATGAGACAAATTTCTGGATGTGGCCATTGTAGGAATTTGTTTTCAATTACTTTATGTATTTGGTAGGAGAATTTTGTTTTTCCTTCTTTCTCAATGGGAACGGGGAAGGGACCTGGGAGGGAAAGAAAATAAATGTTTATTCATTGAAAAAAATTTAACTAAAAACAAAAAGGTGCAGGAATCCTTATTCTAGGAATAAGAAGGCTATAGCCTTACTATACTTTGCCCAATTGAGATCACATCTATAAAATTTTATTCATTTCTGGTTAATGTATTAGTTCCTAAATTTTCTGTACATCTACTCTATTAGAAAATTCATCTCCTTTTCTCACTGGAATTCTGTTCACATCTTCAAAACTATTTATTTTTTCCTTTTCCCTTTATGTATCTTTATTTTTTAGATTGGATTTTTGCATAAAAAACCTTGACAGGTTTTCTTCTTATACATTCTGCCATTCTCTTTCACTAGACTGGTCTGTTCATCCACATTTAAGTTTATCACTGTTAAGAATGTGTTTTCCTCCATTTATTTTGTGTGAGGTATGTGGCTATATGTCTTTTTTTCCTTTAAGTCAGTACTTTTGTCACTATGATTAGTTTTGCTAGTCTATTCTCACAAATTCTCCCAACTGTCTGGGTCTCTCTTTTTACCCTTTGGTCTCTCTCAGATTAGCTAAGGTAAGGTTGTAGATCAAAATCTTCCTTCCCTGGATTTCTCTTGTTCAAATCTCTTACTTCAAATTTTTTTTTGGGGGGGGAGGGGGTTGACACTTCCTTTCAAGATGTTTTCCTTTAATTTCCTTCTCTTTATTCTCCTTTTCTTCTACTCAATTCTGAATTCTGTGATTCATGAGCACACCTATAACTAGGTTCTTCTTTTCTTCCAGGAACTCCAGTAAATCTTATGAGAAATTCGTAATTTTTTTTGAGACTTGGCTTATATGTGATATGGTTGATATTACTGTCTTCTGAGCCTGTGTCTTGCATCTCACTGGCTGTGTAATATTTCTTTATCATTTTTCTAGGCTTTTTTCATGAATTGGAACCCTGTGCTGAGGCTAGGTATTGTTTTCTTCTGGAAATAACGTTAAGGTCTTTTTTCTTATTGTTCCGTATTATCTGGGTAATGAGCATTATGCTCTTCAATGACCTCAGAAGCATCTTGACAGAGTACCGTACCTAGATGACGGACATTGGGCGGTCTAATCCAGAAGACATCCTGGACATTCCAAGACCAGGAGTTTTCTGACCAAACTCTCAGGTCAGAGAAACACAGTTTCAGTTATCTTTGTCTGCTCTATGATCCTGCTTCCCTTCCACCCTGTCAGACAGCTACAGGTTCTACGCTTACTTGGTCCCCTAGCCAGAAGGAGTCAGTGAGAATTGCCCAAGAGTCCTAATGCCCATAGGCTTCTGGAGATATCTCTGTGAAGACAAGTTGACAAAAGCTATGATTTCTCCTTGATCATTTCTTCATTTAGTGCTTCTCTTTGAATTCTCACCATAGTAGCTGTGAGCTTCACTGGATTATTCTGCTTCCACTCTCTGTTATTTTGAGGATCAATCCTCTTCTCAATCCTGCCTATCTTGAGAATCCTTTTCCTTTTCTCAATCCTGACTCTTGTCCATCTTATTCAATGATAACCAACCTTTGAAGGATATTTGAGATGCACCTTAAGCTGCAACTTTTCTGAATTTATTACTGTTATGTGTACACGCACATATATGCATAGGAGTCATTGTGAAGGGAATAGGGGGCAGGTAGAAGCTAAGAGGTTCAATCTGCAGCTGGACTTCAAGTACAAACCTACAAAATTACTTTTACTCATAATAGGTGAGGGGTTGGGGACAATGGGTGGTAGGTTACAGATTTAAATTCTCTGATATGATTTCATATTTTTAAACTTTTGAGTGTTATTTGTCCTATCTTGTGAATTTTTTGAGGTTTAGGGCTTACAAAAGTTTAAGACTATGAAGTCCTTTGTTACCTTAGAAATCATATGATCCCCTAAACCATTTTTTTAACTTCAACATAATCCAAAGTTACTTTGTGACTGTAAATTAATGGAAAACTGCCATCTCAGAACAACCAAAGCTTAAGGTAGCTCAAAGAGCAATGGAAATATGCATGGCTTATCTAGGTAGGTTACAACATATTACCAGTAATGGACTAGGTGGTTCCAGTCCTATGATCTTATAACTTATACCCAAGAAATTATGTAAAAGATTTAAGAGAAAAGACATATGATGAAAATAATAGACAGTAAAATCTAAAGATGAGCCATCCAACTAGTACCCACAAAATACTAAGAACCAAAGAAAAGAATCTAACATATTGAGTAGTTTCTCTATATAGAATGAAAGGAATCACACAGGGCATATACCTACATAAATGAGAAAACAAATTCAATTAAACAATAAGAAAGAGAAATAATAAAAAGAAACATGAAAATATATAAAAGTATGCAGTGAAAAAATAAGAATGCAATATTATACAAACTATGACTATATAAAAACACAGTATAAACAAAATCCTCCTAAAACTACATAAACAGAAAAAGTGACTAAAGGGACCTCCGAAGCAAATTGGATGGTTATATTATTGTTTTGCTTGTTACAATTAATGTTTTAAAAATAACTTATACTTAATTGGAAGCTTAAACGATATAAGAAAAAACAAGATGGCCCTCAGTCCTCTAGTTTACTTCTACTTCTGCAACAATGGTGACAGGAGTAGAAAAAATGAAACATATTAAAAAATGACAGTTTTTAAATAGTCTGTACAAACATTAACTCATCTATTAGTACTCTAAAATATAAAATCATCATCCAATAACCAATAATTGGACATGAAAAACCAGAAGGCAAAAGGAAATTGTACCTAAAGGGAGAATAACTGATAGATTCTCCTTGGATTGAAATGAGTAAGTTGGACAAAGTTGCTTTTATTCTGTATCCAACAGCAATAACAAGCCATTTCATAAACTATGATTATTTCACAATGCTGTACTCATGATAAACATCTGCAAAAAGACCTCCATGAAATAGTTATAACTGATACACCAGAATCCATGGCAAAGGACAAGGAGATAAATTCTATGAATAATTCAATAAATCCTTTTAATTTAAATCAACATAATTTAATAATTAATTTAATGGAAAGACTGGCAAAAGAAGAGGATAGCAGAAAAATATGTTGAAAAACATGGTTCAGGAGTAATAAATGACAGAGGCCAATAGGTAGTAGGATACAAAGAAAAGTCAAGTTTATATCACAAACACTTTTGAGAAAAGTATCGGAATGTTTGGGACACAGCGAGTACTAATAAAAATCCCCTCCCAATAAAAGTGATTATATTTTAACAGAGAAAAAAACAACCAATTACTAATATTAGGATGAAGAATAGGGTCAGGGGACATGAGATAGGAGCGAAAATTGAAGGATAAAAGGTTGTAGTCAAAAGAAAGATTTCAGAGCTGTGAAGAACAATTAGGAGTGATGATCAGATGAAAGGTATGACCAATCCCTGTGTGTGTGAGATGGAATGAAGGAAGACAGGTAAGTTTAGGAGGGTGTTGAACCAATACGCCACCGTGTTTATATATTAAAGTCTCCAAATATACAAGAAAGGTTTGAGAAGCAGAGTATAATTACAGTCCTCAAGCATGAGAGATCAGGGGAACATAACCATGTGCCAGACAATGAACTTGAAAAAGCAGTAGGAATGACTTGGAAGTCAGTAGATGATTACTAGACACTTCCCTACTGCTTACAAACATAGCCACATGTCCCCTATCCTCAAAAATAGCTCTCCTGGTCTGTCTACCATATACGCCCCTTTCCCTCCCTTCTCATTCTCTTAAAACTACTACAATCTAGCTTTAAATTTCATCACTCAATGGAAACTTCTCTGTCCAAGGTTACCAATGATCTGTTAATTGCCAAATCGAAAGGTCTTTTATCAACTCTTACTGATCTTATTGCTCTGCATGTAGCCTTGCTGGATACTCTCTTCTTCCATACATTTACTGCAATGTGCTTGCTCTTTCCTCTTGATTTCTGGGCACTATTCACTCCTGATCTGCCTCCTACCCATCTGACTGATGCTTCTCATCTGCTTCTCTGGATCATCATTCAAGTCATGCCCAATAACCATGGGGGTCCCACAGGGCTCTTGAGCTGGGTCTTCCTTTCCCTCTATACTATTTCTCAGGGTGATTTCATCAGCTCCTATGGATTCAATCATCACCTCTTTGCTGATGATTCTCAAATCTAATTATCCAGTCCTAATCTCTCTGTTGTCCTCCAGTATCCCACCTCTAACTTGTAAGCATCTCAAACTAGATGTCCAGTAAACAGCTTAAACATGTTTGAAACAAAAATCATTATCTTCAGGGGCAGAGCCAATATGGCAGAGTAGAAAGATGCACATACTATAGCTCTTCCCCCACAGCCCACAAAATACCTGTAAAAATGACTCTCAACAAATTCTAGAGCAGCAGAAGCCCCAGAATGACAGAGTGAAAGAGATTTCCAGCCAAAGGTAACCCGGAAGGCTGAAAGGAAAGGTCTATCCAATGGGACACTGAAAAAGCTGAGCCATGACACTGGAACAGGATCAGAACAGGCCTCCAGGACAGAATCCACAGCAGGGAGGGTCTCAGATCCCTCAACCCACAAGTGCCAAGAAAGCTTCAAAGGTCAGTGAGAGGACTTTCCCAACTTGGTGAGAGGGGAACAGGGTCCCCCCCAGTATGGGCCCTAGGCAGCAGTAGCAGCAGCAGCAGCAGCAGCAGCAGCAGCAGCAGCAGCAGCAGGGCAACAGCTTCCATTGTTGGAGCAGATCACCTAAAAGCCACTGGAGGAATTGAGCAGCTGATTGGAATCTCAACCTTGAGTGGCTGCCCTGCCCCCATCTAAAGCTCCTGTGGGAACTGAGCAGCTGATCTGAATCTCAGCACTGAGTACAGTCCTGGGGTGAGGAGAAGCACTGGGACCCTCCTCTTGACAAAGGATTCAGAAGTCAATTAACTAGCTGAGAAAATGCCCAAAAAAGGGAAAAAAAAGTAAGTCCATAGATGGTTACTTTCTTGGTACACAGGTATTTCCTTCCACCCTTTTGGATGAGGAATAACAATGCATACTGTCAGAGAAAGTCAAGGCTTCTGCATCCAGTACCTCCAAAATGAATTTGCATTGGGCTCAGGACATAGAAGAGCTTGAAAAGCGAGTCAACAGCTTGCTAAAGGAGGCCCCCAAAAATGCTGAAGAAAACAGTACCTTTAAAAATAGGCTAACTCAATTGGAAAAACAGGTCCAAAAAGCCATTGAGAAGAAGGCTTTAAAAAGCAGAATTAGCCAAGTGGAAAAGGAGGTCCAAAAGCTCACTGAAGAAAATAGTTCTTTGTGAAGGATAATCTAGTTCAGTGAAGCCAATGACTATGAGATAAACCAGGCAGTTAGAAAACTAAACAAAAAGAATGAAAAACTAGAAGATAATGTGAAATATCTCACTGGAAAAACAACTGACCTGAAAAATAGATCCAGGATAGACAATTTAAAAATTATGGGACTACCTGAAAGCCATGATCAAAAAAAGAGTCTAGACATCATCCTTCATGAAATGATCAAGGAAAACTGCCCTGGTATTCTAGAACCAGAAGACAAAATAAATATTGAAAGAATCCACTGATCATGTCCTGAAAGAGACCCCAAAAGAGAAACTCCTAGGAATATTGTGGCCAAATTTCAGAGTTTCCAACTCAAGAAGAAAATATTGTAAATAACTAGAAACAATTTGAGTATTATGGAAATACAATCAGGATAACACAGGATCTGGCAGCTTCTACATTAAGGGATTGAAGGGCTTGGAACAGGATATTCAGGATCAAAACTAAGAATCACCTACCCAGGAAAATTGAGTATAATTCTTCAAGGGAACAAATGGTCATTCAATGATATAGAGGATTTTCAAGTATTCATGATGAAAAGACCAGAACTGAATAGAAAATCTGACTTTCAAACACAAGAATCAAGAGAAGCATGAAAAGGTAAACAGGAAAGAGAAATCATAAAGGACTTTCTAAAGCTGAACTGTATGCATTCCTACATGGAAATATAATATTTGTAACTCTTGAGACTTTTCTCAGTATTTGGATAGATGGAGGGATTACACACACACGCGCACACACATACACATATACACACATACACACACAGATAGAGAGCACAGGTTAGGTTGATTCAGAAGGGATGATATCTATAAAATAATAAAATTAAGGAGTGAGAGAGGAATATATTGGGAAGAGAAAGGGAGAAATGGAATGGGGCAAATTATCACTCATAAAACAGATAAGAAATATCTTTTTCAATGGAGGAGAAAATGGAGGAGGTGAGGGGGAAAAGCAAAGCTTACTCTCTTCACATATGGCTTAAGGAGGGAATAACATGCTCATTAAATTTGGTATGAAAATCTATCTTACACTACAGGAAAGTAGGGGAGAAGGGGACAAGTGGGATGAGGGGAGAAGGGAGGGCAAATGGGGAAGGGAGTAACTAGAAGTACACACTTTTGGGAAGGGACGAGGTCAAATGAGAGAGCAGAATAAAGGGGGGACAGGGTAGGATGGAGGGAAATATAGTTAGTCTTACACAACATGACTATTATGAAAGGTCTTTTGCACAATGACACATATATAGCCTGTATTGAATTGCTTGCCTTCTCAGTAGGGATGGGTAGGGAGGGAGGAAGGGAAAGAAGTTGGAATTCGAAGTATTAGAAATGAATGTTGAGAATTGTTACTGCATATAACTGAGAAATAAGAAAGACAGGTAATGGAGTATAGAAACCGATCTTGCCCTATAAGAAAAGTGAGAAGATGAGGATAAGGGAAGAGTGGGGTGTGATAGAAGGGAGGGCACATTTAGGGAAGGGGTAATCAGAATGCAAGGTGTTATGAGGGGAGAGATGGGGAGAAAAATTGCAATTCAAAATTTTGTGGAAATGATTGTCGTAATCTAAAAATAAACAAATAAATAAAGATTTTTAAAGAAATCATTATCTTTACCCTATCATACTTTTATTACTATCAAAGGCACAACCATCCTTTCAGTTCCCCAGGCTTGCAAACTAGACGTCATTCTCAATTCCTATATCCCAATGTCCATATTCAATCTGTTGTCAAAGCCTATTAATTTCACCGTTGCAATATCTCTGAAATGTCTCCTCTCCTTTGATATTGCCACCTCTTCTGACACCCACTGCACTGGTATGGGGCCATTCATTGTCTCCTTATGCCCGGACTATTGAAACAGCTTTTGCTGGTCTGCCTGCCTCAAGTTTCTTCTCACTCCAGACCATCCTTCATTAAGCTAAGAACAGGTTGGACTATGTCATATCTCTACCTCCTGAACCCCATCAACTCTTGTAGTTTACTATGACCTCCAGGATCAAATATAAAATTCCCTGGTTGGCATTCATGATCCTTCAAAGCCTGTCCCCTCTCTTCACCTTTCCAGTCTTCTTATACCTTACACTCCCTCACATACTCTCTGATCAAACAACACTGACTTCCTTTCTGTTGCCTAAACAATCTCTTGTTCTGGGCATTTTGACTGACTATCGCCCATGCCTGGAATGTTCTTCCTCCTCTTCCATATTCTCTGTCTTCCTAAATACCTCCAAGATACAGACAAAATCTCACATTTTACAGGAAGCCTTTCCCAATCACTCTCATTTTGGGCGCCTTCCTTCTGCAGATGACGTCTTAATTATCCTGTATGTAGCTTGTTTGTAGATAGTTGTTCACATGTTGTATCCCTCATTAATTTTGTAAGCAAGTTCCATGAAGGTAATATTTCCTTTCTTTGTATCTGTAACACTTAGTCGAGTGCCTAGCACACAGTAGGCACTTAAATGCTTAGTGGCTGATTGTCTAATGAAGAGTAGTGATGTAAATTTCAAAGGAAGACACACAGTTGTTGAGTAATGGTAGCAAGAAGCCCATCTGAAATGATGGTGAGGAACAAGAAGTATGCCTTCCTTCTGCTGTTTCACAATTGTATACTGTTCTATGGAAATTCAGTTTACATTACAAAAGCTAGACAGTGTAAAACAAAGATATCTAGCTAAAATGAATTGGTTTTTTGATTGTTTTTTTTTAACAGAGACAGAATTCCAGTGGGTACAATGCAAAATGGGGAGAGAAAACTATATGGAAGGAAGCACAGTAGGGCAGAGGTTGATGGATGAGAATGTGTGGAAAGAATGGAGGAGAGGATATGAGAAATGGGGATAAAGATTTTTGACTCAGCCCACAATGAACCTAAAGAATAGAGATAAAGGGAGTAGAAGTTGGAATTCTGCCCACCACACACAAAAAACATGGGTTTGAATCCTGGTTCTGTGATTTACTACCCATGTGATCTTAGGCAAACCACTTTACTTTTCTTGGCTTTACTATTTTCATGTGAATAAGGTTGGTGTTGGACTAAATAGTCCCTAAGGTTCCTTCCAGCTCTGCCTTTTCAGGTTCTAGTTTTTAAAAAAATTTTTATTGATATTATTTTCTCTCACTGCCTCTCTCTTTAGCATCAATGTTTCTTCCCAATGACTTCTATTTTCTCTACCAATAAAACTATTCCTTATAAAATGTACAGACAAACAAGTCATCACATTGGCCATGTCTGAAATGGCTTACCCTAGGAGCTTTTAAGTGACTACTGTCCTGCTGAAAGGCAGAAAGAAAGCTGCACCATGAATCCTCTGAAACCAAGACTAGATACTATACTGACAAGAGTTCTATTTTTCAGTGCTCTAAAGTATTCTGCTGCTTCTACTTACTTTACTCTGCATCAATTCACACAAGTCTTCCCAGGGTTCTCTGAATTCTTCATATTCATAATTTCTTATTATTCAATCATATCCCAATCCATGTATACAATTTTCTGTCATTTCCAAATGAAGTGCACTCGATTTTTCAGGTCTTTGCTTTAAAAAGAAAAAAGGGGAAGAAAAAAAAAGAGGGCTGCTGCCAGTATTTTTGTAATATATGGGACCTGTTTTAGAATGTCTTACATTTTATGCCTAATAGTGCTCACCCCTGGGTCAAAGGATGTGGATATTTAGTGACTTGAAGATGTGTGTGTATGTGTCTGTCTGTGTGTATGTATGTATACACACACACACACACACACACATATACATATGTGTGTATATGTATATAAATTCTGAAGTGTTTTCCAGAACATTTAAACTAATTCACAGCTCTCTTAAGAGTTCATTTCTGACCTACATAAATCATCTATCTTTCTATATATTATTAACAAAGCCCAAAACCAATGGATAGAGAAATTCCACTTAAAGTTACTATACACAATATAAATTATTTAGGAATATATCTGCCAAAACAAACTCAGGGACAATATGAACACAATTACATAACACTTTTCACACACAGATCTAAATAACTGGAAAAAAATAAGCTACTCATGAGTAGGCTGAGATAATACAATTAAAAATTACAATTCTACCTAAATTAGTTTACTTATTCAATGCCATATCAAACTATCAAAAAATTACTTTATAGGGCTAGAAAAAATAAATATCAAAATTCATTTAGAAGAACAATAGGTTCAGAATATCAAGGGAAATAATGAAAAGAAATGCTAGCTAAGGTGGCCTAGCCACACCAGATCTTAGTAGTATAAAGCAGTAATTATGAAAACCACTTGGTACTGGCTAAGAAATAGAGGGGCAGACCAGTGGAATAGCTGAAGTACACAAGACACATAGTCAATGACTACAGCAGTTTATTGTTTGATAAACCCAAAGACTCCAGCTCCTGGGACGTTTGACAAAAACCGCTGGGAAAATTGGGGAATAGTACAGCAGAAACTGGGCATAGACCAATGCCTGACATTGTATGTCAGAATAAAGTCCAAATAGTTATATGATTTAGATATAAGGACTAATATTATAAACAAATCAGGGGAGCAAGGAATACTTTCTTTGTCAGATTTATGGAGAACAGATAAACTTATGACCAAACAGGAGTTAGAGTACATTATGAAATACAAAATGAATAACTTTGATTACATTAAATTGAAAGGGTTTTGCACAAACAAAGCCAATGCAACCAAGATTAGGAGGGAAGCAGAAAACTGGGAAAGAATTTTTACAACTGGTGTCTGTGATAAAGGCTCATTTCTAAAATACATAGAGAACTGAGTCAAATTTACAAATTTACAAACAAGTCATTCCCTAATTGATAAATGGTCAAAGGATAGGAACAGGCAGTTCTCAGAGGAAGAAATTAAAACTATCTATAGTCATACGAAAAAATGCTCTAAACCACTATTGATTAGACAGAAGCAAATCAAAACAATTCTCAGGTACCACATCACACCTATCACACCTAACATGACAAAATGGGAAAATGATAAATGATGGAGAAGATGTGGGAGGGAGACTTGGAACATTAATTTATTGTTGGTGGACCTGTAAGCTGATCTAACTCTTATGAACAACAAACTGGAACTATGCCCAAAGGACTATAAAAATGTGCATACCCTTTGACCCAACAATACTAGAGCTGCACCCCAGAGAGCTCATAAAAATGGGGAAAAGACTCACATGTACAAAAATATTTATAGTAGCTCTTTTTGCCATGGCCAAGAACTGGAAATCAAGGGCATGCTCATCAAATGGGGAATGGCTGAACAAGTTATAGTATATGAATGTAATGGAATATTACTGTGCTAGAAGAAATGACGAACAGGCAGACTTCAGAAAAACATGGAAAGACTAACACGAACTGATGCTGAGTGAGGGGAGCAGAACCAGGAGAACATTACATACAAAAATAGCCACAGTGTATGAGGACTATTTTGATAGACTTAGGCCTTCACAGCAATGCAAGGACCTAAAACATTTTCAAAGGGCTCATGATGCAAAATGTCATCCACATCCAGAAAAAGAACTACGGAGTCAGAACAAAGAATGAAGCAGACTATTTTCTCTTTTGTTATGTTTTCTTTTTCTCATGGTTCCTCCCATTTGTTTGAATACTTCAATGCAAAATGACTAATGGGAAAATGTATTTAACAGGAATGTTTGTGTAGAGCCCATATAAGATTACATGCCATCTTGCAGAAGGAAGGGGGAAGGAGGAGGAGAAAAATTTGAAACTTATGGAAATGAATGTTGAAAACTGAAAACAAATTTGTGTTCTTCTCTTCCCACAGTTCCTCTAACTTACACTATTTTTGTCTTTTGTCTTCTTTGCCAAGGGGGCAGTTAGGTAGTGCAATGGATGGTGTGTTGGTCCTGAAGCCAGAAAGAATCTTCTTGAGTTCAAATCTGGCGTCAAATTACTAGCTATGTGACCCTGGATCTTTTGGCCTCAATTTTCTCATCTGCAAAATGAGATGGAGAAGGAACGGGCAAACCACTTTAGCATCTTTGCCGAGAAAGCGCCAAATGTGTCACAAAGAGTCAGACACAACTGAAAAACAACTCAACAACAATAGAAATAAGAACTTTTTTTGTCAATATGGCAGGGAAGGAGTGAAGTTGTTTCTATATTCTTACATGTTTTCGAGCTCTAACTTTTTATACTCTAAAGTTTCTTCTTGCTCTAAATTCTAAAACAGTATGAATTTTCCAAATTAGTGATATAGGATAGAAGGCTCAACAACAGTACTACTTAACATTGAGGTTTGTCAATAATAAAATAAATTGCTTAAAGCTGTTGCTAAGTGTGCAATTGCTCTGTAAAATGAAAGAAACAGACAGGACAGGCTGCTCAGCTTCTGCAAATAAAGAGACAAGAAACAGGCAGGACTAGTACATTAGTCACAAAGGCATAGGGCAATCACCATGTGTTTATACTTCATTGCTGAAGAAGACCATGCCATCAGAGAAATGATGACATGACTTGCACTTGACTTTGTTTTGAGGGAGGGAGGGCTGTGCAGGTCACCAGTCTCACTTCTCCTCCAGAGCCAACTGAATCCAGTGAACAGATATTCACCAGGATGACTGGAGATGACCCAGGATGAGGCAGTTGGGGTTAAGTGACTTGCCCAAGTCACACAACTAGTGAGTGTCAAGTGTCTGAGGTGAGATTTGAACTCAGGTCCTCCTGACTCCTGCACCGGTGCTCTATCCACTGCACCACCGAGCTGCCCCAGGGCAATCATTATGTGCAGTTTCAAGACAGGAGTAAACCTATCACTGAATCCAGATGCTGTAATGATACAAATATCTGTTAAGGTTATTTTGAGACTTACCTAAAGATGGTAAAATTCTTTATGGGAAGAAATGCAGTCAAAGATGAAGGTAGCACAGCAGAATGCAATCATGTTAGCTCCCACAAGATCACAGACCTAGGGCTGGAAGCAACTTCAGGGGCTATCTAGTCTAACCTTTTCATTTTGTAAAAGATAACATCCAGAGAGGGAAAGTCAATTGCCCAAGGTCATTTAAGTAATGACTTATGATCTGAATTCAGTTTATCTGACTCAAAGTCCACAGCTCTTTCCACTGTATCTGCTCTCTTCCTTCTATTCACTTCTGCATTCACTTTGTTGTCTACCTGCAATATCAATGCAATAAATATAAACACTGGCAAAGCAAGTCTACGGGCAGTAAAATGGCACAGTGGATAAGAGTGCCAGGCCTTTAGTCAGAAGGATTTGAATTCAAATCTGATCTCAGACATTTACTAGCTATGTGACCCTGGACAAGTCACTTAACCATTTTTGCCTCACCTTCCTCATCTGTAAAATGAGGTGAAGAAGAAAATGGTAAACCTCCAGTATCTCTGCCAAGAAAACCCCAAATGAGGTTACAAAGAGTTGGACATGACTGAAACAACTGAACGACAACATAAAAGTTCTATAGGCTACCATTCAAATGCATATCATAATCTGAAAAACTGACATTTCCTCTTTCATTTCTTTGTTTTGGTGCAGGTTATCACTCATAAGTGAAATGCACTGATCTTCACTTCTATAGTCTTGAATTTCCTTTAAATGTGCTATTTCCAAGATGAAGGCTTTCATTATTCTGCCCACTCCACCTCCATACATTTGCTAAAGCCCTGAAATTACTTTGCATATTTTTATATGTTTTATATTCTATTTAAAATGTTATATATATTTTTAAAATTTACTTATATAGATACTTGCTGTTTCCTCCAATAGAATCTAAGCTCCTTAAGGAGAGAGGCTATTTCAGGTCTGTTTAGGTGCTCCTTAGACAGTACAATGCCCAGCACCAGGAAGATGTTCAACAAATTCTTGTGGATTGCTTTTTCATACACTTGATTTTTCTGTTTTGGAAACTTAGGTCAAACTCCTCTGAACTGTGATGGACCTCATTCAGGGAACTTTGAGATGTTGTACAGTGTTATCTGCAAGCATGAGCATCTGGAAAGCCTTCATGAATGGGAATTCTCAGTATGGACATCCTCTATGACAGTGGTAAGTAAGTCCAAGGTATTTTAAACCCCACTTGCTATTAATATTCAGAAGGCTAACAAGTTATCTCTGTTTTTACATTACTCATGGAATGCAGTCCTCTTCTTCCACTAGCATAGCCACCAACCCTAGTACAAGCCCTCATCATCTTGTCTAAACTGCTGCAATAACTTTCCAGCTGGTTTCCCTGCTTCAGTTTCCTCTCTTCTTCAATCCATTCTCCAGTCAACTTCTACAGCAGTCTTCATAAGGAGTGGGAATAAGCCTATCACTCCCTGTCTCCTTAAACTACGATTTCTACTGAGTTAACTTCAATGGTTCCCATCTTCGGCATGAAACATACACACCTCTGGCCTAAGACAGTCCCTTCATACCTCTCCACTCTTCTTATCCTTTACTCTCTTGTGTACACCCTGTGACCCAGGAACACTGACCGTGCTGCTCCTCACATCTGACACTCCGTGTCCTTTCTCTTTCCGTGCCTTTATACTAGTTGTCTCCTATGCCTAGAATGTTGTCCTTCCTCACCTCTGCTTCTTAACCTTCCTTCCTTGCTTCAAGAATGAGCTCAAATCTCATCTTCCATAATAGGTCTCCTCCAGTCCATCTGACTCCTAGTGCCTTCCCTGAGATGAGTTTCCACTGATACTGTGTGCTGCCTGTATGTACACTGTTAACTTGAATGCTGTCTCTCTTATTAGAATGTAAATTCCTTTGTATGCCAACACTTATCATAGTACGTAGCCTATGGAGTAAGTGCTTATTAACTGAGTGATAAAAAAAAAAAATTTATCTTTTCCCCTAAAAATATCCTTCTTCCCAACTTCCTTCTGTTTCCTCTGTCTTTCATAGGCACTATCATTCTTCTAGTCTCTCAGGTTTGCAATGCTGCCATCATCTTTGACTCCCCATACTTCCTTAACCCCATATATTCATTCCAATGTCAAATCTTGTGGTTTTTAAATCCACACATCAGCCCTTAGTCTCCTTTTCTGGTCTATTATCCATATTACATCTCTTAGCAATAGATGTACCTCAAGACTCTGTCTTTGGCCCTCTCCTCTTCTTTGTTACATCTACCTGGTGATAGTATCTCTCATGGGTTTATCATCCCCATGAACTTAATCCTCAGATCTATATATCCAGGGATTGTCTATCTCCTGAACTACACTTGCACATCATTCACTGCTATTTTCATGTGTGTCCTATAGACACTTCAAACTCAATCTGCTCAAAAGAGGATCGATTATCTTTTCCCCCAGACCCTCCCTGCTCCTGAACTTCTCTATTTCTGTCAAGGGCATCACCATTCCTCTCAGTCTCCCAGGTTTACAACCTTGACATTATATATGACTGTTCATTTTCTCTACTAGTAATTGATGTTTTCTTGGTCACCAATTTTTGTTGTTGTTAGAAATAACAGGTAGAAAGATTCACATATGCTAGCTTCAAACGCACAGCCCATGGATTTCCTCTAAAAAGAACTCCCAACAAATTCTGGAACAGTGGAAGCCACGCAGCAACACAGGGAAGGAGGTTTTCATTCCAGAGAGCCCTGAAAAACCGACCCCAAAGGTCCATCGTGCACCGAACGGGAGCAAGGCCCAGACCTGCCCTGGCCGTGTGACAGCAAGAGAAGCAAGCAGATCCAAACAGGCGTCAGGGATGGAATCTCCAGCGGCCGTGAAGGTCCCTCCACCTGCAGACGCACAGGTCAGTGAGAGAGACATATGGATGGGCTGAGAGGGGAGCGGGGTGTCTCCATGACTTGGGCCCCCTCGGGAGGCAGCGGGCGGCCAGAGGCTCCCAGAGCAGGCAGGAGCTCCACAGGAGCTCCATTGTGGAAGGTCTCTGCATAAACCCCTGAGGGAACTGAGCCTGGGAGGCAGTCCTGCCCCAACCTGAGCACCAGAACTTAAGCTCTCATTGAATAGCAGCCAGGTCTGCTGCTGAAAGCCCTGAGGCTAGGGAGCAGCATTTGAATCTCAGACCCGAAACACTAGTTGGGCGGATCTAGGAGGGGGTGGAGAGGAATCTCAGAAGTCAAGTAACTGGCTGGGAAAATGTCCAGAAAAGGGGGCAAAAAAATAAGACCATAGAAGGTTACTTTCTTGGTGAGCAGATGATTCCACCCTTCCTCTCTGATGAGGAAGAACAATGCTTACCATCAGGTAAAGACACAGGAGTCAAGGCCTCTGTATCCCAAACATCTGAAATAGATATCCAATGGGCTCAGGCCATGGAAGAGCTCAAAAAGGATTTTGAAAATCAAGTTAGACAGGTGGAG
>CM053769.1:331220074-331239410 GCA_028658325.1 Potorous gilbertii | reverse complement strand
GAAATATAGTTAGTCTTACACAACACGAGTATTATGGAAGTCATTTGCAAAACTACACAGATATGGCCTATATTGAATTGCCTGCCTTCCCAAAGGGAATGGGGTGGGGAGGGAGGAATGGGGAGAAGTTGGAACTCAAAGTTTTAGGACCAACTGTTGAGTATTGTTCTTGCTACTAGGAAATAAGAAATACAGGTAATGGGGAATAGAAAGTTATCTGGCCCTACAGGACAGAAGAGAAGATGGGGATAAGAGAAGGGAGGGATAATAGAAGAGAGAGCAGATTGGTGATAGGGGAAATTAGAATGCTCAGTGTACTGGGGTGGCGGGAGGGGACAAATGGGGAGAAAATTTTGGAACCCAAAATTTTCTGAAAATGAATGTAAAAAGTTAAATAAATAAATTTATATTAACAAAAGAAAAGAAAAGAAAAGAAATAACATCCATGATCCTTTCTGGGTATGTGGTCATCCTTCCTTTTTTCTTGAGAATCAATTCCTATGAAACCTCAAAATTATATTACCTCCAGCATTGGTCTCTTCTGTGTATACTTGCTTTGACCTGGATACTCTTCCTATCTTTATTTTCTTCTGTCCTATTTTTACATTACGTTACATACAAGAAACATTCAGGTTTGTAATTTTAAAGACTAATTAATTACTATGTTCCACTGCCATTGATGAAAAAAAAGTAACATACATCTTGGCAAATCCTTTTTCTTTTGATCTATTTTGCTGTCCTTCCAGTTTCATCCTTAAATGATTTTGAATGATTAATTAACTGCAAAGGTTTATTTTTCCATGTATTGTGTTCTTTGTAGAACCTTCCCTATTTCTCCAATCTTTTCTGGTGGTTCATAAGCTGCAAAACTACAATTACCTATGATGATCTTTTTGCAAATGTCTATTAAAAGCAAAGCAATAAAATATAACCTAGTGTCTCAGGAAATGTGGTCCAGGCATATGACAAAACTAATTCTGTCAACCTCTTTATTTGTCTCTCTGAGGAGAATTCATGGTCTATCCTTCCGTTTAACCTGTATCTTCTTTTTGTTTTCTAGTTTCATTTACAGTGATAATGTCAATAACAATACAATTCAGTTATTCTAATACCATGGTTGTTGAACAAGGATCTCACCTTTATAGCCCCAAGAGTTAAAATCAATTAAATCATAGGTAGTGTAAAATAATGTGATTCTCAGGTGCCTTCTACTTCCTACAGCTCTGGCCAATGTGACTAAAGAAGCAGAAGGATATTGCACAGAGTTGAGGGGCATTTTGTATTGTTCTTTGTTTTATGGCCTGCCATGTACATGTCGTGGCTAGTTTATTGGTGATGAGCCTCTCTATGGTTAATTAACTAGTATGGTCCTCAGACAACAGACAAAGTGTGTTGCTGAGACAACAGGCAAAGTTCTTCCATCATGAAAGAGTTCACCAGTTTGTGCTCTGCTAGCGAGTACTTTCAGATGCCCACGTTGCCTCCATGTCACAATGACACATGAAAAGTAGGACCTTTGTGGAGGGGTTAGCTACCAAATTCATCTGAATATAGGCTGTATTTCCCCCTAAATTTTATCTAAAACCTGAGAATAGCCTTTATTTGATTTAGTTTTAGTACACATTTATGTTTTTCTCCTTCCAAAGAAGTCTCATTTTGGGGCAACAGTCTATATTGAAACTAAAGTAGGAGTCCCTTTTGTGCATTCTATAATTCTGTCAAAGTAATAGCTAACAGACAGCATTTATATAGTGCTTACTAGAAGGCAGGCATTGTTCTATGTGCTTTACAATTATTATTTCATTTTATCCTCACAACAACGCTGGGAGGCAGGTATTTTACACAGGAGGAAACTGAAACAAATAGAGGTTAAATGACTTATCTAAAGTCAAATAGCTAGTAAATGTGTGAGGTCACATTTGAACTCAGGTCTTCCTGATTACACACCCTGAACTCAATCCACAGTGCCACTTAGCTGACCATGAATAGCTGCTGAAGTGTACTACTCCTAGTTTTCTGAACAGATCCTCTTTTATTGTTTCTATTCACACCATCCTTTGTGCCTCACATGCCTTGTTGCCCTGTTCTGCCTACTGAAATCCTAATCATTTTCTGAGTTCAAGTTCAACTGCCACCTTATCCACAAAGTTCCCAAATAGAAGTGAATTCTCTCTACACAAGAGAACTCCTAAAGAACTCAAAATAAACTCTCCTTTATATTTACTACAGTCTAATTTGTATTATAGCACCAGTGTGAATGCTTTATCTCCTCCTTCCAGACTACTACTTGAGATTAGAGACTGTATTTAATTTTTTCTGTCTCTCATCTCCCAACTCTACTATTCTCCCAAGTACTTGAAATAGTACACTGCACAGAGACGCTTAATAAATGTTAACTGAATCAAATTGTATTACCAAAAAGAAACCAACCTACTTCTTGTGAATCACTGGCCTCCTACTTTTAACAACCAGTGATTAGAAACCTGCAGGCATCTCAAATTGTCACTACTTTGATAATGATGAATGGAATTAAAAGTAGGATGCTTCATTATTTTATTAAAAGTAACGATTTTACTCTAAACAGGGATATTCCATTATTGTATATACACAGGTAGATTCTCAAAGATTCTGCCAGCAGTGTGCAAAACTCTACCAAGTCCTACTCGAAGCCAGAAACTCTTCATGTATGAGTTAAAGGACTAATATGTCTGGCATCCAAGGATTAACCTAGCTAAGTATGGATAATTTCATCACCAAAGGGCTAACTATCAGAAGATGATTATTTTTGTCCATGGCGATTTAAGAAGGCACTCAACAAGTCATGAGCAATCTCCAGTTGTGCAGGAAAGCATATCCATACCAATGAAATCCTACATCTTCTAAAGTAGTAAGGTAAGAGAAATGAAATGAATACATATGGAAAACATTTCATTCAGAGTGTTAGGTTTTGCCAATGAATCTGAGACATAACTGGATATAGATACAGTTCTTTACACATATTACATATTAGCTCAATTGATCCTAAACCCCAGGAAAGGATGCAAGGATCACTAATATTATCCTCAAGTGAGACATGTCAAAAATAAGGCTTACAGGCTAAGTGATTCTTACAAACATACTTTGATAAGTCACAGAGAAAGGAGTTGAAAGCATTTTTTTTTTAGTTGAAAGCATTTTTAAAAATCCAAATGTGTCTACTCTTAATAGACATTTATAAAACGAAACCAATAATACTTGCCTTATTTACTTCTCAAGGTTGCTATGAGCCTCAAACTCTGCAAAACTTGAAGTGCTACAGAAATACAGTCAGTAGCATTGTTATGTTATAGAAACTTCTTAGCATCAAGACTTCAGCTACAGACCCAGAAGACAAGGTATGGTTTTCCACAATCAAAATGGTACTATCTGACTTACTATTAGATTTTGTATAAAATCTGATGGAAAATCTATTCAAGGCCAGGGGCCTTACCACATGGAGTTACCTTAATAACCCCCAATAAATCTGGGAGGCTTAAAGGCTGTGAAATTAACATTTTCCCGATGTGTCACCTGTACTAAAGTTAATTTGTCAAAAATATTCTTATAGTTTGTCACTGGATTCCGACAAGTTAAGTCTAGAATGAAATTGACAAAATATCTCATTCATTTTCTAGAACTCACCTACCTTGGTTCCATTAGGCTTTATCATTAAGAATATCACCAGCTGTCATTCTTCCTTTAAGAAGGTCAATTTCTGATCTCAATATACCTTTAGGATACTTGTTACATAAATAAGAATTATATTTCAGTTTATAAAGCTGAAGAGTCACTACTATGAGGACTTACAGTGCTTGTGTACCATGGCATGAGGTGGAGTCACAGTGTGTTAACCTACATGGGCTTGGGGGCAAGAAGACATCTGAGCTGTCCCTCCTTAGAAGACACTAGATAAATTCTGACACAGGACAAAAATTCAGTGTCAAATCTCTCTAAATCGTGCTTCTCTAATCTATAAAAAAGATCTCACAGTTGCCTTTCTCAGAGAGGAGATAAAGACTCTTTAACACTGACGTTTTCATAGATCCACCAAAATAACAAAAGAATAATTAGCTGAGTTACCATAAGCAAATCATTTCCCCTCTTGGAATCTCATTTTCCCTAAATATAAAATAGGAATTACTATACTTTTAGTACTCAGTTCATTGGGTTTGTCCTGAAGGGAAGCATTTTGTGGAGACAATGCAGTATAGTAAAAGAACACTGGTCCTGAAAATTAAAAGACCTGAATTTAAATACTCTATTTTGTGCACCTGGATGAAGTGTTTAATCTGAGACCCAGTTTCTTCACCCATGGTAGAAAATGAGGCCAAGTGATGTCTAAGATACTCAGGGTCTGAAAGCTCTATGACTCTAAGCTTCTCAGGCATTGTACATGCTTCAATTTGAAGATTTTTTAAAGAACAAAGTCTTTCACATCTTCTGTATCCCATTAAGTTCGCCCTTCATTAACAAAGCAGACCGCGTCATCAGAGAAGTGATGGCGTGACTTGACCTGGACTTTGTTTTGAGCGAGGGAGGTCTGTGCAGGTCACCAGCCTCGCTTCTCCTTTAGAGCCTTCTGGATCCAGTGACCAGGTAGTCATCAGGATGACTGGAGATGACTCAGGGTGCACTGGGAGACCCTTAGGCCCTTTAGGCCAAGGTCTTAGGAGGCACTCACTTAGGGTGAGGCAACGCCCATTAACTGAATAGGCCTGTTTAATAAGGCCAAGAAAAGGAAAGACATCAGGCAAGGTGGGAAACGGCAACAGTTACTATTGATAATCCCTCTAAAGCCAGGAGGGTCCAGAGGCAGGGGCCCATTGCAGTCCCAGCTTCAGAGTGCAGTAGGATTAAATCTTTGGGAGAAGGACAGGATGGGACAGGGGACAGGACAAGAAAGGAAAGGGGAAGGGGAATGGGAAGGAAAAGGGGCCAGTAAAACTGGGCATCTTTTGGCCATCCGAATTTACCTTCCTTTGGACAGGAAAAGGAAGGGGAGGGGGAGGTAGACAGGAGAGGAGTTGAGTTACCCAGCTAGCTGAGTCCCCATTCAGCCAGCTGCATCTACTCACAGATTTTTGTGTTCATCCTTCCTTGTGGAAGAAGATCATGCCATCAGAGAAATGATGACATGACTTGTACTTGACTTTGTTTTAAGTGAGGGAGGGCTGTGCAGGTCACCAGCCACACTTCTCCTCCTGTATGTATCCCATACAACACTCAGTAAAGGATTTGTGGGCAGAAGTTAGCTTGAAAATATTTGCTTCAAAAATAAAAGGTTGGGACTGTATTCCTAAGTTCAGTACAGTCAATCAAACAGCATTTGTTAAGCCATTGCTCAGTTGTATCCAACTCTTCATGACCTTGTTTGAGGCTTTCATGGCAAAGATACTGGAGAAGTTTGCCATTTCCTTCTTCAGCTCATTTTACAGATGAGGAAAATGAGGCAGAGGGTTAAGTAACCTGCCCAGGCTCCCACAGCTAGCTAGTGACTAAGGCAAGATTTCGACTCAGAAAAGTAAGTCTTCCTGACTCCAAGCCTGGCACTCTACCCATTCACCACTTAGCTGCACCTACTACATGCCAAGTACTGTGCTAATTGCTAGTGATACAAAGAAGAGACAAAAGATAGTCCCTGCCTTTCAGAAGCTCACAGTTTAAATGGGGTGAGGATGGGGGGATGTACAAAGAAGCTATATACAGGATAAAATAGTAAATAATTAACAAAGAGAAGGCTTTGGAATTAGAGACTAGGAAAGGGTTCCTACAGAAGATGGATTTTAATTGGAACTTGAAAGAAACCAGGAGGCAGAGATGGAGAGGGAAAGCATTCCAGGCATATAGGGGTGGGAGTAGGTAGACAGACAGAGAAAATGCCAGAAGCAAGAGAGAGAGTACCCAGTGTCATTGGATCAAAGAGTACATGGCAGGTATGGGAATCGGTGCAAGGTTTAAGAAAACAGTACAGTCCTCTTAATGTTTAACTTTCTAAGTTCTAACATTCTTTATTCCAAGGTACTACCAGTTCTAATAATCTGTTTCTTATATTCTAAGATTCCTTTTGCTAAAACACTCTATGTTCTATTGTCTCTAATATGATATTACATTCTATTATAAGGTTCTTAACCTGCTTACGATTTCATGACTAATTTGAAATGGACTGTGGAAATATGAAATGTTGACAGATAATGTGGATTAATCAAAAAAATAAATCCAAATTTGTACAAACTAGGATTTTATTTGATTCAATACAATGGGAAAAATCAGCAATAATGGTGCAGTTAACTGCCCAAATAGAATAGCATGAGCATATACAAACATACACCCTTGGCACTGGTAACAATATAAACTTTTATCATTATATAATACCTGTAGCAGTTGAATTCACTGGGCATATATTCTAAATCTAGCTTACATTTATATGTCCAAAGCACATAAAGCTACACTCTAATTATCTCATTTACAACAATTCCATATGTGAGAGAGGTGATGGCTTTTATTAACACTGTTACTTCACAAATAAGGAGACTGTGCCTCAATAAGCTATGTGACTTGTCTATGGTCACACAGTTAGTAACTGGCAAAACCAGAATTTAATGCATGTTCTGACTCCAAGTTACATGGTGCTCCACATTAGAATTTATAGCAGACATAAAGGCTTGATTTCATACATCTGTAATGCTATCAATTATAACAAGAACAACAATAATGCCTTTTTGCACATTTAGTTTTATAAAGCAATCTCATCATATCAACTCTGTCGGGCAGAATGTACCAAGATCACTGTCTCCATTTTACAAAGGGCAAAATAAAGGCCAAGGGAAGAAATGGGACTTGAGCAGGGTAACAGAGCTCTGCATTCAAAGCTAGGGCTTGATCCCATGTTTTTCAGCTCTAATACCAGTGCTCTACCCAACATATTACACTGTCTTTCAACAGGAAGAGAAGTTCCCAGATATACATTTTTATAGTCACTGTGGGAATTAGTTAGCTCGTTAATGTTACATAGGGCTTTGCATTTCATTATAAAAACAATAGATTCTATATAATAATGGTAGCATCAGAGAAAAGTAATCTGGATGAACTAAGTCCCATTCTGCAGTACAGGTTTTGGGACCTCTTTCATCATTAAATCATTTTATATAATAAAATCAATATGTTTTAAAGGTAAAAATAGGATTTTTGAACCATAAAGAAGAGTTACATGTTTTAAACTCTATCAATTCTTACAATACAATGAGTCTTTTAAAGATTTAATATCAACTTTTTAATGAAAGTCCAATGGAGAATGTATACTTGGCTCCATTACCAGATGATCTATCTCTTGAAAAGGTTACAGTAGAGCCATTAACACCCTCCTAAATTATATGGAGAATTTGGTACAATTTTCTAACTATCCCAAGGACAATTTAGTTTCAAGGATATTGAAGTATTTTGAGAATATAAAACTGTATAAATATTGAGAGAAATAATTCAGTTGCCTATGATGTATTTGTGTCTCACATTGGTTTAGTTTAACTGCGTAACAGAAAATTTTAAAATGTCAATTCACATTTTAAAAATTATGCAACTGCATACCCTTAATTTTTAACAATAAAAATCTATTGCTATACAGTAAGTTCATGGCTAACTGACTGTTATGTCACTTTAAGACTCAATGTTCTCTAATGATATAATGCACAAAATTTACTGAATCATTATTTAGTAAGTCATAAAAACCTCTTAAAATTAATCTTTCATGCACATCCAGCTTATCCAAAGTTAGAATTTAATTAGCTAGCCTTGGCAAAAAAAAAAAAATGGTCTTACTACTCTATTTGCTCAATCAGGAGATGTCTCTTCTGTAATTATAATTAATTCGAGTCACTGACGCACCTCCTTGCCAACAATGTAAAACAAGAGACAAAATAGAAATAAATAGCTTTGCGTTGCTCCAGTTGCGATGTTCTCTTTCAACCTCAAGATGCAGGAGTGAAATCTCTTTTATAGGTGGTGGTATAATTTCTTGAAATGTAACACAAAGAACTTAGATTATAAGGGAAATGAGAATATAGGCAAGAGACAAAATGAAATCAACAAGGACAATGCAGCCAAAAAAACCAAACGGAGAAGTTTGAAGGCAAAACTCTCCATTGAAGTATTTTTAAATGTGAGCAGTGGCAAAGATAATGGAATATTTATATTTAAAATATTATATGAGAATATGCCTAATACACAATGAGGTCAACAGGAACATGCCTATTCCCTTTCAGGGTGGCTATGTTTACATTTACATAGAACTATATAGCCAGAAAGCAAATCACATACGTGGCAAAAGTAAAGTCAGACTTTCAAAATCATACCCTATAATTGAAAAAGAAAGGGGAAAAGAAGCAGTGAATAGTCTACTATCTTATTTAAATAAAAGGCTTTGCCATATTTATGAAGCTGAATCAAAAAGAAACTGCAATAGAAACCTTACTTCATATATTCAGGCAATATGGGATTTTATTTCCCATTCTTTTGTTGACAAATGTAACACAAAACAGACTACAGGAATAAGGCACATCAAGTGCCTTGCCCTACAACCTTTATTTCCCTCCACTGTCTTCCACTTCATCCCCATCTCCTTTCACTTAGTCATCTGTGTACATGCTCCTGGGCAGCAGCATCATGCCCCTTGACGGGAAACGCTTTTTCATTTTTGCGTTTCTATTTCCCGAAACTGAGAAGTAGGAGTAGCATATTAGATGTAAAATAGGGGTCTGGGTCCATAAGACCTCAGTGTTAAGTCCTGACTCTGGAACATACTGACTGTGTGATTTTGGCCAAGTCATTTAACTTCTCAGTATCCTAAACAATCTTCTAAGACTTACAGATGTAGAATAGTTGTTGACCTGCACTGATAAGAGGAGGCTCCCCAACATCAAGGAAATCCTAGTAAAATGGCTTATACTTAGTGAGTGGCTTAACAAATTTTGGTTGAGTTGAATCAAGTATCTTAAAATAAAAAAAAAATAATAAAAATAAAAAGCTAAATGCATATGACTGCCTATTTGCACAATTTTAAAACAGCTCTATTGTAGCCACAAAAATTAAGGGTATATATTTATAGTACTTCTTGAATTAGATACATTGGTTTGAATATAAGTCTCCACCCTCCCCATCCCACCAAAAATGATATATTCAAGGCACGGTCTATAATCACATTCCTTAGTACCACAGAAAAAGAAAAGAATGACAAAGATGAAGAGACCGGTAATGATAAAAATGAATAAAACATTCAGATGGGCAATGTGGTATAGTGGAGTCAGAAAACTTCCACTAGACTCACAGATCTAACCCTTGAAAGTAGCATGATCTGGGGCAAGACACAAACTTTTGGGGCCTCTGGCACCACTCATTTGCAAAATGGAATCAATAATTTTTCCACTCCCTAATTTACAGGATTATTTAAACAAAATGTTTAGAACCTTGAAAAGTACTACACAAATATGAGTTACTATGAAACATCAGACTTCAAGGATCTACAATTATGCCTTTGTGGATTTACCTTTCAGCAATGCTGATTCCAAACCCTTAATCCTTAGGAGATATCTTCAGGTGGTGCTGAAGCACCAAAAATTCATTGCCCCGCAGTCAGCCTAGTGACCAAGGTCCTTGAACTTAAACAGACTTCCAGTCTTTAAAAAAAACACATCTTTCTTTGCCGGGCTAATATTCAAAGTCTTTTTACTAGATGTTATGTTATGCATAGGATTATTATTACGTGTAAAGTAGAGGGTTGAACTAGGTAATCTTGAATGCTCCTTAAAGTGATCCATAGATTGTATTTACTATAGTAATTTTACGTAATAATTTGTTAGTGAATACCTATAATTTTTCCCTTCAAAGAGCAAATTTTAGAGGTACAGTCTGTTTTCAGCCCAATATGGTAGCTAGTCTCCTTGGCAGGTCAGAAAAAGGCAACATAATAAAAGTAAATGTATTCTGATTCATAGGAAATATTCTTTTTCTATTCCACAGTACCTTTGTTCTGTTTATGGTGTGAATCTCTCTGAAACCACCCCATGGAGCTGAGTAGATGAACAGGAAAACTTAGTCATTGGGTCAATACCATTCAATGACCTCACCAAAAACAACAAGGAGCTTGGACTTTAGCAGATCCTGAATAGGCCTGCTGTCCAGAGAAAGTTTAAAAGGTTACTACTCTACAGTGGTCCAGCCAGACATATCACAGCTAATGGCAACCTGTCAAAGCACCTCAGTGAATGATGCAGGGCCCCAAGTAGATTATGTACAGACAGATCAGAGAATGCTAAGAAACAAAAGCTTGTCCAAAGATAGCAATTCCACTTCTGGGTTGAACTCTGTAACTATCTATACAAACTTACCTCATCAGAATCAACCAGGATCCTCCACAAGGCTCATAAGCTTTCAAAGAGCAAGGATGGTATTCTTTCACTCTTTCAGTATCCCATAATTTAACAAAACACCAGAAACAGCATCACAGAACATTGCATATGGAAGGGAGAATAAAAAATTTTTTTTTCAAGCTGGAGAAATCCTGCCTCCAATGGCCACATTTTTGAGAGGGTCCAAGGTAACAAAATTAGTAGCAAATCTGAGATTTCAGACTGGGTCTCATAATTGTCAATTCAGTGCTCTTTTTGTTTTTTACTGTACCAATTACGTATACAATAAATATATTAGCCTGATTCGAAAGTACAAACAAAAAAAATTATGGTTTATTTTCTGAGTAAGGTCAGTAATATGAACACAGAAGATCAATGCTACCAGTTCTATATTCAGCTTCATACAGAATGAAATTTGCACTGTGACATCGTTTAAAAAAAAAAATGTAATCAGAAAGCTTAGTTGTGTTGTCCTGAGCAAGTAACTTCTCTTTCGGGGACTCAATTTCTTCATTTACAAAATGGAGATAATAAAATCCACCTAACAATGTAATTATGAGAAAATTTCTTTATAAGTCTTAAATTGCAAGCTGTTTTTATTATCTCTAAAAAGATGGAAGTAGCCATAAGATCTTTAAGATGGCTTATGTGAAATTTTATATCTCAGCTTCTAACACTCTATGTCCCTTCCAGCTTCCAGTCTAAGTTTCCTTTCAGCTATAATATTTTCTATTGTATGTTCTGTGCCCTGTGTTGTAATAGCCTATGTTCTTAGGTATCTTTCAGCTCTCTGACTTCAAGACCAAATCAAGAGAAAGGTCCTCAAAGACAAAGGCTTCTTTTAAAAAAGGCTACCCTAAAGGAACTACCTCACCCCTTTTCTGCTTGCAGTCCCCAGGGCTTCGCCCCAACCTCCTAGCATTGTTTTCCTCTGGTTCACAGTAAGCTCTAGCTAGCTACTGGTCTGTCCTTTACTCTGAGGTCCTAACAGAACCAGACACAGGGAGAGTCAGGATTTTATCTTATTAAAATAGATATGGCTAATTTGTCTTTTCAAATTCATTTTAAATTAAATTGGTTTTCCTTGGAAGGCTGCTAGGTCAGCTCCCCTGCTGCACATACAGGACAAAGGTTAATTGCACACCCTCCACTAGCTTCTGGCCTCTCCTGGGCCTCTGTAACCTGTGTGGAGAGGTAGGGACAGCTTTACTTTATATGTGGGGGAGGGAAGGTGATGAGGGGGTAAGGGAAAAGAAGAGGAAGAGTGAGAAAAGATAACAATGTCCTTAAGGTTATTTGCCATTGGGTCAGGTCACTATGGTTTCCAGACTAACCAATATTGTCATAATGATAACACAACTGAGCTACCATAAGGTATTTCAACAACCTTAAAGTCATGTATAAATGAGTCATTATCATTTTATCTGTAAAAGGAGGGCAATCTACATCAATGGTTCTTAACCTTTCCTCAGAATCATGTTTTTAAATGCATAAAATACACAGGATTACAAAGGAAAATAACTATATTAAAATACAATTATCAAAAAAAAATTTAAAGCAGGTCCACAAATCCCCAGTTAAGAACTCTGAATACATACGAATTCTAAAGTCCATTTCAGCTCTAACATTCTGTTCTTATATCCAGTATTCTAAGGTCACAACTGGTTGTGGTCAGTTAACTTCAGAACACTAACGTAAAACCCACCAATGTCATTCTTAAAATTCCCAAGTAGATAGAAAAGGATACACACCTCCTGCAGCAAATTGTTTGCTGGTCCCAGCATAAAGTTCCATTAACACTCACATTTAATTTATCTCATTTAAGCTGTCAATGTTCATGAAAATTTAACCCAGTAATTTCCCATTGTACAAAGTATGAATATTTAAATTCAAAGTAAATAAAACACTTTATCAATTACATTTTTGTATTCTAAATTGGTGACTTCACTCAGCATGGCTGCCTTATCCGGCACCACACTATTTTTCAATTAAAAGTCCAGATGTTTCAGAGGCTCCAATAGGCAACAGCAGTTATGAGAAATGCTTTATCTGCATTGCAATGATGACTATCTCACCAGCTCCAGGCTGCATTAGCATACTCATGTTTTATTCGAACCCCCTCCTTTCTACAATCTCCCACCCCTCTAAACAGAGCAGGTAATTATACAACACCAGAGAGAAGAGAGAAACACAACCCTGAGAGTTGGGCAATTTCCTTACAAGCTACCACCTGAGCAACACATTTTCCTGCAAGATCTGAAAAGCTGTACTGTAAATATTTAATCATATGGGGCATTCAAAACTGCCCAGCTTAGTCTAGCTGTATTTGACTATATGATTTTAAAATAGTGGGTTCTTTCTTGCTTGTTTGCTTTTTTTCCAGTGACAGGGTCAGTGACAAATCACAAATTTATTCTATCTTTAGCCTCCAAATACAATTGAAATGCTGATAAAAATCATAAGCATGTACACATATTTGTGTACAAAATAAATGGAGCCATTTGCTATAGTCTGGGCCACTCTTTTCATTTTTGATGCCAATGTTGTCTCTTGAACAAGTCAATTCAATCTTTTCTTTTACCATCAGTAAAATGACAATTCACCTGAGCCAAGACTGAACAAGCATAGTAATTATCCCTTTCCCCTATTCAATTAAACCAATCCTATATACGGAAGCAAAGCCACATTGTGAGATGGAACAAAATGAAGTTCTGACAGCTGTAACAAAAATGGCTTTGCATTTTATACTTAGTTAATTAAATGACTTCCCCACCCACCAACAGAAAAAAATAACCCACTTTTTTGGGTGTTATTATTATGCTTAATAAACAGCACTATTCAACAGTGAAAAACACAGTTCTTTGTTATTATAAAATTCCAACAAAATTAACTTTAATTATAATTTTAAATGATACTATAAACATTTATATGTTTAGACAGACAAAACATGAGATCTTATACTGAACAGATGCTATTCAAAAGATAAATATGAAATCTGTAAATAGGTCTAATATTTAGGTATCAGAAAGCAGACAGCTTCCATTCCTTGAGGACATTAGACAACCTTAGGTGGAACATTTTTAATACATCACCATGTCACTTTTTAATGCTCCACAATCTATTAACCACATGGCAAACTAACAGGGATTTTTAAAATATGGGTTTTATAGCTTTGTGCTGGTGATTAATTAAATAAATAGCCACTGTTTCACAAATCATCCCTCTAATTAGTCTAAAGCAGACACTTTGCATTCACTGGTATTCTTGCCATCTGAAGCTCACAGAAGGGCAAGAGCATTCCGGCGACAACGAGGACTGTGTACACCGGAGCACGTTGTTACTGGGTAGCCACGGCTGGCACCGTACCATGCAGCCCAAAGGCAGAGGGACAGTTTTCACAGGTGCTGCAGTCAGCTGGAATTTGACTCCAGCTGCTCAGAAAAGATGTTGGCTTAATTATTCCCCCTTATCCTAAAGGAAACAATGGAATGACAAAGGAAAAGAAGGGGTTGCTAAGACATAACAGCCAGCTGCAAACGGAAGCCAATTTTAGGTATAAAAACAACTCACTTTTCTGTAATGTTTTAAGGGTTATGAAATGCTTTGGATCCATTATCTCATTTAATCTTCCCAAAGCCCCATGGGGTACAGTGAAAGCATTATTAACTCCATTTTACAGGTGACTTGCCCAAGGTCATACAGCTCTTGAGCCAAGGCTCCAGCCCAGGTCTTAAAACACCAAGTCCAAGTGTTTTTGTGTACACTTCCTCTCTAAGATGCTTAACATTCATTTATTCAACAAACATTTATCAAGTACTTACTATGTACCTTTTATTAAACTTCACTGGGGGAGAGACACAGGAATGAAAAAGAACATGTGAATTTCTGGTATAAGAAATAAGTGCTAGAATCCCCACTCAAACTCCCCCCCACCTTTTTTTTAAAGCATCAGACAGATCATAGACAGATCACCAATATATGAAGCTTAAAGGTAAAAAAACATCAGACAGGAGTCAGAAAACCCAAGTCTAAGTCCTAGACCTTCCACTTACTAGCCATGTAACCTTGGGCTTTTAAGTCATTTTCCCTTTTCTAAGCCTGTTTCCTGATCTGTAACATGAAAAGGATGGCACAGAGAAGTTAAATTCTTTTTCTAGCTGTCATGTTCTAAGGTTTATGTTCTAACAAAAGTTCCTTCTAGCACTGATATTCCATGGTTTTACCATGGGTCTGAAAAGAACAGCAGTACACAGTTCATAAGTTTGCTATGATGTATAAATGAGACAGACAGCCTGCTGAGCTCTAAGGTTAAAGCTTTATTAATCTAAATAATGTCATTGTAAATAATAATAACTAGTCTACATAACCCAATATAGGATAATTCTAAGGGTAAATGTTTAAAATACTCAAAACTTTTTCAATTCTCTTGCAGAGTCACTTGTAATTTTTATTCAATCCATTCATTACTTCATTAAAAATCTAAACAGGCTCTTTTCTATAGTGATTTATAGTTCATGGTGCTTTTTGGGCAACATTATCACCTTGAGGTAGCATTCCCATTTAACAGATGAGAAAACTGAGTCTCAGAGTTGAGAAGGAACTTGCTCAAATATAGAGGTATTAAATGTCACTAAAGTCAAGACTACATCCAATATCTTGAGCAATAATCTCAATTTACAGAGGAGCATATTGAGGACCAGAGTATGTAACAGCAACTTTACTAAGAGGCTTGATATTCAGGTCAGTATCCAGCACTCAGCATGGTTCCAGGCACTTAATAAATGCTTACTGACTCAAATGACTTACTGAGAGTAAGTCAGGACTACAACTTAGGTTTCCCATTCCCCTGTCCAATATTCTTTCCTCATGCCATGATATCTCTCATACTTTGGAATTTTATTTCTATAGTCTTTAAAAACAAAAAAATTTAATTCACAAAGTTTCTGATACTGATTTTATAGAGCCTAATTTTTAAAAACCAAATAGATGCTATATTCTTATTAAAATAGGGAGCCTGGGCTTCTGTTCTGTGACAAAGGGAGTAACTGCATTATTGCTGTTCTTCACATCTTCTACATCCTCCAATCAGGCCTTAAAGGGGAAAACGAGCTTGGTGCAGTGGAAAGAGGTCAAGAAGTCAGGAAAATGTCAGTTCAAATTCCACCTTTGACACTTAGAGGATGTATACGCATGAGAAAAGTCACTTAATATTCATGAACCTCATGTTCTCATCTGCAATATAGGGATAATAATGCCCATCTCCAAGAGTTTTGCAAGGCTCAAATGAGACAGGTATAAAGCAGTCTGCAAACTTTAAAGTCCCATGTCATTATTAGCTAAATGCCTCAAGTGAAGAAACGAAAAATATTCACAACCTAGATTTTAAAGTCCTCTAGGAATAGTTACAAAAGTTCAAATATGCAATATAACAATGATAATATGCATATAAAATATTACACCATTATATTCTATGAACTATGATAATGTTTCTATAGTGCTTTGTCTACAACAGCATTTTCCAAACTACGAGAGATACCCCATGTAGGGTATAAGATGCTGGCAGGGAGAGGAGATAAAGACTAAAATGACTGGCTCTTTTCCAGTATAACTCCCATATAAACACATCCACATGAAAACAATATTCAAATCAAAGTAAACAGAAGCAAGACTAAATTCAGCCCAAATGCCTGGGGAAGGGGAATGATGGCAAAGGGAAACATATCCCCCCAAAGCAAGTCTCCTAAGGCCCTCCTGGATAATAGAGGTTCCCTTGGTTCAGTCTGGCAGACTGGTCAAAAAGGACAAACTGACTACTCAGGGTGACACAACAGCATGTTCTGCCTAGACTCCTGGTCCCAGCTTCCTAGCTCATCCTAGTTCAGAGGCTTTTCTCCTTAGTGTTTTGGAGGCAAAGTGCAACAATGGAAAGAGTGCTAGATTTGAAATTAGACAATGAAGATTTAATTGCTGTCTCTACTACTTTATCACCTGACTCACTTAAACTTTATGGGTTTCAGAATCTAAAAGTGTAAAAGAAGCAATTTGAACTAGCTCAAGTAGTTCTCAAAACATGGTCTGGGTGTCCTGTACTCCAAGACCATTTCAGGGAGGTGTGAGTTCAAAACTATTTTCATAATAATACTAAAATGTTTTTATGTCTAATACAATAAATACCAGTAGGTATTATAAGCAACAGTTCTTGGGGGTTGGGGGGTATTAGGCTCAAAAATTTGTAAGGGGACAAAGGGGTCCTGAGACCAAAAAGTTTGAGAACCATTGATCTAAATGATATTGAATGCCCTAGCCACCTTTAGGTCTATGTTAAGGAATGTATCTCGTTGATTATTTGTATTTATTTGTATTGCTTTCTAGGTTATTTTTATTGAATCTTAAGTTCTGTGTTGTTACGAACTTAAGATAAATTATTAATTTTATGTGAATAAAATGTGAACTAAAAAATTACTTGTGTTGTTTATAATATAGTGAGGAGTAATAGGCATAAAAGTCTGAAAAATACTGGTTTACAGCCAGGTTGGCACTAAAGTCAAATGCTCCTATCTCTATCTTAGAAATTTTTTTAAAATGTAAACTTAAGAGGTTAAATGACTTGCCAACATTAAAAATTAGTACATGGAAGAGTTAGAATTCAAACTTAAGTCAATTCTATTGCTAGTATCCCATACAACCCTTTTCCTATATCTTATACTAACACTGGATTGATGCACAAGATACACAGGTACATTAGCATTTTTCAACTCAGCCCACTCCTACCCTTTTCTAAGCAGCATAAGTCAAGCAGAGTCCTGAGAATCCCCTAACTCTCTGCTGCTTATCTGAAGCCTGAGTCTCAGGCCTTCCCTGAGATTTCCTTGCTAACAACTGCAGCAAGAGACCCAGGGCTATGCCCAGACATGCTGCCTTAACCTTTGGAAGATAGCTGGTATTTCCATTGGGTATTGAAACAAACATCTTGAATAACTCAATTTCCTTCATGAAAAAATAAGTGAAATAACCAACTACATGAGAAAAATACAAAGACATTGGAGAAAGAGACTTTTCTTTTTCTCATTCTGCAAAATGGTCACAGGTTTTGGGGCATTAGGTAACAGAATTTACTTAGGTTGTCACTGGTCCCACTGAAAACAAATCACCATCGGCTAGATTAGCTGATAGATTAACATCAAAAGTGCTCCATGATCACATAAAGAAAAGGAGGCTTTTGAGCTGCATTACTGTTAAATTCCTATATTCCTTCCAAATATCAAGCCAAGCAAACAAACATTTGTCAAACATGTATGTGTCAAGCACTGTGCTAGGAACTGGTTATGCAAAAATGAAATAGCCCATGCACTCAAGGATCTTACATCCTACTATGAGAATATAATATATTGATATATAAGTAATCAAACAGTATACAGTAAATAAATGCAAAATGATGGAGGGGGGGAATACTAAGAAAGAAAGGAATGTTTTCTGATTCCTTTTTGCAACAGGCAGCACTTGAGCTGAGCCTTGAAACCTCTAGGAGTCCCAAGAGTTAGAGATGAGGAGAGTGTTGCTGCAGAGGCAGAAAATGGGAATACTACATTCTGAAAGTAACAGGTAATCTGGAAAAAAAAAAAGGGTTGGAGTTAAGACTACCTTAGAAACATTAAGAAGTCACAGGTAAGCAAACAGAGGAGACTGACAAAAATAAATACATGATAGCTGGGGAGGACATTAATAACTGAGGAAAATCAAGGAAGAGGCAGTTGAGCTTATCCTAAAAGGAAACTAGGAGTGTCAACAGGGAGAGTATTTTGGATGTGAGGGCTATGCACAGGTGGGAGGTGGAAGCCTGAACTACATGCATAATGAACCACAAAAAGGTCAATCTGGTTAGAGGTGGAATGTGTGAGGTAAAAAACATGGGTGTAGACTAAGGTTGGAAAAAGAGATTACAGCCCAACTGTGAAGAGCTTTAAATGAACAACAGATGACTATGCATTTTATGTTAATGGAAACTGGGAACCATTGAAGCTTCTTGATCAGGGGAGTTACACAGTCAAATATGTGCTCAGGGATTATCAATAATGTGCACAGGATGGATTGGAGAAGACAGAAAACGGATGCAAGGAGATCAATTTGGAAACTTTTGAAATAGTGTAGGCAAGGAGTGATAAAGGACAGGACAATGGTAGTTATGATGTGTGTAGTAGAGGCTGGCAATTGATTGAGAGAATTAAGAGTAAAGGATGACTTCTAGATTGTTAATCTGTGTGATTGGACAAACAGTGGTATTCTTGATGGAAATAAGGAAGAGAGGAGTAGGCTTATCAGGAAAAAAGTGTTCAGTTTGACAAAGGTAACAACAGGGCATAAGGTAGGGCCTTCAATCAGGCAAATGGAGATAGGAGATGGGCCCTTAAAGAAAGAGAAGTGGAATATGTAGATGACAACAGAATCCGTGGAAGCTAAAGAGAACCCAGAACAGAGCCCTGAAATAAAACTCACATATAGGAGCAGGACTTGGATGATGGATCTTCAAAAGACAGGAAGGGGGGAAAGGAACAAAAAACAAAACATAACACAGCAGGTACCATAAAAACCGAGGGAATTGGGATTATCCAGAAAGAGGGGATGGTAAACACCACCATGTTGCGGGCGGTCTGACCCCCAGTGCCCCTCTCCGTGGAGTACCGCTACACCCTCCTCCCCGGCCCTCGGGGCTTCGGACGTCTCCGGCCCTCCTCCGGGGATCAGGAGGAGGGAATCACCAGGCATCGACCCAGGTTGGATAGAGCAGATGTTTATTGTAGAACGGTCAGCACGCAAATCCCAAGTTCCCCCTAGCCACCGCTTTCTCATATACCCTGAGCTTTGCCCTGCCTCCCCAGCCACGTCTCCTTAGCTCTGCATTGCCACATCTCCTTAGCTCTGCA
>CM053769.1:331200845-331219574 GCA_028658325.1 Potorous gilbertii | reverse complement strand
TGAAAATGAACGTAAAAATTTAAATAAATTTATTAATAAAAAAAATCCCATATACCTCTTGTTTAATAATGATAATGATACATAAATATAGAATTTTATGGCTTATAAAATAACCTAAATCCATTAAATCTTCTATACTTAGATGCAAAGTCCACTTACTTCTCCATGATATAGTAGAAAGAATGTTGAATGAAGAGATTAAAGACTTAGACTCTATTCCCTGGATCCACCTCATCATAAAAGATGAGAAGGTGGACAAGATAATCTCTAGAGTTCCTTCCAGATCTAACATTCTATATACTATGTTTTAGGATTTTTGCCTATCTCAGCCAGCAGATTTGCCTACCAGATAGGGCAATGCACTTGTAGTCATAAAGAGACAGTTTCAAATACTGCCTCAGATACTTATTAGTTGTGTGACCTTGTCTTAAGTTGTCTAGGCCCCAGGTTCCTCATCTCTAATATGAGGGGGCTGGATTTTATGGTCTTTAAAGTCCCTTTCAGCTCTAAATCTATGATCCCTCAAATCGTAATATTTTATATTTTAAGATTCCCCTCCCAGCCTAACAATCAATGTTATACTGTTCTTTATTCTAAAGCCTCTTTCAGCTTTAACATTCTGTGCTTCCATGATTACTAGGAATGTAGCCTGCTCAATATATTTTTGCAACCATACTAGAAATTCCACTTAGAGAGTTTTATTTTATTAGACTCAGTATTGCCTACTCTTCATTTTGCCATAGCAGAGATAGTTGTAATGTAGTGATCAGTTTCCTGGGAGTCAGAAAACAACCACTGATTCACAGTCTTGTGCTCTTTTCATTAAGCCACATTTATCCCTTCAATACAAGGTAGTGCAATTGTTAATATTCACCCATCTACATATAATGTATGAAAATATTTATTTTACCGAGAAAATTGAGGCCATTGAGTTCCTTCTTTGCCCCTTTCTTTCATCTCAAAATCTCTTGACATCATCTGTCACTTTCTCCTCCTTTCCCTTGGTCTCTGACAATGAGGTTCCCCTTTCCCCTGCTAAGCTGAACCCCTCTACATCTGGCTTTGATTGAATCCCCTCCCATTTTCTTCAGTAGATTGTATCCTCATTCCCTTTTCTCCCTCTCAAATCTGCAACTTCTTCCTATCCACTGGTTCCATCTGTACTGCCTCCAAGCATGCCTAATTCTACTTTCTCCTTAAAAAACCTTCACTAGACCCTACCATCAATCACTTCAAACCATATTGTCCTACATATCTTCTTCTTTTCTCAGCCAAAGTCCTGGAAAAAAGCTATCTACACTTATTGCCTCTATTTCTTTTTCACTTCTCCTGTAGTCTGACTTCTGACCTCATCAATCAACTGAAACTGCTTTCTTCAAAGTTATTAAGATCTCTTAATTGCCAAATCTGATGGTCTTTTCTCAGTCTTCGTCTGTCTTGATCTATCTACTGCATTTGGCACTGCTGATCACTTTCTCCTCTTGAATATTCTCCGCTCTCTGAGTTTTGTGATGTTCTTCTGGTTCTTCTCCTATCTAAATGAACATTTCTCAGTTTCTGTTGATGACTCATCATCCATATCAGGTCCCTTAACTATGCATGTTCTCACAAGACTTTGTCCTAAGCCTTCTTCTCTTCTCTCTCTACACTCTCTGGGTAACCTTATCAATTCTTAAGATTTTAACTAACATTTCTGTGTGGATGACTCCCAGATCTTAATACCTATTATGAATCTCTCCCCAAAATTTCAATTCCACATCATCAACTAACTATTGGACATTTCAAACGGTATTCCTAGGAACGTTTTAAATCCAAAATATTGACAACTTAATTCATTATCTCTCCCCCAAACTTAGATCTTTTCCAAACTTCCCTAGGTAATCCAAGCTCAAAAATCCATTTGTATGGGACTTTTTCCTCATTGACAGAGTTGGTGAGAGCAGAAGATAAGAAATATCCAGGTTCTTCTAGCCTTAAGTTTTAAGACAGAAGATATGTTGTCACCTTTTCTTCAGGTCTTTGAAGGGATAAAAAGACTCTGGGAAAAAGGTGACATGAGAGGAGCTGGCAATCTCCATTATATTCATATTCCCAGCTTACTACAGTAGAGATTTTGGGGAATCACGCCTTTAGGTGAGATCTTGGATTCTTTCTCTTGGCTGAGATGAGACGTCTCACTCCCAATGAGGGAGATCCTTTAATCGGTATTGTTTGGTATGTATACTCTTATGTATACTTTATCTGATTTCTATTTTGCTATCAACTTTGATATATGGGTTTCCTTGCTATTTATTATGGACATATTTATTGTGGAACATTTGTATTTGATGGGAAGGGAGTCAAGCCTTGGATATAATGTTTGGAGGTCCCCTGTTCCTATTAGGAAATAGCAATTAGAAGTTTAGCTTGAACCTAAAAATTATATCTCCTAGACTTAAGAGAGTAGATAGATATAATTTAATGCTAGTACTTGCCCCTCTCTCTGAGAAGAGAGTGGTGACCAGTTTGACCCCAACTTCTTGCTTCCAGGAAGAATTAGTCTCCTTTGCAGGAGAGTGGGGGGAAGAGGGGAAAAAAGCTAAAGATTTATCTATTCTGGACTCCCTCTGAGCCTAACATAACACACTATGGGGATACCTATTTCTTTTGGAGTATTACCTTTCTTCTATTTAGTCTCTCAGGTTTCTAACCTCTGTACTTTTCTTAACTCCTCATGCTGACCTCATCCCACATTTACAATCAATTCCACCTTCTGTATCTCTTGCATCTAACCCCTCTTCTCTACTCATACAATTCCCATTTAAATTCAGACTTAAAAATCACTTTTCACCTAAATTATTGCAGCAGTCTCCTAACTGATCTCTCTGTCTCAAGTCTCTCTCCACTCTAGTCTAACCTATATCCTGCTGCTAAATGATTTTCCTTCAGGGAAGATCTGACCATGTCAGTCCCCTACTAGATTTATTCTAGTGGGTCCCTACTGCCTCTAACATCGAATATAAAGCCCTGTGATTAGCTTTGAAAGCCCTTCACAACTTAGCCCCAATAGATCTTTGCAGACTTCTGGAATATTACCTCTCCTTCCATTCAGTCAAACTAACTTTCACTCTGTTCCTCACACATGCCACACTCTTTCATCTTCTGTCTTTATCCTGGCTATCCCCAAGGACTAGAAGGTGACCTGCTTTATGATGCAGCTCAAGTACTGTCTTCTACAATACAGCCTTTCATAATCTTCCCAATAGCTAGTACCCTTCCTCCCAAGAGAGCTTGTATTTAATAACTTGATATTTATTCTTCATATATTTTAATATGTACTTGTTATCTCCTCACTCCCACCCTCCCCATTAGAATGTAAACTCCTTGCCAGTAAGGAGTGTTCCAGGTTTTGTATTCTAGTGCCTCACAAAATGTCTAGTATATAAATGTTTTCTGATTGACGAATTGATAGAAGAAACCTAGCAGTCTTGTGCCATCAAACAAATATTTGCCCAAAATGTCATGTGGTGTAGTTAGAAAAAGCCTGGTGTCAGAGACATAAGATCCAGGCTTCTCAGATGTAAACTGTTAATCTTCTTATGATAGGGCTTGGGGTGGGGGTGGGAATTCAAATTGTTTCTGACATTAAGTAGACCTATTCACAGAATGTCAGAGCACAAACACAGAGACAGGAGAGGGCAAGACATGCCTAGTGATAAAAATGATAGCTTAGATTTACTTAGTGTTTTCAATCAATCAATCAATAAGCAGAGTGCTCGAAGATTAGTGGAGTGAAATAAAGCAGGAAAGATAGGTTTTACTCAGATGAGAGGTCATACATGCAAGATCAGGCATTTGAATTTATGCTACAAAAAATAGGGAGTGCACTGAAAATTTTTTGTGCAGGTGAATATGTTTGTAAACTCAGTCTCAAAGCCCAATGTCTTGCTGCAATATAGCAACACCTGTAGAAGGTTAGTTTTAAAAAGATGGTCCTTTGCTTTTGGGGGCAGTAAAAGAAAAAAAAAACAATTATATACACTAGAAAGTGTAGCAAAAATAAGAATTTAGTGTTAACTCAGTCCTCTCAAAGTAGGAGAGGCAAACAAGAAAGCAGAAAAGTAACACTATATTCAGAGAGCAATGAATAAAGTGTTCTCTTTAAATGTGGATGTCAGGTTTACTGATTAGTCGCTGATGATGTTTGTAACAAAGTCCCAAAGTATAATATTCTCTCTCCTTATTGGTGGAGATCAATGTCTCTTGCTTACGTGAAGGGTCAGGTAAGAGTTGTTGAGATTGGGAAAGAAGGAAGCTCTTCACTTTCCTTTGAGTCTTTTTTCAGTCATCATTTGAGTATTTTTGGGTGCTTCTGTCTCTGGACACTTCCGGCTTTCAGCTTCGAGAGAAGATGGAAAATGCCACTTCAGACTGCTGAAGTAAAAGACTCTGGCAAGAAGCTAATAGAAGAAGAGCTGTCAGACTGGCAGTCTCCATCATATTTTTTTCCCCACTTTGCCTTTGCCTCTCTCTGTCTCTCTCCATGAATTACCTGGCTTTCACTGGTACAGCTCCTTTACACTGTATTTTCTGGTATATAATTTCCTACCTTCTCCAATTTCTGTTTTGCTACGGATTTTTGGATTAAGTACTATGTGTCTTCACTGAGAAATTGGTATCTGGTGGGAAATGAGTCAAACCTTCGATAGAAAACCTGGGATCTTGCTCCCCCTTGATAATTATCAGGGATCAGAAGTTAGCTTGAACCTTAAAACCTTATCCTTCTTAGACTAACAATATTAAGGTAGCAGAAAGATATTATTCTAGCCTGGTCTCTCTGAGTACAGCAGTATGCCCTGTGGGCTTCAACCTCTTGCTGCCCCTCAGGCAGGAATTAAAGTTTCCTTTGGAGGAGAGGCTAATGTCAACTCTGCCTCCCTTTGAGTCACACAATAACATCCCTATCCTACATGTGGGAGGACAGCCCCATGTAACACATAGGGCCATATTCAGGTCTGTTCACTGATATTTCTGGTCAGAACATCACCTAGGAAAGTAATCTTGAGTCAGGGACTAAAGTTTTCTCAAATCACAACTGCTAACCACAGAGTACTGGACTTGGAGTCAGGAGTCAAGAGTCCTAAACTCCTCAAGCTACTTACTAGCTGTATGACCTTTGGCAAGGTGTTTCTCCTTTCTGAACCTATGTTCTTATTTGGTAAAAGGATAATTGATCTAGAGCTGTAAGGGACCTCAGTGGCTATCTAATTCAACCTCCTTCTTTTACAAGAAGAAACTAGGCAGGTGTACAATGTCAGAGAGATAGTGAGCCAGACAGAGTGTAGTTTGAAATAGATAACTTCTAAGTCTATTCTGAGCAACTAGGTGGTACAGTGGATAGTATACCAGGTCTGGAGTCAGGAAGACTTGTTTTCCTGAGTTCAAATCTGACCTCAGACACTTTCTAGTTGTGTGACCCTGGGCAAGTCACTTAGCCCTGTTTGCTTCCATTTCCTCATCTGTAACATGAGCTAGAGAAGAAAATGGCAAACCATTCCAGCCTTGCCAAGAATACTCCAAATGGAGTCATAAAGAGTTGGACATGACTAAACAACAACGAAGTATATCATTCCAGTTTTAGATATTATGAAACTTATGAAGGGGAAGGGAAGTCAAATCAAAAAGCATTTATATTAAGTGCCCAATATACCAGGCATATATACCAGGCACTGTGCCAATCATCAGGGGATACAAAGAAAGGGAAAAACAATTCCTTCCCTCAATGAGTTCACAATCTAATAGGACAGACAAAGCCTAACTTAAAAATAAATAAGTCTGTTCCCTGTCTGCAATCAAGGTACCTGTGTTAAGAACTCTAGCTTTGAAATCAGAGGAATTGGGTTTAAAACAATGCTCACTTAACTACACGTTTGACATTGAGCATATAGTGTGTCCAGGGGTGAAGGGTCTTCAAGGTCAAAACTATTTTCATCATGATCATAAGATATGATTTACTTATTAAAATACCTTTACCTTTTCTGAATACATATTTCTGTGAGGCTGGATTTCTTCACACGTTTCAACCAAAGCAACATACTGAATGCAGCTTATTATGAACCTGTCTTCTAGTAAGCCAGACATTAAAACGATTTGCTAAAATATTTAAAGCAACGCCACTCTTGTAATTTTTTCTGTTTTGGAAAAGAGTGATTTTCATAAATAGTATGTTATTTATGTTAACCTAATGGATTTGCTATTTTAAAATCAGTAATAAGTGTATTTTCTAAAATGCACCAGTTTTAATTTCTAATGCAATAAATAACGTTTTAACCCGTATAAAAGCTGTTCGGGATGCTCAATACTTTTTAAGAGTGTAAAGAGGTCGTCAAAAGACCCAAAAGTTTAAGAAGCTCTGCCGCAGAGAATACCCCTGCGTAACAGGAACAGAATTTGCTCAATCCTTCTGGGCCTCCGTTTCCTCCTTTTAAAATGAATAGACTTGGATTAGAGAGTTTTAAGTCTTTTGGACCCTAATCTGTGATTCCGTGAGCTCCCGCTCCAAGGCCACCTGTCTGATCTGGAGCAGCCAAGGAACTCACTCTGAAGCGGGCGGGACCACTGGCGCATGCGCAGAGCCCCTGCGCAGTCTGGGTCCCAGCGAGAGGAAGGAGCCGCTTTCAGCTTTCGCTGCTGGAGCTTGCGCACTAAAGACCTCAGAGTGACTTCCGGTGCGGCCGCCTGGGGTGAATCGGGGTCGGGTTCAGGGTGGCACAGGGAAGCCAGGGATGCGGTTCCGGGGCACGGCACAGTGCTTGAGCTTCTGAGCTGTGGCTCAGGCTGCGGGGGCCGCAGGGCCGGTCCGAACCTGGCTTGGGGCAGGAGGAGAGCCCCGGAAAGTGGAGCGGAACCGGTCCTGGGAGGAGGGCCCCGGCCCAGATACCGACCCTCCTCCCACCCCCGCGCCCTAGCCCCGAAGATTCCAGTAAGTGCGGAGGTGCCGAGGGAGCCGCGGGCCCACCCGGGGACGGGGCTGGTACCATTGCCCTCCTCCCTGCGGGCGGGCGGTGGAGGGAGGGGGTGCTGCGTGAGGACCCTGGAGGCCTCGCCTTGTGTTGGGAGCGGCAGGCCCGGGGGTTGGGCCCGGCCTGGCGTGGGTGCCCGGGCCTTCTTGTCTCTGGGGAGGAGTGACCAGGGTTACCTCCAGTGGCACCCCTGCCCCTTGCATTGGGAGCAGCTCTGTCCCCTCCGACCCGCAGGAAGCGAGCCTTCCTCCTTCCACAGGCGCGTGGTGGTGTTGGCCTCTGCGGTACTAGACCCCAGCCTCCTTTTAACCTCTGCCTCAGTTTACTCATCTATAAAATGGGGACGTCGTAGTACCTACCTTGAAACGCTGTTGTGAGGATCAGAGGAGACAGTGTCTGTAAAAAGCGCCTGGCCCAGTGCTTGGCGCGAAGAACGCGCTGTGTAAATTTCTTTGCCCTCCCCACTTTGGATTTTGGGGGTGATGTGGATAGGTCCACTTCTGGGTGGAAGCAGATCGATAGTGAATGCGGGCCGGTTATGTTTCAGCGTATCACAGCAACTTGACAGTCGAGTCAACAAGCATTTATTGAGCCCTTACTAAATGCCAATCACTGTGCAAAAGCACAGAGGATACAAAGAAATGCAAAAGTGATCCCTGACCTCTTAGAGCTTACATTCTACTGGAGGAAACAACATAAAGCCAACCATGTACATACAAGATATATGCAGGGTGAAATGGAAGTAATAGGGGAAGAAGCACTAAGACTGAGGACTGGGAGAGGCATTTTGCACAAAGTGGGAGAGTCTTAACCCCAAACTTCAGTGAAGTCAGGAAGCAGAGATGACCAGGGAGAAAGGAGAGTTCCAAGCATGGGGGACAGCCAGTAAAGATATCTGGAGTTGGCGATGGATTGTCTTGTGAGAGACAAAAAGGCCAGTGTTGGACTTAAGAATATATGGGGAGGGGAAGGGGTAAAGCTAAGAAGACTGGAAAGGTAGGAAGGAGCTAAGTCCTAAAGACTTAAAAGCTAAATAGAATTTTCTGTTTCATCCTGGAAGTGATAAGGAGTCAAAAGAGTTTCTTGACTAGAGTTATGACGTGGTCAGACCTGAACCTTTCTTAGGAAGATCAGTTTAATAATTGAATGAAGGATGGACTGGGCTGGGGAAAGATTTCAGGCAGGGAGATAGACTAGAAAGCTATTAGAATAGTCCAGGCTAGCATGATGATTACCACCTTGTTGGTGGTAGTCAGAAGAGAAAAGAAGACATATAGGACAAATGTGTGGAGGGTAGAATGGAGAGGAGTTGGAGGGGAGGAGAGTGAAGATTTGAGGATGACAATTAGTTTTTGAGTCTGGATAACTGGGAGGATGCCTTTTATAGTAAAAGGGAAGTCCAGAAGAGGGGGGTGTTTTGGGAAAATATAGTGAATTTAGTTTTGGATATGTTGGATATGTCTTACAGTTGTGTCACAGACTGAGTTAAATCAGGGAAGCATCGTTGTAGAGGCAAAACTAATTCTTGGCTCCCACTCACCTTTCTTTTATTCCATTTCACACATACTCTATTCCAGTCAAATCAGCCTGCTAGCAAACTGTTCCCTATACTTGACTTTTTTCCTCCCACCTCAGGTGTTTTGGTCTTTGTAGAGGCCATCCATCCTCTCTGGAAAAAAGCTCTCTCATCTTAGCCTCCTACAGTCCCTAGCTTCCTTCAAAACACAGTGCAGATGTTACTTCCATTTGACTTTCCTAATCTTCCGTCTTCTGGAAATTACTTTGCATTACTTTGTCATACTTTTTGTTACTTTAAAATACTTTACATTTAGTATATGCGAAATGTTTTGCGTAACTTTAAATCACTGTGTTTCTCATGCATTGAAAACTCCTTGAGGTCAGAAATGTTTTAGTTTAATATTCCAAGTGCTTAGCATAGTACCTTGCATATAGATGCACAATAAACATTTGTTGAATAGAAATTGGAAGGTACCATAGAATATAGCATGTTAGAGTAGCAAAGCATCTCATAACGTGTAATGTTAGAGCTGAGAGGGTCCTTGGAACTTGGTACGTATACAGGATGTTCCAGTAGTCTTAGTGCAGACTTGGGACATTCTGTATTTCTGTGGCCAAAGAGTAGTTTACTTAATTGCTCCACTATTTCATCTGAATGCTTCCTCTACTAACTCCAAATACAAGCCTGCCATACTTTAGAAGATAATTCTCTTGAGTTGTTTTGCTGGTCATCACCTGTTGGCCAACTTGCTAGTGAAAAGCTATTTAAGATGACTTTAAGGCTTTTTAGAGGGAGTGACTCCCTGTTTTCTTCTGCTTATTGGGTAAAACTTCAGAGTAAATACTGATTTTAATTTGTTGTACTTCCACAAAGTTTTCATTCAACCTGTTTTGTTTTCATTAAGCGATATTCCCTTCCCTTCCCCTCCCAGCAGCTTTCTAAGTACTAACAAATTTAGAAAGCTTGATCTGTTGCAGACATTTGCACATTCATAGAATGAAACCTACACCATCAATATCTGCTAGATTTTAAGCATCAAGTATGTATAGTAGGGGTTAAACACTCATACCCACATTACCAGCTGTGTGAGGTCTTTGAAAATCACTTCTTTAAGCCACAGTTTTCTTTAAACAGTTTATGTGTAAAATGGGGGAAAATACTTATACAGCATGCCCTGAATGTTTTTGTTTGTGCATGCTTTTTGTTATCTTAACGTGCTATGCAAGTAGGAGTTATTATTGTTTTAAGTCTTAAGGAAAGAGGAAGTAGGGAAGTGAGAGTGTTGTAATAGAAATAGTGGTGGACTTGGAGTCCCGGTTTTACCACAGGTGTACTCCTAGGCAAGTCACATTACCTACCTTCACTTCCCACATACCTAAATTTGTAAGATTGTATGGTAAGGTCCCTACCTCTGAATTTTTTGTGGTTGACATTTTCTTTTCTGTGTTCTATCATATTGCTTTCTAAGGTCCCTTCTAACTCTTTCTTTGAGTCTCTTCTATCCATCATTAAAACAGTAGCAAAAATGCCACTTAAGTCCATATCCTTAAAATGAGCCTGAGTATTTTATGGGGAGGTATTTATCATTGTTATCACAAACATTTATTGATCTTCCACTTTGCAAGGCTCTGTGTTAGACATTAGGGTATTAAGATGTTTCCTTTCCTTATAGGGCTAACAGTCTAGTTGGTGAGCCAATTCATATGTATGATATGATGCATAATAATAGGTAACATTTATGTAGTGCTTTAAGAATTGCAGAACACTTTTATATATTTGATCTTCACATCAAACTTGAGTCAATTATTAATCAGTCACTCAGCAAGCTTTTCTTAAGCACTTACTACGTATCTGTCACTGTGCTAACAGCTGGGCTACAAAGGAAAAGGAAAAAATCCTGTCATTGAGTTTAAGTTCTAATAGAATAGACACACACACACACACACACACACACACACACACACACACAGACACACACACACATACACACACGATGTCCCATAAGTGCCTTCTGTATGCCAAATACTATGTTAGGCACTTTATAGATATTTCATTTGATCCTCATAACGGTTCTGGGAATTAAATGCTACTATTATTCCCATTTTTACAGTTGAGGAAGACTGCTTAAATAACTTGATCAGGATCACATACCTTGTAAGTGGCTGAGGCCAGTTTAAACTCAAGTCTTTCTTTCCAGCCTAGGCCAACCTTGTTATCTACTGCACCACCTCGTTGCCTCTTTAACACCTTAAGTTATAAGAAAAACTTTTGGAGTGTGCTGTGTACACACACACATATAAAAATCAGTACATATGCAACAAATATAGAGTAGGTGGAAGGGACACCTCTGGGACTTGGAAAGATCTGTAAGAAGTAGTGCTTTGTTGAATTGTCTTAGAGGAAGCAAGGGATTCCCCAAGGCTGAAATGAAGAGGGAAGGCATTCCAGGAATAGGGAATAGCCATTGAAGAGGTACTGAGAGGGAAGATGGAATGTTTTGTCTGAGCAACAATAAGGCCATTGTGGCTGGATTGTAGAATTTGTGGAGAGAAATAATGTTTTAGATACCAGAACGATGGAAAGGGATCACTTATGGAGAACTTTAAATGCCAAAGAACAGAGTTTGTATTTGATCCTAGGGACAATAGAGAGTTATTGGAGTTTATTGAGGAGAAAAGTGACATGGGCTGACTTGTGATTTAGGAGAATCTCTTGACAGAGTTGTGGAGAATAGATTGGAATGAAGAGAGACTGAAAGGAGAGATTCCAGTTAGAAGTCTTTTGCTATAGTTCATGTTAGAAGAAATGATGAGGTCAAAGATGTTAGATTGTGAACTTGGGTGACTGGAAGGATGGTTATGCTCTTAATAGTACTAAGAGTTTGAAAGAGAAATGGATTTGGAGGGAAAGAGTTAGCAGTCAAGGTAGAGTTTCATGAGAATTCCCTAATGAATGCGAAGACTTGATCATGTTGGATAGCAGGATAGCAAGGCTTCAAGCATTTATTAAGCACTGGGAGTCAGGCACTGTGCAGAGAAGGAATCAGGCTATAGGGAGACTTTAGAAATTAGAAACAACGGGGATGACTATGGGAGGAAACTGGACAAGACAGGAGAATATGGGATCAAGGGTACAGGTAGAGTTGGTTTTGGCAAGAAGAGCTGCCTCAGCATTAGAATTTGGAGGGAAGGAGATAATGGAGGGTAATGTCAGAGGCATGCGAAATGGAAGGGAGAAGAGAGAGTTCTTGACAAATGGTCTTAATTTGAAAAATAAAATAAACGTTATCCCTACTTTATAGATGATGAAACTGAGGTTCATAGAGGTAGCCCAAGGGTCTTCTGCTGATGTAGTGGGTGGAACTCAAACCCATGTCCTTATGACTCTTAAGCCTAATGCTCTTTCTGCTATATCACACTGTTTATATAAACTATACAAGGTAATGTTTTATTTTATAAAGGAATTAGGGAAGGCTTCCTGTAGATGATAGACTGGAGAACATTACCTTTAAGGAATTAAATAGGCAACAAGAGGAGAGAAGGCTTTTCAAGCAGGAAGGATTGTGCAAGCAAAGATGGGAACAATAATTGACATGTTCAAGGAACAGTGAGTGACTAGACCAGTCTGGCTGAGGGGAAGGATTCCTCTAAAGTAGTAATGGTAAATTGGTTTGGAGGAGGTGTTAGATGCCAGATTATGGCCAGTGTTCAGGTAAAGAAATATTCCATAGTCCTGATCCTTAATCCTTCATATTTTAAATATGTGAATATCTTTGGGGCCGTTTATTCACTAACAAACATGTAATGATGAATGAATTAGTAAATGAAAAAGCATTTATTAAGCACATTCTGTGTGCCAAGCACTGGGGATATTAATACAAAAGAGACAATCTCTGCCCACAAGGAATTTACAGCTTTTAGTCAGGAATGGTCACTGGAGCTATAGGGCAACTGATTGTTGATATTTCCTTTTTAGAAATGATGTTAATGTTGTTTGATAGTAATTATTGTTCGCAGAGAACAAGTGGTAAACCATGTCAGTGTCTTTGCCAAGAAAATCCCCAAATGGAGTCATGAAGAGTTGGGCCCGACCGAACATTGTTCTCAGAGCATGAGATGTAGAGGAGGTGGTGAAGGTGGTGTACATGCAGTGGCCTGGCAGTAAGGTAATTAAGTGGCAGCGTGGTTGCTTGAGGTTCTATAGGTAGAGGGTTCAGCACCAGCATTGAGGGCAAGCATAGCAGCAAAGTGTGCACCAGCTGGTATGTTGTAATTGATGTGATTGTTCAATTCCTGTCTCTGCCCTTAAAAAGCTTACCATCTAGCAGTTGATAAGTTGTGTATGCAAATAAACACAATAGGAAAGAGTTCGGCAATTCTATTAGAGAAGAATGAACAAAGTGCTCTACTAATTTGTATTAGGGAGAGATCACTCTTAGTTAAAGTTAGGAAATGTAGTTTGGAATAGATTGTGCCTGAGTGAGCCCTTTTGAAGGATTGGTGTTTTGTTTTTTTTGATGAACAAGGTGAAGATATTTTTTCAGTACTGGACAAATACTTTAAATACTTTTAAGTTTGTAGTGCAGTTGTATATATTAACTGTTGACAGAAAGTCTGAGTATTCTTATATTGCTGTACAGATCTACATATTAAAAGTTAGTGATATCATAGAATGTCAGATCTTGATGAACCATAGAACATGGAACATCTGCTCCCTTTGCATGTGAGAAAACTGAGGCCCAGAGAGTGAAGGTAAATTGTCTAAAGTTGCAGAACTTATTAGTATAAAAGCTGGAGCTTGAATCTAGATTTACTGGGCTTTTTGTTTAGTGCTTTTTCCAAACTATGAAAGCTAAATTATGAAATGAAACCCCAGCATAAACTCATTACGTTTGGGAGAGGGAGAAAATATTTAAGAAGTTACCTTGTGTTTTGAATAAATTTGGAAGTTTTTGGGATGTTCTAATCAGCATCAGAAATTTGAGTGTTTTGCTATTAAGAAAGAAAATTAGCCTTCTACTAATGAGGTAGGAAAAAAAATTTATTTGCTTAATTATTTTTGAGTGCTTATATAGACTTATTGAATCGGGCGGTTTGCATGGTAAAATGGAAAGAGCAGAAGATTCAGGGATAGTTGATGGCCTGATTGTAGTTTTCTGGCTATGTGATATTGAGCACATTTCTTCACCCCTCTGAACCACAAGGTTCTTACCTGTAAACTGATAATAGTAACACCAACCTGCCTGCTTCATAGATGAGACTCAAATGGGATAATGTAAAGTGCTTCCTAACTGTAAAGGCGCGGTACTTTTGTAATTCATATTTCCTGGTTAGGCACTTTCAAAAATCTTTATTAATCACTTGTCTGCAAGTCCAGCACTGGGTGACTAGAGTACAAAGATGAAAAATGGTATTATCTGTGTCCTTGCTGAGTTTATGATAAATTTGGGAGGATTTAACATAAGTTAGTCTATTATAAGGGAAAAAAAGAGAAGTTTAGACAAAATATGAGAAAAAAAAGATCACTTTCAGCTAGGAATACCAGGGAAGTCTGGAGAAGGAGGAGTGTAAAGGGAGCATGATGCAGGCATGGCAGACAGCCTATTGGGTTGTACAAGGGAGACTGAACAATTGGACTTATGAACAGAACAACTTGTCCTCTGGTTTGGCTGGAATAATAGTATATATTGAAAAGATAATAAGGAGATGAGGATGGGGCTTGTGATTCCCTAATTTAGGGAAATCTTGGTTAGGGAAACTCCTTCTAACAGTGTATGTTTTTTCTCTCAACTTAAAGTGTTAAAAGAAGTGCTTGGGTTACTGAGAGGTTAAATGATTTGCCCAAGGTCACATAGATTGAATGGAAAAGTAGGTTGGAGACAGATTGTGAGGGCCTTTAAGTGCAAGGATAAGGTGTTGATGGGGCAGCTAGGTGGTACAGTAGATAGAGCACCAGTGCAGGAGTCGGGAGGACCTGCATTCAAATCTCACCTCACACTTGACACTCACTAGCTGAGTGACCTTGGGCAAGTCACTTAACCCCAATTGCCTCATCCTGAGTCATCTCCAGTCATCCTGATGAATATCTGGTCACTGGATTCAGATGGCTCTGGAGGAGAAGTGAGGCTGTTGACCTGCACAGCCTTCCCTCACTCAAAACAAAGTCAAGTGCAAGTCATGTCATTATTTCTCTGATGGCATGGTCTTCTTTGGCAGTGAGGGACGAACACACATAAGGTGTTGATATTTTATTCTTTAGTTGGGACAGAGTCATTGAAAGTTTTTTTAGTAGTGGTGTGACATGGTCCTATATGCGCATTAGGAAGATTCTTTTAACAGCCATATGAAGACTGATTGTAGAGGGGAGAGCATGGTTGGGATAGATGGCCTCTGAGGCTTCTTAGATTCTGGGATGCTCCTCTTTAAGCTAGAGATCCCTAGTTCTTTCAAATGATTGTCACTATGGAATGAGTTCCAGTTCCCTTATCCTGGTTACTTTCCTCTAGACATGTTTCAGCTTCTCAGTATTCTTTTTAAAATGTGGTGTCCTGATAGGACAGAGTACTTCAGATGGAGTCTGACTAGATAGAGGGCACTGGAATTACTCTTGAATTCTCCACCTGAGACTTATCTGTATCACTGAAGATGGCTCTAGTCTTTTCACTTTATTGTAACACTAGACACATTGATTTTGCTAGTCAGTAAACTCCCCAGGTTTTGTTCACAGCCTCTTAGTGGCAGTCTTCCTTGTTGCTTGAATAGAGCACCAAGCTCTTCTAATTGTCCACTTTACTTCTCTTGATGAGAGAGTGTAGTTATTTGTGAGGGTCCATTTCAATCTCCCTTGTATCTATATCTGTTCATTTTAGCCTCTTGTGTGCAAATAATTCTGAAAGTCCATGATGTTTTGTTGAAGATAAACATTCAGAACTGAAAAGAAGAGTGGAGACACATAACACTGAGATAGAAATACAGTCAGGGATTTCCCCGCCCAAGAACTTAATTTATTTTTATTTTAATACAAGACTGCCACAAAGAGCAAATTGAAGAAATATTGGCCCCCTAGCTACTTGCTTTCATTCATACTCTGTTTTATAAGGAAATGCTATTGAATATAAAAATGAAGGGAATAAATCCTGAGTAATCATTTAAAATTTATTAACCCAAGTTGGCAGCAACCTAGAAATATGAGGGAAAATAGATTTAATATAGGAAACGCAAAATTTGGACCAGAATATGAAAACCATTTTCAGTAATTGAAAGGGAGAAAAATGGGGGAAATGACTTAAAAACAAAACAGAAAATCTGGGAACAGTGCAGGGTGGTAGAAAGCCATTGGAATTAAATTACAGTGATCACTTGCCGTATAGATTGGCTGTTATGTTACATTTATCTGTAACTCTATATAGTGCTAGTTTTACACCATACCAGACCTGAGTATCCTTTTTATGAATATGCCTTTATTGTTGATTTAGAGCAAATGGACTGATTGTAGAAAGCATTTAAAAAAGGTACTCTGTTTCTTTGTTCCCAGTAGTCATATTCAGAAGTACAGTATTTAAAAGGAAAGAGTGTCAGAAGCATAGGTATAGAGTTCTTGTGGGGAACGGGCTTCTGTTATTTAAGCCAATCTCAATATTTCTGTCTTGTGGCACCATCAAATATTCAGTTCCCCCATATTCAAAACCTTGGGACTGTCATTGAGCCTTCCCTCTCACTCACCTCTTATGTTAAATCTGTTGTCAAGTCCTGTGGGTGCCACCCTCTTTTATTTCCCTCCTCCTCTCTAAACTGTTATTATAATTCCCTATGACCACCTCTTTGCCCATGCCTGGGAGGAGATCAGATATTCAGCTTTATATTCCCTTGAATCCTGTGTCGTCATCTTCATCTTGGCCATTTTTCACCTGTTGGCCCCATCTTCCAAATCAGAATATCAGAGATTGTACCCATGAGTTGCTAAACCATTCAGCTCTATACTCCTTGTGACCATGTGCCCGTATCTTCATTATGGCCATTTTTTTCCGTTTCCCTGTTTGGTGAGTGCTCTTTCTACCTCTTGTTATAATCAAATAAATACTGTTATTTTATCTGGAAAGAGCATGTCAGTGGACTGCTCTATTCTCACCATCCCTATGACTTCTTAGATCAAATACGTTTCCCTGGCCACCACTTACTTTATGTGTTGTCTTCTATTAGAATGTAATGGCAGGAATCTTTGTTTTTATATATGTATCCTCAGTAGTTAACACAGTGTTTGGCACTGTGATAAAAGCATAATAAATGCCAAAAATATGGGAAGGTTGATGATCATGTTAGTAAGTTCCCTTCTAATAATAACACCTTGACGTATGCCGTATCTTTGTGAAACCAGTTAGTCAGGTGTGTGGCATAGTGGACCTTAGAGGCCATTTAGTTAACATTTTATAAAGAGGAAACTGAGGATCAGATAAACTGAGGATTGCTTAAGCTCATATATATTGGGTAGTGAGTATCGAGACCTAGGATTCAGATGCAATTCCTCACATTTCATATCTGATATGCCTTACCCTCCACCAAGTTGTTGTAGGGATATGAACAAAACATAGATGGGAATGCTTCAATTTGACATTTTTAAGTGATATTGAATATGACAAATGATGCTAATTCCAGTTTCCTTTTGGCTTTTTTTTAAAGAGATGAATTTTAAAGACTAAAGAATGTGAGTATTAATTTCTTTTTTTTGGTAACTGATTAGTAAAAGCATGAATATTAAAATGCCACTATGAATTGTTACTTTTCCCTTTTTATTTTCTCCTTAATTAGTATGTGCTTCATTATTAAGATAGCAATGGTTCCAGCATGTACAGTCAACCCGAAATGGCGAGATAATGTTATTTTTATATGCCTACTAAGTTCATTATAATTCTCCTGTACATAGGTTTAAAAAAAAAAAGACAACATAACCATGTATTGTAAAAATTTAACGAAGTGTTTGAGCCTATTTAGATTAGGAACATATCTGGCAAGATGCTTCTTTTGCAAACAGCCTCTGTCCAAAGCCTTCTGTATATTATCAGAATGAAAAATGACAGCACTTTGTCATCTGTTCAAATTGATATTGCACTCTTTGCCGTGACAGCTGAAAAGGCCCACAGGTGTCATATAAGGAGGTGACCATGTTGTCATATTTCATTTCGGCATCCCTCTGCAAAGCCATAATTACCTAATTAGGTTGTTAATTAGGAGATTAGCATTTCACTATATTGATAGAATGCTCTGTGTCGGCATGGGGCTACATACAGATTTTTGTGAGTTCTAATTTATAATCTTTGCATCTTTTGGACTTATTTATTTGCAGAAGATTCCAGTCTGGGGTAAGCCAGCTTTCCAGAGAAGCAGTTTGTTTATAAGATAACGAAGGCTTGATTATTGCATTGATGTTTCCTCCTTAAAAAAATGAGCAGAATTAAGGGGTGGCCTCCTCCCCAAATGGCAATAAAAGCTAGGCAGTTGGTGTAACATGTATCCTCATTATCATAGAGAATAAAACCATAGTTGGAAGCCAGTTATTTCCCCTTTCTGCTTCACAGAATCATTGAGTAAAGTCTTTTGTAAACCCTTAAAATATACAGAAATGGGAACTAGTATTTCTGATACTACAGTAGCAACTGTCGCTAGCTAGTGTGTGAGACTTTGAAACTTTGAGCTCAGTACTTCCCCTCTGTGGAGTTTCATTTTCCTCATCTGTAAAATGGGGATGATAGTTCTTTTTTTTGAAATGTTTCTTTATTTACTTTTAGTTCTCAACATTTATTTCCACAAGATTTAGAGTTCCACATTTTCTCCCCATCTTTCCCCTCCCCTCACCCCCAAACACTATGCATTCTGCTTACCCCTTCCCCCAATCTGCCCTCCCTTCTATCATACCCCTCACTTCCCTTATCCCCATCTTCTCTCTTTTCTTGTAGGACAAGGTAGATTTCTATACCCCATTACCTGTATTTCTTATTTCCCAGTTTTATGCAAAAACAATTCTCAACATTCATTCCGTTCCAGCTTCTCTCTCTTTGTCCCTCCCCACCCATCCCCACTGAGAAGGCAAGCAATTCAATATAGGCTATATATGTGTAGTTTTGCAAAAGACTTCCATAATAGTTATGTTGTATAAGACTATTTCCCTCTATCCTGTCCTGTCCCCCCATTTATTCTATTCTTTCTTTTGACCTTG
>CM053769.1:331132048-331200345 GCA_028658325.1 Potorous gilbertii | reverse complement strand
CATTCTTCTCCTCATTGACTTTTTGAACCTCTTTTGCCATTTGAGTTAGTCTATTTTTAAGGGTGTTATTTCCTTCAGCATTTTTTTGGGTTTCTTTTAGCGAGCTGTTGACTCGCTTTTCATGATTTTCTTGCATCTCTCTCATTTCTCTTCCCAATTTTTCTTCCACCTCTTACTTGATTTTCAAGATCCTTTTTGAGCTCTTCCATGGCCTGAGACCATTGCATATTTATTTTGGGGGTTTTGGACGCAGAAGCCTTGACTTTTATGTCTTCCTCCAATGGTATGTATTGTTCTTCCTCATCCGAAAGGATGGAAGAAAATTCCTGTTCACCAAGAAAGTAACTTTCTACAGTCTTTTCCCCCCCCTTTTTGGGCATTTCCCCAGCCAGTTACTTGACTTCTGAATCCTTTGTCAAGAGAAGGGTATATTCTAGGGATTTGTAAATTCTCAGTTTCTCCAAGGTGGCACAATCAAGGAAGGAGAGTTTATTCCTCTCCTCGTCTTCACACTGGTCTGGAAGCAACCAAAAACTTTCCAGGATCTACGAGTAGAATTCCCTTTCCATAGCCACCTCTAGCTCCACCCCGCCAGCATTCCTCCTCCCTGCCAGGGCCTTCACTCAGGGCTGCGATCTAGATCAGCTGCTCAATTCCCCTAGGGTCTTCAGGTGGAGGGCTCCAAAAATGGACCACAATGGGGCCAGACCACATTCCGTTCTCACCCAGGTGAAAGAGCTTTCTCTCTTACCTTTGAAGCTGTCTTTTGCCTTTGTGGGTTGAGCAGTCTGGGAAGTGCAGCTGCTGCCTGGGATTCCAAGCTCTGAGGTCTGCTCCAGTCCTGTTCCTGCTGGTGCCGCACAGTTGGGGCTTCAGTGTGCTCCATGAGCTGTGCTCCGCTCTGAGCCAGGTGTGATAAACCTTTCCTGTTGGCCTTCCAGGCTGAATTGGGCTAGAAATGTCTTTCACTCTGTTGTTTTGTGGCTTTTGCTGCTCTAGAATTGGTTTAAAGTCATTTTTTACAGGTATTTTATGGAATATGGGGGAGAGTTTTTACAGGTCCATCCTTCTACTCTGCCATTTTGGCTTCACCCCTAGGATGATAGTTCTTTCACTAGCAACCTAGGAGGTCATCATGGGAAAGACCCCATGTAGATAGACCTTAAGTTCAAAAAAATTCTTTCGATGCCTACTGCATATAAGACACAGTGCTAGGTGCTAGTTTAGAAATGAGAGTTTATTTCAGTAGCTGCAAAAGGTTAGACTTAGTTTGAGCTGCAGAATGGCGTGATGGAGTGTAAAGGTCCCTTGGACTTGCGACCAGAAGATCTGGGTTCAAGTTTTGGTTTCAGCAATTAATAGCTGTGTGATCCTGGGCAGATCACCCCACTTTTGAGCCTCTTTGTTCTGTCCTCAATATGGAAACAATAATCCTTGTGTTCCAAACTTCACAAACGTGTTGTTTAAAAAAAAAGCAGTTTGCAAAGTGTTATGTTCTAACAAAATGTGGGCACTTACACCATATTATAAATAATAATTAAGGATTTAATGATATATAAAAATGAGAGTGTGTTATAGAAGATAGAGAGCCAGTTTCTGACACAACTTGGCCTGCATAGCCCTGAGCAAGTCACATTAGCACCTCTTAGTGCCTCATTTCTCTTAAGATTCTTAAGTTAAAGGTACTGATTAGAGGGAATTTCCTTATCAGGAGTTCCATTTACTAATGAAATCTCATAGTAACTTTTTAGTTTTGTTATATGCTAACATTTGTTGCTTCAGATTTACAAATGTTCTATGGGGGCCTTCTGTGAGATGCCTCATTTGTGGTGTGGTTGTGACACTGGTTCAGATGTGTCTTCCCCAGGTTTGTCATGGTTAGTGTATTCTGCAGGTCCTACTGAGTGAGCTGGAAAGGCTTTGGGAGTTGACTGGGAACTCATTGTGTATTTCTCATAGGAAGATCAGCCCAAGTAAGAGCTAAGAGATGGTTGGACATCAGGGAATGAAAGAATGGTTTTGCAAAAAGTAGGTCTTTCACTGAGTCATGGAGGGGTTAAATTATAAACTCCTAGTTGAATATTTTGATATATTCAAAAAAGGAGAAACTAATATAAAATATAATTATTTTAAATGTCTTAAAATATTAAATATAAGCTAACTACTTCAGAATGGATCTGGACTTCTATCTAGTTTGTTTTCTAAAGGCTTATGCGTCATAACTTTATGTTTTATCTTTTGGCTGTTTGCTGATAGTTTTGCTTAATAACTGTAATGAAATCAAATTCTTACAAACCTTTGTAAAATGACTACTATTTTGAGGAATTTTACTAATAGTTGAAGATAAAAGAATGTCAGACAGTTACAAACTTTTCAGGAATTTGAAATGGCAAATGAATTATACAGTATGTTCCAGTACTTGCTATGACAATCATTTTGTAGTAGGTTCTCTACAACATTTTTTTTCTTTTTAAGGATGACATTAATATAACCTATCTTTTCAGTAATTCAGTATTCTAAGTGTTTGCATTTTAAAAATACCAAATACCTGCATTGTAGAATGTAGACCATAGATTTAGAATTGGAAAAATTGTAGAGGCCATCAAATCTGATCCCCTCATTTAACAGACGAGAAATTTGAGACACAAAGAGGTTAAATGACTTGCCCAGGGTTATACTACTAGTAAGTGGCTGAGGCAGGGTTTGAATTCAGGTCTTCCTGACTCCAGGTCCAGCTCTATCCATTCTGCCAGCTAACTGCCTGCATCAATAAAGCATTGCTGCCCAGTGTTAAAATCCAGTTTTCTGACTACCAGAATTCTTCACACAGTGGTATGGCAGATAAAGTCTTAGGTGTCTTTTCTGTATTAGTTGGCTTCTTTAAGAAGCACTTATTAAATCCTTAATTGTGTATGGCGGTATTGTGTACTAGCCAGAGAACATGGTGACAGTGGGTTGCTGTTGTGGTGTGTGTGGCCCATTTTTTGTTTTCAACCCAGTAGGACTATATAAATGTGAGTTGTTAATATTAGCAGCTAGTAATACTAATAATAGTCTTAGTGCTTATCTTTCTAAATTAGTTACACCTTTCACATTAGTTACCTTTCACAGTATACCTAAGTTTTGTTCAGATTTGGATCTGTCTTTGCTCATTACCTAGAATCTGAGAGCTGGAAAGGATCTTAAAGGTAATCCTATTTTTTGCTTGGTTACATGAACTCTGTCTACAACATTCCTGACATTTTGACATTTCCAGTTTCCAGTTTGACATATCCAGTCACCTGTGGGACATGCTTACCTGGGTACTGCTTTAGTACCTCAGATTCTACATGTTCAGTACTGAGTTTCCCCTCCAAACTAGATGGTCTTCTAGACTTTCTTATTTCTCTTAATGATATTAGCAAGTTTTCCTCTTTTCCAGACTAGAAACATTAGTACCCACTTTCAGTTCAGTTCCACAGTGTTTATTAAATGCCTGTGATATGCAAAATGCTTTGTTTGATGAGGGAAAAACAGATGAAATAAGACAAAATTCTAAGATCATGTCATATTAGAATTGGAATTACTTTAGAAATCATTTAGGTCAATGTCCTGTTACAGATGAGGAAATTAGTGCCCAAAGAGAATATAACTTGACGAAGGGTACTCAGGTAAGCCAGGCTTTTATTTCTTTTTTCTTTTTTGGGGGGGGAATTCATCATTTAATTGCATCATGTATATCTTATACAAACATGATAAATGTTTGTGTCACATATATACACACGTAACTTTTTTGAGTTTTTCCTATCAATTTTATCACAGGATTTTATTTCAGATCTTTTGACTTAATCCAATGGAATCTACACTGTCCTCAGAAGCTTACAATTGAATGGGGGAGAGGGAAAGATAAGATGTATTAAAAAATGTTTTCTGTTCTTCACTCAGATTGCTTTTCATCTACTCTGTATATATCTAATTTTTTGTTTCCTTTATTAGAATATGAATTTCTTGCAGCAAAGACTGAATTTTTGCCTTTTTTTTGTATCTCCCCATGTCTACTACAGTACCTGGCACATAGTAGTTGCTTAACAAATGTTTATTGATTTAATTTGACTTCCTTACCACATCTAGAAAAGCTGTCTAGTATGAGAAGAACTGACTGATGTGATTACTGAGCCACTATCATAGTGAAACATTTTAGAGTAGAGTTGTCATGCCACTGTAGAACAGCTAATATGCCATTGGTTTTAATAAAAGGAAGTGTGAAACATTAAGCTTGTAGGCAAGTGAGTTTGGTAATTCCTGGCAAAACTCTAGGGTTGGCTTGAGATCTTTTAGAAAGGAAAATGACAGTCATGAAGAGCCAACATGTTCAAGAACAGGTCTTGCCAGACTAATGTTATTTTCTTTTTATGCCAGAACTGTGAGACTGATTGGATCTGGGGACTGCCCCACACAGACTATATATAGATTTCAGCATTTGACAGTCTCATGCTATACTTGTGGAGAAGATGGAGAAGTATGGGACAGATGATAGCATTTGTTCATGTGGATTTGGAACAGGTTGAATGATCAGACACAAAAAGTAGTCATCAATGATTTGATGTCAGCTTGGAGGTAGTTCTGTCCATGATCCTCGGTTGGTTGACATTTTAGTTAGGATTTGAATTGCTTTGAACAATGGTATAGATGACATTTTTGTCAGCTTTGCATATGATATGAAACTGGGAGTTGTAGTTTACATGGTGGATGACAGGATAATTTTTTTACAAGTCTTAGTGATCCAAATCTGAAGATGAAATTTAACGAAGATAACTAAGTTTTTAGACTTGTATTTGAGCAGCAAGGTGGTGCAACAGATAGAGTGCTATGCTTAGAGGCCTGAAGACTTACCTTTCTGAATTCAAATGTGGCCTCATATACTTACTAGCTGTGTGGCCCTTGACAGTCACTTAACCCTATTTGCCTCAGTTTCCTCATCTGTAAAATGACCTGGAGAAGGAAATGGCAAATCACTCTAGTGTCTTTGCCAAGAAAACCCCACTGAGGCCACGAAGAATTGGACATGACTGAACATTAGACTTGTATTTAAAAAGTCAGGGGGAATGTGACTAGACAACAGCTTATACAAAAAAAAGTCTAGAAATTTGGGTGGATGGCAAACTCCACACAGGTCAGTATTGTGACCTGACAGTTATGAAAAGTAACACTGTCTTAAGCTACGTTAAGAGAGGCTGAATCTTCCAGTCCTTTGCCTTGGTCAGATGACATTGGAAATACCAGTGTTCAGTTCTGAGGATTAGAAGAAAGTCACTAATATGCTCTCATTTCCAAAAGAGGGTCATAACGAGGATGGAGGGGAGATTGGAGATTATGTTATATGAAGATCACTTGAAGGAGGTGGGAATGTTTCACTTAGAAAAGAGAAGACTTGGAAGATTGCCCTTTAAATACTTGAAGACAGTTATCATTTCAAGGGGAATTCCCTCTTTGGCTTTAAGGGCAGAATGAGAAGCAATGCCCGAAGTTGCAGAAAGGTAGATTTAGTTAGGAAACCCTAACAATAAGCTTCGCCTCATTTTGAGAGCTGCTGGTTTCCCTTCCTCGTCAGGGATATTGTAAAGGGGAATCCTGCTTTGTTATTGGAAAGGACTGTAGGTATTCTTTAAGATTCTGTGAGTAGTGTAGACTAGAACTAGGATAGTTGTTCAGATAGTGGTTCATGCTATACTATACTGTAACTAACTGTTCCACAAAATATCTGGGCAAGCACTCCATGTCATAAAGGTGAATCCTAGGTTCTCAAAGACTTTGTTAGTTGAAGGACATATTTTTTTTACACGTACTGTACTTTATCTTTACATTGTCTTTGTTCATACTCTTCCTTGTGCCTTCCACCACAATCTTTACACGTATAAGTGATCCCATTCTGTTCCATCTTCTGCAGCAGATTGCCCCTCTGTCTTCCCTTCTCTCACGAATATTGTCTCTCTTTTCTACTGGTACTTTCTTACTGCTTACCATCATGCCCATGTTTCCCTCACTAGTTCTCACCCTGTTTTCTCTTCCTTTTCATGTTTAAACTCTTTGAAAATGCTATAATTAGTGACTTGATTTTCTTTCTCTTTACTCTTTTCTTAACTCTTTGCAGTCTGGCTTCCAGCTTCATCCTTCAACTGAAACTGCTCACTCTAAAGTTACCAGTGATCTCTTAATTGCCAGTTCTGTTGACCTTTTGAGTCTTCATTCTTCTTGACTTCTCTTTAGCCCTAGATGCTGTTGACTACCCTCTTCTGTCTGATACTGCTTCTCTGGGTTTTTGTTATACTACTCTGTACTTACTCTCTCCCTACCTGTGTAACGCCAGCGCAGTACTCACAGAAGCTGCTGTGGGTATGCATGCATATTTCTAGGGTAAATTCGCAAAATATAAACTCTCTTCCTCAAAGATGAAATCAAAATATTTATTCAGATACCAGAACCAATTCCACCATGTTAACAAGGAAATTTATACACATTACCTATACAAGGAGCATTGCCATCCCCAAGCCTTCCCTCTGTTAGACCTCCCCACAAATAAAGTACCCTAGGCAAAATTTCACCCTCTCTCTCACTTGTGCTAACTGCTCTGCTCTCAGTCTCCCAAATCTGCCTCACTCTCTGCTCTGCCCTTCTGCCTGTTTGGCAAACTCCTCCTACGATTGGCTCCATGTAACTCAGGCTGTGGTCTGGGCCAAAGCTCAAAGCAGGTCACATGGGACTATTAAGGGTCTGGGAAGATTTTCAAATTCCCTTACCATTACAACCTGTCTGCCTGATCCTTCTCAGTCTCCTTTGCTGGGCCTTCATTTAAGTGAGTGTCCCCTAAGGCTCTATCCTGAACCCTCTTCTCCCTCTGTGCTACACTTGGTGAGCTCCTTAGGGGCCATGGATTAAATTAACATCTCTATGCAGATGATTTTTAGTTCTATTTATATGGCCCTAACCTCTCTCCTGACCTCCAGTCTCTCATCTCCCAACTGTATATTGAACTGGATATTCTGTAGACATCTTAAACTTAAATGTGCTCCCTCCCCTTCCCCCATCACACATTGAGTAAACTCCGTTGGTTCCCTATCATCTCCAGGATATAGTGTCTTGTTTAGCATTTTAAACCCTTCATGGCCTGAATTCTTCCAGTCTTTCCACTCTTCTTACATTTTACACTTTCCATTTCCCCCACCTACTCTGTAATACAGTGATGTTGGCCTTACTTTTTCTTATACACAATCTTTCATCTCTAAACTCTTGGCATTTTCACTGACTGCCCCAGAGAAAGGGAATTCTGCTGAGAGTACCCTGCCTAGAACTCTCTCCTTCCTCATCTCTGCCTCCTCCCTCATTTAAAAGAAGCCTTTCCCAAGCCCTTAATGCTAGTACCTTCCCTCTTGATTATCTCCCGTTTATCCTGTCTATATCTTGTTCCAATTATAGTTGCCTGCTTGTTGTGTCCCCCCAAACCCTGCTCCATACCTTCACAGTTACCATAGAGGGCATTCTATCCTCCCAGTCTCTCAGGTTCACAAACCAGGAGTCATCGTGGATTCCTCACTATGTCTCACCAACATTCCCCTTCCCCCTAGTCTGTTACTTAGTTCTGTCAGTTTCATTTTTGCATCAGGAAACCTTATTCTCCAACATTTGATTCAGTGACTCTAGCCTCTTGGCTATTCCACAAATCACATGTTCCAACTCTTCCACTTTGGGCATTTTGTCTGGCTGTGTCCCGTCTTTGGAATGTTCTCCCTCCCTCCTCTGCTTTGACTACTGACCATCCTGACTTCCTTTATGTCCCAATTAAAATTCCACCTTCTACTTAAGCCTTTCCCTAATACATCTTAATTCCAGTGCCTCCCCTCTGTTAATTATTTCCTATTTTTCCTGTATTTTGCTTGCTTTGTATATATTTGTTTGCATGTTCTTTCCCCCATTAGGTGTAAACTTGGGGACAGGGACTTTGGGCTCTTTTGGTAGCCCTAGCCTAGCAGTTAGCACTGTCTGGCACATAATAGGTGCGTAATAAATGTTTATTGATTGATTGCTGAGCATGTCAGTGATTTCTAAAAATGGTGAAGGATCAGAGTGGTGCTACAGATTTGGAGAAAGACAAATGTCCTGATCTTCAAAAAAGAGAAGAATGGAATCTGTAGGGCCAGTGACTTTGGTTCTTGACAAAATCTAGTATGCATTATTACAGGGGTGGTTAATGAACATCCATAGAGGAATCACTTAGAGCCCCATGGTTTCAGTAGGAACAGGTCAGGCTAGATTAACTTTGTTTCCTTTTTTGATAGAGTACTAAGTTGGTAGATCAGAGTAATACTATATAATTTTTCTAGATTTGAACAAAGCACTTGAAAAACAAAAAAAAGCTGGAAAGAAGTTTACTTTTTAAGTGTTTTGTCAAAACTTAACATTGAATAGCAATACCAATAACTAAACTTGCTCAGTAACTTTACATTTAGATTTCATTACACAAAGTATTTTGATATCTGTTTAGTCATTAAAAGGCTACATCAGAATTCTTTGTCAATTCATTTTCATTAACAAGGACTAACAGTTCTTAGTACATACTCCATTCTTTTAGTTCTGCCTTTTTATACTTTGTGGTATTTTGTTGTTATTCTAGATTTCTTTTTTATCTTGATTATATTATAATATACTTATCTTAATTGTATTATAATATTTTATTACTGAAGTTTAACCATTCACCTGTTGTTAGAGTGTTTATAGGGTGTTAATAGGTTTTTTTCAATTACATGTGATGTTGCTATGAAAATTTTTAAACCAATAGCCCTTTTTGTTTTTGATCGTATTTTCATGGTTGGGGGTGGTGTAGTGGGTGCCAAAAATCACAGTTTTTAGGCCAGTAAACTTTAATTTGACTGTTCATATGTTAATTGTGAAATTCTTGTCAGTGAACAAGAAGTTGAATGTATTGCTGGAGGAGTTGAATCATGTCAGTCTTGATATTTTTTCTATAAATGAAGGCAGAAAAAAAGAAACTTGTAGTTAAATGGAAGGGTGGGGTCTCAGGTTCCTTGGGGGAAAGAGAGAAACTGGAGAAAGGAGTTTTATCAGGTGACCCAAGCCTACAAGGAATATTTTATGGGACATTTGGTCACCTCATATTGGCAGTACTAATAAGGTATTTGCAAAAAGTCCACCATAAAAACAGTGGCAATTTATACTGCAGCACCAATTGCTGAGGATGAGGTGGTAGAAAAATTTAAAGGAAAGCTTGATAAGATTCTCCAGATAAGTCTACATTCATTTTTATACTTGGTGATGTTAGTGTAAAACTGGGAGATGGTGAGAATAGGAAGAAGTTTATGAGAAAGTGTACTTTAGGAGAAGTAAATTGAAGAGACTAAAGATTTTAGATTATATAAAAACCATGTACTTTTAAACAATGAACACTTTCTTCAAAAAAAAAATTGATAGGTGCTGAATCAGGCAAGTACCAAACAGCATCACAAAATTGACTTCACTTTAACAGATAGGAAAAGATTTATACACATGAAGGTAATCCTTAAGTCAATTTATTAAAACAAAAAGAGAAAAAACAATAATGAGGTTATTTAAGAAGTTAATAAAAAAAAGAGAAATGGACAACAGATATCTTATTGATGGTGACAAATAATGTCATTCAGTATTTAAACCATTGTAAATTATTTGTTTGAACAAGGAGACCAAAGGAATCCAGAAAGCACCTTAGTCAGCAAACATTTGACTTGGCAAATGAAGACAGATGGTTGCCAAAGGAAGTACTGCTTTAGAAAAAAACACATCTTTAAAATTTTATGAACAGTATTGTCACATAGAATGGAGGGCAAAAGTAGTCTTAAGAAAATCTGGCAAATTATCCAACTAAAAAAGATCTTTCCAAGGACATTCAAGGAAGAAAATGGAAACAGGACTACAGACGGAAGAAAAAGGGAAAAGAGTTACAAAAATTATAACACAGTGTTTTCTCTACCATGGTTGAACCCTTTCGTCATAGTAACTGAGATGCTTATACATAAGTAGAAATGACACTAGAGAATAAAAATGGGAAAAGCTGCTAGATTGAGTCGCTTGAGTCAGTCTAACAGCTTTTCCCATCTTGGATCAAGAAGAGAGCCGTGTTAGAAGGGATACAGTTGTGAGGATATTAAAGGACTGACTAGAAAAAGGAGGGAAAGATAGAAAAGTACAGAAAAGACTTTGAATTTTATTGATTTTGAAAAATAGTGACCAAGAAAACAATTATTGCTTTGTAGGCCTGTTTCTCTTTCTATGCAAAATTTTTATGGAAGTCATCTATCCATGAATTGATGGCATTCCAATGAAGACAGTAAGGAAAAAGCAAGGTTTCACAAATTATGTTCAATAATGGATTGTTACCATTTCACAGTTGACTGAAAAATGTTTAGGATATAAGATTCCATTGTGCTTATTTTTTGATTATTGCAAAAAACATATGACCTAGAATATCAAATTTCTTCCTTATAAGAACTTTTGCAACCATGTTTCTCCCATCCATATAACAAAATCATTTAAAATTCATTGAAAGACTTAACAACAAACATAATCCTGTTCACTGACCCTCTGATAATAAACATGAGGTGAGGCATAAAACAAGGGAATGTGTATTAATCATTAGTGTTAAACATTGTGACGTGTGAGATACAGCACAGAGTATAGGTAAGAAAGTATTCCTTGTGGATGATGAGTTGCCCCAGAAAGTACTGTTTGTAAATGACATTGCGATGGTTACATCAATTCCCCCAAGGTATTGTAGAGCCTTCTAAAAGAGAGACATAATCACTTAAAGGAATTGGACTTCTCCACACTGGAAAGGCAAAATTAATTACCCAGATTTCAACCCAGATTGTACACTGAATGTACAATCGTGTGGAGCAGCAGTCCATTAACTTAAAATTTTTTTTATGTTAACTGTTTCTCTATGATTATTTTTCTTTTTAACCATTTATATTTTATTCTTTTAAAGACATTCTGTAAAAGGGTCCATGACAGGAAAGAAAAGATTAAGAACTCTTTCTTTAGGGCTTGTCTAACAGTATGTGTATCTGGGACAGACAGTACTAAATATAGGATTTGTCCAACAGTATGTGTATCTGGGACAGATAGTACTAAATTGATTGAACTGGGCCCAGAGTTGGAAAGGAGAAGGTAGTGAGCTGGTATTGCTTTTGGGAAATTGCAGAACACTTTTACTGACCCATAAGCTTTCTATAACCCATATTTTCAATATATTTTTGTCATATTACTGTATGTCATACACCAGTGCTTCCAGAGAAATGACAAGAATCTTACAGAGGGTAGCATAAAGGTGTACGGACAGGCTGCAACCTAGAACCATTGAGGAACTCTGAAGAACAGGACTAAAGAATGTCATCAGTGAATGGTACATTAGAGAAGATGGGTTCATCATGTTTTGAGAGTGAGGAGTGACAGGTGGATAGCCAGCGTGCTCCTTGATACCCTTAAAATAGTTAGGGGAAAGTGAAGGCTTCCTGCATAGTGGATAGATCCACCACACCAGTCTTTTGGGAGGATGGGAACTAGAGCCATATAGGCATGGATAGGTTGCTACTTGTATTGTTTAGGGAAATTTCTGAATCAGTGAGGTCACAGATCCATTTGAGTATTTGAAAATACCAAATAGTTTTGATGATTACTACTTTACAGTATTGTTTGAGGTCCAGTAATGTTGGGGCCCCCTTTATACTTTCTTATTTTCATTATTTCTCTTGAGATTCTTGCCTTACAGATGAATTTTGTTGTTATTTTGTCTAGTTAGTAGTTCAAGTATTCCCCATTTTCGAGGTTAAATAACAAAATCTCTAGGTTAATTTAGATAGCTGCCTCATTTTTACTATATTAGTATGGCCCAAGCTACTAACTGTGAATATCTCTGATTATGTCTTTTGCTTCTATAAAGAGGGTTTTTGTAGTTTTATTCAATAGGAAATAATGTAAGTCTTTAGTACAATTTGATAGACTTGGTTTCCCAGTTATTTTTTACATTTTTTAAAATTCTGAATAAAATGTCTGTTTCCTGCTGAATTTTATTAACAATATACAGGAAAAAATGGATGCTTTTTGAGATTTTACTTTATATTCTTTTACTTTGCTGAAGTTGTGAATTCTTTTGATTAATACTGTTGAATCTTTAAAATTCTCTAAATCTAAATGTCTCTCAGACATTATTTTACTTCTTGATTATGCATATTCCTTTATTCTTGTTTTATTGCTGTTGCTATCATTTCTGTAACTACGTCACATTACAGCAAGGACTGTGGAAATCCTTGCTTTACTCTTGACTTTATTGGAGAGGCTTCTAGTAGTTCTCCATTTTAACAAAGGTAAATCCTTGATTTTAGATATATTGTTTATCCTATAAGAAATTGTTTATTCTTATACATTTCATTTATTCATATAGAAAAAGTGGAGCAGTATAAGCTAGACTAATAGAAATAGTTAGATTCAGTATTGATTGGTTAGATCCTTCCCCCTCCAGAGTAGTTATTAATGGTTTGATGGTGACTTAAAGGTCTCTAATGGAATGGAATACTGCAGACCATCTCTGGTTGATTGGTCTGGTGATCTTTAATTTTATAAATTATATGAATAAATGCGTAGATGGCAAACTTACCAAAATATCAAATGACCCAAACCTGTGTGAGATTGTTGATTCGCTGAATTAAAGAATTATTCAAATTAGTCTTGACAGGCTATTGGGCCTAATCTTACAAGATGAAATTTAACAGGGATAAATGTAAAGTCTTATAATTGGGTTAAAAAAAATCAACTTCCCAAGTGAAAGATGGTAGAGGCATTGTAGATATCTGTTCATTTGAAAAAGACTTTATAGTTTTATTGAATTGTAATTATGTCTGTATTATGATATTGCAACCATAGAAGCTAACATAGTCTTAGGCTGCATTGAAAGAGGCATAGTAACCAGAGATAGTGATGGGAGAATCTCAGCTTTACTCTTCCTTGACAGTACTCACATTTAGAGTATCTTATTTAGTTGTGAGCACTGCATTTTATTCTGAAGGACATTGAAAAACCTAGAGGAAGACAGTCAGAATGCTGAAGTCCACAAGTTCATTCTGTAGAAGATTTGACTAAAGGAAATAGGGATATTTAATCTTTGAAGAGAAGAGAGGAAGGGGTGATGAATGAACAACATGATAACTGTCTTCAAGTATTTGAAGGGCTGTCTTGTTGGAAAAGGGATTCAACTTATTCAACTTGGCCCCAGAGGGCAAATTTGGCAAAATGGGTAAAAGCTTGCCGAGAGGCAAATTTAGATTTGATGTAATGTAAAAGTTCTTTGTATCTGGAGCTTTCCGCAGCTGGATTGTGCTGCCTTTGGAAGTAGTGGTTTCTTTCCTTTTTGGAGGTCTTCAGTGAAAAACATTATGATAAGTTGATGAAAGATGCATGATGACTTATCAAGTTTGTTGTCCTGGGAGTTTTTTTCCCCAGAGGGTGGCTAGTTGGATTTGATGGTCACCTATGTTCCTTCTTACTCTGAAATTCTCTAACATTTTTTTCCAAGTTGCCCTCTAGGTCTAACAGTTTATGTTCTAGAGCCATGCTGTCAAACTCGGATAGAACTGGAATCACTAAACCTGTAGGCTGTGTATTGACTTTGAAAACTACACATTAACGTTACCCATGTACTATTGTATTTTAATTTATTTTGTTAAATATTTCTCAATTACATTTTCATCTGGTTTTGATTGCTAGGGCCTGCTAGGGACCTAGGTGTTTGACACTTCTGTTCTAGTGTTTTGTGTCCAAAGGTCCCTTTCATGTTCAACCTTCTATGATCTGTTTCCTTATAGCTTTATTAATTTATGGTTTATGTAAACACAAGACTTTTTAATATAAAAAAAAGGTTTTGTTTTTGCTACTTATGGCCTTACTTTGATTTGTAAAGAAAATATGAGTACGTGTTTTAAGTGTCAAGATTCCTAGGCAGTAGCCAGTCTTAGCATGCTGATGGTTAATGGCTTGAAGTCGGGGTACAGTGTGAAAAAGTAAAAAAATAAAATAAAATCTCACATCTGCTGTTACATGTTGTTAACTCCCTTAGCAGCCATTAAATCATTTCAAGTACAATAATAGTGTGGGAGGTAAATTAACTAACCATTAACAATCTTATAAATACACAATTAACATGCCAACATTTATATGACACATTGATGGGGCAGCAGTAATTTTTGATTGGGAGTTTGCGGCCCTTTTGGAGCCTCCGGCTGTTGCTTATTTAAACAAGGTCTCTCAGATTACAGGTGAAGAGTGATTTGGTACTATCAAGTAAATGGTAAAACGCATGTAGACACAGATGGGATGCATTTTGAAATTACCACTGTACATGGGGTTTTTCAAGTGATGTTGCTATTTAATTCTAGGTTACACATAGTTAACTATGATAAATATTTACTTGCCTTATTATTTGGAGAGAATAAGCCCTTTAAACTTAACTCCTAATGACTTCAGTGTTTTTGATAGTAGCATCAACATTTAATCAACATAAGGGTTTTTTTAAACTTTGGGTTGAATTATTGTTTTTCTGTTTCCCTTTATTTTTGTGTCCAATTAAGTACATTGACATTGATGACCTTTAAGCCTCTTTCAGCTTTGAATCTCAGGAGCAAATGGTAGCCCTGCTTCCATTTTTTCCCTCTTCTAATTCGTGTTTCATACAACTCCCAAAATAATCTTTCCTGATAATTCTTGTATTTCTTTTCTTTAATGTTTCTCTGGTGCTTTCAGAGTGGAGTACCAGTTTATTCTGGCATTTTAGGGACCTTCAATAATTTTTCAGATTTATTTCAGATTTCTTTCTCTCATATTACTTAGCGTGGTCCTGTGAAAGATGCCCTGAATTTGAATTTATTGGACCTGATTCCAAATTCTGTTTCACTAATTGCCTTTGGAATTTGGGATGAGCTGCTTATTCTTTTTCAGATTGTTCTTCTATAAAATGACTAAATGATTTCTTAGGTCCCTTCCAGCTTTGATTCTATATTCTCTGTAACTTTGCCAGATTTCATTTCTTACTGTTCCCTTAACTCTTTTTATTTTTTCTTACATTTGCATGTTTTTTTCTCATGCTCATGTTGGCTTAAAATGATCTCCTTCCCCCCGTGTGGGAATTCTACTTGAAAATCCTACTGATTTTCTAGGAGCCTATCTTAGGTATTGCTTTTTCCATAATGCCTTCCTTGATTCTTCCACAGCACTTTGGACTTCTCTTTTGTAATTGAAATAGCCTGCTATATATAGTTATCTGTGTACCTGTTTTATCTAATTAGATTATAAATTTTTTGAGGGCAAATACCATATCCTGTCTCTCTTTGTGTTCCTCAGAGCATCTGACACAGGATAGGTGCTTAGTAATGGTTTGTTGAATTGCATACATCTTTCAATAATTGACTTTATTGAAGCTTTTTGAACTATATGGAGAATTATCACAAAGAAGTATCTACACTATTATTGTTGTTTGGTCTAGATCTCTTATTTCATGAGTGTAGGGAATTCCTCCTGTGGAAACTCTTAACCTCTTCAGATGGGCCTCTCATCTGCTGCTTAAATCTTAGTTGCTTAGTACATTGAGAATTTAAGTGACTTGCTCATGGTTATTTTACTGTGCATATCAGAAGCAGTACTTAAGCCCAAGATTTCTAGGCTCCAAGGTGACTCTCACTATTCCATCTTCTTGCCTTTCAATTGAATTAGAATTTAGATTATTTAAATAGATTGAAACAGCCTAGTTATGATTATTTTCAAGTTACCATATAGTTATTGTTTCTTGTCAATGGAGGTCTTCAAGCAGAAGCTGAATAACTATTAGGAATATTGTAAAGGAAATTTTTATGGGGATATAGATTAGTCTAATGTTCTTTCCAACACTATTTTTGTTATTGTTAATACAACTTAGTACATGCTGAGTTCAACTCTTCTCTCTCCCCTTATCCAAGAAACCTACTGACAAAAATAATCTGGTACTTGTGTCTAGTTATGATAGCGCACAAAGAACCCTTAGTAAATATTAACATTGATAATAGCTACCAGTTTCTAGTGTAATGCCTGCAAAACACTTTTTCTGCAACAACTATGTGAGGTGAGCAGTACAAACATTATTATTCCTATAGATAAGGAAACTGAGAATCAGAGATTGTCCCATGAACTCATAAATAATAAACGTCAGACATGGAGTAACATAAAGGAGTTGACCAAGAAAGAATCTGTATTTCCAACTCTGAAATTTGATAGGTTTATGAAATATGTTTTCATGGTAATAGTTCACATTTTCCTAGTGCTTGAATGTTTAGAAAGCAGTTTCCTTACACTAGCTCTGTGAAATAGTGCAAATGTTATTGTCCCCACTGGATCTGCAGTCAGAGGACCTGAGTTTATATTTTGACTGTTCTGCTCATTACCTTTGTGAATTTAGAGGAATTTACTTCATTCCTCTGGGCGTGAAGGGGTTGGAGTAAATATTCTTGACTGTTCTCTCAGTCCTAATATTCTATGATTTTTATAAAATTTATATTATTCTCAATTTCATGTATAAGACTATAATTTTTTTCTAAGTGAACAATTTATTTAATTAATATGACTGGTAACCTTGCTTTCTTTTGACTGGTAAAACTTACTTTCTAATCTCAGGGCCTTATATCTACTTAGGTACTATAGGTCCATCTGAAATGTCCTAGATGATATCTTAATGTCATATTGAAGCTATTCAGTACCTCACTTAACTGGATCTCAAATTAGAAAACTTAATTAACCAGGTGTTTTTGTACATTCCACATTTAGAAGAAAGAAGCAAAACTTAGCAGACTTATATATATGCTCCCTCTGGGTTACTCCCAACTTGGCACTTAAAACTTGCAGATTTAATTAGCTCTTAGTAAAGGTCATTTACAAAGATTGTATAGTAGGAACAGTTGCTACAAAGCATTCCTCCCATAAATCTGGGTCACACTTTCCTATAAATATAGGCCACATCTATGGGCCCAGAGGTCTCCACAACTTCCCTCCAACTCACAAACCCTGAAATTCATCCAGGTCCTAGCCATTTAAAGCCCTTTGAGGTGTGTCTAATTGGTTTGCTCAGCCAATTATTCTGTTCCTTTCTTTCTCTAACAACTCTTTATTGAATAAATTTTTCTTGTACTGTGATCTATAAAAGATGTGTTTAATAATTCTGCTTTTCTGCATTTGTGAGGTTTTTATGCATTAATACATGGTGTAAAGATGCTATTTATAACTGACAAATGTAAACATTGCTTTTTATTTTCAGTAATAGCTACATATGTCATTTAATTTTCTTACAAATTCTATTCAGTTTCATAAAACTTAAATTTAAAACTTTTATGCTTGTTAGACTTGTTTGTATCTGATAGGGATAAGTTGAGATCTTTTATTAATATAGTTTCAAAATTTTTGTCTTCCTATAATTTGTTTAGTTATTCTTTTAAGTATTTAGATGCCATATCATTCAGTGTATATATGTTAAGTATTGATATTGATCTGTTGCTTTCAGCAAAATATAGTTTCCCTATTTATTTTTCTTTATCAAGTTTATTTTTGATATTACTGATATTGCGATCATGAGATCATGATTGCTGTCTCTGCTTTTGAAGTCAGCTGAAGCATAATAGAATTTTCTCTAGTCTCATTTTAGCTATGTGTGAATCTTAATGGTTGACGTGTGTTTTCTATAAATGATGTATTCTGGGATTTTGCTTCCTAATTTGTTCTGCTGTCTTCCATTCACTGGGTGAATTCATTTCCCATTCACAGTTATGATCATTATTCATGTATTTTCTTTCCTTCCTATTTTTGTGTGCTTTCCCCTCTTTTTTGCTCTGTGTCCCCTCTTTATGAGGAAAACAAGGTAACAAGAAAGAAATGTCCTCAGCAGTAGTGACCCATGCTTACTCTTTTAGCTGGCTTCTTTTCCTGCTCCTTGAATAGTATACAAAATTAGATCCAATTCTGGCAGCATCTAGGACTGCTTCTTGCCCTGGAATACAACCCTCATGTCAGCTCACTTTTAAGTGCAGATTCGCTCCTTAGTAAATCTGTAGCCCAGATCTGAGGTTAGATTAATTTAGTTTTGGTTGACTCTTATTCCCACTTCCTAGGAGGGAAAAATTATTCAATGTGTTTTTCTCCTTGGTTTTCCTGATCACTACTTGTTCTGGTCCACTTCTGAGATCTTTGATAAAGTAGTTGTTAGGGTGAGTTGGGATGTATTTCCTTTTATTCTGCCATCTTGGCCAGTGTTCTTTTTGTTCCCTTCACCCAACAGAAAAGCATTTGAACTTTATAAAGATATTCGGGCTCAGATGTATCTTGTTTACACATAAGTTATTATGTTCTATGTCTACTTCATCCAAGCTCTGTGTGATAGGGGGGAACCACTGCCTTACCCAGTCTTTGTTTTTCCCTTGAACTCTAGTTCTGTATCTCCAGTTTCCTATTAAACATTTTCAACTGGATTTCCATTAGGCATCTTAACCTTAGTATATCTAAGAACTCATTATATTTTCCCTCAAATTTAGACTTTTCCCAAACTTCGCTCTTCCTTCGAGAAATCCAGATTTCAAATGAGTCATCCTATAATCTTTATTCCCCCTAACTGCCCATATTCAGTCATTTCTTGAATAATATGATCATACTTCTACAAAGTCTCTCATTTATGTCCTTTTCTTTCCATTTACTTGACCACCTTAGTTCAGTCCCCTCATCACCTCTTTCTCCTTATTGGTCACTTAGTATCCAGCTTCTGTCTTCTCTAATCCACCCTCCACACAGTTACATCAGCATCCTAAAGTTCGGTCTATGTTATGTCGCTGTTCAGAAAATAAAATTCAGATTGCTGTCTGGCGTTGACAGTTTGGCTTCTGCTTACTTTTCCAAGTTTGCTCTGCATACACATGTCCTTCATTCCCTTTCTGTCCCAGACAAACTGGCCTTATACCCATACAAGATGCTTAGTCTCAAGTCTTTGTCTGCATAAATTGTCCCTGTATTTCTGGAATGCGCTCCTTCAAAGCATCCCGAGCTTTCTTAAGGTTCAGCTTAAGCGCCCCCTTCTGTACAAGGCTGCATTTCCTGGTGCACTGCCTCCTGAAAATTACTCTATGTTTGTTTGTGTTCGTTTTCTGAGGGCATTTTTGATATTGTTTTATTCTCAATATCTAGCACACTGCCTGCTAGTGTAACAACTGTTTGATAAATCCTTAAAGAATGAATTAAAGGGAGATAGATCCCCAGTCTGGGAGTTGGGAGGCCTGAGTTCTACTATCAGTTGTGCAGTCAGTTTGCTAATTGTTCTGTCTTTCTGTTTCCTTCCCTGTATCCCCTGTATGGGGATTTGTAAGAACCTTTTCAGTCCTCAGATTCTGTATCAATAATTATTGCTGTTTATAGGGCACTTTAGAATTTCCAAAGCACTATATCCATTATCTCATTTCATCCTCACAATAACCCAGTGACCCTATTGTGTATTTTTATCTCTATTTTTCAAAGGAAGAAGCTGAAGTTTTGAGATAGGGGAAGAGACTTGCTCAAGACTAATATAGCTACTATGCATGTAGAACTGGGTTCGCAATTCTGTGTTCCATTTTAGCTTTTAACATTATGTGCTGTATTCTCACATTCATTATTTGATATCTCTTCCTTATCTAAATTTCTAGAATTTGAATATTTACTTAAAAACTAAAAATTTCAGGACATATTCTAGTGGCTATAGTTAAGTTTATTCTCTGCATGTCTAGCACCTCACAGTGATTTTTGATGAACAGTACTTCTTATGAGAAATACTGTAAGATCCTCAGTCCTCAAAGGTCCATTGTTGTGTTTACTATATTACTAGCAACATTAATAGTAATAATAACCTCACTTATGTTCTGTTTTAAGGTTTATAAGTCATTTTCCTCCCAATAGTATTATGCTATATACTAGGGAATATATATAATTTAGATTTCCTTCATATTAGCCAGCATTTATTAGATACCTAATTTGTGCAGTGATATTGGAGATACAAAGATGAAATCAGTTAAATTGAGACAGAGGGAAGGAAAGCACAAGGTTTATACATATAAGTGAAAACAAAGTAATTTGTGTATGGAGAAGACCACTGATAGTGAGGTAATAGGATCAGAAAAGGCTTCTCCTAGAAGTTGGTGCCTGAATTGCATCTTGGAGGACCGTAGTACTTCTACAGGGTAGAGTGGGAACACATTCTAGGTATGCAGGACAGCCTGTATAATAGTTTGGACTCCAGGGATTGAATTACTGAGTGTACAGAACAGCTTGCTAGTAGGTCAGTTGACCTGGAATGTATATGTGTAAAGAGGAATAGTTTGATAGAAGTTTGGAAAGGTAGACTAGAGGCAGATAGTGAAAAACTTTGAATAATACACTGAAAAAAAATCAGAAGTGATTTTTGAAAAGATTATTATTTATTTTTAGCATGCTTTTTTTGAACTTTGAATTTAGAGTTTTCTCCTTCCCTCTCACCCCCTCCTCTACCTACTGAGAAGGCAAGCAGTATATCACTTACACATGTGAAATCATGCAAAACATTTCCGTGTTAGCCATATTGCAAAAAAAGCAAAAAAGATAGGGGGAGAAAATTCATATTTAAAAGTTCATCACTTCCCTGTCTCGAGGTAGATAGCATTTTTTCATCATGTGTCCTTTGGAATTGTCTTGGATCATTGTATTTTCAGAGTAGCCAAGTCTTTCACATTTGATTATCATTGCAACATTGCTGTTTCTGTACACAATAATTTTCTGGTTCTTCTCACTTCACTTGGTATCTATTCATATAGGTCTTGCCATGTTTTTCTGGAACTTCTAACCTCAGTAATTTCTTATAGCATAGTAGTACTCCTCACAATCATATGCTACAACTTGTTTAGACATTGCCCAGTTGATGAGTATCTCCTCAATTTCTAATTCTTTGCTACCATAACAAAAATCCCTATAAATATTTTTGTACGTAGGTTCTTTTCCTTTTTCTTTGATCTCTTTGGGCAGACTTAAAAATAGTGCTATTACTGGATCAAAGGATATGCAGTTTTATAGCCAACCTCTTATTTCCATTTGACCAATTTTGCTTTCTAAGGAATTCTTTTTTCATTGAATTTTTGTACCTCTTTTTTCATTTAGCCTATTCTGCTTTATAAGGAGTGCTTTTCTTCAGTGAGTTTTTGTGCCTCTTTTACCATTTGGCCAATCCTGTTTTTTAAGGTTTTATTTTCTTTAGTATTTTTTGCATGTCTTTTTTTTTAACCAAGCTGTTAATTCTCTTTTCATAATTTTCTTGCTTCATTCTCATTTCTTTCCTCAGTTTTTCCTCTACAACTCTTTATGTCTTTCTTTAACTCTTCCAGGAATTCTTGCTGGCCTTGGGTCCAATTAGCATTTTTCCTTGAGATTTTGCTTGTGGTTTTTTCGTATTGTTGCCCTCTTTTAAATTTGTCTCTTAGTCTTTCCTGCCTCTATAGTAGCTTTTTATGTTCAAGTTATTTTTTTGTTGTTGTTTGGTTGTTTTTCCATCCTGTTTCTTGACTTTGAATTTTATGTTAGAATTGGACTCTTTTTTTTGTGCTCCTTTAGCTAGTGTGATGGGAGGAGGGGTGTCCTAAATTTTTAGTAGTCTAAGGTGGTGTTATCCTGGGAGAGGTGTGGTCCCTCCTTTTCTGATCTGCTCTTTGGTCTTCACTCAGTGAAAGATCCTCATTCCCCTGCAGATGCAAGTATAAGTGTTCCTCTTGGCCCTGGAACTGTGAGCAGACACCCTGCCTCCTTGTGACTGATCACAAGTGTGCCTCTCCAACCTGGAACTGTGACCTTCATTGCTTATGGGCAATAGAGTTGCCCATAATCAATACCAACTACACCCAGTACAAGCAAAGGGTTCCCTGTAATCTCATTCTGACTTGTTGTTTGGCCCCTTTATCATCTCTGTGCTGAGAGCTTCCAAAGCTGCTGCTGCTATTGTGCATGCCTCCAATACCTATTGTTGGTTTTCCTGCTGTACTCCAGACCTGTGCCCATCCTGGTAGGCTTTCCTACCAGATCTCTTCTATCAACCTCCTAAATTGTCTTAAGCTGGGAAAATGTCTCCCTCTGATCTTTTGTTCTCTCTGCTGCTTCAAAATTTGATTTGAAGTCTTACTTTAAAATTTTTTGGAGAGGAATATTGGGAGAGTTCACCTAGGTCCTGGCCTGTATTTTTCTATCTTTTATCCTAGAGGAAATAGGAAGCCACTTATAAGCTCCATGAGCTAGAGGGTTATGTGGTGAAGCCTGTACTTCAGGGAAACTTTTAGCAGCTATGATTGGAGAGGGGAAACTAGAAACAGGTTTAGATAAGAGATGATTAACAGGTAACCTTGTGAGTGGAGGGAAGGGGATGGATATTAGAGATTTTGTAGAGGTCTTATTGACCAGACCTGGCAACTAATTTATGAGGGATAAGGGAGAGTAAAGAGTTGTTGAAAACTTTGAGTCTGGGAATCTGGAGGATTGAACGTATCTTGGGAGGAGAGGGGTAGGTTTAGAGGAAAAGGTGACTTCCATTTTGCACATGTTGATTTTGAAACGTAGGGGTAGGTTTAGAGGAAAAGGTGACTTCCATTTTGCACATGTTGATTTTGAAACGTCTGTAGGTTATGCATTTGGAGGCATGTAACAGGTAAGTTGATGATTCAAGTCTGAAGCTCGAGAAGAGTTAGAGCTGTGTATATGTAGATTTAGGAGTTACCTGTATTAAGTTGAAAATTGGACTTCTACAATCATATATGCTCTCACCATCATAGTTACTATAGTCTAGTAAGGGAATTAGACATGGAGCTAATATCATGCACAGTGATGCATAAAGGAGTGTAAAGCATTAGGTGTCAGGGGATTGGGGCCACAAGTATATGCAGAAAGAGAATTACTGAAGAAATCCTTTACAAGGTAATATTTGAGTTGAAAAGTTGAGTAGGAATTATTTTGTTTGAGAAAATAACACCCTATTCAATAGTGACTTCTTCATAGATAGAGAATTTGGGAGTGAAGAAGAAAACTAAATAAGACCCTAGTACATTTCTGTAATAGGCTTTGAATTTCTTAAGTGAGGAGCTATTATATCTTTAGCTATATTGTATTTATTGCACATTAGCCAGTCTTTCTCTCTGGTATCATGTATTTCTTCTAAGATTTAGAACTAAAAGTTACATCAGGGTCATTTAGACCAAAATCTTCATTTTACAGAGAGAAAAAAACAAAATTAAGTCCAGAGAATAGAAGTGATAAGGAAGTAGTAAATAGCAAAGCTGTAATTTCAGTACAGATCCAGATTCTAGTTCCTTTAGGATATAGAACCGTATTATACTCTGTGGGAAAGGGATTTCCTTTTTGCTCATCCAGATTCTTAAGAAGCAATGAATTCTAATGAAAGAAGCACCAGACCTGAAATCTGAAGACCTATATTTGAATTCTGGCTTTGGTCACATTCTTTGTGTCACCTTGAGCAAGACAGACCACTTGAGCTCTTTGGCCCCCAGTTTTCTCAGCTATAGAAAAAGGATTTTGCATTAAATGGGCCTCAGTAGTTTGTAGTTGCCTGTAGGGCTAGACTTGGTATCAGGAGGACTAATCTTTCCTGACTTCAAATCTGGTTTCAGGATCTTAGTAGCTATGTGACCTTGGGCAAGTCACTCTTATTTGCCTCAGTTTCCTCATCTGTAGAATGAACTGGAGAAGGAAATGGCAAACCAGTCCAATATTTTTGCCAAGAAAATCCCAACTCGGGTCACAAAGAGTCAGACATGACTAAAAAAATGACTGAACAACAACTAAAAGTCTCTTCCAGCTTCATATCGTTGATCCTATTAATCTCTTCTCCAACACTGATGGTACTACAGTTCTGTGTAGTTCACTTCCTGTCAGTTTTTCATCAGCTATAAAATGGACTTAATAATTCTTTCACTACTAACTTCAGAATTTTTAGTTGGAGAGCACTTTTTAAACCTTTTAAAGTAACTGTAGAAATGTGAATTTTTGGTATTGTTGTTCTTTGTGACTTCAGGCAAATGGTTTACCCTATCTGGGTTTCTGTTTTCTCTTCTGTAAAATGAGAAGTTTGGACCTTTGAGGTTCTTTCCAGTCTCTGATCCTGAGTTCCTTTTATGTCTCAAACACATGGAGAAAGAATGTGCTATAGTCAGAAAAAGGTCTTCTGAGTTCTGTCTGTGAAAAATTAAGAATTTGGCCTTCACCTTGCTAGGATTGTTGTGAGAAAGTGTTTTGTAAAACTGATGGCACTACAGAAATGTGTTTTATTGATATGATTAAGGCATCATAGAATAATGAAAAATTTGTCTTATAAACTTTTTGACTATTTATTAGTTACTTTGCCTTTCTAAATTTGTTACGCTCAGTATTTTTTTTTAAGCTCATGTAGATATTCCTTTTTTTGTTTTTAATTTTGATAGGTGATCCCATTAAACAATATGAAGAGGAGAAAGTAAGTAGACTTTTAAGGAAAATTGGCCTCCATAAAGAATGGCCTTCTTGGATAACCCAACGATCATCCTGGCTCATATCCGGCAATCCCATGTGACCAGCGATGACACAGGGATGTGTGAGATGGTCCTGATTGATCATGATGTAGATCTGGAAAAGTTTCATCCACCTTTGGTGCCTGGAGACAATGGCTCAGAAATGCCAGGAAGCAGTGTTGAAACTCAGGGCTATGTCTATGCCCAATCTGTTGACATTACCTCAAGTTGGGACTTTGGCATCAGAAGACGTTCAAACACAGGTAAATGTGGAATGAAACCTTGATTTTCTGAGTTTCATAGGCTCAGATCTGGAAGACTCCTCAGAGATATTCTAGTCTAGTACCTTATTTTCCATGTGAGTGAACAATGCACATAGACATTGGGAGTAAGCAGTACTGGGAGTCTGGCTCCCTGGGCATCAAACTCCAGACATACATCTCTTTTACAACTTTTCTCTGCTTCACAGAAAAAATTTACTATAAACGAATGCAGTCTGTTTTTCTCCAGTAATGTCATGTGTGGAAATAGCATATCTTTGTTTTGAATGATGACCATCAATTGATTACCTCTGTAGTTATTTTTAGTGAGCTATTCTAAAAGTTGTTATTGGGAGACAGTTTAATTTGGTTGAAAGAATATTGGACTTGGAGCCAGACTTCCTTCATTTGAGTCCTGGTTCTGTAACCATGCTAGCTTTTTGGACCTTAGGCAAATCATTCTTTCTTTCTGGTCATCAGTTTATATATCTGTAAAATGAAAATTTTGGGTTAGCTGATCTCTAAGGACTCTTCTATCTTTCATATTCTATGTTTTACTCTAAAATTCTTTCGGAAAGAAATGTGTAGTACCCAGTTCCTTGTATGTGATTAATAAATAATGAATGTTTCTTAAATGAAAGAATGAATAACAGTTGCAGTGTATGAATGGGGAGGGAAGAAATAACCTGAAGAGATATAGTTAGTAATGTAGAAGGATAGATTTCAGGATACTTGTCTTATATATTCTTGCAGGCCAGGGTACCTAAAGATAGCCCTTTGCTCCAGGTTGACAGGTGTTTATGAAACACCTTGGTAGGCACAGTGCTTGCTGATGAAGATGCAAAGATGTAAAATTAAACAGTCACTGCTCACAAAAAGCTTTTGATCTACTAGATTTTCAAAGGATTAGGAAGCATGACTTCCTATTGTTTTATAACAACTAGGTATTCTGGTTTAGGTCAGACTTTACCCTTTCCTGACTGCTCAAAAGACTTAGTCCTGTATCCTTAATTGTTCTGACCTAACCAGTCTGAGAAATACGGTGGTGGTGGTGGTGATGATGGTGATGATGATGATGATGGTAATGATGATGGTGATGACGGCAGTGATGGCAGCTCACATTTATATAGTACTCTAATGTTAACAGAGTGCTTTCTTTCCACTACTTTGTGAGAGGTAGTACAAATGTCATTATTCCCATTTTAAAATGGGAAAACAGAGGTTCATAGAGTTAGTCATTTTATTAGCAGGCTTTTATTAAATGCTTACTATGTTCTAGGCCAGGGGTGGAGAAGCTACAACCTTGAGGGCATATGTGGCCTTTTAGGTCCTCAAATGGATCCTTTGACTGAATCCAAACTTCACAGAACAAATCCCTTTAATAAAAAGGATTTGTTCTGTAAAACATGGTCTCAATCAAAAGGCTGCACCCAAGGATATAGAAGGCCACATGTGGCCTCAAGGCCACAGGTTCCCTACCCCCCCAGTTCTGGGCTGTGTGTTAATTGATGGAGGTAAAATATGCAGTGTAGTAGAATCTGTTTTTCTGTACTCTTCCAATACTGTAAAAGAATTAAATAAGCTATATTTCTATAGTACATTTAGGCTTTCTCTACAACAAAAAAATGAGGTAGTGCCAGTAGTTTTATTTGGATAAAGTAGCTAGCATGGTTAAGTGACTCACCCATGGGCCCACAACTAGGATGGCTAAGTTCAATTGTAGTGATTTTTTCCATTCCATAATTTCTCTGTAGAAGTTCTCAATATTTCCTGCTCATTATCTTTCCCACACTTCCGCTTAAACAGTCATTGCCACCCTGAATGCCCTTTGTAAGACATTGGCCTCCTCAAGTGCAAGCCATTGAGTTAGCAAGAATCTAAAATTTACAAAGAACCAAGTAGTAATCACAGACATATGAATGATACAGAAAATGTAAGTCAAACAATAAATTTGCCATTTTTACTGATGAGAATGGAGTTTATTAGTCTAAGCTGCTTAGGGGTCACTATATACTTCTCTGCCCAACCTCCAAGTGACATTTTGCTACCGGTAACTGTTGCTTTCCTAGCTTCTTAAAAGACTACCCATTCCTCCAAAACAGCTGGCTCTATGATGTTCATCCTAGCTCTTTGGTAGAATTATTCTAAGTAGCATATCCTGCCCCTCCCATGTGTCCTTGAAACACATTCTTCCATCCTCCATTCCTTCCTCAAGCCATTCAGGAGAGAAGGAATTTACCTTAATTCAGTTAGCTTTAAGATACTCTTTTCTTCTACCCCATCAAAACAATTGTGTCCCTGGCATATTTAGTTCATACTAATGTTTATAGGGAGAAATCATTTTGTTACACTGATGTTCTTCTTTTTACTTAGATATGGCTAGTTCCCAGATGACAAAAATAATTTGTTACTGGATTTGTTATTTTTTTAAGTTAAACTTTTAAAAAAAATTTCATTAAATATTTCCTAATTACACATACAATTTTTTAAAAACATTTTTAACATTCTTTTTTTTAAACATTGAGTTCCAAATTCTCTTCTTTCCTCCTGCACCTTCCTTGAGAAGGCAAGCAATATATCAGTTATATGTATGAAGTTATACAAAACATATTTCCATGTTAGCCATATTACAGTAGAAAACACAAGAAAAGAAAAAAGTATAGTTTATTCTGTTCTCAGAGTGCATCAATTCTCTATCTTGGGGTAGATAGCATTTTTCCTTGTGGGTTCTTTAGAATTGTTTTGGGTCATTGTCTTGATAGAGGAGCTACATCTTTCACAGGTACTCCTTGTTACAGTTTTGCTGATACTGTGTACTTGTTATTTATACCTTCTTGTTGGTCAGACTTGGCAGGGCTCAGGCTCCTCTTGCTTAACTTTTGAGAAACCAGTGTGGCTTTCTTATGTCACGGTGAATCGGGGAGGAAAAGCTGTTAGTAGAAGAGTACTAATGGAGCAGTGGTTCTAGTAGAAAGATATCACAATTCTAGTGTATGACACTATTTTAATCCGTGGTAATAGAGAGTGTTCTCTAATGGTTTAGCACTTTAAGGCCTGGCTTCATATCCAAGTTCTTCTATATTACCTGTACCAAATACGGGAAACTCAGTTAACTTCTCTCACGTATAAAATGAGGGATTAGCTTGATGATCTGTAAGGTCCTTTCCATTTCCATATCCTGATATCCTATGTCATATAAACAAATTAACGTCATATGAAATCTGCTAAGGAGATTTTGCTATCACTGTGGAAAAAATAAAGAAAATTTTTACTGAAATAAATTGTATGAAGCTTTAAATATAATTGAGAATCGTTGATTTCAAGTTCTTCAGTTTAAATTGATTTCCATACAAGTCATTGGAATCCTGTTGTCTGGTAAGATGAAATACAGTAGGAAGATACAATTAAGAAGGGCAACTAGGTGGCACAGTGGATAGAGTGCCAGGCCTGGAGGCAAGGAAGATCTGTGTTCAAGTCTGGCCTCAGACACTTCCTAGCTTTGTGAACCTGGACAAGTCACTTAACCCTGTTTGCCTCAGTTTTCCCCACTGTAAAATGAGCTGGAGAAGGAAATGGCAAACCACTCCAGTATCTGCCAAGAAAACCCCAAGTGGGTTCATGAAGATCAGACACAGTGGAAACAACTGAGCAACAACAAAATACAATTAAAACTTTCCAGTTTTATTTCTTTATACACTTTGCACTTACTGATTTCAACTGAATATATATATTTTAATAAAATTTGTTTGGTTACAATGACATCAAAATGTTTTTGCCACAATAGTTAATAGTAGTAAAAATAGTTTTGCTATTTTCCTGTACCCTCCTATAAAAAGAGAATTATTTTTGCCAAATACAGAAACTGTTGAGGAAAAGATTTGTTTTTTGATTTGAGATGGACTTTGAAGTCATATAGTATTAACACAGAAGCATTTTTAAAAGGGATAATATTGGTCTGTACTTTTTTTCTTGGTACGTTCAGAGGCAGTAGAAGTTAATAAAATCTGGAGTTAGAACATAGTAATTTTGTTATAAATTTTTTTTTGTTTTTTTTAGTGAATTACAGCTTTCTGGATTTTGAAGACTTGTTGGTTGGTTGTACTATTATTTTTTAATGTCTCCTTTTGGGATTTTAGATACTTCTTCCACTGAAAGTCTACAGTACTAGTAAATGGAAGCTGTGTGATTACCTTGATGTTATTACAGATTTCCTTTTAATTGTGGAAGTGTCTTCTTAGTATTTTGGACTTTGAGTCAAAATATGGTAAAGAGAAATTGTTCTTTTTAAGATTTGACTAATGTTACAAAGATACAAATCATTTATTTTACTACCTATAAACTGTTTCAGCCCACTGAAGAAAAGCTATGCTAATTTATATAGCTTTGACATTTTATAATTTTCATGATTTTTAGATAAAGGATTTTATATTTAAAACTTTAATAGTCTAGTCTGAGTTCATTTATCTTTAATTTTTGAAACGGGTAGAGTAATTCATAACAGTAATTTTATTCTGTAATGTAATATTCACTTCAGTTCATTTGTGCATTAAAATTCCTTTAAGACCGTTATTAATGATTTATATAATGAAATGTCATATTAATCACAGAAGTTTTCACATTTTATTATTCTCTTCCATGTTAATACTATCTTTATGATCTCTATTAATGTTTTATATCCTCTAATTTCAATTATAAATCAAGAACATTTTCATGTTTTTGTTGGTATTTGCCTTTCAGGGGTACCACCTTTAAAATTTTATGACTTTTTTTCCCTACATATGCAGTATAAAACATCTTTATTCATATAAAGGTAGTTAATTATGTCTTTGTTTATAGTAAACTTTCCTTGACAAACTTATAGTTATAATATTTCTCTTCAAGCTCAAAGATTAGAGCGACTTCGAAAAGAGAGACAAAACCAGATAAAATGCAAGAATGTCCCATGGAAAGAAAGAAATGCTTCTCATTCAGGTAAACACAGAATGTTCATTTGCTGTTTTTGTTGCTTTTACTTGTAGCTCATTTCTTCATATAGGATTGTGGTAAATAAAGCTGAGTAAATTAATTTTAAACTTCATCAGTGGATAGACAACTCAGTGGATCTGGGCTTTTCTTGCTTCTTTGTTCTCTAAAACCATATTTTTATTTTGTGATGACTGCCTCAGATGATCACTAGATTGTATGTTCTAGAGTGATTTTTATGTTTCAGGCAGGGGTTCAACTGGATCATTGGTCCTTAAGTGTTGTTCTTATGTCATGAACCCCTTTGGCAGTTTAATGAAGGCTGTGGACTCCTCATATTAATATTTTAAATCCATAAAATAAATATATAGGCTTACAAAGGAAACAAAGGATATTAAATATAGCTCTCAAAATATTTTTTAAAAACAAGGTCATAGAGCCCCAAGTTAAGAATACTCAAAAGAGGTGAGGCCTCTTCGAGTTCTAACACTGTGTTTTTGATTCTGTGTTCAAAAGACACGTGTAGTTCCTACATTCTATGTTCTCAGATCTTTCCTATCTTAACATTAGGCAATTCTGTGATTCTTTTTGGTTGCACTGTTCTTTGCTGTACTGGGTCCCTTGGCTTTCTATATTCTGGCAATACTTTGCTTAGTGTGGTCTTTTCACTCTTTGTTGTCAGTCTCTCCGTATTTTCCTGCACTAATCAGTGATTGTAATAAACAAACTACTTTTATTTTTATCTGAGCATAGAATAAAATGTTATCATCTTTTCATATTGTGTGTACATATACATGGCTGTATAAAAGTGTGCTAGTGTATATTAAAATTCTTGTCTTAGGTGATCATGTCATTTTGCAAGAAAGAGAGATTAATAAATATAAGAAATTCAGTCATATTATCTTATTATTTTTAAAAAATGTGTATTTTAAAAAAACATTAAATGTTTAACTTGCCAGCATTTGAATTATAGAATTTTAGAGCTCGAAGAACATTAGATTATATAATGTTAGAACTTAGAATATCATAGCTGGAAGGAAGTGCTATAATAACCACATTTTAGAGTGTTTTAAGGTTTATGAAGAGTTTTCCTTTATCTTCGTTTTAGAGATGAAGAAACTGAAGTGCAGAATTTAAAGATTAAGAACATATTGGGTGGGGACATGTGGCTTAGTTTCTTGGGTGAGGCTTTTTGACTGAATTCAAGTTTTACAGAATAAATCTTTTCATTATGGGGAATTGTTCTGTGAAGTTTGGATTTAGTCAAAGGACTGCATTTGAGGACCTAGAAGGCCACATGTTCTCAAGGCCTCAGGCTCCCCACCCCTGATATTAGCACAGACTGCTAAAACTAGAAAGAACATCAAATGTTAAAAAACAGAATTTTAGAACTGAAAAGGGACCGTAGGCCTTCTCTAGTCCCATCCTTTCAATTTTATGGATGGGAGAAACTGAGGCATAGAGAAATAATAGCACTTCCTCAACGTAGTTCATGACAGAGCTGAGACCAGAACAAAGGTTTCTTGACTCCTAATCCTGGCACTGACAATTTGACATTTTAAACATTATGGTTGTCAACTAGGTAAACTTTGCTTCTTAGTTAAGTGAATGATGAAGGAGTATTTCTCAATGACAGTTGTATTTGAAGATACTATTTAAGTCAAAAATCCCATTTGTTCTTTATGCGACCCTGGTATTTCATTTATAGAAATTTTTCCCAAACTACTCAGTCAAACTCTTACTTTGTTACAGAAACTTTAAAAAAATTCTATTAGAAACAAAGTATTTTAAAACCCCTGAATGCTAGGCCTTTGGTTTTGCTTCCAGTTAAAGGTCTTTTGAGTATTTGATATCTATTTAGAAAGCTTTTGTCATTTATGTTGTCTATTTAAGAATATTTATATATCTTAATGGGGTTTCTAGTCAGTCTTCTCATTGCCTAGGAACACAGAATTATTTCAAGTTACTTTATTTTTAAAAATATTTTTTGTTATTCTTATGTGATAAACACTAACAATCATGCATGTTTTTATGTGTAAACAAGAGCAGGAAAAATTGCATATGAAACTGCACATTTCAACTGTGTCCAACTTACTTTCTTTTTGAAAAGTATATAATTTTGTTATGTTAGTTTCAAAGCTGTGCTGTTTGTCCATTTTCCTCTGAATCTTCCTTTTGTTCTCTTTCATATATTTTTTAAAATACTTCACTGATGCTCTTTCCTTTATTTTCCTTTTTTTTTTTTTTGATAGCTGTCATCAACCTCCTGTGTCCCACACAATCCCTCCTCCCTCTTAAAACCACGTTTCTCATTCTGTACCTTTTGTATATCTCCTCCTTGACTAGATATAGCAAGCAGGTTTCATCGTCAGCACTATGGATTTCTGTTTGGTCAGCACTATGAATTTGTGTTTGATCCCCACATTATCAGTTTTCAGTTCTTTCAAAGCTACTTTTTCTTAATGTGGTATAATCATTTAGAAATTTGTTTTTCTATTTCTGCTTACTTTATGCTGCCTTGGTATATCCAGAACTTCCCAGGTTTCTCTAAACCTGTTACTTTTATCATTTCTAAGGACTCCGTCATATTCTATGCCATTCCATTCCACTTATTTACCATAATATTTTCAGTTATTCCCTAATTGGTGGGCAATCTTTCAGTTTCCATTTCTTTGCTGCAACAAAAAGTGCTACTCTGAAAATTTTTGTGCGAATGGAAATCTAGCTCTTTCTTTTATGTCTTTGAGATATGTGTCTGATAGTGGTGTTGCTACGTTGAAGAATATGCACAAGTTAATGACTGTAGAGTTCCAAATTATATACCAGGATTTTCAGGTCACTTCCCAGCTCTACAAATAGTTCATTAATGTTCCTGACCTCCCAAATACCCTATGTGTCATTTTATATTTTTGTCATCTTTGCAATCTAATGGATGTAAGGTAAAACTTCAGAGTTATTTTAATGTATGCTTCTTTTATTATTAGTGATTTTGAGCATTTTTGTATTATTATTGTTATTTTTTATTGCTTGCTTTTCCTTTTCTTGAGGACTCTCTGTTAATGTCTTTTGACCACATATCTATTGGGAAATGGCTCTTGTTATGTGTAGTTTATCACCTCCCAATATATAATGGACATATATCTTGGATATCAGACCCCTATTAGAAATTTGCTATAAAGTTTTTTATAGATGTTTCTCTCTTAACCTTAATTACATTGATTTTATATGTTTAGACCTTCTTAATTTTATGTTATCAAATTTTTTAACTCCTGTGATCCTCTTTTTATTTTGATCCAGAGCTCTGTCAGTAGTTGTTAAAAGTATCCCCTTCACTGCCACTCTTATTTGTTTATAATGTCACCTTTTTTATCTTGGTATCTATCTGTTTGGAGCTTATTATGGTGCATGATATGATAGGTTGTTCTAGATGTAATTTCTGCCAGACCGATTCCCAGTTGTCTTAGAGGTTTTTGTTGAATAGTGAGTGCTTACCCCAGTAGTTGGGGCTTTTTGACTTATCAAGCACTGTACCACTATACCTATTTGCTTCTGGATCTTGTGTGCTTAATATATTCCCACTCATCAACTTTTCTGTTTTTTCACCAGTGCCAAATAATTTTGACGATTACTCCTTTGTAGTATATTTTGAGGAGTGGAACTTGTAGGCCTCATTGATTTCCACTTTTAAGAATTAATTTTCTGAAGATTTTTGACCATTTGTATCTTCAGATGAATTTTATTATTTTTTTCTAGTTTGATTGGTATGGCACTGAAACACTCAAATGATTTAGATAATATGGACATTTTAATTAGATTGTCACAGCTTCAACCATACAACAGTTAATTTCTTTCTAATTCCTTAAGTCTGTCTATTTATTTAAAGTACTTTTTAATTGTAGCCATGTAATTCTTTTGTATGTCTTTGTAGGTAGACTCCAAAATATCTTGCATAATTTGTAGTTTTTTTTTTTAATGTGATTCAATCTCTTCTTTCTATGCATTGGCAGTAATGTAAAGAAAAGCTGATGGTAGATGTAATTCATTTTATATACTGCAACTTTGTTTATGTTGTTGTTTCAGTTCATTTTTAAAATTTGCCTCTAGGATTCTGTATAGATTTTATAATTATCTATAAAAGTCATAATTTTGCTTTGTGTCTTATTGTTATATTAAACATATTGAGAATTACATCAAATAATAGTGATAGTACTGGGCACCATTGCTTTAACTCTGATCTTTTTGGAAATGCCGTTAGCATTTTTCCATGGAGATAATGTAGACATTTGGTTTTCATTACATGTGATTTATGTTATTATAGAAAGGCCCACTTATTCCTTTGTTTTTAAATATTTTTAATATTAAAGGGTATTTTATTTTTAGTAGCCTTTTCTACATTTATTAATATAACCATATGGCTATTTTAGACATTTTGTGTTCTGTGTTAATCTTGTGGGCAGGGCCAAGATGGTGAATTGAAATGAATTGAGGATTTCTGCTGTGCTCTCCAAACCCAACACCTGAACAACTTTTTAAATATGAGTCACAGATTCTTGGCAGACTAACGCACACAAAAAAAGTCAAAGTCACTCATTTTTCTAGTCCAAGACTAGGTTAGGAGGTTAGAAAGAGAGGAACTTGAGTGGAAGTTCACTAGGAGTGAGATGTGCCAGAAGTGACACTGACTGGGAGCTTGTTAAGTTGTGGTAGCTGCGACAGTGCTGGTTGCACCAGGAATGTGCAGTGCCTTAGGATGATAAAAGGACTCAGTATCTGATCAGGAAAAATATTACAGGGGACCCCAGTAATAGCATTGGGTGCAGGACAGGGCATCATTTGACACCTCCTTTGCCCATTACTGAATTGTAGTTTGAAGTTCCAGGGTACAGAAGAGCAGATTTGCTGTTGTGAGGGAGCATAGGCCCTGCTTATGTTAAGGACCAGAGCATAGACCAGGAGGATAGTGACCAGAACTCTCCTTTGATCATATCATGTTGGAAGCACTGAATAGGGGCCAATTCAAATATAAAATCCAAAATTAAACAATAGGCTGAAAAAATGAGCAAGTAACAAAAAAAGAACTCGAAAGAGTTTGTGGTGACAGGGAAGCTGAAGACCCAGACTCAGAAGATAATGACTTGAAAACATTTTATAAGCAAATCCAACAAGAATTCCTAGAAGAGCAAAAGAAATATATTTTTTTAAAGGGCAAAAATGATTTAAAAATGAGATAATAGAGATAAAGGAAAAACTGGGAGAAAAAATAAGAGCAATGCAAGAACATTTAAAAAAGAGAACAGTTTGGTAAAAGAGGTACAAAACCTCACATGAAAAATAATGCCTTAAAAATTAGAATTCGTCAAATGCAGGCCAGTGACTATGATACATCAAGAAACAATAAAACAAAGTCAAAGTACTGAAAAAAAGATAGAAGAAAATGTGAAATATCTCATTGGAAAAACAACTGACCTAGAAAATAGATCACGAGATCTATTTTTAATTTAAATAAGATTGAGAGATCTAATTTAAGAATCATTAGACTACCTTAATTAAAGTCATGATTTTTTTTTAAAAAAGAGCCCAGACATCATTTAATAAGAAACTACAAAGGATCGATATCTATCTATACTCTGATGCTCTGCTTATCATAGAACTAGAGAGCAAAGTAGAAATTGAAAGAATCAATCTATTGCTTCCTGGAGGAGATACTGAAATGAAAACTCCCAGCAACATTATAGGCAAATTCTAGAGCTTCCAAAACAAGGAGAAAATACTGCAAGCTGTCAGAAGGAAACCATTTAAATAATCTGGAGTCCCAAGATTTAGCAGATGCCATGATAAAGGGGTAAAGAACTTGGAATATGATATTCTAGAAGGCAAAGGAACTAAGATTACAACCAAGAGTAATCTCTTCAGCAAAGCTGAGTGTAATCTTAAAACAGGGGGAAAAGGATATTTAATAAAATACAGGACTTTCTGATGGAAAGATCAGAGCTAAATAGAAAATTTGACTTTCAAACACAAGGCTCAAGAGAAGCATGAGAGAGAAATCTAAAAAAGGTTTATATGGGAAGATAATATTTGTAACTCCTAAAAATCTTACCATTATTAGGTAGGAGAATTCTATGAGTATTGAGTCTTTTATGTCATTAAAAAATAAATGGATAGGTGAGAAAGAGGAATGCCCTGTGAGAATGGGTAAGGAAGAGGAAGAATGGGGGAAGTTTTTTTGCATAAAAGAGGCATGCAAGGAAGAGTTTTTCCAAGTTACTTGTGTGTCTCACCTCTTTCCCTTGACCAGATATTTCCTTTTTCCAAGTGAAAACTGAGTTTTTTTTTTATCTTTTACGTACCTTTTGTTATATATCCTCTTCAATTCTGTATTTTCTATTTTTATGTATGAATATATATATACACACATATATATAATAAGTTTTATAGACACATATACATAAAGTAAGATGATGAGGGTTCTCTTTGTAACTCTGTTAATTTCTTATATATAATTGAAGGAAATAGCTTATCTAACTTATTTTGCTCCCTCTATTAATAAAGCTAAGTATTTCTTGCTTTCGTTCCTTTAAGCCCTGATTTTAATCCTTGCTCTATTTTAGCCATAAAATCCTCATCTCTGTGTTTCTAGAATGACCATCTGAATATCCCTGCATTCATTTAGAATGCTATGCTCATTGTTTTTCCATCTTTCTGTTCAACTTTTGCTTTGTCTAACTGTGAAACTTATCCTTGTAATCCGTGTATATGCTATGTGTAACTACCCTCACTAACTTTGAGACCATTGTTTGCGGAAGTCTGGGGAAAAGAATACTGAATGTTAATTTTACCATTAGGCCTGTCTTCTCCCCAGCTCTCCTCTTTAATTGTTTATAAATGTTTTCTTTAATAAATTGCAATTTGGTTTGAAACATAGCCGTTAATGCTGTGTGGACGTCTAAAAGCAAACTAAAAAATAAAGAGTGATGGCTGAATCTATTCAGTGAAGGTACAGATAGAATTCTCTAGATAATGTATAACTATTATGTCTGCATAATAGGTCTTTAGTTATAACATATATGTTCTGATTGATGATTGTAGATATACTTATCTATATATTGATAAAACATGACTAGAGCTAGCTTGGTTTATGGGAAAGGATACCGGACTTGGCATCAGAAGATCTTTTTTTGGGTCTTCTTTACTAGGACTAGTCTGTGACTGTCTCTCATGCTGGAATGTGCTGCCTCTTAGATTTCCTCACATTCCAGCTAAAATCTACGGGAAGCCTTTATCAATCCTTCTTATTTTAGTACCTTCCCTCAATGAATTATTTCCTGTTTATCCTATACAATAAGCTCTTCTGTACCTATTTATTTACTTGTCTTCCCCATTAGATTGTGAAGTCCTTGGGAACAGGTATTGGTTTTTGCTTTTCTCTGTATTCCCAATCCTTAGCATGGTGTCTGGCATGTGTTAGACCTTTAATAAATGCTTATTTTCTGACAGACTGGACCAATAAGAGTAATAATATGTAATGAAGTAGGAAAGATAGTCTGGGGCCAGTTGTGAATGACTTTAAAAGATGAATAGAGGAGTTTATATTTGGTTCTAGGGGCAGAAGGGAGCTACTGTAGTTTATTGATTTGGGAAATGACATGCTTATATCTGTGCTTAAGGAGGATTACTTTAGAAGGACTGTATAAGATGAATTGTAGTAGAGGGAGCTTGGAGGCAGGGAGACAGATTAGGAGGCCATGGTAATAATCTGGGTGAGAGATGATAGTCTGAACTAAGGGAGTTGTCTTATGAGTAGATAGAAGGTGTTGGATAGGAAAAATTGAACATTTTAAATGACAAGATTTCGGGAACTGATTGTATATGTGAGATGAGGGAAAGTAAGGAGCAGAAGGAAAGAGAATAATGTTATAAAAACCCAGTGAAGAAAATATCTTGCATCAAAGGTAGCAGACTGAGAAGAGACAATCTAATGTGGCAACTGAGTTAACAGTAATTTTGGAGAGCACTTTCAGTTGTGTTGTCTTCAGTTTGCAAGAGTGAGATGTGGAAGTGGAGGCAGTGAGTGCAGAAAATTTTTTCGAGAATTTGGCTGAAAAAGGGAGGAGAGATGCAGGATGATAGCTTAAAGGATAGCAATGTCTAGTGAATTTTTAAGGATGGGCAAGACTTAGGCATGTTTGAAGAGACTTTGGAAGGAACCAGTAAGTAGGGAAAAATTGAAGATTAGATAGGATAGGGGGTTTTCTGCTAGAGAAAATGGCATCAAAGCCACATATAGAGGAGTTGGTTTTGGCAAGGTGAAGAGCCACCATATTATCATAAACTGAAGGAAAGTAGGAGAGAATGAGATTTTGGGGTGAGAGGGAACAGATGTCATGATCAGTAGTCTTAGTTGTTCTAATAAATAAGGTTAGGTCCTTAGGTGAATGGGTGAGGTGAGGAGGAAGTGTGAGAGACTTGAGAAAAGAAAAGGTTGGTAACATTTTCTAATATTTAGAGAGGAGGATAGAGAATCAGAAAAGAATAAACTGATTGCTTTGTGGTAATGAGGGCCCACTTGAGATCAGATAAAATAAATCTGTAGTGTACTCAGTCATTTCTTCCTTTGAGGTTCAGACTCTGTGTGTCTGTCTACCACCCCATCAGATTCTGGTAACTGCTTTTCACAAACCCTTAGAAGTAACTTCTCTTCCTTCTTCACTGAGTTTGGTATCCAGCTCACACTTGTTCTCTTCCTTCCCAGCTCCGGTCCTCCTCACACTAGGAGACTTAGCATACATATTGAATCTCTCTCAAATTACTTTAACCACTCACTTTTTCACCCTACTCACTTCCCTCCATCCCACCTCAGAAACAACCATATGGTCATACTCTTGATCTTGCCATTGCCCATAAATGCACCATCTCCATATTCAAGCATTCTTAAGTCTCCTTGCCTTCTGCTTTTCCTCTCAAAATCCTATTGATCTTCTGTACTGTGACTTCCAATCTTTTGACCACTTAGATCTTTCCTGTGCCACCTCCCCTATGCTAGTCTTTCTCCTCTTTTCCCTGTCTTGACCTGTTGATGAACCAATTCAGTTCTATAATTTTCTCTTCTCTTGAATCCCTAGCCCCCTTATTATAGTACCAGTTATGCCCAGCTAGGCCTCACCCTTGGATCACTCTTGCCATTTGTTGCCTTATACCTACACATGTGCTGCTGGACAAAAGTAGAGAAAATCACCACAGGATCTACTACAAATTTATGGAACACAATCTCAGCTGGGCCTTCACTCCTGCTAGGCAAATTTTGCTATACCTCCCTGATCAACTCATTATCCATCTTTCCACAGTGGCTCTGCCAGATCTTTTCATCTCTCCTTAAACTTCTCATGGTTTTCCTTTCCCCCATTCTCTGAGCTGAAAAATCTGGTCTCACATTTTACAGAAAAAAATTGAGATTATTTACCACAAACCCTCTTCTCTTCCTCAACTCCTAGCACTTCATCATGTGAGATAGGGTAAAGGAGGAGAAAGTTGATAGGCAGCAACTAAATATATGCTCTCAGGGCACTTATGTTTTCCTGGGTACAAGAGTATACATGCAATTAAATATATGTAAAACAAATAGAAAGCAGATATGGAGGAGTGCACCCTGGCAAATGATGGAATCAGGAAAGGCTTCATCAAACAAGGGCTTCTGTGATGGAGTAGTGATGTAGGAAGGCATTTGAGATGGGGAGATGCCCAGTGTAAAGGCATGGAGTCAGAAGGAAAGTCTTTTATGAAAAACTGTAAGATGGCAAATTTGGGTTGCAGAGTTTGGGAAGCGGAGTTTATACAGGTTGGAAAAGTAGGTTAGGGCTAAGATATGAGGGTTTCAGTAGCTAAATTTGGGCTTAAATTTGAGGCTGAAGGCAGTGGGGAGCCATTGGAGTTCATTGAGTTAAGGGAGTGATATGGTTAGACCTCTGCTTTAGCAACTGTGTGGTGAATGAATTGGAGAGGGGGGATAGATTTGCTCCAAGGAGGCCAATTAGAAGGCCATTGCAGTTCTTCAGTCAAGAGATGCTGAGGGCCTGAACAAAGGTGGTAGCCATGACATTACATTTACTTTATGACAAAACTGTATCTATGTGATATGATGATATCAATTGTATCTTTTAAAAATTAAACTTTTCAACTAACAAGAATTTGTTTTCTTTTCCTACCCTTTCCCTCCAACTCGAAAAAAAGAGAAAAGCAATACCTTTGCAACAAGTATGCACAATCAATGCAGACAAATTTCCATATTGGCCACGCCAAAAAAATTGTCTCATTCTGCTTATTTAGTCCATCATCTGTCACAAGTTTGGGATCATTCTTCCTCTTTAGTCCTCTGGAAGCACGGTTGATTATTGTATTGATCTTGTGTGGAGAAACTTTAAACTTTGTTTGTTTTTACAGTGTTTGCTGGAATATAAACTGTCCTCATGGCTCTGCTCACTTTACTTTCGATTAGTTCATACAAAGCTTTCAAGGCTTTTTTCAAACTGTCCCTTTTATCATGTCTTATAGTACAGGGGTATTTCATAGCTTTTATATAACATAATTTGTTTAGCCATTCTCCAATTGATGACTAGCCATTTAGTTTCCAGTTCTTTTTATGCTATTGTATCTTCACATAAACCTTAGAAAGGCTTCAAGCTTCAAGGCTTATTCACTGAATGGGCGTCACCTCACTCTAAGTAAGTGCCTGAATAAGGCTTAGTCAGAAAAGGTCAGGGTCTCCCATTGTGTCCTGGACTGTCTCCAGCCATCCTGATGAATATGGTCACTGGATCCACATGGCTCAGGAGAAGGTGAGACTGGTGACCTTGCACAGCCCTCCCTCCCTCAAAACAAAGTCAAGTGCAAGTCATGTCGTCATTTCTCTGATATCATGGTTTTCTTCAAAAAGGAAGGAGGAACACAAACTTGTGAGTAGAGTGAGCTGCCTGAATGGGATCCTGCTAGTTTGGTAACTCAGCTCATCCTGTCCCTTCTGTCTCTCCTGCCCCCTTCCTTCTCCTCTCCAAAGGAAGGTAAATTTGGATGGCCAGAGGATGCCCAGTTAACTTGGGGTTTACTGGCTAGATTTCTTTCCCTCCATTCCTCCCTCCTTCCCTCCCTCCCTCCCACCCACCCTTTCCCCAAACTAGTACACTCTGAAGCCGATTGCATACCAATAGGGCCCTGCCCAAACTCCACTTAATGGCTCTTTTCTGGACCCCTTCTGGCTTAAGAGTGATTTATCAACAGTAACTGTTGCTCTTTTTCTCCCAACTTGATTTACTTATTTTTTTTTCTTTTGCTCATTAGAAGGCCATTCCCTGATTACTTATTAAAGAGGCCTATTCACGCAATGGGTGTCACCTCACTTTAAATGAGTACCTGAAAAGGCCTTAGCCAAAAAAGGCCAAGGCCTCCTATTGCATCCTGGGATGTCTTCAGTCATCCTGATGAATATCTGGTCATTGGATTCACATGGCTCAGGAAGAGAAAGTGTGACTGGTAACCCTGCACAGCCCTCTCTCACTCAAATCAAAGTCAAGTGCAAGTCATGTTATCATTTCTCTGATATCGTGATCTTCAAAAACAAAGGACAAACACAAAAACAAAACAAAAATAAAAGAAAGGTTTCATCTTTTTGGCACTAGCCAAAACTTTTCAAACCTTTTTCTTAAGAAGTTATTTTAATCCATTCCTTGCTTTATGTGTAACCTGGTACACAAGTTGTATTTTTAAAAGTGTAGTGTCAGTACAAAAAGGAACGTAAGAGACCATCTGATTCAGTCTCCTCAGTTTGCAAGATGAAGAAACAGCCCACAAAGAGGAGAGTCCAAGGTCATAAAATTAGTAGTAAGTAGTAAGTAAGTAAGCCTCTTGAACCCAGGCCATTTGATTCTCACTCTAGTCCTTCACCATATTTATAAATAGTTTTTAAAAGAAACAGTGGAATATAATCATATCACATATAGTTTTGCCATAAAGTAATATGATGAAATGGCTACCACTTTTGTTCATTTGACCATGTATATTATATTTGTTTTTGTAAAACCCTGTCATTTATTATCTTGGTCAGTTTTCCATCTCTTTCCTTACTTAGTGGCAGTATTGACTTAACTATCAACTTCTAACCTTGCCCCCTTTACTTTCCCTGTGTAAAATTCATGATTTAAAGCTTAAATTTATTTAGGAAAGAAGAATTGTCATATAGAATTAGACATTTAGCATGAAATAAAACTAATTTGTGGTAAATACCATGTTTTACAATTGGAGATAAGTAAATAGTTTAGTTTTATTTTCCCTTCGTCTTTTATTAAAAAATTTAAGAACCTTGATTTTCAATTAGACAGCCTCAAAAAGAAAATCTCATGATTTATCACAAAAGAAATCCTTGATACTAGATATATGATATTGTACAAGTCACAGCCCCTTTCTTGGCCTCAGTTTCCTCTTCTGTGTAAAGAAGGAGGTTGACTTAATGATGTTTGGGGTTCTTTTCAATTCTTCAGTTTCATGATTGCACATCATTTCATTTTGTTAAATTCAGGTAAACTTCAAAGTCCCAATTCTGTACTTAATACCTTTGTGACCTTAACTTTTGTGACCTTTGTGACACTTCAGTTCTACATAATGTACGAGGTCATAGAATACAGAGTTGGAATATGTAAGCAACATTAAGGGGAACTTTTAATTTGTACTTCCTACCATTCTTGAAAAGTTTTTTCCCATTTTACTCTTGAGCAGTTTTTGATAATTAGGGACAATTTACATAATAGACAGCTGTTAAGGAATATGTTTATCATAAGTGGGAGGAAATTAGCATATTTTGTTTACAAAAATTAAGAGACTTTTAGTGATAGTTTTATCCCATTGTTTTCCTATGTTGTGTCCTAATTTATTAAAATTTTTTTTACCATGAACTTGACAAACATTTCCATATACAAAGAGAATTTCATACAAAACCACTGATCACCAACTTAAAAAAAAATAATATAATAAATTTAGCATGTAAGTTTCAAAGCTTTCCTACTTACCTGTTTTTATATTTTCTATGTATTCTTTAAATGCTCCTTTGACACTTTTTGTGTGTCACTCTTACTAACCAGTACCCCAGCTCTTCCATCTGTCTGCCAAAAAAACCCTGTCTTCTAATGCTCTAATGTAGGACTTCTTAAACTATTTCCACTTGTGGCCCCTTCATTGCTTCTTAAACTGTGGATCGTGACCCATCTACAGTTTAAGAAGTACTGCTGGTCTAATGTAACACATATGTATGTTCAAATAAAACAAATTCACACATTTACCATGTCACAAAGTGTAGTTGCCCTCTCATTTCACATTTTGGTAAATATTATGACTATAGGTTCTTATCAAAATTGATGCCTTATTCAGCAAAAATTTTTAGCTGGATGATCTCTGATATTCCTCTAATGTCATGTATTTTAAGGCCCATTTCAACTATACAACTCTGTATTCTAGATTCTTATATCTTATGATCATAGGTTAATAAGGTCATGGATTTAGCCATGAGGGATAATCATCACAAAGGCACAGAAATGGAGTGTAGTGTTCTAGAAACTGCAAGTAGGTCAGTGTAGTTAGAAAGTGGGTTTTCTTTTTTCTTTTATTTATTTAGTATTTTATTTCCTCCCAATTATATGTAAAAACAATTTTTAGTGTTTGCTTTTAAAACTTTTGAGTTCCAAATTCTCTCCCCTGTTCCCTCGCCCCGCCTCCCCACCATTGAAAAGGCAAGTAATTTGATAAAGGTTTTGTATATGTAGTCATGCAAAACATTTCTATATGTTGACCCCAAAAGCCCCCAAAAATAAAACCTCAAGAAAAATAAAATAAAAAGTATACTTCAATCTATATTTAGTTCTTTTTTGGCGATGGATAGCATTTTTCATCATAAGTTGTTAAGAGCTGTCTTCGATCATTGTATTCCTGAGAATAGCTAAATTGTTGGTATTACTTTGTACACAGTACATTTCACTTTGCATCAGTTCATATAAGTCTTTCTAGGTTTTTCTGAGAGCATTCTGCTCATCATTTCTTATAGCACAAAAGTATTTCATCATAATCACATAACACAATTTGTTCAGCCATTTCCCCAATTAAAGGACATATCCTCAAATTCTAATTCTTTGCCCCTAGAAAAGAACTGCTGTAAATATTTTTGTACATATAGATCCATTTCCTTTTTGTTTTTATCTCTTTTGGGATACAGACCTAGTAGGGGAATTGCTATACCCCATCGTGCATAGTTCCAATTGCTCTACAGAATGGTTGAAGCAGTTCACAGCTCCATCAGCAGTGCTTTTAATGTCTCATTTCCCTCTTTATCCCCTTCAATATTTGTCATTTTCCCAATCTAATAGGTATTAGGTAGTACCTCAGAATTGTTCTAATTTGCATTTTCCAGTCATTATTGAGTTAAAGTATTTTTCATATGGTGATAGATCACTTTGATTCCTTTATCTAAAAACCATTCATATCTTTTGATTATCAATTAGGGAATGACTCTTAATTTTATAAATTTGACTTAGTATTCTACATGTTGGAAGGATGAAGCCTTTATCAGAGAAATTTGCTTCATAATTTTTTTCCCCACAGTTACTGTTGCTAATTGTATTTCCCTCCATCTTGTTTCCTTTGCTATTTATTCTGTTCTCTTTTTCCTTCATCCTGTCCCTCCTCAAAAGTGTTTTGCTTCTGATCACCCCTCCTCCAATCTGCCCTCCTTTTTGTTATATACCCCCTCCTACTTTTCTGTAGGGTGAGATATATTTCTATACCCGATTGAGTGTCCATGTTATTCCCTGTTTGAGCCAATTCTGATGAGGGTAAGGTTCATTCACTCTCCTTCACCTCCCCCTTTTCTCCTCCACTGTAAAAGCTTTGTCTTGCCTATTTTATGTGATTTACCCGAGACTACTACTCCCTTTCCCTTTCTCCCAGTGCATTCCTTTCTCACCCCTTAATTTTATTTTTTCTAGGTATCATCCTTTCTTATTCAACTCAACTTCAGCTGTTTACACTGTTCAACTCTGTAAACCTGTTTAGGTACGGCCCTTTTGTCTGCCCTAATAATAAGAAAGTCTTCAGAGTTATACCTGTGATCTTTGCATGTAGGAAGGTAAACAGTTTAGGGTTAGGTCCCTTATAATTTCCCTTTTCCTGTTTACCTTTTTATGCTTCTTCAGTCTTGTTTTTGAAAGTCAGAATTTCTATTCAGCTCTAATCTTTACATCAGGAATACTTGGAAGTCTTGTTATTCATTGAATATCCATTTTTTTTCCCTGAAGGATTATACTCAGTTTTGCTAGGTAGGTGATTCTTGGTTGTAATTCTAGCTCCTTTGCCCTCTGGAATATCGTATTTCAAATCCTCTGATTCTTCAATGTAGAAGCTGCTAAATCTTGTGTTATTCTCACTTTGGCTCCCTGATACTTGAATTGTTTCTGGCTGCTTGCAAAATTTTCTCCCTGAACTGGGAATTCTGGAATTTGGCTATAATAGTCCTAGGAGTTTTCATTTTGGGATCTCTTTCAGGAGGTTATTGGTTAATTCTTTCAATTTCTATTTTACCCTTTGGTTCTAGAATATCAGGACAGTTTTCTTTCATAATTTCTTGGAAGATGATGTCATGGCTTTTAGGTAATTTTTAAATTATCTCTCCTGGATCTGTTTTCCAGATCACTTATTTTTCCTATGAGATATTTTACATTGTCTTCTATTTTTTCATTTTTTGTGTTATTTTAATGTTTCTTGATTTCTCATAAAATTATTAGCATCCATTGCTTCATTCTAATTTTTAAGGAATTAATTTATAAAGTGAATTTTTGTTCCTCTTTTTCTATTTGGCCAATTCTGCTTTTTAAGGCATTGTTCTCCTCATTTGCTTTTTGGATCTTTTACTATTTTTTTAAGGTGGTTTTTTCTTTAGTATTTTTTTGTGTCTCCTTTACCAAGCTGTTGATTCGTTTTTCATAATTTTCTTTCATCACCAATTTTTCTTCCCAGTTTTTCCTCTACCTCTTTTAATTTGTTTTCAAAATCCCTTTTGAGCATATCCATGACCTGAGACCAGTTCATATTTTTCTTGAAGGTTTTGGATGTAGAAGCTTTGACTTTGTTATCTTTTTCTGAGTGTGTGTTTGATCTTCCTTGTCACCATAATAACTTTCTATAGTTGATTTTTTTTTCCTGTTGTTTGCCTATGTCCTCAGCCTATTACTTAACATTTGACTCTTTGTTGAAGTAGGGCTCTTGCCTCCATGGTGGAGGGCACACTGTCCCAAACTTCAGGATTTTTGTGCAACTGTTTTCAGAGATACTTCTAGAACTTGTGATATGATCTAAGGTGAGGTATTTACTCCTCTCCTGGCCTGTGCTCTGGTATATGAGTGACCACAAGCACTATTTTCTGCCCTAGAATTGTGAGGAGAGTCCTTGCTCCATTTTGGCCACAAGCTCTGATAAATTTATGCTCCTTGTCACCCTGGGACTGCCACCTACGACTGTGTCCCGGATCTGAGTATGAGCAAAGCAACAGAGTGCTGCCTCAGTGGTAACAAAGAGACCTCTGTAATCTTCTGGTCAGTTGTTCTACCCTTTTACCATCTGTGGGCTTAGAACTCTAGAAGAAGCTGCTGCAGTTGCTGATTAAGTGTCCACTGGTTTGCTGGGGCTGGGGCTGTGCTGGCACAGCTTGTGCTAGACTATTTTCTACTCTTACCCAGGCATAACAGCCCCTTCCACCTGACCTAAATTGTCTTAAGCTGGAAAATTTTTTCACTTTTTTTGTGGGTTGTGCTGCTCTACAGTTTGTTTAGAGTCTCTTTAAAATGTGTTTGGAGGGGTTTGGGGGAAAGCTCAGACAAGTCCCTGGCTTTACTCCTGAGAGTAGGATTTTTGAAGGGGAATGTCATATAAAAAGATGAGAAAGGTTGGAATGCGCCAGGCTATGAAGATCTTTAAATGCTAAAAAGAGGACTCTCTTTTATATTTGATCTTGGACCTAATCAAGATCATGGTCAGATGTATGATTTAGAAAAGTTATCTTGGCAGCTGAATGGAGGGGAGAAAGATTTGGGACCAGTTAGTAAATCATTGCAGTGATTCAGGCAACATTCTTTTCAGTGCTGGTACTCCTTGAGAAGGTCGTCTACAATCAATGCCTCCATTTCTTTTCCTCAGTCTACATTCAGACCTCATTTACTTGAAATAATGCTCTCCAAAGTTGCCTGCGATTTCTTCATTGGCATATCTTGGATCCTTTATTCAATCCTTGTTGTTTCTGCCACCTTTAACCCAGTTGATCACCCTCTTCTGCTTGGTACTCTCTTCTCTCTAGGTTTTGGTGACATTGCTCTCTTTTGGTTCTCCTTTACTTATCTTATCACTTCTTTTCAGTATCTTTTGCTGGATATTCATCCAATTTGCATCAACTCAATGTGGGTGCCTCCCAAACCTGCCCTCAGTCCTGTTCTCTCCAATATGTTGATTTACTAAGTGTTCTTTTCAGTTCCCATAGATTCATTTGTCATCATTTCTACCTTCAAAACATACCTTGTATGTGTTCCCTTCTCGCTTCTAATACTGCAGTTTCTCTGGTACAGGCCTTTATCATCTTATTTCTGGATGTAGCATCTGCCTCAGATCATTCCCCATTCCAGTCTCTTCTTCACTCAACCATCAGATTGCTTTTCCTTAAACCCTCTTACTTGGTAAATTTGAGGGCTTCCTAGTTATCTTCAGAATCACATAGTACATATTCTGTTCAGATTTCAAAGCCTTTCATAACCTCTCTACCTTTCCAGTCTTATGTCTTACTCCCTCCACCCATTTTTTGATCCAATGGCACTGACCTTTCTGTTTCTCAAAGAAGACAAACCATCTCTTAGTCCTGTGCATTTTCATTGATGGTTCTTTATGCCCAGAATTTTCTCCTTCCTCATCTTCATTTCCTGGTTTCTCCTTTGAGTTCTTATATATCGTAGTTAAAATCTCACCTTTTTCAAGAAGCCTTTCTTAATCCCCCTTATGCTAGTACTTTTCCTTCTAAGTTTGTCTCCAGTTTATTCTGCCTATACCTTGTGTCTACATAGTTGTTTGCCTCTTGTCCTTCCCATTAAATCTGTGAGGCCCTTGAGAGTAAGGTCTGTTTTTTCCCTTTATTAGTATCCCCAGTGCATCTCACAGATCCTCGCACATAGTAGGATTTAATATATTTGTTGACTTGACTTATAATGTTAGATTGGGAGCTTTGCTTTTTTTTTTTTTTAATTAAGTCTCTTACCAGCCTTTTTTATGAATTATTAGGAGTGATTACAGGTTGCTGTTATAAATCATAAGGCAGACTTTTTCAGCCCAATATGCCAGAATTTGTACATCCAAATTAATTTTAGCCTTCAGAATAGTTGACCTTGGTAATTTATGCAATTATTATAATTTACAAAACACAAAATAAAATACTTCTATTTCTTAGCAAATTCATGAATAATAGTTTTGTTTATAGTTCTGTTATGGAAGATAAGTATTTGTTTCCTTTTGTAAAACCCAAGTTTTCTTAAGGGTCACTACAGTATCTGAACTCCAAGTACTATTGACTCCAAGTACTATTTTTACCACATAAAGCTGCCTCTTATTCTCTCTGGTTAATTTCTTCCTCTTATCTAGTCAGCTTTTCCAATGTAGCCGTTGTTTATACTTAACTTAGAATGTTCTCATCCATCTTTCAGAGTGTCCTTCGATGCTTGGTTTCCTAATGGCCTTATTTTACATTTTTATGAATGACTCTGAGTAAGACATAGGGTTGTAAAGTTATAAAAATATGTAGGTGATATGCAGCTGGAAATAATTTTTGATACAGTGAATAACAGAATCAGGGTATCAAAAAAGATATGAGTAGGCAAGTAGTTTTCTTGCCCTGACCTAGTTATAACACATTTAAAGTATTCTGTTTGGTTCTGGGCGCCACAGTTTATGGTGACTATTGATAGGCTGTAGCAGTGATGTGGGTGAAAGGTTTTAAACTTGTGTCAGGATCCATAAAAGAACTGGTTATGCTTGGAGAAGAGCCCACACAAGCGAAGCGCCAGCCATCTTCTGCATGAAACCTTTTCTGATCTTCTCTGCAGTAGAGGTGAGAAAGGAGTGCCATCCAGACAGTGGAGGTGAGGAAGGAGAAAATTCTGGCCATCAAGGATAATCAGTGAAAATGCACAGGACTGAGAGATGGTTTTTTTCCTTTGAGAAAGTAACAGCTAGTATGATGGCACAAAGATGGATGATGCAGTGGGAGGAATAAGGTAAAAGGCCAGTTTGGCTGAATCACAGAGTGATGATCAGCAAGGCTAGAAAGATAGGGGGATCCATAGAGGATTATAATAGGAAACTAGTTATGTTGAAATAATGTGGTGTGTGTGTGTATGTGTGCGTGAGCGTGCTTGCGTGTGTGCGTGCATGTGTGTGTGCGTGTGTGTGTGCGTGTGCGTGTGTGTGTGTGTGTGTGTGTGTGTGTGTATGCGAGAAAGAGGGAAGAGAGCGGGGGAGGGAGGATTAGAGATAATATAAGAGTTCTAGGATGAAGAGAATGGGAGGAAGAAGAGTTCAAGTTAGATACATTCCATTCTGTTAGCAAAGTAAGAGAGTTAGGATCCACATCAGCTAAAAGAATGAAGAAAGAGAAATATAGAAGGCTTGTGGAAGAAAGAGAAGGTTTGGAATTAGGACAGTTTGTAGGGATTGATATAGGGAATCAATTAAAGAAGAGTGTGAAGATTGCCTTGCTGCTGTGAGGGCCCAGTTAGAGTTGGATAATATAAATTTGTCATGTACCCAGTAATTTCTGTTGTGGAACTTTCCTTAGCTGCTTCTAGCAACTGATGTATAGGAGAGAATGGTTGAGTTTCCTGTCACTGGAGATGTTCACATAGAAGCTGAATGAGTACTTCCCTTGGATTTTGTAGATGATTTCTCCCTCAGGTAGGATCTGGACTACTCTGATTATGCTGTCTCTTGACTAGTGTTCTTTCTACTTCAACACATTTCTACTTTTTATGAATAGACGGGAGTTGAGGGATAGTCTTGGGAGAGATATTAGTTACATATGTTATAGTCTAGTTTACTCCATAAGAGTAAATCTATCAAACATAAAGATAGTAAACAATGATAGTAAAAGCAAGGGGAAAGCGGCAGTGAGTTGTTGGTCTCTGAATGACCTTTGAGAACCTCATTATAATTTTTCCTTGGATCTTGTGATCCTCACTTATGTCTCTGAATAATACTATTTCCAGACATAACCCTGATGAAGACTGTCACATTTCTCCTGCTTGGAACTTTTTCTTCAAGCCTCTCCCCATTCAGTTCCATCCTTCACTCAACTGCTAAAATGATTTCCCTTAAGAACAGAACTGACTATCTCATTCTGCTGTTTAATAAACTCCAGTAGTTTCCTGTTGTCTTTAGAATGGAATATGAGGCTCCATTGTTTAACCTTTGAAGCTCTTCAAAACCTGGCGCCAGCTGATCTCTCCAGTCTTCTGGTATCTTAGTCTCCTTCCCATAATCTGTCATCCTGCCATCTTGGACCTCTTGACATTCTTAATACATACTGCTTCATTTCTTTCTTGGTGTCTTTACACTGGATATCCCCCATGCTTACCATCACTGTCAAACCTTCTTGATCGAAAAGAATCCATCCCTTCATGATTCATCTTCAGCACCATTTTATGCCTGAAGCTTTTCTTGATTCCCCCACCTGCTAATGTTCTCTCTCCCTAACTACCATGTATTTACTTCGTATATATAACTATATGTAGGTGTTTGTATTTATCCTATTTATATTTGTATATATACACATACATGTATGCACATGTGTTTATTTTTGTTCATACATTGACATTTATACATACTGTTTTCCTTAATGGAGTATAAACTTTGCATTTGTATCCCCAATGCCCAGCACAGTACCTGGCACACAGGTGCTTAATAAATGTTTGTTTATTGATTTAGGGGAGCGTGTATCTTATGTACCTTAAAGTTCTCAATATGTGTTACTAATTATCATTTTTCGTCATATAGGCATTCTTTTTCTCCCTTTTCTATCACAGCAGAGGAGCTCAGCTCATTGTTTGAAAAAAAGAACTTCAAAGTCAAGTCTTCAAGTGTGGGGAAGCCATCGCTCCTCTCCGTGCGCCTCGAGCAGTGCCCGCTCCAGCTGAATAATCCTTTTAACGAGTATTCCAAATTTGATGGTAAGGTAGGTAAAAATGATCCCTATTACCTTTTACTAAATCAGGAAAAACTGCTTTGATGAATCCTGTGTCCCGTTTTGCTGATTTGTTGGGCATCCGAGTTAACCGGAAACCCCTTTTTGAAAACTTTCTAAAAGTATACTCACTCTGTACAACTTAGGACAAGGCATTTTAATGGTTCTTGGATGACTCAGGCTCTTGCTGTGATTCTGTGTCAACTTTCTGAGCATAATACTCGTTGTCTGGGACTTTATTGGTAAAAACCTGGGAAGACTAAGCTCCATGTGTTTTGCTCCTCAGACTTTTGGATATTTTGCTGTGATTGGTTTTCCTCATGATCATAATACTAACAGTAGCTCTGGACTAAGACTGAAGAGACCTGTTGATAACTGGCTCTTTGATCTTGAATAGATAGCCAATAAGTATTTATTAAGCACCTGCTATGTACCAGGCACCGTGCTAAGCACTGGGGATACAAAAAGAGGTAAATAAGTAATAATATCAATAATAAATAAAAGTATAGCAAATGACAATAAATAACATAATCATAACCAGCATTTATATAGCACTTTGAGATTTACAAAGTACTTTACAAATATTATCTCATTCTGCCCTCACAACAACCCTATGAGTGGAAACTGAGGTAGACAGAAGATCGGTGACTTGCTTAGGGTCACACAGTTAGTACAAATGTCTGAAGCAGGATTTGTACTCAGGTCTTCCTGATTCAAGATCTAGTCTTTATCTACTGTGCCACGTAACTGGCCCATCTCTGGGTCTACTTTCTTGTTATATGAAATGGAGTCTGGGTGGTAAAGTGAAAAGACCATTGTATTCAGAGTTAGAAGCCCAGTATTATCTTAAGTGAGTCATATTACCTTTCCATGGTTCTCTCTGTTTCTTCATGAGTTCCATGATGGAATTGTGCTAAAGTATTTCTAAGGTCTCTCTTAACATTCTGTGACTAGATGGTCTCTTAAGACCAGTGTATGTATGTGATTCAGGTATAGCAGCAGTGCTTTCTGAACTTTAGAGTACTATTCATGTGTTCTTCTTCATCATCATCATCGTATTTTAACATAATACCCCAAACTACTTTTTGTAGAGTTATCACCTACTGTGTTCATAGCCCTGAAGTAGCCAATGGGGTAGATAGAAGAGGTATGTGGTGAGTTTTAGGCCCCACTCTCAGTGAACTTACTATTTATTATTAAGATGAGACACCAAAGCAAATGACTGTAAAATGGAGCAGGTGAATAAATCACTTAAGTGATTTTGTTTTCCCTGTTACTCTCATGGCAACAATAACACATTACATTTATATGGAACTTTAGTTTATACCTTGCCTTCATACACTCATGACACAGCTATGAGATTTATATTTATACTACCATTATTAACCTCACTTTACATATTAGGAAACTAGGATTCAGAGCAGGAAGAAAAAAAGATTGTAGTTAATTGACACTTTTGGTTTTTATCAATCAGCATCCTTATAGTGATAGCAGATTTGAGGGGCTAGGATATTGTCATTTCTTGTGTAGTGGAGTAGTTGAAGGTGGAAATGGGATTGTTTGGACTTGTTTTATTACCCATCTTCCCTCAGCCCATTTGCTTCCCAATTATTTCCTTATATTGTTCCTTTTCCTGAAGACTTGACTTATCTCATGTGTAGCTCTGGGAACTCATTTACATAAAGATGACAGCGATTAATTTACCCAGCCTGTGAAATGGGTGATACTGTTGTTGTATTGGCTTTTTGACCCAAATATGACTACTTAAAGAAAAATGTGGCCAATTTTTGCAGCTTGGCAGTGGTGAGGTGGTGCTGAGTGACAGCTTATGGTTTGCAGGGTTGAGAGAATCTTCTGTTTGTTGTCTTTCTGTACTATTAAAATTAATAAAAAGTACTGTGTTTTTCTGCTAATTTATTTTCATCTGTGCACTTTGTAATTTTTTAGTGTAAAAATTTTTGACAGAAGTTGCTCAGAATTCAGAATAATAATAGCTGATACATATGTTTTACCATGTACTAATTTTATCTTAGTCTCCCAACTGTGTGATATACATAAGGCAAATATTATCATACCCGTTTTGGAGATGAGTAAACTGAAGATCCTCACAGTGAAGCTCATTTTCCCAGTGCCACATGTGTAAAATTGACAGAAAAGCAGAGTTGAAAGAGGGCCTAAGGCAGCATGACATTGAAAAGACATTGGATTTAGCATCACCACAGTATCTGAAATTCAGGTCCAGCTTCTTCTGGTGACCTTTTTTTGATCAGCTTCTTTGTGACCTTGAGGCAGTCTTTTCCCATCATTCTGCCTCAGTTTGCAAAATGAGGGAGTTGTATTAGATAGTCTCCAAGGTATCTTGCAGTTTAAATGCTGTAGTCCCCTTCTACACATATTAAGGACCTGTAGTTTATAAGGTACTGGGGATACAAAGACCGAAATATCCTAGTCCTTCAAAGACCTGACATGTCATAAATCTCCATAAAATGCATATGTCAGTGCATATGCATTGACTAGGGAATGGAAGGACTAGTCTATATACAAGATGTATTTTCTTCAGCACTTTCAGCTAAAAGCATGTGGGTATAGTGGGTAGAGTGCTTGAGTTGGAGTCAGGAAGATCTGGGGAGGTCTTGCCTATTACTAGCTGTATGACCTTGGGTAAATTAACTAACCTTTCTTACTCTCAGTTCCCTCCTTTGTAAAAACAAAGGGATTAGATTAGATAAGCTATAAAGCTTCTTCCAGCAGTAAATTTGTGATCTTTGAAAAGTGACATAGAGAAAGTGGCAGCTGAGCCTTGAAAAAAAAAGATCCCTATGATATTATGATCTATGATATTTTTAGTTTCTTCTGAGTCCTAGTAAAGAAAACTTGGAGTTAGAAGGTACAAACTTTGAGTCTTGAATTTATAGTTATTAATTGAATGACCATAGGAAAGTTATATTTTCTGTGCCTCAGACCTCTCATCTGCAGATTTTGAAAATACTTATACTGTGTGCCTTTTAAGTGTTACTGGGAAATACATATTATAAAAATTAAATCAATGAGCAAAAAAATTCTCATTTTCTAATCAGAAAATTCAAAGTGTTTATCTTAATATATTATTTTTCTCCAGGTGATCTTACTAGCACTCATGAGTTCACTTATCATCTCTTTGCAGATTACTTCCAAATTTATAGATTTAGCCTTCATCTTTCTTTTAATTAAGCTTCAGCCCTGTATTACCAACTGCCTGCTGGACAGTTCTACCAGAATGTCCCTTTGACATCTCAAATTTAACATCTTTTAAAGAAAGATGATTATCTGTCTCTGGAACCTATCCTGTCTTTCAAAATAGCTTCCCTATTGTTGTTGAAGATGCCATCATCATTGGAGTCACCTGGGTTCTTCTCCTTAGGGACATTTTTGCCTCTTGACCATCTGTCTCTACCTGCTCATCTGATTAAGAATTTTCATTGACTTATTCTTGTCCCTTAAATTTTGGACCTAACTACTTAATAAATGGAAATCTTAGGTATTTCTTTTGGCCTGGGACACCCTGAAAAAAATTTTGAAACACTAAGGGCACTGTGAACCTTTGTCCTAGGATAAAGCATAAACTTCTCAGTTTGACATTTAAAGCTTTTCCTTTCTTTGTGCATTATGACCGTATTGGCATGGACTTGAAAATTTTTTGTAAACTTTGTATCTGTCTCAGTACCTAATAGTGTTGTAAACATAAATAGCCACTTGATAAATCTCTGTTGAATTTTTGTATTTGTGTGCATTTCATTGATATAAGGAACTCCCAGATCAAGAAATTCCCTTTGCCAGTGTAGAGTGACACCTTCTCTGCAGTTTACAGTAATAGACATTTGCATTGGAACCCTGAGAAGTTAATTGGCCTGGCCTATATTAAAATAACCAAATTGTGTTACACATGAGACTTGACAAACACTTTTTATTTTACATTTTGCAAGGCCCACTGTTGAGTAAAGAGAGATTAGGAGGGGGAGAGAAGAAAATGTAAGATACAGTTTTTTCCCTCTGGGAACATTATAACAAGAAAAATGGCATATACAGTAATAATACATAGATTATGGTTTGTGAAGCAGAGAGGTTCAAAGTCTTGAATGTTCATTTTTTTCATGGGATGGGGAGGTGAGAAGGATCAGGGAAGTCCTACATGAAGGGGAGTGAATTGAGCCTTGAAACTACTATTTCAGTAGCAAGAGATAGGGGAAGGTTGGGCATTTCAAGTGTGGAAGGAGAAAGCATTGCCTGTGTTCTAGGAGTTTGGAGGAGCTTATCTGGGTTAGAATATGTAATAATTGATAGAACGTATAAGCCATAGCATGTGATAAGGCCAGGGAAGTAGGATAGCACCAGATTATAGGAAACCTTGAATACCAGGATCAGGCATTTGAACTCTATTTTTGGGGACACATTAAGGAGCCTTTAAAGGATTTTGAGCAAAGAAGAGTCAAAGATGATAGAATTTCACATACTGTGTAAGTCCAGCTTCCCAATTTTAGACATGTGGAAACTGGAGGTTAGTTAAATGACTAGCCCAGATTCACTGATGAAATCTGTGGATAAGGTTGATTCATCTGCTAGATTATAGAAGGCTGAAATGTTAGGATGATTTGGGGCATTCCTTGGAAGTTTTTGGGCAGAGAAGGGACTTGACCAGATTTATGCATTAGGAAAATTAATTTAGAAGTTTGTGTTGTAGGGGTTTGAGGCAGAGACATTTGAGGCTATTGCTGTGGTTATAGAGACAAACAGATGAAATAGAAGGGTGTGACTTAATAATTTCAGGTTCCTCCTACAGGATACTGTGGAAGGGAATAGTTAGAACACAGCAGAAATAATTGACTAAAGTTTCACCATTTTTTTTTCATTGCCCCTTTCTGGAAAGTGCTAAAAGGTGGGAGCAAAAAGGGGAAGGGATCAGCAAGATCAGTGCTTTAAAAAAAATAATCAAAAACAAGATAATCTTGTTGGACAGTAGATACACTTTTAAAAGATAAAAATTGATTGTGGGTTCTTTTAGGTGTCGTATGTATATATTAATGACATCATGTAATATGATAGGAATTTATTTGCTTCGATTACATGATTCTAGCCCATGATTTGAGAATATAATTTCTCTAGTAATTAGTAAGTGGTCATGCTTTGATGCTAACAAAATAGTATGACCTCCTTTGAATATCATAGTCCAGCATTCACATTATGTCATTAGACTATTACAAATTACATTGATTTGGTTTTGTCAGGAGGTTGTGAACTCTGTTTGGTATATAACCAATCCCAGCAGAGCCAGAGGGAGTTATAAAAACAACATTAAGGATGCTATTTCTCCAATCACAAAGGAGCCATTTATACTAGATGTATATTCACATTTAAGATGCTTTTGGCACTCCTAACATCACAAGTATATTTTTGAACTAATAAATGGTGTGTGGTCTGCACAGTCTCTGGTTGGCAATTGATTAAGGAGTCTTTCCCTATCGATAAGTCTGTCTTTCAAAGTGATAACATTTTATTGTTCACCCACGTATCACAAATGGGGACATACAATTAAATTCTTGTTCTAATCAGTTACTTAATATTGACGTGTTTGGCTACTGTGGAATAAAAGTGGCTAACATTTGAAGGATGTTGTTCTGTACATACTAAATTAATCTTTTTAAAAAATCTTCATGAAATTCCTTGACATGAGAGTCAGGGACACTGCAGTGATTAATTGAGAATTGTACTGGAGCTGAGTCTTTCTTTAACCTAGAAATTAAAACGAGTATTCAGATAACACTACAAAATTATCAAATTAGCATTTTGGCGATTGGGTCATGATAGGATTGTATTAGTCTGATAACCGCACTATTGCTGTCTCTATCGTTAAGATCATGTCGACTCTTTGATAATAAAGCCCTTTCTAGAATGTCTGCTTTCTTGCCTTAATAATAATACTGATTGATTCTTAGCATCAATCATTTTAAGTTCACCACTAAATTTTTGTTACTATTATAACAGAAAATTATTTTTTCTTAGCACCTGTGTAGGAAGTTATTAGAAATCTGCCTGTTCGTAAATCTTCCTTTGACATGTTCTTGTCTTAAAAAATAAGGTTCATGAGTCAAATTGGTCTGAGATGTTTAAAATGGTTCTTACAAAGCTACATGTGCACTTTTTTTTGGTCACAAATATAATGTTTTTCTGGGTAATAGCACATGCCTTATTTACATAATTAACTATGCTATGTGAGCCTCTGGTGAAAATGATACATTATTGGGGAGAGAAGGGGACAGGGAAGAGTTTGGGGTCTAATTAAACATGCTTTTAAAAAAACTACTCATTTATTTCCTGAAGAGATTGTAGTAAATTCTGAAGATATTGAAAACCTTAGAGAAGAAGAAAGGAGTCCTGGAAACATGTTAACTTGCAACGGGCTTCATTTTATGTCTGAGACTCTACAAACTGCCCTTTAATTCATATACATGCCTTTATGTAACTACAATGGCATCATGGTAGAATGAAGGGAAGATTGATTCTGCAGTCAGAGGACTTGGGTTCCAAAGTTGCTCCTGATGCTTTCTCTTATGTGACTTTGGGGAAGTCTTTTAACCTCCCTGGACTGTAAAAAGAGACAGTTGGAGAAAATGACCTTCCGCATCCATGATCTTACAGTTTTTCAGTAATAACTTTGAAGGCAGAATTGAGAAAGGAGGATTTAATGTTTATGGTTTAGATATATGGTTCTTTGTAATGTTGAAAATGTTTTTTTCTCCATTAAATTTATTAACTGTTATTTACTAATTTCTATAGTGCATTCTGGACTACAAAGTGTTTTGCTCACAATTATCCTGTGAATTATTTGATATGAGCATTATCCCAATGTTATAGATTGAGAAACTAAGGATGACTAAGTGGATTTATTCTTATCTTGGTTATCCTTAGGATAGGCTGTGTATTTTGAAAGCCTTTCATTCTGTATAGTATATATATCATGACATATATTATAACACTGTTCTTAAATTGTTGCATATCAGTATTATAACATCTTAGCAGTTGTAGGCAATAATTTTGTTTGTGATAAAGCTCCAGTTCCATTCCAGTTTATTTGCCAAATTTTCAAGAATATTTTGAGTTTTGTAGTTCCGGTATGAAAAATTGTTGACAATCAGTCACATTATGAGAAAGAGTGAGCTTCTGATATATAATTCTAGTCACAAGGTCCTGTTAGATATCCTGTTAAGTGTCCTGTAGGTGCCAAATTTATGCAGTCTTCATTGATGTTTTGTCGCATAGTTTCTGCTGTTGATCATTAGGTCTAAACCCTTTATCATCAACTCTTTTGCAGTTTTAGTGGTTGACATCTTGGTCTTGAATTGCCATCATAAACTTCTTCGGTTTCATAAAAAAATCTGTACCACTTGGCTACAAATGATTGATGATTTTTTTTGGTAGATACATTGTTCGCTTCATGTGACTGACACCCGTGGAATACTTTTTAAGTCTATTCTGTTATTATTGTTTCGTGTTTATTTTTCACCATTATCATCAGTGGTATTATTAATAATTACTGTGGCTTTCTTCGTTGGCTTACTATTGGTGTTATATAACGCTGTCTCTGACTTTGAGAACTGAGTTACAAATAGGTTTTAAGGTTGGTTCTGGTGATAATCTTTAAAAGATCTAGGATTTTAACCAGTATGGGTTCTTCCTTCACCAGCACAGACTGTAATATCCTTCTACACTGTAGTAGTCAGTTTTAGAAACTGCCGTAGCCAAAAGAAAATCTGTTTCACAGAATAGCAAAATATTAAGACTGGCAGGGACCTTAGAGGTTATTTAGTCTAACTTTTTTTAAAGCAGTTTGAGCACACGGTAGCCCAGGGAAAGAAAGTCACATAACTTATCAGAACTAACCTTTAAGTCTAGATCTTCTTTTTTTTGACCCTTCTAATGTCAAGACCCAGGGTAATAGGTATAGGGTTATCAGGGGACCATAGAGGGTCATCCATTTGTCTTTTAATACAAATCATATATTCCCTTGTCTCCTGCCAATGGTTTGTTTTCATCATTAGTACCCTTATAAGTTTACTGTGTACCTTAGTGTTTATAAAGCTCTTTTATATTTATCTCTAATTCTCATAGCTGCTTTATGGAGGTAAATAATAGAAAGATAATTACCTCCATTTTGAAAATATGGAAACTGAGTGTTGGAGAAGTTGCATGATTTAAGGTCACGGGACTACAGTTATCTGTGAGATTCATATATTATTAGAGCTGGCAAGTGAGTTAGGAGCATAGATTCAGAGCCTGAAGGGGTAGTTTAAAGATCACTTAGAACAGCCCCTATGTTTTATAGATGCAGAAACGATGGCCGAGAAGTTAAAGAACTTGTTCAAGACCACATAGGTAGTAAGTGACAGAACTGGCTCCAAGTTCAATCTTCCTTCCACCACACTACAGTTTTTCACTCACTCAGGTCAACCTGCACTGACAGATATTTTCATTGGCTTCGTCCGCAAGTGCTTATTGAACTTCTAAAATAATTGGCATAGACCACAGTGCTTTCTGCATGATAGGGTTGCAAAGAAATAGATTATAGCCCCTGACCTTAATGGTTTTAAAATCTAGTTAAGCGATTAGATGGTTCAATTGTAAGTCATCACCTCATTTCTTTGAAATAGCACCACATTTTTCTGAATTGTGAAGATGGACAAATGTTAAAATTATTGAAAGCAGTAAACTACGAAGGTTAAGTCCAGCTATTTCCATACCACAAAGCAGGAGAAATTGTAGGCTATTGGCAGTGGAAACCATCATGAAAAAAGAGGGGAGAAAAGCCAAGAATAAAAGGGGAGATCTTTTAAGCAGCATCTCTTTTTTAAGCCTAAATTATCAGATTAGCATTCAAAGCAAAATACAATCAAAGGGAAGTCAGAAGTCAAGGGTGTGAGTCTAGTAGCTGGGTGACCATGGCCAGACTGCTTCCCTTTCCTGAGCTTCAGTTCTTTTAAAATGATATAATGGGAATAAATCATCATTAAGGACCTTTGTAGTCTGGTGTTCTATGTACAATTAAGTTCAACAAAGAAATAGTCATTAACCACTTGAATGTTCTTTATTCTGTGATATCTCTTAGCTTTAACATTTAGAGTCATTGTGCTAGAATGGAAAAAGCTATGTGATATTCAGCAAGTCACTTGATCTCTCTATGCTCCAGAGGAGATGTAAAGTGAATGTGTAGATTTAGATGATCTTTAATGTTCTTTCCAGCTATAAATTGATTATCTAATGAACATTCTATGTTCTAGGGGCCTTTTCATCACTAATGTTCCATGTTCTAAGGTCCCTCCTAGCTGTTAGCATTCTCTGGTATAATTTCAGATGATTTCATCAGTTGTTATAGGATATTTCCTGAACTGAAATAACTGATTTAGATAATGTTACATTCTTTAACTTGTTAAGGAGAACATTTTTCTGATAAATTCTCACAAAACTCATGTAAGATTATGGTCTATACAGGAAAGTGTAATTGTGATTATGTGAAGTTATTAAGAATCTTAACATTTCTCTGTTAGTAACTGTTTTAACAATGAAGCTGCAGCAAGCATGGGGGGAAGGGATAATTCATGAGCGCTAATTGCTTGGCTGTTAATTTTCATAAGTGTTGATAGAAGCAGTTCCTTAAATTAAACTTTGTTTAAAATGTATCAGGGGAAATATTCCACAATGTCGGGCCTGAAGTGAAAATTAATATGAATGCTGTGGCAATTAACACATACTGGTTAATAGCTTTTAGCAGCATTTTGGGATGATAGTCCTTAAATACATTTTTGCATGCTGCTCTTGTTTCAGTATTGTTCCAGTCTATGTCTGGATAATTATGAACAAATGTTTTCCACAATCATTGACATTAACTAGCTCTCCTCAAAGAAAGTAGATAAAAACTAGTGCAGAACAACACGTAGCTACGGGGTAGCATTGAAAATACTTAAAATGTCAAGGAATTTAAATTTAACAAAATTGCTCACCGAGTAAAATGCTCCTCACATGGATTCTGAATATTTATCATTTCAACAGGGCTGTAATTTTTTCCTATTATGTTTCCTTATTGTGAAGTGTAGCCTTTAGGGGAGTTTTGTTGTCCTTGTCCCTTTCTCCTCCCCCCCCCCCCCAGTTTTCCTGTGGTAAAGGGATTTTGGGGGGGGATGTTGGGAGGGGAGGAAGGTTGCAGAGGCTGACTTTGGCCCAATATAAGAAAAAACTTCCTAAGACCTGTATCTATCCAAAAACTGGAATGAATTTCTCCTGGAGGTATTCCTCCTCATCAGTAAAAATGGCTTTTTAAGGTTTACAGCGTTCTTCCCAGTCATCCTTTGAGTTTAGTAGTTTAAGTGCGCTCCCCATTTTTGAGGCAAGAAAACCGAGGTTCAGGGAGGTTGTCATGAATTTTTCAAGATTATATTGGCTCTTAACTGTCGAAGTTGAGACTTAAATCCAGATTTTTTGACTTTAAGTCCAGTTGTTCTTTGCATTGTATTAGGATCACAGTTTCAGAGTGGAAAAGAAGCTTAGGTGCCATTTAGTGCAACACATTCCAGGACAAGAAACCCCTCTGTAACCGTCCCAGCAAGTGATAATTTGACTTTTTTTTTTTTTTTGAGAAACCTCTAGAGAGACCCATACTCTTCTTACAGCTAAGCACTTTGCTTATAGTGACCTTGTGAAGTATTTAGTACAAATATTATTCTTGTTTTACAAATAGATGCTTAGTCAAGCAAAACAAATTCCCTCATTGGCCATGTTCAAAATGTATATCTCAGTTTATACCCATAGACCATCACCTTTCTTTCAGGAGGTAGGAAGCATATTTCATCATGAATTCTCTGGAATTGTAAATGATGATGTCATTGCAGTTGATCAGAGTTCTTTCTTAACTCAAAGATTGTGTAAATTCTGAAGACCCCAATTAAATTTTCTTCGTGTACAACTCAGACAATAGTTTTGAAGAATTCAATAAGTCAGATTACAGAGGAACCAAGAAGTAGGAGGGTAGGAAAGAAAGATTAAGAATTTTAAAAAAGGGAGTGAGAATCAGGGAAAAGTGGTTTCCTAATGGTTTCTTCAAATAAACAGTTCACAAAAAAGTTGGGACCTCATAAACATTCTAGTCTAACACATATTTGACTAAAACTTCCCTCTAAGGTATGCTCGACAAATAATCTTCCAGCCTTTGTTTGAACTCCTCTAGTAATGAGAAACCCACTAATTTGCATTTGCTTTTGGATAGTTCTAATTGTTAGGGGAAAATTTTTTCTTACCTAAATTTACTTCTTTGCAATGCCTTATTGCTCCTTGTTTTGCCGATGGGACCAAATAGAACAGATCTAATTCCTCTTTCATATTATAGCATTCAAATATTTGAAGATAGTCTCCTTACCCCTAAACCCTACAAATATCTTCTTCTACAGGTTAAATATTCCTAATTCCTGCAACCTAACCTCATATCTCATGAACTTGAGGCCCTTTAGTATCTTGATTTCCCTCACCTGAATGTTTTCTAGCATATCCATGTCCTTCCAAGAACATAGCACTTGGAACTAAACCCTGCATATTGTGATGCTGTTCCCTCCCTTATCCTGGATACTTTTAATGTAAGTTCTTTTAATGCAGTCATAGATTGCACTCCAGTAAAAATACCAGCTCTTTTTCAGATTAACAGTTATCTAGCCATGCTTTTCCTGTTTTTTACTTAAGGTGTTGTTGTTGAACCCAAGTATCTTTATAAATTTTATCCCTATTAAATTTCATTTTGTTAGATTCAGCCAAATGTTCTAGCCTTTTTGAATTCTGACTCTATCATTTAGAATATTAACTCTCTCTTTTAGGGTCAGGCTTGGATCCCTGGGAAATTCTTTCCATTGGACACCTTTAAGGTTGACATTGAACCAATAATGACTCTTCTTTGGGTCTAACCATTCAATAGATTCTGAATGGAAGTAATAGTGTGTAGCACATATCACTCCATCTTTTCTATAAATAGCATGAGAGACTTTATCAAATGGTTTGCTAAACCTACCAGTTTAGTAATATTGTTAGGAAAGGAAATGAAATTAGTATGGTATGATCTATTGTTGATGAAGTCATGATGGCTATTGGGGTCTGTTGCTACAACTGAAAAAAAATTTACATAAAAATAAGTTGAGCCAGTCAGTGTTGCAAAAAAGGGTGCTTTTTTATTCTGCATGTTTGAGGGAAGGTGACAAGGCTTTATTGTAGAAACGTAAGGGAATACGCAGAGGAGGACCCTAGGGCAAACACCTGATCATTAAAGTGGAGAAGTAGCTGACAGCTCCAAAATTAAGTAATCATCCCAGATGAGGGCAGTAGATAACACCTCCCAAATTGAAGAGTGTAGACTAAGAAGTAGACACAACCAGGGACCGTAGGGCCCATTACCATCTTTGGACTCAGAAGGCAGGAGTAAAATGACAAGGGTCAAAAGAGAGGCACCTTCAGGAGCTGGCACATCATCATGTAAGACTCTTGTTATTTTAGTGAGACACTGGACTAGATGATTTATGAGGTCTCTTCTAGCTTAATCTTTGATCTTATGAGCCTGTAGTCAGGATTGCTTAGGGATCCTGGAGAAAGCCAGGTGTTGTATAGGGAGGGGTTGTGTTTTATCCAATTGAGTCTGTTTTGATTTACAACCTTTGAGGTCACAGGCAGCTAGGCTTAAATCAAGAAAACTGAAAACTTTTAGCCTACAAGGTTCTAGCTAAAAGAATTTACAAATATGAGTGGTTCCTGAAAAGGGACAGGGAGTCAGGATTATAGTACCAAGTAGGAGGAGTTAACAATGCTAACACCCCATCAAAAGAAGACTTGTTTTGAGGGAAAAGGTTTTCTGGACCATTCACCAGTCCTTTGTGATCTTGGTTTTCTTTTCTAAAAATTCACTATCTGTTTAATATTATGTTCTAGACTCTCACCCAGAATTGAAGTTGAAGACTATTCTCTTTATGGCTTTGAAAATCAGGACATTTCTTCTTTTCCATTTCTATCCAACCTCTTCCAATTTCTTCAGTGTTTCAAAGGTGACTGATAATGGCGCAGCAAAATGCCTAACAATCCTAATGGTGTAGATCAAAAGTATCAAACTCTAAGCTGACTGGTAGCATGCACCAGAGAGCCTCCTGAAGCAGACTTAAATGTATTCAGGAAATGTTTGACAAAATAAATAAAAATAGAATACAATATAGATAATATTAATTTGTGATTTTCTAAGTCAATAGGTAGCCTGCAGGGATCCACTTTTATTTGAATATGACCCCACTGAGGTAGACTGCTCAGGCAAAGGTGACTTGAATTTCTCAAAAGGTTTGAACTTAGATCTTCCTGACTCTAGTCTTGGCACTCTATCCCTGTGCCACCTAGCCATCACCAGTACTTTGTTAGTAGTTGTCAATTACTTTTTTTCCTAAAACTTTTATTAGCATCTAATCAGGTTTTATAGACTCTTGTTTAAATTGCATTCCCTTCTCCTTCTTATGCTCTATAACCAATATGTTTTTTTCCTTCTCAAACTCAAACCTCATCCTACTTTCCTTTGCTCCATAAATACCTGATCCTCCATTGTAGGGGAAGTAATATAGTTCAGTGGAAAAAGTGTCAGGCCCATAATAAGATGACCTGGATTCATCTCCTGTGAAATGAGGGGGCTGGACTAAATGACCTCAAAGATTCCATTAAACTCTTAAGTCCTATATATTGTTATCATGCTCATTTTACAAATAAGAAAACCAGGACTTAGAGGGGACAATTGACTTGTCTAGAATTATACAGCCAGTGAGTCTCTAGGTCCAGATCTGGATCCATTGCTTCCACCTCCAAGTCAAGGGCTTCTCCCACTGTGCTGTACTGCCTTTTGAGGTTGTCTCTATCGATCCTGATAGGTCATTCCTGGAAGCTGCTCCAGAACTTAGAACCAGCAATTGTTTCCTGTTCTCTCTTCACTTAAACAAAAGAAAATCCTTTCTAGAGTTTTAGTGCTGGTATTGAAGACTGTCTACAATTCAGAGGGAATAATACATCCATACTTCTACTCTATCAGAAATCAGGGACCTTTTTGTACTCCATTCAGTATTTGCATAATCACATGCATTGTTTCTGAGAGGTTTACAGAGTCAGCCCTCAGAGCCAGGAAATCTTAGATTCAAGTTTTGCACCTGAAACTGAACAACTGTGTGACTAATTTTTTAGAAATACTCTCTTCTTAATCAGATATTCACTTTCCCCTCATTCTAGCCCTGGCTTTGGCTAGCTCTGGGACAGATCATTTTGTTTCTTGAGGTGTCAATTTCTTTCTCATTAAATTGACAAGGTCACTTTACCTGATCTCTATAACATCCTTTATAGCATTAAAAACATATGGCTCACAGAACCACAGAATCCAGGAGTTAGAAGCCCTGAGAGGTCATGTAGTTTAATCTGTCGCTAACCAAGAATTTCATCGTCACTAGTAAGTGGTCATCTGGTCTCTAAAAACCTCTAGTCAGGGATAACATTTTCTGAGTTAGTCTATTCCACTTTTGGAAGGTTTGAATTATTAGGAAGTTTTTCCTTACACTCAGAATTTTGTGGTTCAGGAAACAACTGAAGCCTACAAAATGAAAGTTGCATATAACTTGGTACAGCCAAAGACTTCCTAGACTTGGAAGCGAGAAACTTGAATTATATTATTTACTAATCTGTGAACTAATGTGTATTTCTTGGTACGTGAGTTTTCCTTTTGGATACTTGGTTTCCTCATCTATAAGATGAGAACATGTTGGAATAGATGATTACTGTGTTCTATTTCAGTTTTAAGATTCAGCATTCTAATAATTGGTGTTGTAAAAACCATTTCTAAGTCCAGCGTTCTGTTTTATTTGTTCTAGTCTTGAGATAATTTCCAGTTCTAACTTTCTATGAGTCTGAGATTCAGAATTTTAAAAATAAAATCCCTTTATGTATATTTGAACTTGGAGATTACCTCTGAAAAGTTAGAGAACTAAATATGAGCATGTAATAAATTAAGAAATTTGTTCCCCCCAAAAGGTGGTACTGGCTGAATAAATCAATACTGGAAATGTTTCGATAACCTTGATTGTGCTAGGAGTATTGGATTATATACTATACTTTTTGAAGTTGACATCACATAGCCCAATTGTATATTCCTTTGGTTCCATGGTTAGAGATGAATTAATTATTGCCTGTAAGTCTGCTGGATTTAAAGTAAAAGACCTCTGATTTTTCTTCTCATTCTGGTATTCAATGACCTGAGTTCCTAACTCTGGTACTTTGAACACAAAACATACCATAGAATGTCAGAGCAAAGACCCTATAGATTATCCAGTTCACTCCCCCTTTTCCTGCTGCAATTTTATTGATTAGAGATCTCCTTTCTTCCCAAAAGGAAGACTAATTTGCCCAAGATCAGACAATAACAGAGCTGAGACAGAAACTTAGGTGTTCTGACTTAGAGTCCAGTGGTTGTGACCAGATCATTTAACTTCTCTTCACCCCTATGCCCCCATTTGTAAAACAGAATATAATGATACATTTCCTGATAGGATTGCAAGAAGAAAACATTTTGTAAATCTTTAAGCACTATATAAAATGAGTTATTATTAATCTTAACCAGTATGTTTTCTTATGTGTGATTGTATGTTCTGACATTGTTTTCTAAGGTCACTTGGAGTTTTAACATCCATGCAAGACCCATTCTATTAATCTGTGTTCCAAAGTCCTTACTAACTCTCAACTTGTTATAGCTGCCCTCAGTAGCACATTGGAAACATTTTATCATGACTTCTTATTTCTCTTCAAATTCAAATTTTACAATCCATACAGATTCACACAGGAAGGTGAGTTTAGGGGATTTGCAAAATATGTGACTGTATAACAAAAGATTAAATTGATTTGTTACATGTGCATTTAGCTACAATTCATTTTAATTGTCTGTATGAAGTTAAAAAGTATTAGTGTCAAATAAAGATTCATCACCACAGTATGATTTAAAGCCAGGGCTGTAGAAAGCAGGCATGTGCTCTGGCAGATGTTTATATAAGGCGCTGTCTCTTCTGACAGCAGTTAAAAAGTATGGTTGTAGTAATCAAATTGTGGTGTAACGACTCTGAGGCTAGGGCCAGATTGAATTAAAATAGATATAAGATTTATGAATAGCAATAGCTGTGATAAAATTTCACTACCTTCTTCAACAGGAAGGACTTTTTTCCAGAGTGGAAAGAAGAAAATCCAATAATCACTTGGCTAAAACTGTGGCTTTGTTTACTTTTACCTTTCCTTCTTAAATATGACCTCAGAACATAACTTTTTTCTGCCAAAATAACTTGTTCATTGATATTTTACTGCATTAAATCCCAACCTGTTAAATTTTAAAAAATATGTAGTCTAGCAAAAAAAAAACCAAACAACTTAAGTACTAATGATGAATCAGTATGAGAAATTACAATATCTGCCTTCACCACAAAAAAAAATTAAAGTGAAAATAGTAAGCTTTATATAAATTAAGACTCCATCAGTTCTATCCCTGCATGTGGATAGTGTTTTCTATCAAGAATCTTTTGGAATTGTCTTAGATCATTGTATTGCTGAGAAGAGCTAAGTCAGACATAGTTGATTATTGCACATTATGCTGCCGTAAAACTCTAAATTTTTCATTCAAATGTTTATTTCGTGTCAAACAATTTGTGTTCTAAAGCACCTATCTTTTAACATTTTATGATTCTTGACTAAAAATATTCATTACTTTAGGAAGAATCATAAAGTTGTCCCTTAAGATATCATTATCATTACCATGTAAGATCCTGGATAAGGTTTACAAAGAACTTATCTCATAGCACTGTAATGTGGACAGCCCAAGAATGGTGGTCCCCATTTTATAGATGAAGCTTCAGAGAGAGTAAAATAAGTACCCATAAACCTATAGGTAATAAATGTATGAGGTGGGTTTTGTCTTCAGTCCTGATTCTAAGCCCAGCACTGTTTCTGCTATGATGTGGTAGCAGTGTTCTGATGACTTGTCTGTATTCATTTGATGGAAGAGCTCTACATTTGAAGTTAAGAGACTGGGGATTCTGTTGCTTTGTGGTCTTG
>CM053769.1:331109548-331127048 GCA_028658325.1 Potorous gilbertii | reverse complement strand
AATCAGTGACTAACTCCTATGATACCCCTATTTTCTTTTTTTGCTCCTCTATTCCTGATACTGTCCCCCTGGGATAAACCTAGAGTACTGCAGCTACCTCTTTTCATATCTTCTCACCTCTATTCGTTTTCCCTCTTCTTCATCTTTGTACCACTCCCTGATTCATCTGACCAGTGCACAGATTTGATTGTCACTTCTGCCCATTCTGACCACCTACACAGACTTCCTGTTGTCTACTGGATAAATTTTAAAATCCTAGTCTGACATTTAAAGTCTTACAATAGCAATGACAAGCAATCACCTGTTATGTGTGAAGTGGTATGTTTGGTGCTAGGAATACAAAGATATGTCTTTTTTAAAACTCAAGTTGGTTAAAAATGAGTTCCTTATCCATTAACAGTCTACTAAGACTACTCCCCATTTTCTTTCACATTGGAGTTATTTTGTTCATGTCCTGAAGAACTTTTTATCACTCCTGAACTTATTTTCCTGCTAGACTTTTAGTCTATGAATTCTTATCTATCCTTTTTAAGCCCCATTAAATCTAGTTTTCATATATATATATATATACATATATATATATATATGTATATATGTATGTATATATCAGGCTAACTCCAGCTATCTTCTCCTTTATCAGAAATTCTAAGATGGAACAGGCACTTCCCCCTCAACATTTCATCATTTCTACCCCAACAACTAGTTCTTCCATCTTGATGAGAATCAAATTCGGGGGGAAAAGATCCTTTTCTTACTTCCTCATTGTTTAAAGTCAGGAAATTATTAGCTGTTTTGCGTTTGCCAGGGAGACAGCTCTCACAAATGTTTGGATGATCAAATCTCTCATCATGATTATGTTCTACTTCCGTTCCAGCTTTGTGATCCATTCTTCAAGCTGCTCATTTATTTCTTCTTTCTGTACAGGTGGACTTGCAGTATGTTTCCAGTGGTAGTAACACTTTTATTTCTTCCTCCATTAATCTTCATCCAAATGCAAGTTCCTGGATTTTCTCACATGAGTTAATTCTCCTTATTTCCCCAACTGCCTAGAACTTATTTTCCTAAGTAAGGTATATCCTTCCAGATCCATATACCAATTTAACTTTTCAGTTTGGTATTAAAACCCTTCATATAGTAACTCCAGCCTGCTTTTGCAGGTTTTATTGCGCACGCACACACACACACACATACACACACACATATAAACTGTCCCTTATGCAGGGTAAGGGTACAAGAGAAATATTCCCATCCTATTTAGCCCTAAAGCATTTGTCAGATTTGAACACATCTCCATTGCTTACATAGTGTGAGTAAGGCCTGAAAAGCTTGAATCAATCAAATACATTTCAGTTTAACAGGAAATAACAGGAAGTTTGTTGTAGTTGGGTGAGTGTAGAACCAGGAAGATGGTTCTTAGATGGAAAGTCAAGGATCTGGCATCAGAGGGAGGAAAGGAGAGAGGGTATAGAACTCCAGGCCCTATCCTCATTCTCTTCCCCTAGAGAATGTCCTAGCTATGTCCCCTAAATAACTGATAGCAGTGTCAACATCAGGAGCCAAGGATAGCCTGGATGAAATTTGGGAAAGCAGATTCCAGATTTAACAAAGAGTTTATCAGAGAAGTTACACCATACCTAAGGGAAACATTTTGACAACTCCAGCAAAAGGACTTAGAGGCTTTGCAACATGTATTTTGTAAAACTGAGCCCATTTTCTCATGCGTTCTATATGTACTTATGGGAGACTATGTCACAGATTTTGGGGGGATACTTTATACCAATTGTTCTTATTATACAAACTGAGTAAATACCCCTTTCTGAAAGATAATTGAGTCTCTCTGACTAATTGATATCTATGATAAATCATGTCAGGAAGTACACAAGTAGGGCCTCATGAGCCGGAGCATTAAGCATTAAGACAGTCCTCTGCACCGCAGGATTACTCCTATCCTGTGGAGACCTTCCAAATCCTTGTGGATGGGAGTTAAGATAATAGCTTCTAAGCAAATGCTACACCCAGAAGGCATTCCTTACCAATCTCTATTCCTTTGCCTGGCTTCCTTCAGGGGGCAGCTTGAGTGCTACCGCCTATATGAGGCATGTCCTGACCCCTCTTGTTGCGAGTACCTTCACCCCCTTCTTTCTCCCCAAATTACTTAATATTTAATTTGTGTAATAGATAAAGGGCCTGGAAGTCAGGAAGACAGACCGACGTTCAAGTCCTCTCTGCCTGACATGACCAGGTGAGTGATACTGGGCAAGGAGCATTCCCCAACACTCAGTCATAGGCAGAGCAGGTGCAGACCTGTTTTGATAGAGGAAGTTCCCCTATTCCAGTGAGGTCATAGGGCTGATAAATTTTTTTAACTCGATTATATTTTATAATATAATTTATATTTATATTATATTTATACTCGATATTATATTTATTTTATCTATGTACACTTTTGTTGTTTTTTTTTAACGAATAAATGTAAGCTTCTTCAAGGCAGGGCCTGCTTAGCTCCTCTTTTTATGTTCACAGGCACTTGAATCGTGCCGGGCCATGTTAGACATCAAATTTTTCTTGAGCTAATGGTTGGGTTTTATTCTATCAAGTATGTTTTGCACTAAATTTGCCTCCTAGCTTAAGAGCTTGGGTTCTTCTTGCCTATTACTTGTACTTTGTGCTTTTATATGAAACTCTCTGAGGTTATGGGTTTTACTACTGCCTCCTTTCTTAAATTTTTTTGCCCTGTGAACCTTGGAGTGTTTTGACTGTTATTCTTCCTATATTGTAATTCCTTTTTTTTGAAGTCATGGTTCAGAAATTCAAATCCTATCTCAGATACCATCTTTTCAGTGAGATTTTTGCTTCTCATTTCTGCGTTTATCTTCTGACATCTTTCTCTTGCTTAGTATTGGGGATGGAAACTCCACTTTTCTACTTATGATCTTATTGTGTTCTTACTGTGTTCTTTTGTTTGCTAGAATTCAAGTCTGACATATACTTGGATCCCTGATTTCATTATTTTGAGTGCTTCTTTCACATATACAGATGGCAAACTCTCTTTGGTTTTCTGTGCATTCTTGTTTTTGCTTTTGGTAAATTCTCTATAAAAGAACCACCCAATACTCTAGAAGCTTTCCTCTGGTTCATTTAATATCTTAGTATATCATTGTAGCACTTAGACTAGCCATGTGTTATCTCAAACTCTTACTACTTAACTGGTCCATTCTAATACTATATTTCCTCAGTTTTCTCATCTGTCAAGTAAGGTCACAGAACCCCTTCAGCTCTGATGCTATCTCCTTTGTGTCTCTTCTTGCACACAGATCCTTGGATTCTCTGATCTGGTCTCCCACTGTCAGTCTTTCTGTTGGCCTTAGGGTTATATGCGGTTTTGTATCTCCCAAGATTGTGGTGTTTCATGATACATAGTCATATAATATCACTGGAATGTTAATAGCATTAAATTGTTGGACTGCTGTGATAGTAAGCAGCTTGGATTCACCTTGGATTTTCAGTTTTGGGCAGATAGTCAGTTTCCTGCAAATTCTTACCGTTATTATTGCAAAATTACCCAGACTTCCTGTGATATGTTCCTTTTCCTAGGGTTGTCCCCAGAGATATTCTGCACTATTTTTTTGAACAGGAGCCTCTGATGAAATGAGTCCTTTAATTTCTCCTGTTTTCACCATCTATAGTTGAAGCCATTTGATTCAGTGAGGTGGTCTGAAACAAAATACTGTTCTCCCAATGACACGTGTATATCTCTTACCTTCTTCAGTGGTCTTAAAGGTGATTTCGCTCTATTTTTCTCATCTGAATGATAGTGGAACATAGATGAGAATTAGCAGGTAATAACTTTAATTTTAGGAAGATAAGAGGTGGTATGTATAGACAAGCATTTATACTTGACTAGAAGAAAAGATGTTCTCCACAGAAAAAGTGTTTAAGTATTACAGTGAGACTGCGTGGAGTAAGTGGAAAGAGCACTAGGTTTTTAAGACTCAGTTCAGATACTTATTAGCTCTAGGACTGTGGGCAGGTCTTTTTACTTGAGATACTTATCTCCAAAATGATAATAATGGTTGATCCTTTTACCATCTGCTTTGCAGAGCTTTTATGAGAAAAGCACTCTGTAAACTGTAAAGTGTTAACTGTTTGAATTAAGAGACAGTGTGGTATAGTAGCAGTAGCTTTGGAGACCTGGATTCAGAGCCTGATTCTCACAGTTATGAGCTGTGTGGATGGGGGTAGTCACCCCATCTTTCTAGGCTTCAGTTTCCCCATTGGTGAAATGAAATTAATAACACATGTACTACATACCTCACAAGGCTGTTGTGAACATAGTGGTTTTTAAACTATGTATGAAATAAATGGGGCATAAAGACTGCTAATGCATGTGTCACCTTGGGCAAGTCACTTCTTATTTGTACTTCTCAATTTTGTGATATAAAAATTAGAGACTACATAACTTTTTAGTTACCTTCCAATTTGATATCTTCTTATTTCCTTTACTTTAATTTTTCTTGACCAAAATGTCAGGACAAATCAGAGAAGAAACCCACATCATATTTTATCATAAGAACATTAAATATTTTTCCTTTTAAGCTTGCTCAGTTTAGCCATAGAAAGCTGATCTTTACTATGCAATGCCTTTTCGGTAGTCACAGATGGTAGTGGGTGGGGATGGGACAAAGAAGGGGATAGGATTATAAATTTCGAAAAAGAAATGGAAGTGCAGTTGTTTCAGTGTTCAGTGCTTCTTACCCCTGCCTCCACTTTGTTTAAAAAATATGTAGGTATTGCATGAGCCTCCTTATCTTCATTACTTCAAATGACCCATTATTTCATTGGTGTCTAGGTATTTCTCTCGCTAGGGCCGATTACAATCTTTCCTTATTGTAGGAGATGGTCTTAACGATTTGCTGTGGCCAAAATACTTCATTCCTTGATAATCGATCTTCTGGTAATTTTCCTCCATAGTCCTAGGCTTTAGTAAAGATGCATCTTTACAACTCAGTAGATTCTGCCAAAGCTTGTGTTCCATTGTCCCAGCTTTTCAGAAGCTTATATTCTCTCTATATCATGGTGAAATATAGAACAAGAGAATTATGATAGAAGATACCTTGCACATCTAAATTTGATACCAAATATATTAGATATTACTAAATTCATTATTACACTTTCATAATACTAGTTTGACCCCTGTTTCAAGACCTATCTACAGTGGCCATAGAAATTGTTTTTGCATTTTAAGAGCAGAGAAGCTCAGAGTTATAACTTTCCTTTTATGAAATGCTTCTCCATTTGAAGTCAGTTGGTATCTATGAGATACACTAAAGAAAGAAAAAGGAAATGGGGAAAATACATTTCTTGATAGAACTGTCTTAACTTATTTTGTTGGGGAAAATCACAAGTTTGAAGAGAGAGGTTTAAAAATCTGGATTTGAGTTCTTAAGAGATTTTTTTTCCTATTATGAGTAGGGGTGATCTGAAGAAGATAGAAAGAAGATTTTTCTTTCTTTATGAAACTGTTTTAACATTTATTTTGTGAATGGGGTGAAAACATTTTGTTATCCTGAAGGGACTGAATGGTGTGGAACTGTGTTCTCAGAAGTGAAGAGAAGTTATCAGTGCTATTATAATGAGAACTTGATGTGATTCTGGCTTTGATCTTTTCACAGCTAAATATAATTTAAGTAGTTATATTCTTTTGATGGTATTATGTTAAAAATTACAGAGTCAGTAACTTGAATATTGAGTTATTCCTAGGATATTAGGAGCTTTTTTATTTATACAAAAATGCACAACTGATTGCAGGGAAGTTTTCCTAGTTGATTAAATAATATCTAAACTGAGATGGAGGCTTAGACATACCTGATTAATTAATGAGAAAGAGGTTACAGTTTTCTTCATTAATGAAAAACATCCAAAATACTCCTCAATTGCCCTGGAATTTGGAAGGATAAGAATGAACATGGTAGTGAACCAAGTAGCGGTCTGAAGGGTGATCAACAAATAAGGTTGGTGGTCCTTCTAACCCTGTTACGTGAGGGGTTGTAACACTGGTAACACTAATACACTAGCAGTGGTTTACATTTTTATAGCAATTTGCCTTGCAGCAATCTTCAAGGTCAGTAGTATGAGGATAGTTAACCTGATATTTTCCAGGTAAGGAGACTGAAAGCTTGAGAAAGTGTTGTGACTTGTTTAGTGCAAAACAGCTTAATATATTAATAGCAGCTGGCATTTAAACCCAGGTCTTCCAGCTCCCACATAGGATTTTTCCCACTACATTTTCACTCTCCTTTAGAAACTTGCTTTTGAACCCTACGAAGGGAGGAGGGTAGTGAGGGAGAAGTTGGAGATGACTTTGAAATGAGAGAACTTTCTATTATATTTATCTGTCTGGAGGCAATAAATCTATTTCAGCAGATTAAATACAGACTTCTTTATAAAGCCCTGTTTTCTCAAACCTCTTATCAGCAGCACTTGGCAGTAATCACACCTAAGGAAACTTGTAATTTTCCTCAAGGAGGTGACACTGACAGTATTAAAAATGAGGGAACCCCCCCTGAAAAGCAAGTTCATTACAAATTAACAGTGGTCTTAGCATAGCAGTGGGCTAAGGCGTGTCAAGGAGCGATATGGATAAAGAAACCCAGCATTTTAAACTGTCAGAGCTGGGAGCCTGGCTAGCCTTAGAACAAATTAATCACATATTGTCAGCACAAAGTTGCATCAAATTAACACATCGGATTCCAGCATATTAATGTTAGAATGCTTTTACCTGATTATTACTGCAAACCATTGCCACTCTTTGAATGCAAAGATATAATTAAATTGCTAAATAGAAAGTGCATATAATATCTCCACATGCATTTAGGATGCATGAGCTGAAAAGTGCACATCCTATCAAGTGACAGATTCTGTTTGGAAGGTGGGGGGAGAGAACTTTACTTTTTCTCCTCTTTATTTACTTGGGAGTACTAGAATATGAAATTAAAAAGTTAGTTATGTCATTCATATCCAATACTAGTTAGATGAAATACAGTTTAATTGAACTGATTTGCAACACTGGCTACAGGGACATAATTACCTCCAATTTTCCCAGCTCAGTCAGGGAAACATGGTGTAGAGTAGTTCTTGGTTACAAAATCATCTCTGTTATAAATGATATTCCTTGAAGATCATCCCTGGGTGGTGTTCCTGAGAAACCACGCTGTTTGGTTTGACAGTTGAACTCAGAATTCATTTAATAAACATTTATTAAATATCAACTATGTTCAAAATATTTTGCAAGGCCCTTGGGATATGTTGATGTGACAAAAGCCCTGCTCTCACTAATCTTCTACTCTAATGGTAGGGAAGGACCTATGTTTGAAATTGGATTTCTCCTTTACCTGATACCATATTTTCCCATTTATCATATTTATGTATATGCATACTTTATTTTCCTATCTCCTCCCCCATTCTTTTTTTTTTTTTTTTTAGCAATTCAGTATGTTTAATATCTATGGTTCTCAATAAATGTCATGATTGAAGTAGGCATTTAAAAATCTTTACAATGAGGCCCCAATCTAGTTTTCTGGGCTTTTAAACACTCATTCTTTGGTCCAGTCATACTGACCTGCTTGCTATTACCTATATGCAGGATTCCATCCATGTCTTCCATCTTCACTTGTATATCTTTTCCCCCCCTAAATAGTGTTTTATTTTTTTCCTATTATGTGTAAAGATAATTTTCAGCACTTTTATAAGACTTTGAGTTCCAAAATTTTCTCCCCTTCCCTCCCAAGAGGGCATGCAATCTGATATAGGCTGTAGATTTACAATCATATTTAACATATTTCCACATTAGACATGTTGTGAAAGAAGATAGTTTCTTGAGAGCAGAGCCCATGCTTTTTTGTCTTGATATGTCCAGCACCTAGAACTGTGCCTTGAATATAATGGCAGTTTAATAAATATTTGTTGAATTGAAGTACTATTCAAGTTCATTCTAAGTTCTAGCATTTATTGGATGTTTAACCTTGGGAAAATTATTTCCCTTCTCTTGAATGTTTCCTAAAAACATAACATAGTGTTTTAGAGTTCGAAGGGACCTTGAAGATAACCTAGTCCAACTTCTTCACTTTTATATGTGAGTAAACAGAGAACCAGAGAACAGAAGTTACTTAGTCTAAGTAAGTGACAGAACTAGGATTAAAACCTAGCTCTTTTGACCCCCAAATCCAGACTTGTTTATAAATCCTTTTGTTCTCAGGCATCTTATCAGAAGACTTGGCAGCCATTACACCATGCTCTGATTCTACTAAAGTACTAGGCTGTAATGTTAATTAGATTGTCCCTGCCCATTAATAGGCCTCAAGTACCTTTTGTTAATTTCTTTTGAGGCATTGGGTCAGAGGGTCCTGCCCTCCAGCTCTGAAAAGTATATAAATACTCTGAGGTGAGGTTTTATTTTAGGGCTTAGTTTTTGGAAAGAGATTTATTTGGCCAGGTGATACTCTGGGAAGTTGCCAAGGAACCCCCCAGCTTTGAAAACTCAGATGTTGGTGCTTGCCTCTCTAGTAAATATGTATGTAATGCCTATGGTCAGACTGTTGGAAACGCTGTCCATTGATCTTTATTTTTCTGTTTGTATTTTCTCTGAAGTTAAGGGTGCTGATTTTTTCCCTTCAGCTAAGTGAATGATGTATGCGCTTGATTAAAGTAGATTGTTGATCCCTCAGAAGTTGCTTGCCATTTGAAAAAGCATATCTGAGAACCAGTACAGCAGGCCTTCCTGTGTATGTCGAGGTCCTTGCTATCACCACATGCCCAAATGGGAATAATAATATTTGCCCTCTCTTCACCTTATGAAGCTTCGATGTTACGTATTTAACTGTAAAAGCAATATGTAAGTGTCTCTTATTAGTCTTCTTTAATACTCAAAAAGCTATGACCCTCCTTATCCACATTCTTCTTCTGTCTGTCTGATTAGCCTTTTGGGTTAGTTTTTTTTTTCACCCTCTAATTGTGAATATTCTGTAAGGCTTTTTCCTAAGCCCTCTTCTCTTGGTCTTCTACCTTCTCCCTGTATACTCTTTCCCTTGTTAATCTGATGTACTTATTGAATTCAGTTATCAACTCTACATGAATAACCCACAAAATATATAGGGTTTCCCAAAAAGTCTTTGTGCAGTTTTAAGCTATTATAACTTAGACTAAGACTAAGATATAAAGGATAACCTTTATATATAAAAATCCTTGATCTTAGCACTGAACTTAGTCTTGTGTTTACTACTGGACACTTCCAGGCAGACTTCAGTCAGCATCTCAAACTCAACATGTTTGACTCATTTCCCATTTAAACTCAGTCTTTATTCCAGCATGAGTGCTATTGATAACACCACTATATTCCCTTGACACACAATCTTCTTGAGTCTACGCATATCATTTATTTATATTATCACTTCCTTTATGTTACCAATATGTTAGTTCAGGTTCTCATCATTTCTCATCTGTACCACTAGCTGTTTCCCAAATTTGACTTGCCATTCATGCTTCTCTACATTTGTGTAGGTTGTCCTCTGTTTGGAATGTATGCCCTCCTCAGTTTTGCCTTTCAGACCCTTCTTCAAGGCTCAACATCCTTTTGAATTATGGTAGGTCATTGTGTTGTTCAGTTATTAAGTCTTTCAAATTTCATTTTCTTTATAGTATTACTGTCACCTTATACTGGTTTTATTCACTTCACTTTGTATCATTTCATGTAGTTCTTCCCAGGTTTTTTTTTTTTGATACTCCTGTATCATTTCTTATAGCATATTAGTATTCCATCACATTCATATACCATAACTTGTTCAGCCGTTCACCAGTTGATGGGCATCCCCTCAGTTTCCTGTTCTTTTCTACTACAAAAAGAGCTGCTATAAATATTTTTTTTACATGTGGACCTTTTACCTCTTTCTTTGATCTTTTTGAGATATAGACCTAGTAGCAGTTTTGCTCTGTTAAAGTGTATGCATAGTTTAAAAGTTGTGGGGGCATATTTCCAAATTTTTTTCCAGAGTGGTTGGACAAATTCACAGCTCCACATAAAATATACCTGTTTTCCTACACCTCCTCTAGCGTTTGTCATTTCCCATTTTTTTCGTCATCCTAGGCAATCTGATGAGCGTGAGGTAGTACCTCAGAGCTGTAATTTGGATTTCTCTGAGCCAAATTAGTGATTAGAATGTTTTTTAAAAATTGGCTATTGATAGCTTTGATTTCTTCCTCTGAAAACATCCTATTCATACCCTTTGAACATTTATCAATTGGGGAATGAATTTCTTTTATCTCTTGTGCATTTGACTTAGTTTTCTCTGTATTTTAGAAATGAGGCCTTTATCAGAGAAACTCACTGCAAGTATTTTTTTCAGTTTCTTGCTTTTTTTTTCTAACATTAGCTGCATTGGTTTTGTTCCTGCAAAAAATCTTTAATTTTACATTATTGGAATTATCCATTTTAATGCCTGTGAATTTATCTGAACATGAACTCTTACCCTAAGTAATTTCTTCCATGCTTCACTAACTTGCTTATGATATCTCTTTATATTTAAATCATTCATCTGTTTTGAGCTTATTTTGGTATATAGTGTGAGTTGTTGGTCTGTGCCTAGTTTCTACCAGACTACTTCTCTGTTTTTGTCAAATGGTGAGTTTTTCTCCAATAGCTGTGATTTTTGGGTTTAGCAAACGTTAAGTTAGTGTGCTCATTTGTTTCTGTGTGTTGTTCTACTGTATTCTACTAATCTATTTTACTGATAATCTTATATTTCTTTTCTAGAATGAAATTGTTTCACTAATTTACAACTTTATAGCTTAGTTTGAGATTTGGTACTGCTTGGTTCCTTTTCTTCACATTTTTTTCATTCCCTTGATATTCTTGAACTTTTCTTCCTCCAGATGAATTTTAACATTTTTTTCTAGCTGCATAAATCTTTGCTAGTTATCACATTGAATAAGCAAATTAATTTAGGTAATATTATCAGTTTTATTGTGTTGGCATAACCCACCCATGATATTTGTCTAATGATTTTGGATCTGTCTTTATGTGTGAAGTGTTTTGTATTTGTGTTACTGCATGTATCTTGGCAGATAGACTCCCAGATATTTCACACTGTCTATAGTTATAGTGATTTGTGTGGATTTATTTTATGTTCTGTAAGTTGTTATTTGTTTTGGTTAGGTTTTACCTGACTCCAGGGTTTTCTAAGTAAATCATCTTATCTAAAAAAACTGTAATTTTTGTCTTCATTGCCTATACCTATGCCTTCAATTTATTTTTATTTTATTACTATAGTTATCATTTCTAGTACAGTATTGAATTATAATGGTGATAAAGACATGCTTATAGCACCCTCAATCTTAGAGTTAGAAAAGCTTCTAGCTTTTCTCTTATAGATAAAGTTGGCTCTTGGATTAGGTACTACTTGTTATTTTAAAGAAAGCTGTTTTTGTTCTTGTTCTTTCAAGTGGTTTTTTTTTTTATTAATAGGCATAGGTGTTTTGTCAAAAGGCTTTTTTATTTTGTCAAAAACTTTTTCATTTGAAATAGTCATGTAACTTTTTGTTGTTTTTGTTACTAAAGTTTTCTTAATATGGACCCTGCATTCCTGGTAAAAATCCAGCTTAGTCAGTGTATGATCTTTGTGATATGTTGCAGTAATCTCCTTGCTAGTATTTTGTTTAGAATTTTTTGCATCCATATGCATTAGGGAAATTAGTTAATGATTTTCTTTCTCCATTTTGACTCTCCCTGGTTTAGGTATCAAGACCATGTTTATGTCATAGAAAGAATTTAATAGGATTCAATCCTTATCTTTTTTTATTTTTAATAATTTATGTAGTATTGGAATTAATTATTCTTTGTTAAAATTTTCTGGTAAATGTATCTAGTCCTAGGTTTTATTTTTCCCCTAGGGAGTTCATTTATTACTGACTTAGTTTCTTTTTCTAATTTAGAGCTAAATATTCTATTTTTTGTTCCATTAATCTGAGCATTGTATATTTGTATAAATATTCATCTCTTTCATTTAGATTGCCAGCTTCATTGGCATGTAATTGAGCAAAATAACTCTTAAAAATTGCATTTACTTCCTCGTCATTTGTTGTGAATTTAATTTTTTCATTTTTAATATTGGTGATTTGATTTTCTTTTTTTGTTTAGTTCAAATTAGCTAATGTTTTGTCCATTTTTTAAGATTAAAAAAAACATCACTTTATTGATTCAATTTTTTTCTTTCAGTTTTAGTACTCTCTCTTTAGGTTTTCAGGATTTCTAGTTTATTATGTTTTTATTTTATTGTTTTTCTAGGTTTTTTTAGGTTCTTACCTAGTTGGTTGATGATCTCTTTCTTATATAGTGATGCTTATATAAGCAATTAGAGTTACACATTTTTTTTCCTTTGTTACTACTTTGGCTGCAGCATCTAACAAATTTTGGTATATTTTCTCATTGTTTTCATTATCTTTAATGAAATTAACCTTTCTATGATTTGTTCTTTGGCCTACTAGTTCTTTAGGATTAAGTTTAGTTTTAAGTTAATTTTTAATCTAAACTCCAAATTCCCTTTATTGAATTTAATTTTTATGCATTATGGTAAAAAAACATGCATTTAATATTTTTGCTTTTCTGCATTTGTTTGTGAGGTTTTGATGCCCTAATGTATGATCAATTTCTACTTTTTTCTGTTCCTATTCGGTATCTTCTAGCGATCTATCATTTCTGCTCAAAAGTTCTGTTCAACTCTTTCACTCCTTCCTTGTTTATTTTGTAGTTAGATTTATCTAAATCTGAGAAGGGTAAATTGAAATTCTGCAGTATTATAGTTTTACTTTCTTTCCTTCTATACTGTAACTCATTTAACTAATAATTTGGGTGCTTTGCCACTTGGTTCATATGTGGTTGGAATTTATATTAATTCATTACCTATGGTACCTTTTAGTAAAATGTAGTTTCCCTGTTTATTTCTTTTAATTACATCTAGTTTTGCTTTGCTTTGTCCAAGATTATAATTGCAATCCTTGCCTTTTTTTTTTTAACCTCAGCTTGCTTCACCATCTTATTTTAACTCTTGTTAGGAGAAAGTGGTCCTTTTCTCTGATGTAAACTTTAAAGCTACTATAGAATGGGACAGATATTAATTAGTGAATTTTAAATGACTGTGCTTGGAATCTCTACCTTCCTGTAGGTGCTGTAGAATTACTCATTAAGCTGTTAAGTTATTTCCAAGTAGGAGGCTCATTTATAATTGGTAATTCATAGCAATTCATTCCGTATCCCTAAATTTTAGCAAAAAAAGTTGTTCATAAGAGTCAGCTTGATGCACAGAAAGGCACATTTTATTTGGATCTGCTTTGAAATCCTGCCTTTCCTACCTATACTCACATGTTTGACTCTGGACAGTCAGTTAACTTTTCTAGGCCCTGGTTTTCTTTTCTGTAAAATTAGATATTTGGATTAAGTTTCCATCTAGTTCAGGGGATCATAGGCTTTAGCAGAGGGGAAGTGCCTTGTTCACAGTCATACAGCTAATATGTGAGCTGGCGATTAAACCAAGGCCCTTTAAATCCAGTGAGCTTTCTCCTTCATCATAGCTGCCTCTGGCTTCCCCCCCCTCCCCCCTCCACCCCCCAGTCACTCTCTCTTCCATCTATTTCTTTTTCCCCTACTCCCATGGACTCAGGATCAACCTTTCTCTAACCTCAGGCTTGAACAACTGCCCCCTAAAAGACTTCCTTAGAATCTGATGAATATGAATGCATTTTGCTTCGTTGTGGTGTTTTGAAAATCTTTCCACAACAGTCTTTATTTAATTAAAACAAGATTCTTGATTAGATTTTTTTTTTAAATTAAGAAAATCTCATGAAACTTTTTTGTTTGAATAGCTTGGATTTTATTTTAGGTGGAATTACACTAGTATGTTGATTTCATTCCTTAAAGAAACTTTTGTTATTTAACTGTTAATATGTAAAGCCTGTCTTTAGTGCTGTAGAGATACCAGGAACTTATAAACTTGTGAGTTCTTTTAACCCATCAAGGGTGTAATCTAGGGTGTGAGAACTTTAAAAAAAACCATTTTGATAATTTGTTTACTGTAATTGGTTTCCTTTGTAATCCATTGTATTTTATTTTATGCATTTGAAAACATTTCAGGGAGCCAGTTTCACCATGCTTAAGAACCTTGGTGTTAGTGTCTATAATGCCAGGTCATATTTCCATTATACTTTACAAGTTACAGTATACTGTTCTGATGATTCTTTGAGATAAGCAATGTAAAGCACCCCTTTAAAGAAACTGATCCTTAAGGAAATAAAGTGACTTGTCTAAGGTTACACAGCTATTAATCATGAAGGTAGGTCTCGAAAATGAGCCTTCTTGTCTGCAAAGAGAGTACTTTTGGTAGTATAAAAGGTGCTTCCCCATGTATGTAGGAAAATATATAGATTAGAATATAATTGTATAGTGCAATTAAAAACTTTAGTTAAGCCTTGTCTGCGCTACTTGGGCCAGCACACTTCCCTTATTTAGGATTTATAAAATGAAAGGGTAAGTTATTTCTAATATTCTTCCACAGCTCTATAATTCAGTGAGTGTATAAGAATATGAAGTCTATGAGTTCATATCAGATGAATAAGAAATCACGTGGGGGCAGTACAAAAAGACAGATGTAGACTAATTCAGGGAATCTAGTCAAAGTAAATTTGACCCTAGGATCAAGGACTTAGAAGTGGAAGAAGTCTTCAGGGTTGTCTAATCTAACCTTCTTTATTATACAGATGAAGAAACTGAGGCCCAGTAAAGGAGAATGAGGCCTCCCAAAATGAAATAACTTACATGAGGTTACTTGGGTAGTAAGGGAAAGAGGTAAAAATGGAACCTAGGCCCTCTGACTTGAAATTTAGCTCTTTCCATTGCACTGTTTTGACTACTTTAAAGATGCAGTACTTGATCTAGGCCTTAAAATAAGGTTAGGATTTCAATAAAAGGAGTTTGGTTGCTAGGGGGGAACTGTTTCAATCACGGGGAAAATTGTGGTACTTATTTAGTTAACTGTATGACTTCTGACACTAATTAACTCAATGAACCCTGGTCACTTCATTTAAGTTTTCTGAGCCTCAGTTTCCTCATCTGAAAAATATAATACTTACAGTATCTAATTCACAGGGCTGTTATGAGGTAAAAATGAGATAAGGTTTCCAAACTTTAAAGCACTATAAGCTATCATCATCATCACCACATTCTTATTTTTTTCATTGGTTTTTTATGGACTTCATCAAGAAATTGTCCCAAAACAAATCATGATCCTGCTAGCTAATTTTTTTAAATTTTCCTCCATATCATTGCACAGATCGATAAATAATTGTGAAACTGAAAAGAAAGTATTGGGATTTAAGTACATACTGTAGGCTCACTGAAAGCATTCTCAGCCTCATTCTAGTAGCAAGAGGGATTACAGGGATGACAGATACCTCAGCTTCTTCCCATATGCTTTTGAGCTTATTTGCTAAGTTTATATATTTTGAAAAAAAATTGACCCATGTAGTTTTGATACTGCAAATATAGTGTGGCAATATCTGTTCAAAATGTTGATCTTAAGTTTTTATGAAGCAACGTTATATATCCAGGGAATTGTGGGCAACAGTTTGGTTGTGATGATAATCTGGTTGTAATTCAGTTTTTTTGGTTGAATTTTGCAAGATAGTCTGAGATCTATCTTTGTGCTATGGACATTTATCATCTGTCACTCAACAGAAGATAGCGAGCTTCTGAAGTATAATTCTAGCAACCAAATTATGTCTTGTTATAGGTGTTTAATAGGTGCTAAATTTTTACAGCTTGCACTGATGTGTTGCACAGTTTTAACCCTTCAGTAATCCAAATTGATCATTAAGTCCAGGCCCCTTTAAGATACTTATATAATTTTTGGTGGTTGTGACCATGTTTTGAGTTGCCGTCATAAATCCTTTCAGTTCTACAAGTAAATCTGCATGATTCTGCCATTTTTTTTACACTTGTTTGTTGATATGTTGTTTTCTGAATTTGTGGATTTTGTCCAAGGAGGCCATTTTAATTCCACTCTTGGATCATAGCTGTATCATAATATAATCTCCATTTGGAGATAAATCACTTTCACTAACATTAAATAAATCCACTGGTATATATCAATTAACAGCCTTTACTGTTGCTTGGTGAAGTGATGTTTGCTCTTTCTAAAAGTATTGCCGTGGAGGGTTGGGGACTATATAGTCTGGATTCTAAGAATGTCATATATTACAAATGTGTTAGTCTGTTTTAAAGTTCTTAATATGTATATTAAGACTAGTATTGCATAGATATTAATTTCTTGAAACATATTCTTCCCATTCAGCTTTAACTTCAAGATTCTAATAAGTATCTTTACTTATTTAGCCTTTTCCTTTATTTCTTTACACTTGATGTTTATTTCGTGGGGCGTACTAATGTTTTTGTAAATATCTCCTTTATGTGTTGGTTCAGTGTGACTTCTGGATTCAAGGCTTCTTGAAGTTTTCAGAGGCTATCTTTTTTTTTTTTTTTTACTATACATTAAGAATTTTACATTTTGACATCATTGGAGAAAGATTCTATGAGATGGAGCTATTAAATTTGTTTTTTGATGGAGCCATATAACTTGATTTCCTCCATGTACATCAAGAAATTAATTAATGAGATGTTTTGGTTTGACTTCCCCTTTAGTTCTTTTTTGGAATAATGAGATGATAATTGGATTTAAGGCTAGGTAGTAATATAATAGGCTATGCCATATTTGATATGAATTGTTCTTGACATTATTGTGTTGGGAATACATTTTAAATTTTAAAAAAATTTCCAGAATTTAGCCATGAAATAATCCAGTATTTGTAAAAAGAAGTAATAAACAATAGTGTCTGTATGATTGACTTGAGTCCATTTTATATTTTTGCAGTATATTAAGCCATATGTTGGATGAATCGTAGGCTTTAAGACAATAAAGGTGGTAGTAATGTTACTCTTCTCTGGGACAGCTTGTTCAGTAATTACTGAATTGTTAATAAATTGCTCTTTATACCCTTGGAACTTATTTACACTCCCATTTTGTTCCTTAGCCAATATTTTCTTTTAAGAATTTGTAGGTTTTTTTATTAGACCAACTTGTAAATGTTTTGTATTTAGTACATGCATAAGCATGTGAGATATATATATATATATATATATATATATATATATTTGGAAGGGTCCCTGATATTCTTAACTTTTGATAATAGATATGATTCCTTCTATCAAGAAAGTTGAGAACATGCTTGCTTCTGAGAAAAAACTGATAAAATGCTTTGATAGTGATGCTATATAGTCGCACTAACATAGGTGGAAGAAATCATATAACAAATCAAAACATAATACACTAAAACCACATACACAGAAACATGATCTGCTACATTCTGCGAATGACTTCCATATTTCTTTCTCTGAGTGTGGAAG